>OY804544.1:20719425-21919425 GCA_963680865.1 Spergularia marina | reverse complement strand
TGTCTAGACGCATAAGCAATAACCTTCCCATTCTGCATCAACACACAACCTAAACCCTTTTTCGATGCATCACTCTACACCTCAAATCCCTCAGATTCTGACGGTAAGGTCAAAACAGGTGCTGTAGTCAACAACTCCTTCAACTTCTGAAATGCTTCCTCACAATGGTCATCTCACTCATACTTTGTAGTCTTCTTCATTAGATTAGTGAGGGGTCTAGCAATGGTCGAGAAATCCTTCACAAACTTCCTATAGTAACCAGCCAAACCTAAGAAACTCCTAATATCAGTAACTGTCTTAGGTGTAGACCAATCTTTCACAGCTTCAATCTTTCCTGGATCAACAGAAATTCCTTCACTACTAATGACATGTCCCAAGAAGGCTACCTTATTAATCCAAAACCCACACTTAGACAGTTTCGCATATAATTTGTGATCCCTCAAAGTTTGTAAAACTAGTCTAAGATGTTTCTCTTGTTCTTCCTTACCCTTCGAATATACCAAAATGTCATCAATGAAAACTACGACAAAACGATCAAGGTAAGTTCTGAATATCCTATTCATCACATCCATGAATACAGCAGGAGCATTAGTCAATCCAAACGGCATAACAGTGAACTCATAATGACCATAACGTGTCCTAAAAGCAGTTTTAGGGATATTTTGTTCAGCAATCCTAAGTTGATGGTACCCAGATCGAAAGTCAATCTTAGAGAAAGTGTCAGCACCTCTTAACTGGTCAAACAAATCATCTATTCTCGGCAATGGATACTTGTTCTTAATGGTCACGTTATTCAGCTCTCGATAGTCAATACACAACCTTAACCCACCATCTTTCTTCTTTACAAACAACACAGGGGCTCCTCATGGCGATACACTAGGTCTTATGTATCCCTTCTCTATCAGCTCTTGTAACTGATCTTTCAATTCTTTCATCTCAGCTGGTGCCATTCTATATGGTGCTTTAGAGATTGGTGCAGTTCCTGGCACTAAGTCAATTGTAAACTCTACTTCTCTTTTAGGAGGCATTCCTGGTATTTCATCTGGAAACACATCTGGAAACTCATTTACTACAGCAATTTCATCAAGTCCTTTTCCTTCCACACTTGTGTCCTGGATAAAACAGAGATAGGCTAGGTGGTCCTTCCTAATTTTGGTGAAAATGGACAAATGAAGATTAAATGAAAGAATAAGAGGCTCCAGAATCAAATAAGACAAAAGCAGGAGTATTATGGACTAGGAAAGTACCGGTCACCACATTGGTCGCATTATCAGCCTGAGCTCTATTCATGACAAACATTTGACCTGGATTGCGCTGATTGTTCCCTCCTTGAGCATTAGTGTTGGCATTCGCAGCAGTGTTGTTACCATTGGCAACTTGAGCATTGTTGTTATTACCTTGGAATCTAGCATTATTTCCTTGGTAGTTACTCCGGTTCTTGTTTTGGTTGTTGCCTTGGTAGTTGGGACGAGAGTTGTTGTTGTAGGAATTTTGGTTGTTATTCTGGTAAGTAGGACGAGGATTGTTGTTATTCGAGTTTTGGTTGAAGTTCTGGTTTCCCCTATTGTTTCCCACATAACCATTTCCCATTTGGTTTTGAGGTTTAGACCTACACACAGAAGCTCTGTGTCCACTACTACATAAAAGACCTTTTGCGACGCCCCATAAAGTGTTGCATTAGGCGTGAAAACCGTTACAATAGACCTAATGCAACGCTTTTTGGACGTTGTTGTTGCGGCCGTTGCCTTAGGTCTATTGCAACGCCTTTTTTTATCTAATGCAACGCTTATATCTTTGAACTTTGTGGCGTTGCATTTGTTTCAACAAGGTGTTGCTATAGACCCCTAAAGGTAACACCAAAAGTGTAACAGTTTTGAACGTCAAATGAAATGCTCAATTGTCTATTGCAACGCTACGTGTATTTGGGTACGTATATGTATGTCGGTACGTACGTGCAGTGTATTAGAGTATGTGCATTGCCAATAATAATAATAATGATTTTAAAAATGATAATAATAATAAACATTAACTTTGGAATAAATGGTTTGATATATATTAATTAATTAAAATTAGTAGCGTATACAAAGATTATCTCAACTAATTATTAATGTTCATCATTCCTTGCCAATTTTGTTTTCTAACGAGATGACATACTCCTACATGTTAGCTAGTGAGAACCATACATCTTTACTCGCCCAAAAAAAATTCACATGCACGAATCACTCCAATAATGTGCCATCGTCACCATTGACATCATCAATCACCTACAAATTAATGAAGAATGAACAATATTAGGCAATGTAGTTAAATTTTATATCCAAGCATTGACAATGAATACGAAGGTAATATCGTTTCCTTGACACCTAATAACCATTCTAACAAAGGGAAAACAAATCAAAGAAAGCCAAGATATGTATCCAAGAAAGGCACGTCCAAATACGAAGCAATTCCATATCCAAACACGAATCCAACCCCCTTAAAAAAAAAAAAAAAAAAAAAAAAAAAAAAAAAAAAAAAAAAAAAACACGAATCCAATTAATATCAAATAATAAGAAGCGGTGACAGTGAATTCATGTAATGAGGTTTGTGGAGACCTAGTGAACAAGATGGCCTTTTTTTTTTAATCAAAGGTAATTATATTGATGAGCCAAACATGGTGCCAGGCACCATACAAAGACGACAACGCGACACCCCTTCATTACCTTTCATTACACCAAATCAGAAGAAACAAGGACTAGACTACTTGCTACAAACCTATGTTTGTACACAAAGTTTATCTAGCCATGTTCTATCCCTAGCTTTTACATTTTTGGGATAGCTATTCCTCTGTACTTACTCGTCTGTCCCAAACTTATTATGTTGCATCTAGTTAGGTTTAGGCCTCTGACAACAACTTGACATACTAATCTATCTATCTCGGCTTGGTTCCTTGCTTACCGTTTGACCATCTAAGTACGGATGCTTCCAACGTAAGATGTAGCTGATTGCTTACAGTTTCCCAAAAAAATCATTTCACAGGACAACTTTACAATACCTAAGACACAGAAATACTAGTCCTTTCAGCTTATACCTAAGACACATGCATAATAATCCTCCAGCCCCCTGAGCTTCAGAAAAACTTCAGCCCTGAACCAGTCCTACAATTCTAGTTTAGGCAACTACCAACAACAATCAAACCAAACCTAAAAGTCCCAAATTGAGCAGCTTTGGCTCATCACCATTCAATAAGCATTGATACCATATTTGAGATTATTTTACATAGAATGAGTGAACTGTTATACCTGGTTTATCGTATTCGTGCAATTGGAAGATTGTCCATTTTGCGTGTCATCTCGATGTTGCTCTCCAGTACTAGTTGTATCATGTGGTTGAGTACTCGCTTCAAAATTAGGAATAGTCAGATCCATACCAGGATTTGCTGCTCGAAGTTGGGTTAAAATGATTGTAGCGACATGGGGGATAAGCTCTGACACTACATTTGACCTTTGCAAAATTTCTGGAGGGATTATGTAGTCAGCCTTCACCTTCTTTTTCAAGCTGGCTTGAGTTACACCTTATCCATGAAGGCATACACGTCCTTTGTGCTTATCTTTCTCCATCACCTCATAATATGGATCCTTTGTGTTGCCATTTTCTCCATGTTCATATTCAGCCTCAAGCTCACTCATTTTGTCCTGAGTAGAGTTCAATCGATACGAAAAAGTCCTAAGGAATAGTCAATCAATAATACTATTGTTTTGCTGGAGATAAAAATATACTTGTTATTTAAGAGATTTGCTTACCATATTTTTCTCTATTGATTCAAAACTTGTTTTATACGTGCGCCCTGACACTCGCTTCCTTGACTCTTTATAGACCATGAACTGAGATGGTGGCTGCTTGTTTGGATCTTGTTGTTGCTGACATAAGCAGAGAGCATACTTTGTCAAGTTACAACTTCAAAAAGCGTAAATGGTTCTCAATTCCTAGTGACACATATAATGATTTAGATTACTTAATTTAAAATATATTACCAATTCATGCCTTAGTGATGCTAGTGACCTCGGACCTAATGTGTGAACGTCTCTGTGAGCCTCACGATTAGCTTTGTTCTTCTTACTTTCACGCTACATGACAGATAAAATTGTTATCAAGAACAACTTAAAGTAAGCAAATACTTATTTCAAAACCAAATTATAAAGCTTACATCAATCAAAGGCAAGTCCCAAAAGTCTAAAAGCTCTTGGAATTGATCTTCAGAAATTGTCGTAGGACGGTTCTTCCATCTTTCGGCATCAGTAGTATACTTCTTGTAGTGTTTTTTTCTTTGTGCGGCACTTATGGGTGTGCCACGCTAAATTCAAAGTCTTACTCACCCAATTCTTTCCTTCTTCTGGTACCACATAGGACCCCTGCATCAAACAACAATTATGAGTTACATGCCCACCTGACTCTCACCACTAACCTACAATTACTTCAAACAAATGTTTGTTTTAGAAGCACACCAAGACAGAGTCCCATATTCGTTCAGTTGTCCCTTCCGGTAGCGCTTGCCAATTGTCATATTTCAGAGGTACTAATTTACTGTCTCTAGCTAAAGTTCCTAAAAAAGAGCTGAACTCCTTCAAAATAGCATCTGTAGGTCCAACAGGCTGACCATGTTTATTCAAAATGATCACGGGACGTTCTTCAGGTCTACGTGCATGCACATGAGCCATCAATGTTGGGCCTCTCTTTTTCTTTTCTATTTCACCTTGAGGGGCAGGTTCAATTTGAAGCTCCTCATCATTGCCAGTACCCATAGCGTCACCCTCTAGCTGATTCGCCTCATAAGCTACTTGCATTGCATTATCCTCCACCTGATTCACCACAACAGCCTCACTGGATGCACTAGTTGTTAGTCCTTGACCAGCTACTGACTTCAACCCCTTTGTTGATGCCAAGGTGGTAATATGGCCACCTGAGCCAGGCTCTATATGCTTCGATAGTTGTTGTTGACGAAGCCTCGCAAAGGCGCTTATAGAACCTGGAGGGCAGAATGTCTTTTCTGGCATTTTCACACAGTTAAGTCTTTTCTTCTGTTTAACACTATCCACCTTATCTAGACAAGCTTTGGTAGTTATAAACTCGCTCAATTGTTCATATGTCACCATATTATCAGCATTGTTTTCCAATGGCTGCTCTTCAGTTGATTGTTGATGGTTCACCTTCATTTGAGATCTCAAAATTCTCCTATCAGCCATAGTTAGTGATTGAGCTTCAGTTTGCTTGAGTTTTTCAAAACACGTGTCTTTCTCGCCGATTTCATCCTATTAGCAATGCAACAACACGTTAGGCTGAGCAAGACAAGTTTCTATACACACAAGTTTAGACTAAACTTAGCTGATGTCCTAATATACATTTATCATACCTTATCAAGACTTTGCTTCTGTTTTTCGGAACTAGCCACATCATGACACACTTTGGTAGCTTTAAACTTGCGTACTTGCTCATTTGTCACATTATCATCAACATTATCTTTCAGCGGCTGCTCATGGATTGATTGTTGGTGTGTTCCTTTCCTTTGGGATCTCAACTTCCTCCTATCGGCCATAGATAGTGATTGAGCTTCAGCTTGCTTGAGTTTCTTCGAACATATATCTTTCTTGCCGATTCCATCCTATTAGCAACGCCACAACACGTTAGGCTGAGCAAGATAAGTTGTCAACTGTTAATTAGAATCACAATGAATCAGAAGGGGCAGGGCACCCACGGGGAAGCAACAAACAATGACCTAAGATCACATGTCTCCTGGTGACAGGTTTTGATAGCATCATGCATCAAGTATCAAGGTTCCCCAAAACAAACACATAAAGTGCTACTATACCTACAACAACATTAAATGATCATACCTCATCTTGCTCTGATACATAAGTTTTACGTGACTTTGTTTTCTTAAACTTGCTATCTTTATAGCCTTTCTCGCAAATTTGATCATAGCTTTCCTCATCTTGAGCGAGATGGTATTCACCATCATCATCATCATCATCATCACCATAATCATCATCAGACATAATCTCAGATTCCAATATTGACCTACCAACATGCTCATATTTTTGCTGTAAAATTTTGGCGGCCATGTTACCGTAGCCCATAGCTTCCATGAAATCAACATTGGATTTTAGTCTCTTTAACCTTTGTTTATCATATTCTGGTAATTCCGATGCATCGATAAACTTGTTTTTGTTGCCTTTTACCACCTGTACATGAAAAATTCCACCCCTTCTCTATTATGGTCATGTTATTCAACATTTAATAAACAAAACAGCTTTCAACAAGGGACTCTGGACTAGGGACATCAGGAGACACATATAGAAATTAGGATCTCTGCCAAAACTTATATAGGAAGCAGAATTATATGAAGACTAATTGGCTGAACAAGCCTTACTATAAGCAGCATACAAAAACGAAATTACCCTCTCTTTCTAAGAACTGCACCATATATGATTTGCCAAAAAAAAAAAAAAAAAAGTTTAAATGAAAAACCAGATAATTGTCAAATCAATCATCCTTTTCATCATGTTCTTCGTCCAATAGACCTTTAGGAGGGAGGTCAATAACAAAATGCCAACCAATCCTGGTAGGATCTTCTACATAAACACTTGATGTGCTTGAGATGCCAGAATAAACGGGTCTTCTTTATAAATCAACTTGTTCTTATTAACACAACTAAGACCATATTCGTCATTTTCAGAATGGAACCACCCACATTTAAACAAAACAACTCCACTTGAAGCACCACGATAGTAGATCTCGATAATATCTTCCACCACCCCATAATATCGAACATCAGCATCAATTGGATTTTGATCTTTTCTACTTGCAAAGCTTGGAGTTAGGGCACTTAACGTGACGCCACTATTTTGGGTGATACATAAAGCCATTAACAAAGTACCCAGAATATCTTCTTGCAGCATAGGACGGTCCAGTAGACAGCCACTTCACATAATCTGGTACTTCACGACCTTCCTCCAGTTCAACATCAACTTTCTTCCTGAACCACTCACAGAACTCTTTGTTATGATTTTGAGCATCGTCCCACTTTCGTTTTCTCTTGTTGCCAATTAAGCTTTTGTGTTGACTGCATTTTAAACATTAAGTTCTCTATAACTTAGTTTTATAAGCAAGGATAATTTCAATGTTGCAATAATAGATGTTGCAATAATAGATAGTGAGTTATGTTCTTTTACCTGATATACTTCTCAACTTCCTCAACGTCACAATTGAATAGAACGTATCTATGAACTTGAGTCCATGTCCGGAGGTCAATTCGAAATACACCGTGGCTCTTTTTTGTTGTCCTTCCCCTTCCCTTCGAATGATGGCCAAGCTTAGGAAGAATCAAGTTTGCAGCTATGGGTAGTAAGTTTTCCATCATGAAATGAGTATCATGACTCTTATACCCTACGATTCTCCTTTCTTCAACTTTTACACATCTTGAAATGTTGGATGCATAGCCTTGTGGTAGTTTTGCATTCTTGATGACTCAGCAAAATTCACGTTTTTTTGTGGAGTCATCCAAAAGCGAGACCTTGGCATCTCAAGAGTACCATCTTCACGTTCAATAGGTCGCAACTCATGATGCAAATCAAGGTCTTTAATATCCTTACGTGCTTTAAAATGGTCTTTCGTCTTGGTATGTCTAACAACGTATTAAGAACATTATCAAACATATTTTTCTCTATATGCATAATATCAAGACTATGTGGGCATATATTATGCTTCCAATAAGGGAGGTCAAAGAAAATAGACTTTTTTTCCATGGAATTGATGTATTTACATTTTTATTTCGCCCCTTGCCGAATTGATTTTGCCAACCAGAGAGCAACTCCTCAACTTCAGTGCCGGACAACCTCTGTGGTTTTCGCCTTTCTTCGATTTTCCCATTAAATTTCCTCTTATTACGTCTCCAAGGATTATCCTCATCTAAGAATCGACGATGTTCCATATAACAAAATTTTCCGCTATTCGGCAAATACTCACTGCAAGTTTCATAGTGACAGCATGGACATGCGTTCTTCCCTTTAGTACCCCATCCATACAACATTGCGTATGCTGGACAATCGCTTATTGTAGATACCAAGGCTGCATGCATGTCAAAACGTTTACCACTCAAAGCATCATAAGTTTCTACCCCAACCTCCCACAACTCTTTCAAATCATTGATTAGAGGTTGCAAGTAGATGTCAATGTCTTGGCACGGGGATGAAGGCCCTGGAATGATCAATGCTAGCATAAGAAACTCTTGTTTCATGCACATTGAAGGAGGCAAGTTATAATTCACAAGGATAACAGGCCATGTACTATGGGCAATGCCCATATTGAATGGGCTAAACCCATCACTAGCCAAGGCTAGCCTCACATTACTCGGATCACTAGCAAACACACCATGTTTTTTATCAAACTCCTTCCACGCCTCCCCGTCCACTGGATGCCTCAACAAATCATCTTTAGTGCGTCTTTTCGCATGCCATAACATGTGATGAGCTGTCTCAGTCTCTCAGAACACATAAACATCCTTTGCAGCCTCTTCTTTATAGGAAAATACCTCAAAATCTTTGCTGGAATTCTGTAAGGTTTGTTTCTTTCGTCATCCATGTCAAAAGATTTCCACCTAGATGCCTTACAAACGTGACAACTAGTCGCATTTGCGTGCTCCTCCCAATACAGCATGCAATCATTAGGACATGCATCTATTTTGGTATAATCAAGGCCGAGTGTCCTAATAGTGTTTTTCGCCTCATGGAAAGAATTTGGCAACTTTGCATCAGGTATAATATCTCTCAAAAGCTCTAATAAATCACCAAATGCTGCATTGGTTAATTTATGGTCACACTTGAAAAGAAACAAACGCATCATGAAAGAAAGCTTAGATACGTGATTGCAGCCGAGATATAATTCTTGTTGACCATCTTCTACTAGCCTGAAGAATTCCTTAGCCTCTTCACCTGGTCCCTCTCTAAGGTTATCTAACATCTCCATTAAGTTGTCGTTATTTTCTGATCCTCCACCATGATTAGCATTGAGCGTTTCCTCACCTAAATTTCCCATGGAAACTGAGGTTTGTTCCAAGGTTTTTCTTACTCTTAAACTAAAACCCTTGCAAATTACATGGTCTTTCACCACATTTCTAGAATACCAGTAACGATGATCACATTGTTTACAAGGACAAATAATCTGATGTCCTTGTGCTTCAACTGCAAATTTCTTGTCTAGATATTCATCTACTTTTTTTTCATATTCATCGGACCATCTAGGGAAGTCAAGCCAATCATTGCTTGAATTATCCATATCCTAAAGAACAAAGTAACCATTGGCAGATGAAAACTAATGGTTCCAATATCATATGACTAATGTAAACACAAAAAGTCCATCTTCCCCATTTAATGATTGAAGTCAGATTTCTAACAAGTAAAATTTATAACCCCTGGCTAGGAACATAATTTCTAGATGAGATTTGTGAACGTAATGGTTTTCCCTGTAAGTGTTTGCACATCCAGTCTATAAAATTTAAATCAATGTTATATAGCTATTTTCCCACATACAATTCTTTATATAGCAATCAAAAAGCTCCGTTGCGTCATAATCACAAAGAATCCATCAATATAATTCTCACAATTCTTGTATTTAAATCCAAAATATAATTAAAGCACATTGGACATCATATATAAAGACCAATGCTAAAAATGAGCACAACAATGGACGATCAACCATAAAACACGAAGCTAAAACACTTATGCTATGATACTTACCTTTCTAGAAACATTTTGAGGGGGTCCTTGACTTGCCATTTAGAATCACTAATAAAAGAGCAGCAATAGAATCCAACACCGACAACCAGGCCACTGCCCAAACGAAAATGAAGCACATGTCATCGCAATATTAGAATCAATGGTTAAATCAATGCTGGCTAATCATATCACATAATCAAGCATAAAGAAAAAACTGAGTAAGAAATAAAGGTACAAATATGAAGAATTACCGTAGAAATGAAGAGATGACCAAAGTGGAGTTTGAGTAATGTGCGAATTCAACCTGACATTTACATAGAAACAATATAAAGGTTATAAACGTTTCCATAAAACTCAAATATCTGAATATAAGCGAAAGGAACCATTAAAGATCAGTAGAGTTGTGGTGAAATGAAACTGCAACTAGAACAGGGATAAATTGCAGAGAAGAACAGGGATGAATTGCGACTAGAACAGGAAAATGGACATGATGACGATCCATTTCAGTAAATGGTGTTCAGTCCATGTATAGTCTCGATAATTCATATGTTTTCTTTCATAATATATCATACTGGCACTAAGGCCATTTTTACTTTTCTTCTTTTGACGATTGATAAGAGGATATTGATTAAATGACTCAACGAGAGTCAACCCAGGTACAAAAAGACATCAAATCAGTGACACCCGTATGCATAAAAAAAGAGTTGGAACTATTTATTATTCAGATGTAAATCCTAGTGCCAATGGTATGTCATTTATGTTAATTGGCACTTGTTCTACACCGCGGCATTGAAGATGCAATAAACCATGATTATGAGTTTTGTGACACAAATAACCAGATTCTGCAACAAACTTACGACAGTAGGAGGTAGCAAGCCAAAGCCTGAGCTGAGCTTGTTCAAAACTTCGAGCAGAGCAGGTGAAGTGGAGCTAGTCTAGGTGTAGAACCTACACAATTTCAACGAGTTATCTATCAAAATGGTGACTGAACTTCCAATTTTTTTTAGATCAGAGTCTGACGACTTTCTTTCAGATAAAGCATTTATAAGTGCAAATAGACAATAAAACAGAATCAAAACTGAAGTAGTATGAATATTTAGCAGTTCAAAGTTATTGAAAACATAAACTCCACCTAGAAGAAATTATCGAAGCAAAGTATCCCCATAATTCTTTGCTACTCAACAATGACCTTGATCGTTAATATGTACTACAGTAACAAGAAACAGGTACCTCAAAAGAAAATAATAAAACAATCATTAACAATAGACGAGATTGATTAAGAAAAGAGGAGGTTGATGTGTAACTGATGAAAGTCACTCTTACCTGAACAATAGCTTGACATTATCACTGCCTTGACTGCAATGCAAGCACAACAATATTCCCAGTGCAAGCAGGGGAGACGATTCTTCTCCGCTGCACTCAATAACCACCAAATGACAGTTGCAAATAATAGTACACGGGAAACATAGTTAATTGGGCAAATAATCCAAATAATGGACAAGACATTATTCAACAAACATCACCAATTTCTTCTTCTTGTCTATCATTCACTCTTATTCTCTCTTCCCCCCACAGAAAACTCAGGAAAAAAAAGTATGCAGAATCAGTGAGCAAAAATCCACAACAAGTTGTACTTCATTTCTTCAAAGATGAAGGGAGTAACAGAATCAAATATGCAAAAATTTGAATGAATTATCAAAGAGGTCAAAGCAACAACACACTAGTGAAACTATTTCATGGGGGCAGCACATTGCCAATAAATAAGCCTGAGACGGACACAGCGAAAAGCCGAAAACCAATTGCAGTCTTTCTTCTACATGAAACAGCAATACTAAACCCTCACAAAAATTCCCAACTTCCCTACTTTTACCAAAAAGCTGTCATAAATCCTACATATATGAGTCAAGATCAAAACTTTAGGAACAACAACAGTATGAAATAAACTTAAACAATCAAACCAGCATAAAAATAAAAAATAAAAAATAAAAAAAAAAAAAAACAACAACAACAACAACAACAAAAAAAAAAAAAAAAAAAAAAAAAAACAAATTTAACACAGAAAATAGAGTAGAAAACCCAGTAACAAGAGAATAAAAAAGGGGAGGGGGGGGGAATAGTGAAACTCACTAACAGGACAAGTGATGAAGAAGCCAGAAAGGGAATGGTGAAGGCAAGAAGAAGGAGCATTGTAATCAAAGCGAGCATTGTCAAATGATGAATCTATAGAATTTCCGCAACAATTTCCGCAAGCATATAAAAGGCTGAATTTTTTCACCCAATTCCGATTGAGAAAACATAAACCCTGAATTCCGTTTTAATAATTGCTATGAACAATAAATTTTGTCCAGAAATTGCTATATGAAGAATAAATTTTGCCCACAAATTGCTATATGAACGATAAATTTTGCCCAGAAAACTTACTCAAAATCAATATCCAATTTCGCCCAAATCAATTTTGCCCAGAATACTTACTCGAATCTTCACCGGAGCTGCTAAAAAATCCAAGGGTTTGAGAGGGTTTGAGAATCGTATAGATGGGACGAAAGGGTTTGAGAGTGATTTTTTGGAGGGTTTGACGTGTTGAGAGGATGAATGTTTCAGCTGGGTAAGAGACAATACTGTACATATATTTTTTTTTGGAGGGATGATAAAATGTTATCGCGCCTTATTTTTTTTTTTTTTAAAGGCGTTGCAATAGCGTTGCATTAGCTCAACTCTAATGCAACGATAAGAGTCAAATGCAACACCTATTCTGTGAGGTGTTGCAATAGACACTTCCCATTAGGATAGTATTGCAATAGACAATCTAATGCAACACTTACCTATGAAACGTTACATTAGGTATGTTACCTTTGTTCATTTATGTAGTAGTGGCCCCATCTTTCCACAGTTAAGACAGTTGATAGCTTTTCCAAAGCAGTCAGTACCAGGATGATCCCCATTGCATCTCTTACAGTAAAAATGGCGCTCAACTTTCTTGTCATGGCCACGGTTCTGGAAGTTGTTCCCATTAAAGTTTATGTTGAACCCTCGGTTCCCCCCAAAGTTATTTGGCTTCCCCCTCTTGTCATTTCCATAGTTGTGGTTCTTGCCGGTCTCATTCGAGTTGGATGTTTGAGGTTCAAACTTTCTTTTGTTGTTTCGGGTTTCTTCTCTAAGTTCATGTACTCTCCATCCATTGGCGGCTTTCCCATAAGCCTCATGCACATCAGCAAAGTTCACCATGACCATGGTTTCCTGGAGGCTGTAGTCAAGTCCCTCAATGAATCTAGAGATCTTTGAGGCATCATCTGGCAAAATAGTGGTTGCAAAACGAGAAAGTTCAAGGAATTTGGCATAGTAATCACTCACACTTCCCCGGTTTTGTTTCAGTGCTAGGAATTCAGAGAGTTTCCTTTGCCTAACATGCTCGGGGTAGAATCTCTGTCTTAGGGCATCCTTAAGGCTATCCCAATTGAAGTTTGGTTGAGCTTGGAAAGTTGCTCCAGGGGCTGACCACCAAATATCAGCTTCTCCTTTAAAGTCGAAGACAGCTCCATCTACCTTTTGGTTTGCTGGACAGTTAATGGTGTTGAAGATTTTCTCCATATCCCTTATCCAATTCTCAAGTTCAGTAGAATCCTCACGCCCATAGTAAAACTCAGGTTTCCGTTGGGATATTTTCTTAGCCCAGTCAATCACAGGTGGTTGGTTATTGTTTTGTAGCAATTAGACCACAGCAGCTGCAAACTGGTGAAATTCATCGTTTTGTTGTTGTTGGTTCACGTTTCTGTTAATTCTCCTTGTGTAGTAGCGATGAATGGCGTGAACATAACCTACACTAACGAGTTATTTATGATTACATTTCTACCTTACTTAATAGTTCAATGTATAATGCAATTAGCACACAATAACATTTCAAGTAATTAATAAAAGAAGTCACATAAATCTCATTAATAATAAAGCTTAAAGCATCCATAAATAATAAAGCATATAAACCATCGACGCAGCGATGTCCAACAATAGTCTAAGATGCTAACTATAGAGCATTTTTTTTATTATAGTTATTATGCTAGTCACTAACCCCCACTACTAAGGGTAGGGTGGGAGGGCACTACCTATGTTTTACTATGCTTCCTCTATAGTCGAGTCAACTACTTCTCCATCCTCTAGCCATTCCTTGTGTGCCTCTAGAAGTCTCATAGCTAGGATCTCTAGAGTGACCAACCATCTACCTTGATGGGTATACTTCTCTACATTGGGTAATGCTCCTTTCTTGATAAGATCTCTATATTTACCTTTGAAATACGCCCATGGTGCCTTATTTGGTAGAGTCCTTAGAATAAATTTGGCTTGAGCAAGAGGGTGGAAATAGTAGTCATTCTTATATTTTCGCCCATAATAGTCACAATGATTAGCTACCCTTTGACAGTATGTCACGATCTCATCATCATCTCCCATCCTAAGGTTCAATGGGTTGTCCGCTTTAATTTCAGCTTTAGTTGGTGTCCAAAATTAAACGAACCATCCTATAAAAGGTATACATTAACTTAGCATTTATCCCCAATGAAGCAATACAATAATCAACATATAAATGAATTAACTTGAAATTCTTAACATTTGCAACCTCCACCATTTTCTAATGTGAATTATTTCAATCATCACAAGAGATTATGACATTCCCATCTTAGTTACAGCACATTAACCAACCATAGACATATCATAGCATGCTTATAAAATTCATAATTTCATAACGTGATCCATATCATTCTAAACAATTAAGGTAACTTTGACCTTCTGAAATTCTATCAATCTCATTCATTTCATTCCAATCATTTCAATTTTCAAATCATCGCATTTATTTATCAAAACTCCACCACCATAATTCGAATTCAATCAAGAGTAATCATACATAAACTCACATGCAAAAATTAATACAAGTAGTAAGTAAAGAGGAATTAAGCACACATAAATAAGCAAACCCATCCCCCATACAACTTGGTTCATTTTAATTTCTATATTATTATTATTTTTTTGTTCATTCATTCATTTTATCTCCTAATTTTATTAATTCGTTTTAAGTTCTGACCTAACTCTGCCTCTGATACCAACTGTAACACCCCCAAATTTCCTTTCCTTTTTTAAAAACATTTTAAAACGAACCAAAATACCAATTAAGGAAATTCAGAGGTGTCACTCCGCACTCAAGTCAAAGACCCGAATGTAAGGAGATTTCGAAAGCCAGAATATAAATGTCTAATGGTCTACAATAATCTATTACAATCCAATAATTAAATTACAACAATCCAAAATCCGAAATATGAAATACGAAATAGTCTAAGTGCTATTAATGGTCTATAGCTTAAAGTTAAGCTTTATTTGATTCAACTAATATCTAGTGGGACGTTGTTCCCGCAATGCATCACACACTCCAAACCTGTGGTGGATTTAAAACACAAAAACCACAGTTGAAAAAGTCAGTGAAATTGAGTAAGCTAACACCTCAACTCGTAGAAAACCAAAACCCTTACCTGGATTTTAAAAACATTTTAAATACTATTTTCGAAAACGCACTTAGCACATAATTATATCAACCAAATGAATTCAATTCAACAACAAAAGGTCAAATTCCACAAACTTTCACAATCATCAATCAAAGCTTAATTAAATAAAGAATCCACTCCAAACTTCCAATCCAATCCAACGTATTACTTCACAACTTTGTCAATTCATTGTATCATATCAAACCAAAGACTACTAGACCTTAAGTGTGTACACCCCCCATTAAGTATTTTTAACCTAATAGAGTAGTACTAGAGCCAAACCCTCTTAAAGACCGATGCGGTGGGGCTATAATTAGGAATTGATGCGGTGGGGCTATAATTAGGAATGATGCGACTCCGTCACAATAATTAGGAGCAACTCCGAGGCTCCAACACATTAGGGGCAACTCCGAGGCCCCGACATAATCATTAGGAGCAACTCCGAGGCTCCGACATAATCATTATACCACCATACTCCGTCAAATTTCCATATCACCATCATATTTCACATTCACAATTTGAATCATTCATAAACCAATCACAACCAATATCACACATAAAACCACTTATATTTTCATTGCAAATAACCACACAAATACCATTTAATAATCACAAAAAAAATTGAATCGCTCTCCACCTAACATGATACTAAGTTTTCATCCAAACACACCATTCACATATAGCACATAATTTTAAAAGGTTTCTACAAGTTTAAGAAAGGTTGAGCATGCTAGCTTACCTTTTCAATGCACACAAGAACACGACAGCACAACGGTCACTAGTATTCTTCGTCTACGAACTCAGGGGCTAAAATATTACAATCAATAATCCCAAATCAATACTAATCTCACCCAATCAATACTTATGTTAATTCTATTCTATATGCAATGCCCATGATAATTTAAATCTAACCCAACAATTAACAATTAACCAACAATTCTAATTCTAATTCAATACTTTGTTTCTAATACTCAAACAACACTCAATTTATTTTTAAAATTCTCAAAGACTTACAATTACTTTTAAAACAGAAACTAATTCATAAAAACAAACTTTTAATTATTATGATTTATTTAGGATTTATTAATACAATTTATATTATGTGTTAATTATGAAAAACATGCTTTAAATTACATAAAATTATAGAAAAATGAATTAAATCAATCTAAATTCAAAAATCAGATTATAGTTCCCTAAATTATCATAATTTCGAGTTATTGATCACTAAAATTAATTTGGGTTAATTAACTAATTAAGAAACAATTTACCAAATTTCCCCCAAATTGAAATTTCTATAAACTTGAACAAAATCCCAATTAAGTCTCGAACTAAATTCAAGAACCCTAATTAACATATTATAAACATACTAAACTCATAATTTAAGAAACTAATTGAACCTAATTCGAGAAATTAAACTAATTAACCCCAAATTCGTAATTAGTGAAAATCAACTCAAAACAATCATCAAAATCAATTCTTTATGCGTAAAACTAACAAAAATAGATTACCCACTAACTATATATAACATCTATTACAGTCGATTAAACACAAATTAAAGCAATAAAACGACTTGATAATCACGTTTAAGTGAAGAACCGAAAACAGGGGAGAGGAGGGGCGTTACCCACGGCGCAAAAGAGGAAAAAAGGGAGCAGGGGCGGTGGTCGGCCGACGAGGAGAAGCGGCTGCGACGTCTGGGCAAGAGGAAGAAAGGCAGGGGCGAGCTGGGTGCGACGGCTGGGTTCGTGCGTGGAAGAAAAACAGGGGAGAGAAGGGGATGCTCTGTTTTTATATAGGGGGTGGCTGTGCGGTTTGCTTTTTTTTTCGTTTGTTTTTTTTTTCCTTTTTTTTTCTTTCCTTTTTCTTTTCTATTTTCTGATTCTTTTCTTCCTTTTTTTTTTTGTGTTGGGTTGGGGTGTGTTTGATGTTTGGGCCAATGTAGAGTTGGTTCGGGTTAATGTTGGTCCATTAGCTATGATTAACACGATTTAGGAATAGAGCCCAAATAGAAATTCCGATTTTAGAAACCATTTCCTAACTCATTTGGAAGATGACTCACGAATAATATTTAATACTCTTTTGCACTCCAATAATCTAATTAATAAATCTAAATTATTAATATAAAATACTTTGAAATTTCGGGATATTACAACCGCATAAGGAACTTGTGCACTACACAAGTCCTCTATCAAGAGACTAGTTATTCCCCCTAGTTTCCCGAGTTGTCAGATCTTGTGATAAATTGCTTAAATGCAAAAAGAAGTCGAACATTGGCGGATCCTCAATTCACCCCTGTGTTGAGAATCCCTCTGCATTCCTACATTTCGAAACATGTGTATGGGTTACTAACTTATTTATTTTAAGCATACTAAAACAAAGACTATGGGAGTTAGAAGTTTCTTAAAGGATGATTGGAGGGAGGTATGAATGTTTGACCGTTAGAATGCGAAGTTATATCGCTCTTCCGATGTATATGTTTGTCCATGTTGGTTAGGGTGCATAGTAGATGTCAAGACAATTAGATGTGAACTTTAATGCCTTCAATGCCCAAATAACCTAGGAGCTAACTAGACTATCTACTATTTAAGAAACGGGTGATTGGTGAAAACCCAATGAGGGTGAAATTTTAGATCGTTCTTCTAAGACTAGTGAGATAGGGTAAAAGTGTGTTGAATAGATTAGTTCGAGAAAATTTCAAAAGGGTACTAAGGAGGAGTTCTTTCTGATTCCGAACAAAAGAGTTTGAGAGCTTAGTGTTATAAACTGGAATAAGATGGATTGAGTGTAAGAGATATCACACAAGTTTATGGAAATATATAGATATGCACAAGCGACACTACCATGTACAAAGAGGAAGAAAAGGCATAGAAATTGAGGTACATTTGAGTATGGAGATTGAAGAGAAGTTGGGGGAACAAGGCTTTCATAATTTGGGGGAAGTTTTTGCCAAGGACAATGTTATTCAAAGGTTGATTAATGAAAAGAAATTAGTAGTGGAGAAACGGCAGTATGATTGAAGGAGAGTAGGGTTCCAAGAGAAGAGAAACTTAGGAGGTAGTAATGTGACTTGAAGTCGAATCTTGAAAAATGCTCAAGGAGATTATGTTAATAGAAGTGATAGCAACGCAAATGATAGATTCTATATTTGCCCGAGGTGTAACCAAAAATCACATAGGGAGAGTAATAAGGGAATAGAATTACATGAAATTGTTGCGACTAAAGGGCGTTGCTCTTGTTTCTACAAAATTGTGGTTGTTCGAACTGGCCGACACCGAATAACTGCACAAAGATTAAGATATAATATATTCTTGGGTCTAGGCGGTTTGCATAGATGCTTTGTGAAGTATTTCTCTAGGATAGGAATGCCATGTTATATTTGATGAGATTAGAGAACTTCAGTTAGGTTATAAACTATTGGATTAAAAAAAAATGTGATGCGGGCTGAATAAAAGGATATAGATTTCAATGCGTTTGTAAATTGAGGTTGAGAGAGCGATCAAGATGTTGCTGGTCTAAACAATCTTCAGTTGAGGAAGAATCCGCTAGAGAAAACTTGTTATATAGCTTGTCTTGTCATCCTGCAGGTCACTAGTTGTATATTGATTGTAAAACATTTGGAGGCCTAACATGAAGAAGGAAGTGGTTAAATTTGTGGATAGGCGAAATTTGATAGGAGTTTTTTTTTTTTTTTTTTTTTTTCCGGCAAATTCACGTGGTGCCCCCGAACTATGTCAAAATGCCCGTGGTGCCCTATGTTTGAAACTTGTACATTGCGGTGCCCCTGAACTTTACCCCAAAATGCACATGGTGCCCTTTCCACCCTTGTCCGTTAATTCCGTCAATCCCCCAACCGTTAACTGCTGACGTGGCAGTGATAAGCGGTTGGCGGGAAAGTTAATTAAGAATTAATTATTATTTAATTAATTTTTTTTTAAAAAAAATCAATTTTTTATTTCTCTAAAACTTGAAAAAATTTCACAAAAAAATTCAAATTTACAAAAATTAGTGCACATGGTGCCCCTCTTATTCTTGTGTATAAACCTGGGTGATAAAGTTAGAGGGCGCCGTGTGCACTGGGGGGTAAAGTTCAGGGGCACCACTTGCACTAATTTTGTAAATTTGATTTTTTTCGTAAAAAATTTTCGAGTTTCATAGAAAAAAAAAAAATTAATTTTTTTTTGTAATTTTTGTAAAATTTTTTTTAATTAAATAAAAATTAATTCTTATTTAACTTTCCCGCCAACCGCTAATCACTGCCACGTCGGCAGTTAATGGTTGGGGGACTGGCGAAGTTAACGGACAAGGGTGGGAAGGGCACCATGTGCCGGTTGGAGTAAATTTCAGGGGCCCCGCAATGTACAAGTTTCAAACATAGGGGTACCACGGGCATTCTTACATAGTTCGAGGGCACCACGTGAATTTGTCGTTTTTTTTTATGTTGGCAAGCTATGACAGATGTGTCATTGTGGGACCTCCCCGCACATTAGAGACGCCTGAGGAATTGAAGATTATATGAGATGAGTTGAATGACTTCCCTTTGAATTTCATGGTTATTGGTGATAGGATAATGTTGAGGACATCAGGAAAAGTTAATGAGATTTGGGAGGAAGACAAATTTAAGTCCATGGTTCCTCAATCCTTATGAGATTCTAATTAGAATTAGGAGAGTTACCTAGAGATGTAGATTAGCCTAATTACCTCTTGCTTTAGACAAAGTGCACAATATGTTTCATGTGTCATAATTGAGAAAGGACCGAGAGTGACCGACCCCATGTAATTCAAACTATGGCATTTGAACTTGATTAAACTATTATATATGACGAGGTACCAACCCATATCCTCTTGGTTCTTAGGTAAACCAGAAGGAGAGAAGAAGTCGTAAAAGTCTTCTGAACAAATCACACAACTGAAGAGTCAACCTGAGAAATTAAAGAATGCATGAGATTATAATATTTTCATGATCACCTTTTACCAAGATACTACCTTAGTTACGAGGACGTACTTTTCTTTTTAAGGGGGGAAGAAGGTGATATAATTCACGTTTTTGCATAATATAAGACATTGAGCATGCATTGAATAATAGTTATAGGTTATTTACTTTGGACTCTTTATTCATATATGCATCTGCATCAAGTTGTCAGTCTTCAATCGTAGTATGGGTGAGTAGTAATAAAGTAAGTACACAAAAAGGTTGTAAGTAATTGAGTAGAGAGATTTGCAAGGAGAAAATACAAGAAGTGTCTTAGAACTTGGAGTGATCAGAACAATTTGAGGTTGTAGCTTAGTTTTGGGAAAAAAGTTTGTTCATAAGGGGGGAAGACTGTAATACTCCGTAGTTTTTGGGTTTTATTTTGATTGGGTTTTATCATTTTTTTTTAAATTTTAATTAAAGGTTATTTGAAATAAAAGCATTTTACTAATTAATTATATTCCTATCTAATCATATTTATGGAATTACTTTCATATTGTAAAGTCTAAGTTATATTTTTCACACTACATGATTTGAAATTACACAAATTTTAATTTTCAAAACTTAATTACATTACTAATTATAACACCCCTAACAAAACTTATTACTCTCTCTCTCCTACCCACTATTAGTGATTAAACCTATTTCTAATCCTAGTTGCATGCCTAAACACACATCAACTTAAAAAAAAAAAAAAAAAAAAACAGAAATAGAGAAGCGACCATCGGTCTTCCTCCATCTCCCCCCTCATCTTTCCTTTCTTGTTGCCAGCCATTCAGCCACCACCCACATCGGTGCCCGCCGCTAATCTAGCCTCCTTCCCGTGCCGTCCTTTTGTATCCTCACGTCGTGACCACCTCCTTCGTTCTCCTCTGTAGGCCCGCGCGCGTGTGACTGGCTTCTGCTCATTTTCCTGCGACTTTTCCGGCCAATGTCGGACGTCCTTCGCTTCCTCATCCTTCCAGTAATACATGGTATCAATTTGGTATAATCCGAATCCAAAAATCTCAAGGTTTGATTTTCAAATGTTATTATTCATTTTATTTAAATTTATGATATTTTCTATGTTTTTAAAATTTCTATTGATATATAAATATTGGATTATGATTATAAAGCATTATATAGGGTTTATATGAGATGGGCAATTCATTTGGGCACATTTGGGTGATATTTGTGATGAAATAGAATAGAATTGCATAAACTAGTTTAGTGGTCATGTTGGTTTGTGGTGTTTGTTCTTAAGAGCCATTATTGTTGATTGGTGTTAGTTAGGGGTGAGCATGAACGGGTACTCGCTCCAAAATCATGAACCCGGACCCGGACCCGTTTCTAACGGGTCCTAATTACCCGGATCCGTTGACAACGGGTCCTAGAAATTAGGACCCATACCCGGACCCGTTTATAGTCACAACGGGTAGCGGGTACCCGTTTAATTTTAAGGTAACTTAAAGGTAACCATGCAAATGCAATGGTTCATTAAGTTTAGACCAACTTTGAGGCCCAAGTACTAGAAGAGTCAAGCAAGAGTGTATATTTATAAGTGAAGGGTTTGTCCACTCTTTCCTCCATGACCAATGTGAGACAATTTTTTTTTTTTTTTTTTTTCCACTCTTATAAGCTTTATCAACTTACTTAGTTCGACCATGAATTCGGACTACGTAAGTGTATTATTTGAGAAAATGTCATCAAATAACTCTTGTATATCATGTTGCTAGCTTTCCGTAGACGCTAGTTGCAACCATTTTGACTTCGTATGTCAAATTTATGATCGAAACAAGAACACTAGTTACACAAATAATGGACATCTTAATTAACAATCACTTCTCCATTAGCTATGATAAAAATTGAGAAAATTATATACATGAGCTATATAAAAGCTAATAATCACTTAGCAATATCCAAATAGTTAGTAATTTTATTATATTAGCTTAAATAATTGGTGATTTGGATTATGTTTACTAAGTTGGAATATTTTATCTTATTAGCTAAGTAATAGTTTTTTGCAATCACATAATATACATGGTGCAGTATGTATTAATAGTTTCATTAGAATGTCAAAGTAATTAGCAATGTGTAGAATCCATTTCTATATATTGTATGTATTTGTTGGTGTTATGAATATATTCGTCGAGAAGCGATTTGCGCTTAACTCAATGAGGATCGATGTCGTTACGGGTCATGGTCAATGTGTTATGTGTCGGAAATGGTGCCTACTAGTGTCAATGTTAGAATGGAATATGAATTACACATTATGTTTACATTTTTGTTGACTATGGTACACTCAATAACATTATAAACTCTTATATATACTAATTTTTAAGTTATCTCGTCTTTTGTAATTTGTAATGATCGTCATAAGTGACATTGTAATTATTATAGCATATAGAAATCTATATATGCTAATCACTTGGGTAACTTAACAAAATCACGAAGTGATCATTAGGTTTTTATTATTGATTTATATTATTTTCTCAATTTTGGTCATAACTCATTGATAAGTGATTATTAAGTAACATAGCCATCCATTTTATGTGTAAGTAGTGTTCTTGTGTTCATCGTCACTTTCACATACAAATTCGAAAATGGTCGAAACAAGCGTTCATGGAAAGCTAGCAACACGATCTACAAAAGTTATTTCCGGGATATTCCTCAAATAACACAAATAGCTAGTCGAAATTTAGTGTCAAACTATGTAGGTTGACAAAGTTTATAAGAAAAATTAAGACTTTGTCCCACATTGGTCATGGAAGTAAGAGTGATCAAAGTTTTCACTTATAAATAGACCCCTTTGAGTGGTAGATGTAGTTCATGGACCTCAAGTTTGGTCAATGTTATTAGACTATGCATTTGCATGGTTATCTTTGAATTGATTGATTTTTTACTTGAATTCTATAGTTTTTTTTATAAAGTTTTTTTTTTTTTCAAGTCGTTGACTTATACGGGTACGGGTACCAGTTTAGACCCGTTGAGCAACGGGTACCCGTTTGAACCCGTTGAGCAACGGGTACCCGGCGGGTAACGGGTCCAAAATTTTAGGACCCGGACCCGGACCCGTTGCCAACGGGTCCTAAAATTTTGGACCCGGACCCGTACCCGTCCACAACGGGTTCGGTTCTGGACCCGCCGGGTCCTAAGCGGGTCCGGGTCCGATTCCGGGTACCCACTTTTTTTGCTCACCCCTAGTGTTAGTTATTAAGTTCAATTTGTTGAAGGATCGGGACTGATTTGGGGTTAAAGAGGGCATAAACGTGGGGATTTAGGTATAAAGATTGTGGGTTTTGCTAATTGGTGTTGTTCTTAAGTTATAAATTGATTTTTAGTAATGTTTTAAGGTAGTTAAATGTTGATTAATGGTGGATTTAGAATGATTAAGTATGGTTGTGGCTTGTGAGGGATGTATATATATAAAATGAGCAATATGAAACTATTGTGTAAAAATATGTTTTTATTAGTGTATAGTTTAAGTTGGGAGAATTTGGTATAATTTAGACGTTGTTTAATTATGTTTTGAAACATGTGTATGGGTTACAAACTTATTGATTTTCAGCATACTAAAACAAAGAGTATGGTAGTTAGAAGTTTCTTATAGGCTGATGGGAGGGAGGTATGAATGTTTGATGGTTAGAATGCGAAGTTATATCGCTCTTCCGATGTATATGTTTGTCCATATTGGTTAGGGTGCATATTAGATGTCATGCTTATCACGAGCACCTTCATATACACCCTCTATGAGCATAACTGATTAAATCCATATCATATATCTCTGTAGAGTTCGAATTCATTGAGGATAAATATTAGGACTTGTTGATGAGCTACAGTGGGACTATTTTTCTAATCAAGGTAAGAAGATTTCTTATCTCTTTTAAAAGTATCTATTTACGATGTGTTAATCAAAAGTGATTTATGATCGTTTGGCATTGAATGTGATTTAAAAAATGTTTGCTAAAAAGAGAACTTTTGAACCAAAAGTTTCATGATGAATTTAATTAGAGCTTGTGTTTGCAGCTTTGCCAAACTATTCGAGAAATGCTTGAGATTGTTATACAAGGATTTTGAGGATTGACGTTAACTCTGTTGAGGGGGTTCACAGGAGTACAAGGTGACCATAATGGTCTCCACCCTGAACATTTATCTCCTCTCTTTGGGAATAGGTTCCGAGGAAAATGCATGCATTCGGGAACACTGGTTTGAGGAGACAACCCTTTATCGAAGGAAAACAGTTTTGAGCAAGAAAGAAAGGATTATTGGATATTTAATTGAATGAATTGTTTCGTTCTTTCTCTCGATTTGTTTAATTGTTAATGGTTAAAAAATCTTTTATTGTATTATATAATTAAGAAGAATGATTATATTTCGGTTTCATTATCTCTATTTAGTGATTGTTCAAAAAAAAAAAATTGAAAGTTTTCAATGTCTTGTATGATTGAGAAAAAAATCTCAAAAGCGTTTTGTAGATTAATATTGCATATTAGTTGTTGAAGTTCTTTGGGTTGGTCAAGGGATCAGAGAGACACTCGCCGATTAGAATGATAAAAGTTTAGACTAGGAGTTTTATTTCACTTCCACACTCTATTAAGATTTGTTGGAGGATTGTGTTGACCAAAATGTTGGATGTAATAGATTTAAAATTCGAATTTGGGGTTAAATAGATCACTAGTGTTATTCCTTTGCCTTAACGATTGACTTGAGGTGTCGATCGTGACGGTAACACACCCAATTGTCCTCATTTTCAAAGAATTGTATTTTCTAAAATCTCAGGAAATTGGGGGTGTTACACCTCGTACCCCTCATTACCATCTGGCGAAGCTAACACAGGCGCTGTGGTTAATCTCTTTTTCAAGGTTTGGAATGCATTCTCAGATTTATCTCCCATTTAAATTTCACGGTCTATCTCACCAGAGAAGTCATAGGCCTTGCTATTTTAGAAAAGTCTTTCACAAAACGCCTATAGTAACCAGTTAGACCCAAGAAACATCTAATCTATGTGACATTCTTCGGTGTTGGCCAGTTTGCAATAGCTTCAATCTTTGTAGGGTTGTCACACCCCAAAATCATTATTGGAACATAACAGATGGCAACCTACGAAAAGTAGGCTAAGTCATTCTTATTCCTCAAAAGTTGAAGGTACACAACAGATATTACACAATATTATACATACGAATACTATAATACAAACGATTACTAAGGCCATTATTTATGTTACAAGACGACTTGGGTAGCTCACTCAGATTCCCACCTCCAGCTAGTACTGATTTCCTGAAAAGAATTTAGTATTGAAAGAGTGAGATCGACAGCCCAATAAAAGACAGTTTCCGACTCAACCGGATCAAGCAGTTACTAAAATAGTAAAACAATAATAATTCGTATAAGTATAAATAATTTCGGTAGTGGGTAGTGTAGTTCCGGTTAGCTCAGAAGTTCTCAGTCAGTGCCAGCTTACTCCATTGGCAGGGCCAGACGGATATCCTCGTTTCAAAGTTTGCAGTACTCGATCCTCTTTAAAAATAAGCATTAAAGTATACAAAAATAATAATATAAGCTAAATCAGAAAGAGTCCCTTACCTGAATTCCAAACCACCGCGATACTACTCCGTGCGTTATCTCGTTCTAAGTAAATAAAGTCGTTTAAGTTATTTATTTAAGGTTATATTGGCAAAGTAATCATGTTGTCATTTATTTGATAATTAACTGTCCAAGGGTCCAACGACGTCCGAATTCTAAAAGTGGCGATTATCTATTCAAATTGTTAATTTACTATTTATCGTTCTTTAGTGGAAATCATTAACTCTAAGATTATTTTCACCACTGGGGTAATTCCGCCGGGTTACTTTATAATCATGGAGCTACTATTTACCACCTACACATTTTATTCTTGGGTTAGTTGTTAATACGGTGACGTTCACAAACTGGGGTAATTCGACCGAGTTACTTGCACCGTAATAACTATTCGCCACAAGGTTAATCAATTATCGAAAACATGTACGAAAATATTAATATTGTTGTCTAACGATAATGATTTCATAACAGTTTAAGAGTTATACCTTGGCTATGTTAAGTGACGATGACTATTTCGTCAGAGCCTCGCTAAGAAGATGTCACTTTTCGCACGTACGTAACAACCACTTATTTCGTAAATTAATTTTTGCGAAATCTTATAATACTCAGAACTTACTTTACATGTGGTGTGCTTATGGTCTGAAGCACTTCATTTTATTTCACTTAGTACAACACTTGTGTGTTGATTTGCGTCGAAAGCCTGTGAAGTATGCTATTTATAGGCGTGCGAATGCAGTTTTTCCCGGAGAAAAAACATTTCACCTAAAGTAACTGCAATGCTCTCCATTTGAATTAAAGAATTGGGATGGCTTTGTCAATCCAAGGACAAGCCAAGGACAAAGCATTCAATGCCATTGAAAGTCCCAAATGCAATTCTCACGTAAGTACCTATGTTGTCCTCTTGTTTTTTTATTATTATTATTATTAATATTATTATTATTATTATTATTATTATTATTATTATTATTGTTATTATTATTATTATTATTATTATTATTATTATTATTATTATTATTATTATTATTATTATTATTATTATTATTATTATTATTATTATTATTATTATTATTATTATTATTATTATTATTATTATTATTATTATTATTAGAGAGTGGGCTATTACATCCACCCCTCCTAATAAGAAGTTTCGTCCCGAAACTTACCGATATTAAGAATCGAACAGGTACGGATAGTTTTCCCTCATGTCCGCCTCTTTTTCCCAAGTGGCTTCTCTTTCATCGTGATTTTTCCAATGCACTTTGACGAACGGAATTGTCGTGTTTCTTAACACCTTGATTTCTTGGCCCAAAATTTTCTGTGGTCGTTCTTCGTAACTCAAATCTGGCTGAAGCTGCATAGGTTTAAGTTCCATGATTTGTTCATCCAGTTGAACAAACCTTTTAAGCATCGAAACATGGAACACATTATGGACTCCTGATACTATTGGCGGTAAGGCCAATCTATACGATACTTTCCCAACCTTCTCAAGAATTTCGTATGGACCAATAAATCTCGGGCTGCGTTTTCCACGAACTCCAAATCTATGCACTCCTCTGGTTGGTGAAACTTTGAGATAGACTTTCTCTCCTTCCTTCAAATCCATATCTCGTCTTTTCTTGTCGGCGTAGCTCTTTTTTTGACTCTGAGCAGCTCTCATACGCTCTCTTATTACATGTATCTTGTCGACAGTTTGTTGTACCAGTTCGGGACCTGAAAGTTGTCTTTCGCCCACATCATCCCAACACAAAGGTGACCTGCACTTTCGTCCATACAAAGCCTCGAAGGGCGTGACACCAATACTGGAATGATAACTGTTGTTATATGCAAACTCCACATGTAACACCCCACAATTTTGGGACTTTAATTAATTAGGGTGTTACGTTTATTAATCATTTTGAGGGAATTAATAAGAGTTATTTTGGGAATTTGGTGAATTATAGACTATGTTACTAATTGGGTAATTCTATTTTGGGAAGTTCTATAATTGGATTATTGGACTTGGATCGGGTTTATGGATCACTCATCTCACCCGACTAATAAAGCCGAACCCGAGTCTAACCCCTTACTCATTGACATAAATAAAAGGAAACCCTAACTTCTTTCATAAATAGTCGGCCTCTTCTCTCCTTTTCGTAGCCTCCACCCGCATAAAATTCCCATCATCATTGTGTCAACTTAAAACACACATAATTCTCTCATACGATCTCTAATTGGAGCGTGGTTGGTGGCGTTAGAACCGTGCTTTCGATACGAATTCGGTAAGATATAGATCGTGCCAATATTCCATAGGATGCTACTTGTGGAGCTGTTTTAGTGGAGATGTGTCTATCTACCCGAGAATCTGTTCCGCCCCTCGGTATTTTAAGGATTCCCGTCGACTCCTAAGGAATTTGAGAACGAGACTTTTTGGAGATGTTCCTTACTCTAGCATTGACAATATATCAAAAATTGGTAAGATCTACATCTGTGGATAAAAATTATATTTCGTGGGTAACCCTAATTCGTGTTTATGGTTCAGTGTGAGATCGATTCCCGTTGATCCACTTGGATTTTGTGGACAAAAATTGGAGGAAACGTTCCTGACATTACCCTTTATGTCATACTAAATTTTGGTGGTCATATGATGTCGGAGGTAGGAGTTATCTATGTTTCAATACCACTATCTTCTTTTAGATTCATGACATATTAGTTAATTTGTGAGATTATGGCTTATGGTTATACTTTGTGAATTAGGGGATCATCAATTGAGTTTGTGATTGATTGAGCGTCTAGATTGTGGATTCGAGGAGGTGTAGTTCATTGACTTGGTTATAAGAGTTTAATTTAAGAATTAGCGTTGAAAGGTAAGAACGTTTGATCATTCATTTTTGGACTATTCTATTCTCTCACTTGATTCACATGTCCACTTGCTCATTATTCCTACATTTGATTCATAACCATACACTTATTCAATTTGCCTACGCTTGTTTCAATATATATATATATATATTCGTTCATAACCCGTTTGAGTTTGCTCGACCTCGGCCTCTCGGCTTCCTTACTCGGCCTCGGTCTTTTGTGATCCGAGCCTCTCGGCCAATCGGCCAGTCGACTTCTCGGCCGAGTGGTAAGCTTTTGTTGATCTTGGCTTGTGTTTTCGATTGTGTTGAATTATTGAATCCGGCTGTGGCCGTTTATAAATTGTATTATCGAATAACGTACCATCGAATAATGAAAGTAAAACGGATGAAAGAAAAGAACGACAAATGTTTACCACCTAGAGTGATTGTGATGCGGCCCTGACCGATCACCGTTTATACCTCTGATCAAGGTACTGTTTCGGTCGGAGTAGCTAACGACTGCCTATTAGGCTTTCCTCCTAGAGGTACGCATCCTACTGGATCTCTAGCGAGGGGTGTGCACATTTTAAATCTTTAGGAATCGTTTATATGTACTCTACCTCGCGCCGGTTCGAGATTGTGGTGGCTGCGGGGTAGGAGCCCAGCCGTGTATGATAGACAAGACCATTTGTCTCGTCAGCGATACGTGACTATCGCACTGCCGTGTCCCGATGGTACTTTGTATTCATTATTATATCCAATGCTTATTATTTGTTAGCTACGCGCCTCAAGGTGCGTATCTTTGTTTCTCTGCTTTATGTTTCTTACTCAGCCTGTGCTGACGTTCTATTTTCTGGTTTGTTCCCTACCGTGTTCTGGGGCCTATGTCATTCTTCGATGGCATAGTTGACAGGTCTTCATGTTGTGGATGATTGCTAGAGGAATTCATTTGCATGCCGGGAACTTTTCATAAACATTATTTAGACGTGGATTATATTTGGTTTTGTAATTTAATTTCAGTTTTGAGAACTGTAGCTCGACATTCTAAGTCTTCCGCTGTCGTCTTTTCGTTTGTTCGAATTTATCAAGTTGTAATTGAATTTCAAGCATAGCAGTTGACTCGATAGTCAACTGCGGCGTAACAATTCTATAATATTTCCTCATTTATCATTGCGAAAATTTAGGGTTGTTACAGTTGGTATCAGAGCCATAGGTTCTGATTCGTCGTGTCTACAAAAGTTTTCAAAACTTGTTTTAAGAAATTGGTAAACTGGGAACGGGATGGGTGCATTCATACGCATGCTGATTGCTAAGTGCTATGTGTTTCCCCTTCATTTACTACGGAGTTTTCGAGCCGACTTTTGAGACTTTTGATTTGAGACCGAATGTCATTATTGGGAAGCATCTCATTGTTGGTTTTCTTTGATACTAATAGAAATTATGATTCTTTAAGTAATAACTCCAAGGGTAATTAGTTCAACATATTGTGGTTATTTATTACGTGGAGTGTAATGTGAAAGTACTAAGGGCGACTAGAGGTTATGTTAGAAGGACTTGAAGCTATTTTAAGATATATAAGGACGTGAAAGGTATTTGGGATATATTGAGGATAAGTGTGAGGATGGTTTAGGCCTTGCTTACTTAATGCCGCCGTTGTCAAATTCTTTTGTCCTTGAAGATGAGTTACAATTTGGAACATGATGTTGGATTGGTTTATGTGAGATGGTGTTAAACCACAAATTTCAAAACACCCATTTGGTTCTTCTTTTCTAACCACGATACCCTATTCATGTTAATGAGAAAATTGGGAGAAATCAATTGACAAAACTTATGCTACTCCCTTTTAGAATACCCCGCGCTACTCCATCTAACTTGATCACACGCCATAGGTGAGGAACCTTGATTATTTTAGGTGAAATGTGGAAAGTTGAAGAAGGGACTAGTAAGGGTGAGTCTATAAGGGAGTTGAGCATGAGGAATTTGAGAGTTTCGTGTATATTGTTCAATTTATTATTTGGGTTAGATGAAAAGGACTATGTGCATGCAAGTACACTACTTTGAATTTTGAAATTTAGGAATGAGTAAGAGGGATCGATATATTAAAGCGTCAATGAAGTATTTGTATGAATGATGGGGTTGGTAGCGAATAAAACTCTATATATCCTTGATCATAGTATCGTTTGTTGAAATATTGAGGATCGCTCTTCTAGTGGAGATTATTGAGGGTGTGATTGGTTTATTATCCTTATAATTGTGTGAACATATGGTACCGATAAGTCGGATTTGAAGATTGTATGTTTTATCAATTTATAATTTTAGTTGGAGTCTTGCCAATGCATACGTCTAAGTGGGGACAATACCCCAATACTATTACGATATTATGATTATTCACTGATATTGATTCGATTATTTGCTATTTGAGTGTCATTATTGATTGATTATTGTTTTTGTCAATTGAAATTACGTTGTAGAGCTCAATCGAGAGCTGCACGACTCGTGCCCATAAGGACACGACCCGTTCCCGAAATTTTGTTCGTTTGTTTTGCTGTTGATTCGGACATGACTCGTGCAAGTGTGGACACGGGTTGTGGTTCCCAAAAAAAAAAAAAAAAAAAAAAAATCGAAAATTCCGAAAAGTTAAACTCGGACGAGACATATAGACGAAAAACGTTTCTCTTGTATTTGTATCCCTGAGTCGGATTCCTAACATGACTTATTTGCTAGGTGAATAATTATTCGTTTATTGATTGATTTGTGCTAATTCATGCTTACATATGTCAAGATCTAGTATGGAATCTAATTGAATTGGTTACAACTGATTCAAATGATATTGCTTTATAGACAATGGTGCGAAACAACGGTCCCGATTTGACAGCTACCCTGGCTCAAATGGCACAACATCAGGAGGTAATGGTTCAGGCTGTGACCCGGATGGCCAACGCAGCGCAGAACAACGCTGGTAATAATGGGGATAATGGAAACAACAATGGCCCGGGAAATAATAATGTTGGTAATGGAGAAAATGACGGGCTTTTGAACCTTGCTACATGATCTTGTTTTGGGGGTCACATGATCAAAGTGTTGGACGTCTGATAGACGAGGAGGAACGATGCTTGAATACATCTTGAGTAATTATATGTATGGAGAATTTAATCCCAAAGGAACGACAGACTGACTAGAGGAAGATCTAGCTCTAAGAGATAACATGTATCTTCTCGTAAGTACTTGACCTGGTTTGTAGTGTGAAGAAGGTGAAAGAAAAATGCATTAAGGATTCCTCGGCCATATAAATTGTTAAGGAAACTTACTCACTCATGGATATGACTCGGTATATAGTATAATAAATGGTTATAACTTTGGCATCAACTATAGGGTTAGATCGATATGCCGATTGTTTCTACACTAGTTGGGTGTCCATATGATGAAATTTTGGTACAATTTAAATAATTGGGGATCGAAATAAGAATTGTTTTGGGACTCATAGCACAAAGGTGCAAGTGTAAGAAGAAAACAGTGATCCACTATGCTGCAACAATGAAATTTTGAGTTTGAAAGACTACTATACCATTTATGGGTAAACTGTTGGACATGTGAGTTATGCGTAAAAAGATTTCCTACCATCTTTGGACTTGATATCCTGAGTTGAATTAATAGGTCATAAGCTCGAGTAAAGAAAAATATTACATATCAAGGTATGGGATCAAGTGAGGTGTCATCAGATGATAAAGTTGTAAACCCATAAGAGATGTGGTAAGTGGTATGTGCGCATAAGGAAATGCTTTACGAATCGGGAAGTTGAGCTACATTCCGTGGTGTATGGCTATGAAATTTAGCTATGGAGAACGACTTGATCTTGAGGTAATCTATAAGATTTTGAATCTTAACTCTGCAATTATGGATTTGGCATTGTGATGTGTCTACTGTGATCCAGCGAATAAAGTGGGATAATTTATGAACATGGGCCCTAATTCTGAATACAACCAGTTGGATAATTTATGGACAGTTGGACGTAATTTGACACCTTACGTGATTATGAGACGCTACAAATCGTTAATGAAGCTTATATATTATGCTCAGGTGACACCCCCCCTAAGGTAATTGTTAATCATAGTTGATTGTGGATGAGCTAATGTGGAAATAGGGTGACATTAGCAACCATCGTTTTGTACAGTATTGGGTTGATAACGACAAAAGATGTGCAATGAACAAAGCGGAAGGGTAGTGTATTCATGGAGAATGAAAGACTAAGTCTTCTAAACAAGTTGCTAATGCCCTCTCGACTGTAGTGGCGGATCTTTATGAGGAAAACTTAAATAACATCTATTTCGGTGGCAAATACTTTTGGGCTAAAGTTGTTAAGAATCTTAAATTATAGAGGTTTGGTCATTTGGTAAGTGGCTTCATACGAACGCACTGGAAAGTTGGCTTGGGTTGATAAAGTTATTTTGTGAGCAAGATGGTCGAATGTAAACGCATCATGGTATGTAGTAGCTCTGTAGTGCCCATTTTGAGACTCCAATACTGGTAGTACGTGTCGTATCTTGAAGTTTTAATAGTTGGAGAATCTGATTTTACCATCAATTTAAGATATGGTTCTTGTAACGATCTCGCTTAAAGGTGTATGAAATGATTGAGGCCAAATTTTGTTTAAAGGTGCAGAACCATAAGTCGAAGCTGTCGTGAAGGAATTCGACAATGTTGGACAATCAAACACAGAACGTGTAGATAAGTGGAACTGGGATTAAGATCATACTAGTTAAATTAAAAGGCAGGGAGATACTATTTATTTGAGGTTGCGTTCGAAATCTTTTCTGACTATGAGAATCTAAAGTATAATATTCACACAAAGGGAGCTATAAATGAGCCAGAGGAGATAGTTAGAGTTGGTCAAAGACTATGACATGGAGACACGGTACCATGAAGGAAAAGCCAACGCCGTAGCTGACACACGGAGCATAAAGTCTCTGCATTCGGTTTAATTAGTCGATCAAAGGGAGAAACTAAGAGACGAATTCCTTCATTTCGGAGTCCAATTGACTGAACCAGAAGTGACTTCAGGAACGACATAAATTGAGGATGATGTCTTGGGTGAATTGAAGGAGTTGCAGTCGACTAATAAAACAACTTTGTACAAACTGGCAATGGAGCCCAAAGTATTCGAAAGTGCGGAATTGTATCATTCGATTTCAGGACCGGGTCTGCATACCTGATAACGCTACATTGAGGGACAAAATTCTAATCGAAGCTCACGCCAGCAAATATTCGGTACACCCAGGAGGAGATAAGATGTATCAAGATTTGAGTAAGGTGTTATGGTGGTCTGGAATGAAGAAGGATGTTGGTAACTTTGTGTCTAGGTGTTTGGTTTGTCGAAAGGTTAAGAGTGAGAAGAATAGATCTCAAGGAAAAATATAACCACTACTGTACCGAAATGGAAATGGAGATCCATACCCATGGATTTCATTGCAGGATTACCTAGGACACCCAAGGAGAAGAATAATTTGGGTCATTGTAGATAGACTGACAAAGTGCGCACATCCATGAAAAACACATGGTGCTCATGTGAGTGTCACCTACCAGAGGTGTGGTGAGGTTTGGAAAGAAAAGAAAACTAAACTCAAAATTCATTGGACCCTACAAAGTGACAAAAAGGATTGGAGAAGTCGCTTATAAGTTAGACTTGCCTACAAACCACGATAAGGTACACAATGTGTTCCATGTTTCACAACTCAGACGATACATCAGTGATCTGTCCCATGTGTTGAATCCTAAAACTATCGAGTTGGATGAAACCATGACATATGAGGAAGCACCATTGAAAATTTTGGACACCAAGGTACGGAAAACTAGACGAACTGAAAAACATATGGTAAAGGTTTTGTGGTGTAATAACAATGTTGAACAAGCAACTTGAGAAGTGGAGTCAGTTATGCGTGAGTAGTACCCTCACCTGTTCGATTAAGATATTTTCGGTTCGGGACGAACCTTTATTTTAAGGGGGACGAGAGCCCTGCACGCCTTGTTTTCCCTCGCTCGAACTCTTGTGTTATGTGATTGATGTGATTTCAACTTACTCTTATGTGCACTATTGTGTGGTGCTTTGTGTGCTTTGTCACAACTTACTCCAATTTTCATTTGAATACCCTTTTTGCTTATGCCATGGGCATGCTCTTGTACTACCATTTCAAAATCTTCATTCTATCTTGTGATCAACGTTACTAGTGAAGATCGAAACTTTTGAGGAATGGGTTTAAAGATTCGGGACGAATCTTTGTTTTAAGGAGGGAAGACTGTAACACCCCACAATTTTGGGACTTTAATTAATTAGGGTGTTACGTTTATTAATCATTTTGAGGGAATTAATAAGAGTTATTTTGGGAATTTGGTGAATTATAGACTATGTTACTAATTGGGTAATTCTATTTTGGGAAGTTCTATAATTGGATTATTGGACTTGGATCGGGTTTATGGATCACTCATCTCACCCGACTAATAAAGCCGAACCCGAGTCTAACCCCTTACTCATTGACATAAATAAAAGGAAACCCTAACTTCTTTCATAAATAGTCGGCCTCTTCTCTCCTTTTCGTAGCCTCCACCCGCATAAAATTCCCAGCATCATTGTGTCAACTTAAAACACACATAATTCTCTCATACGATCTCTAATTGGAGCGTGGTTGGTGGCGTTAGAACCGTACTTTCGATACAAATTCGGTAAGATATAGATCGTGCCAAGATTCCATAGGATTCCACTTGTGGAGCTGTTTTAGTGAGATATGTCTATCTACCCGAGAATCTGTTCCGCCCCTCGGTATTTTAAGGATTCCCGTCGACTCCTAAGGAATTTGAGAACGAGACTTTTTGGAGATGTTCCTTACTCTAGCATTGACAATATATCAAAAATTGGTAAGATCTAGATCTGTGGATAAAAATTTATATTATATTTCGTGGGTAACCCTAATTCGTGTTTATGGTTCAGTGTGAGATCGATTCCCGTTGATCCACTTGGATTTTGTGGACAAAAATTGGAGTAAACGTTCCTAACATTACCCTTTATGTCATACTATATTTTGGTGGTCATACGATGTCGGAGGTAGGAGTTATCTATGTTTCAATACCACTGTCTTCTTTTAGATTCATGACAAATTAGTTAATTTGTGAGATTATGGCTTATGGTTATACTTTGTGAATTAGGGGATCATCAATTGAGTTTGTGATTGATTGAGCGTCTAGATTGTGGATTCGAGGAGGTGTAGTTCATTGACTTGGTTATAAGAGTTTAATTTAAAAATTAGCGTTGAAAGGTAAGAACGTTTGATCATTCATTTTTGGACTATTCTATTCTCTCACTTGATTCACATGTCCACTTGCTCATTATTCCTACATTTGATTCATAACCATACACTTATTCAATTTGCCTACGCTTGTTTCAATATATATATATATATATATATATATATATATATATATATATATATATATATATTCGTTCATAATCCGTTTGAGTTTGCTCGACCTCGGCCTCTCGGCTTCCTTACTCGGCCTCGGTCTTTTGTGATCCGAGCCTCTCGGCCAATCGGGCAGTCGACTTCTCGGCCGAGTGGTATGCTTTTGTTGATCTTGGCTTGTGTTTTCGATTGTGTTGAATTATTGAATCCGGATGTGGCCGTTTATAAATTGTATTATCGAATAACGTACCATCGAATAATGAATGTAAAACGGATGAAAGAAAAGAACGACAAATGTTTACCACCTAGAGTGATTGTGATGCGGCCCTGACCGATCACCGTTTATACCTCTGATCAAGGTACTGTTTCGGTCGGAGCAGCTACCGACTGCTTATTAGGCTTTCCTCCTAGAGGTACGCATCCTACTGGATCTCTAGCGAGGGGTGTGCACATTTTAAGTCTTTAGGAATCGTTTATATGTACTCTAGCTCGCACCGGTTCGAGATTGTGGTGGCTGCGGGGTAGGAGCCCAGCCGTGTATGATAGACAAGACCATTTGTCTCGTCAGCGATACGTGACTATCGCACTGCCGTGTCCCGATGGTACTTTGTATTCATTATTATATCCAATGCTTATTATTTGTTAGCTACGCGCCTCAAGGCGCGTATCTTTGTTTCTCTGCTTTATGTTTCTTACTCAGCCTGTGCTGACGTTCTATTTTCTGGTTTGTTCCCTACCGTGTTCAGAGGCCTATGTCATTCTTCGATGGCATAGTTGACAGGTCTTCATGTTGTGGATGCTTGCTAGAGGAATTCATTTGCATGCCGTGAACTTTTCATAAACATTATTTAGACGTGGATTATATTTGGTTTTGTAATTTAATTTCAGTTTTGAGAACTATAGCTCGACATTCTAAGTCTTCCGGTGTCGTCTTTTCGTTTGTTCGAATTTATTAAGTTGTAATTGAATTTCAAGCCTAGCAGTTGACTCGATAGTCAACTGCGGCGTAACAATTCTATAATATTTCCTCATTTATCATTGCAAAAATTTAGGGTTGTTACACCACATGATGTAACCATTCCTCCCATGAACCCCCGAAATCTAGGACACATGCCCTGAGCATGTCTTCTAATTTCTGAATGGTCCTTTCTGTCTGTCCATCAGTTTGAGGGTGATAAGCGGTGCTGAAGTTTAATTTTGTTCCCATCCCATCATGTAGACTCTGCCAAAATCGTGCAACATACTTTGAGTCTCTGTCGGACACAATAGACACAAGAACACCATGAAGCCTCACAATTTCTTTCACATACAGTTCAGCTAGTGATTCTGCTGTGTAACAATCTCTTAGTGGTAGGAAATGAGCTGATTTTGTTAATCGATCTACAATAACCCAAATAGACTCATATCCACATTGAGTCCTTGGCAGACCACCCACAAATCCATTGAGACTTCCTCTCACTTCCATGTCGGTATTGGTAGAGATTGTAATTTCCCTGCAGACCTCTGATGATCTGCTTTGATCTGTTGACAAGTCAAGCATATTGAGACATATTCAGCAATGTCTCTCTTCATGTTTCTCCACCAAAAATGTTCCTTCAAGTCCTTATACATTTTGGTACCACCTGGATGTATCGTATAACCAGTGTTGTGTGCTTCTCTCAAAATTTCTCTTTTAAGCTCCTTATTATCATGGAACACAGATTCGGTTCTGGAACCCCATAGAACCGTCTGGGTGTATATGGATGTGCCAGTACAATGAATCTTGCTTAAATGGCCTACTCACCATTCGTTCCTTGATCTTAACCAAAAATTCATCTTGCACTTGAGCTTCTTTGAGTCTCTCAATCAAAGATGACTTTACCGCTATTGCAGCCATAACGTCTCTTGAATTACTACCCAGACTGTTTCTTACCCAAAGATTCATTCTTCTCATTTCTTCCATTAGGGGTTTCTGCTCGGTGATGAGTGCGGCTAAATTGTCATAGTTCTTCCGACTCAATGCATCAGCCACAACATTAGCCTTCCCAACATGATACATGATTGTCAAATCATAATCTTTGAGTAACTCCATCCACCTCCTTTGTCTCATATTCAAATCTCTCTAGGAGAAAACGTATTTTAAACTCTTATGATCCGAGTATACCACACATTTCTCACCATAGAGATAATGTCTCCAAATTTTTAGTGAAAAGATTACTGCAGCAAATTCCAGATCATGAGTAGGATAGTTTTGTTCATAAGGTTTTAATTGTCTTGATGCATAAGCCACAACCTTCTCATTTTGCATTAGCACAGCTCCTAATCCCAATTTGGAGGCATCACAGTATAAGGTATACCCTCCACTTCCAGATGGAAGGGTCAACACAGGAGCAGACGTCAGTCTCTGCTTAAACTCTTGGAAATTCTCTTCGCACCCGCTAGTCCATACAAATTTGGCACCCTTGTGTGTCAACTTTGTAAGTGGTACGACAATTTTAGAGAAATCCTTAACAAATTTTCTGTAATATCATGCAAGGCCTAAAAACTCCTAACTTCCGTCACGGTTTTGGGTGTTCTCCACTCGATTATTGCCTTAATCTTTCCAGGGTCTACAGACACTCCTTTTGCTGAAACTATATGCCCAAGGAATGCAACTTCATTCAGCCACATTTTTTTTAAATTCGGCACATAATTTTTGTTCCCTTAAAGTTTGTAAGACAATTCTCAAATGTTGCTCATGCTCCTTTACACTTTTAGAGTACACCAAAATGTCATCAATGAATACAATGACAAATTTATCCAGGAAAGGTCTAAACACCCTATTCATCAAATCCATAAATGCAGCTGGCGCATTGGTTAACCCAAATGGCATTACCAAAAACTCATAATGACCATAACAGGTTCTAAATGCAGTCTTAGCAACATCCTCAGGTTTAATTTTTAACTGGTGGTATCCCGATCAGAGATCTATTTTGGAAAACACACTAGCCCCTTGTAACTGGTCAAACAATTCATCAATACGAGGCAGAGGGTGCTTATTACGGATAGTTACTTTGTTTAACTCCCTGTAATCAATACAAAGCCTCATACTACCGTCTTTCTTCTTTACAAACAACACAGGAGCACCCCAAGGAGAAACACTATTCCTAATAAACCCCATGGTTTCCAACTCTTGTAATTGTTTCCTCAATTCTGCTAATTCTGTTGGTGCCATTCGGTGTGGGCTTTAGAAATAGGGGCAGTACCTGGTATTAAATCGATGGTGAACTCAATTTCTCTATCCGGGGGTAACCCAACCAAATTTTCAGGGAAAACATCTTCAAACTCTCTGACAATCCCAATATCATCTAGCTTTAATTCACTCCTCCTAAGACCTTCAACCAAGTTAGCTAGTAATCATTTCCGTTCTTTCCTAAACACAAACGGTGGTTTCCCTGGGGTCTGGAAGTTAACAACCTTACGGTGACATTCAATACTTGCAAAATGAGAGGATAACCAATCTATCCCTAAGATCACATCAAAGTCGGACATGTCCAAAAGGATAAGGTTTGCAAGTAATTTTCGTTCCCCTATTTCAACAATGCAATTCCTAGACATCAAAGAAGCCACACACACGTATCCAGAGGGAGTACTCACTTCTAATTGCGTATTCAAAGGCGCAAATTGCAAGTCACACTTTTTGGCAAATTCATGTGAAACAAAGGAATGTGTGGTTCCGGAATCAAACAGGACATATCCAAGTGTATTTGAAATGGGAATAATACATGTGACCACATCACTTGATGACGGAGCATCTTCCTCCATGATGGCAAATACTTTTCCAGAAACGCTTGCCTTTTGTCCACTCCTACGGTGGTCACTTGACTGCTTCCCTGCTGATACTTGTGTCCTTTGGGGCTGGTGGTTGGAGGGTGCTTGGCTCGTCTCTGGTTTCGGGCAGTTAGCTATCATGTGTCCTTTTTCGCCACACCTGAAACAAGTTCCCGAGCACCACCTGCACTCGCTTCCTTTCATCATTCTTGAACACTTTTGACATGTCTTAACTGGCATCTGGCTACCTCTATTCCCCGGGAAAGCTACACTTGCCACAGATGGCTGGAGTCTAGACACGGGTTTACTTGCTTGGGGAAAGGAAAAAATTGTTTTGGCTTGAAATGCTTGGGTCTGTTGTCTCTTAAAACTAACCCCCGAAGGTTGGATAACACCAAAATCCCTCTTCTTACTCTTTTCCTTCTTTACCACCCTAAGGCTCAATTCTACTATTCTTGCCTTCTCAACCACTACAGCATACTCCTGTAACTCGAAAACACTCACTCCTTGTTTGATTTTTGGTTCTAACCCATAAACGAACCTATAAGCCTTGTCCGCCTCTGTGGACACAAATTGAGGAGCGAACTTGCACAACTCCGCAAACCTATCCTGATAATCTCCTACAGACATATTCTCTTTTTGCCTTAATTCCAAGAAATCTTCCATAGCCTTGTCTCTAAGACTTTTAGGAAAGTACTTCTTGTTAAAGGTATCCTTAAACACTATCCAAGTGATGATTTTAGCATGTTGACCGCGATTGGTCACCTCTCCTGCTTTCAATAGATTTTCCTCTGACAACCACCAATCATAAGCTTTGCCTTCTAACTGATACACCGCATAGTTTACCTTTTCTTCCTCCGAGCACTTGAATACCCTGAACACTTTCTCCATTGCTAGAAGCCATCTTTCTGCTTCTGCGGGGTTAGTGGTACCTGCAAAGACCGGAGGATTGAGCCCCTTAAAATCCCTCATTGGATTCCTTGCCTCTGTCATCTCGCCTGGTTTCCTAAGCAAGCGATTCACCAACTCCTGACTCAACCTCTGCAAATCTTGTTGTTCCTTCAATCTTTGAAGAAAATCTTGATAGAAGTCGTTGGGGCCATGGGCAACGTCCTCAAAGTTACCCGCATCACTACTTTCTTCATTATCATTATGATGTTCCTCACCGACTTCTTCTATGTTTTCCTCTACTATGTTTACAGCTCCTTCCTCAGCAGCCATCAAATCCTTTAAGTAAAATAATCATAAAAAGTTAACACGTGTTTCTAATACTAGTAGTTTTCAAATGTAATAGATTACGTGAACCGAACTTAATCTACCCATACTCTCTGACATGTATTGTGTTACTAGGGTCGAACTATTACTCTGATACCACTTAATCTGTCACGCCCCAAAATCATTATTGGAACGTAACAGACGGCAACCTACGAAAAGTAGGCTAAGCCATTCTTATTCCTCAAAAGTTGAAGGTACAAAACATATATTACACAATATTATGCATACGAATACTATAGTACAAACGATTACTATGGCCATTATTTATGTTACAAGACGACTTGGGTAGCTCACTCAGATTTCCACCTCCAGCTAGTACTGATTTCCTGAAAAGAATTTAGTATTGAATGGGTGAGCTCGACAGCCCAGTAAAAGACAGTTTTCGACTCAACCGGATCAAGCAGTTACTAAAATAGTAAAACAATAATAATTCGTATAAGTATAAATAATTCCGGTAGTGGGTAGTGTAGTTCCGGTTAGTTCAGAAGTTCTCAGTCAGTGCCAGTTTACTCCCTTGGCAGGGCCAGACGGATATCCTCGTTTCAAAGTTAGCCAGAACATAAAACTAACCCACAAAACCAAAGTAGTTCAGAAAATAATAAGAGTTTGCAGTACTCGATCCTCTTTAAAAATAAGCATTAAAGTATACAAAAATAATACTATAAGCTAAATTAGAAAGAGTCTCTTACCTGAATTCCAAACCACCACGATACTACTCTGTGCGTTCTCTCGTTCTAAGTAAATAAAGTCGCGTAAGTTATTTATTTAACGTTATATTAGCAAAGTAATCATGTTGTCATTTATTTGATAATTAACTGTCCAAGGGTCCAACAACGTCCGAATTCTAAAAGAGGCAATTATCTAGTCAAATTCTCAATTTACTATTTATCGTCCTTTAGTGGAAATCATTCACTCTAAGATTATTTTCACCACTGGGTAATTCCACCGGGTTACTTTATAATCATGGAGCTATTATTTACCACCAACACATTTTATTATTGGGTTAGTTGTTAATACGGTGACGTTCACAAATTGGGGTAATTCCACCGTTTGCACTGTAATAACTATTCGCCACAAGGTTAATCAATTATCGAAAACGTGTACGAAAATATTAACGGCGTTGTCTAACGATAATAATTTCATAACAGTTTAAGAGTTATACCTTGGCTATGTTAAGTAACGATGACTATTTCGACAGAGCCTCGCTAAGAAGATGTCACTTTTCGCACGTACGTAACAACTACTTATTTCGTAAATTATTTTTTTGCGAAATCTTATAATACTCAAAACTTACTTTATATGTGATGTGCTTATGGTCTGAAGCACTTCAGTTTATTTCACTCATTACAACACTTGTGTGTTGATTTGCGTCGAAACCCGAATGTGAAGCATGCTATTTATAGGCGTGCCAGTTTTTCCCGGAGGAAAAACATTTCACCTAGAGTAACTGCAATACTCTCCATTTCAATTAAAAAATTGGGATGGCTTTGTCAATCCAAGGACAAGCCAAGGACAAAGCATTCAATACCATTAAAAGTCTCAAATGCAATTCTCACGTAAGTACTTATGTTGTCCTCTTTTTTTCTTTCTTATTATTATTATTATTATTATTATTATTATTATTATTATTATTATTATTATTATTATTATTATTATTAAAGAGTGGGTTATTACAAGGGTCCACAGCAACGCCATCCTTGGATAAAATATGTCCCAAAAAGGCAACTTGTTCTAACAAGAACTCACACTTGGACAATTTGGCATACAACTGATTATTTCGAAGAGTTTTTAAAAAAGAGTTTAAATGCTCCTCATGCTCATCCCTATGCTTAGAAAATACTAAAATGTCATCAATGACCACCACAACGAACTTGTCCAAATAAGGTCGAAAAATACAGTTCATCGGGTCCATGAAAATTGTTGGAGCATTAGTTAACCCAAAAGGCATCACAGTAAATTCTAGGGATGAGCATGAGCAGGTACCCGCCAACAAGTTATGGACCCGGACCCGGACCCGGACCTGTCGTCTTAGAAATCCAAACCCGTACCCGGACCCGTTTTCAACGGGTCCTAGAAATCAAGACCCGTACCCGGACCCGCCGGGTCCTAAGCGGGTCCAAGTACCCGTTCAATAAAATGTCGATGCTCAATTAAAACCTGTTTTTGTACAATCCGAAACTCGGAATTTTTAATTTCAATTGCGATTATCTTTGAAATATCCCAAATAATGGCTAGAGTAAAATAATTTTACTGAAATTACAAACCAACAATGTACATTTACAATCCATACACAAATAAAACAATTCAAGAAACAATCCACAAAGGGATACACTTGGTCATGGACGATTCTGATGAGAAGGCATCCTAAGCCGTGAAGAAAACATGTAGCTCGATCCATTAAAAACCATGCTGAAGCTGCTCAAGTGCCGAGATACTTGTTGTTATCAATTAATAAATAAAAAATGAAACCCAAAATCATTAATTAAAATGAGCCCCAAAATTATACGGACAAAAACAAAATCATCAATGAAAATAAGCCCCAGATAATATGATATTAATTAAAATTAAACTCATATCAAAAATTAAAAACCGAAAATTAAATACAAAACTGAAATTGAAAAGGGACGCAAGAGAGTAGAGACGACTTACTTGAATACGCGACTTGCTCAGAAATTGAAATCATAAAATCAAAGAAGAAGTGGAGGAGAAGATCAAGAGAAGAGTGAGAATCAGAGAAGAGAAATGAGAGAAGCAGAGAAGTGATAGAAGAGGGGGGGGTGTTTGTCGGATGAGAGAAGCAGAGAAGAAGGGGGGGTGTTTTCTGTTTTGTCGATGAGAGAAGCAGAGAAGGAGGGGGGGCTGTTAGAAGCAGTGTCGGCTAGGGTTAGAAGTTAGATAGGGTTTTATACTTTTATTAGTTAATTTTTTTTTTTTTTTTTTGTGAAGACAGTTACGAGTACCCGTCAAACCCGCTAAATAACGGGTACCAGTAAGACCCGTTGTTTCAACGGGTACCCGACGCGTAACGGGTCCTAAATTTTTGGACCCGGACCCGTTGTCAACGGGTCCCAAAATTTTGGACCCGTACCCGTACCCGTTGTCAACGGGTCCGGGTACCCGCTTTTTTTGCTCACCCCTAGTAAATTCATAGTGGCCATAACGCGTCCTAAATCCGTCTTAAGAACATCCCCATCAGCACTCCGTAACTCGTGATAACCTGACCTTAAATCGATCTTAGAGAACCGCACCTGCCTCCTTAAACTGATCAAATAAGTCATCAATCCTGGGTAGGGGATACTTATTCTTAACAATCACATTGTTCAGTTCTCGGTAATCATTGCAGAACCTCAGAGTCCCATCTTTCTTTTTGACAAATAAAACAGGTGCTCCCAAAGGTGATACAGTAGGACAAATGTAGCCGTTATCTAACAACTCTTCTAACTGTTTATTCAATTCTTCTAACTCCTTAGGAGCCATACGATACGAGGCCTTAGCAATAGGTCCAGTAACAGGCACTAAATCAATGCTAAACTCCGCATCTCTCCTAGCGGCATACCAGGTATATCATCACATTCACATTCTTATACATCTCACCATAAGATACTATTTCCCCCGACGGTGGGGTAAAGTTACTACTAATGGGTACACAAGCATCATGGTCTAAATTTTCAATTAATGATCTAGCAATGAATGGATGAGAAGCTCCTGAACCAAATAAAACATATGCAGTAATGGAGTTCACAAGAAAAGTACCCGTAACCACATGAGCCGAATTCTCAGGTTCCTCTCTATTCAAGGCGATTATTTTTCCAGTGATTCATCCTCCATTTCCTCTATTAGGTTGAGCAGCATTCACCGTCAGTCACCGTCCTTGAAGACTTGCCAGCATTATCACTATGATTATTAGTGCTGCCATTCCTTCCAAATTTGCGGTTTCCTTGGTCATTCCCATAGTTGTCACGGTTCTGGACCCCACTACTATTAGCAGCGCTTGCTACACTAGTAGTCGGACCACACCTAGTAGAGAAATTCTTTCCTTCTGGTTTGTTTTTGGGGTTCAAGAAACACTCATAAGGCCTATGGCACAACTTTTTATAGTAATTACAATGCACCAAGTTTGATGCAGGCGCAAATAGCATAGAAATCAAAATGGAGTGTTCATACAAGTGTATGCATTTCAGGTTTGTGTTTGAGAGCCTTTTAGGAGGTTCAAATGAAGCTTATTTTTGGCGTGCCATATCAATTTGGAAAGGCAAGACATCTAACTAACCATGGAATTGGATTTACAATGATAGCTTGTGGTTTAGCTGTAGTTTATTATTTACTACAGGTCACAGCAAAGACAAGTTCAAAGAATAAAGTTTTTAGGGCTTGTGTTTGAAGAGGCGTATCTCATAGCTCAGAGATCTATTTTGGGCAAATTTTATGTTTAGATTGAAGTTCAGAAATATAAATATCCAATGGTATAAGTTAGAGCTTCATAAGATTAGTTATGGTATAAGTTAGAGCTTCATAAGATTAGTTTTAATGTCTGAAAATTAATTTTGCACTGTCACGTATCCTGAAATCCTTAGTTTCAGCATAAAATTGTTTTCTCTTATTTTTCTCAACTTGGTGTTAGATCGATAATCAGACCTTGTGGAGTTTGTGGAAATTATAATTCTCTGATAATATGGTATTATCGGTCAATTAACTAATTAAAGTTAATTAAGTATTAATCTCTTTGATTAGGCCTTAATTACCTTTGATTAGTGTTAAGGTTTGTTTAGGGTTGTAATTTGTTGCCTTTCATTAATGATTGTGTTGGTATTTATACCAAACATGTTGCTTGAGATACAAGGTAACACGACCAGAATGGGCCGAGCTTATGGAAACCTAACACCACCCCTCAAGTCGGAGCATGGAGATTCACCATGCCCAACTTGCATACAAGATTATCAAACTGACTAGAACCGAGAGCTTTAGTTAAGACATCAGCTAATTGGTCAGTGGTAGGTACATGAGTAGGAGATATAAGCTTGTCTTAAATGCAGTCACGAACAAAATCACAGTCGACCTCAATGTTGCGTTCGTGGAACACCGGATTTTAAGCAACGTAAATAGCGGACTTATTGTCACAAAAAAATGGAGAACGGCTCCGTAAAAGGAACACCCAAGCTGAGAAGCAACCCCCGTAGCCACTTGAGTTCACATGTAATAGCAGCCATAGAGCACTATTTAGCTTCGGCAAAATAGCGAGAAACAGTAGGTTGTTTCTTGGTTTTCAAAGAGATGGGAGACCCGCCAAGGAATACTAACCAACCGGTAAGCGAACGACGGGTCAAAGGAAAGGCCGACCAATCCGAATCACACTAACCAGACAAACGTAAATCGCAATCGGAGCTGAGAAGGACGCCTTGACCAGCCGTACCCTTCAAGTAACGGCCGACACGATAAGCGGCATCCATGTGTTCCATTCAAGGAGAATGCATAAATTGGGAGAGGATATGTATAGCATATGTAAGATCGGGACGAGTGACATCAAAGTACACAAGACGCCCGACCAAACGCCGATACACGGCTGGATCATCAAGTAAGAGGTCTGATGCACGTCCGAGCAAATGATTTTGTTCGATGGGAGTGGGGGCCGGCCGTGAAGCAAGGAGCTCTGTATCAGCAACAATATCAAGAGCATATTTCCTTTAGCACATGTAGATACTAGAGTCGTAACGAGCTACTTCGAGGCCCAAGAAGTACTTAATTAAACCCAAGTCCTTCATGTGGAAACAAGAGCGAAGATAGTCTTTAAACGTAGTTAATGCAGCGCAATCATTCCACAAAATTAGTAAATCATCCACATAAATCAGGACGTTCAAAATCACCATACCTTTGACATAAGTGAACAACGAATAATCGGAGTATGAATGCCGAAAGCCATATCGGCGGAGAGCAGACCCTAGCTTGGCAAAACAGCATCGGGGAGCTTGTATGAGGCCGTAAGGATTTTTGCAGCTTACAAACCAAGGAGCGATCCATCGACGTAAGACCCTGTGGAAGGCGCATGTATACTTCTTCTGTCAAATCACCATGAAGGAAGGCGTTGTGAACATCCATCTGATGTAGTTCCCAACGCTTAGCAGCCTCAACCGCTAATACTGTCCGTACTGTAGTCATTTTAGCGACAGGGGCAAAGGTTTTCTTATAATCAATACCTTCAGTTTGGTGGTTGCCAAAGACCACAAGACGAGCCTTATTACGTTCAATGGTACCATCAGATTTGTATTTGATTTTATACAACCATTGACTCCCAAGAGCCTTTTTACCAGGATGTAATGGAACCATACTCCAAGTATCATTTTCTTCCAAGGCCCGAATTTCATTATCCATCGCCTTACGCCAAGCAGGGACTTGATTAGCCTCTGTGAAATTACGTGGCTCATGTCCTGAGTTAAGAGCTGGTACAAAAGCACGATGAGGTGCATGAAAACGATCACAGGAAACATAATTTGCAATAGGAAATGGGGTACCTGAGGAAGGTAAGGACGTAGGACGGGCGGGTGGAGGGGATGGACTATAGACTTAAACATTACGAATATTCTTAGGATCAAGATCGTATCCAGATAACCGAACATTCGGCTTTTTAACCGAAATGTGCGACCGAGCATAGAGGCGCGTCATCATTGTCGGATGACGAGGAGGAAGCAGAGGACTGGTCAGCCACAGGCGGATCAGGCATAACAATAGGAGAGGCAGGAGCTGTTGACAACGAAACTGGGTTAGAATCCGGGTCTGTGGGCAAGTCAGTCGTACCAGGTTCAGCAGGAAGTACAGTAGGTGGCAGAGGGAAGTACCCAATATCTTCGCAATTGAATATTGGTATAGGTTCATCACCAGTAGAGGTTGTCCTGGAAAGGGAAAAATTGCAAGCGTCCGGGTCCAAATATGGAAATACAGACTCGTAGAAGATCATATAGTCGCCGACCTTTTTGACCGTGTGGGAAGCCAATGAAGATGCACTTTCTACTGCAACTAGAAAACTTATCACCTCGAGATCTTTGATTATGAGCATAGCATAAGCACCCAATTACCCGTAAGTCAGTGAACACTGGTGGACGACCAAACAGAGCCTCGAAAGGCGTGCGATTGCCTAGGAGAGTAGATGGTGTCCGATTAATGACGTGACCGGCAGCTAACGTGCACTCACCCCAAAAGGACAGTGGTAAACCACCTTGAAAATGTAAAGCCCAAGCTACATTCATGATATGCCGATGTTTACGTTCCATAGTACAACACCATTTTGTTGAGGTGTGCCAACACAAGAGGATTGAAAACGAATGCCATTGGCAGTGAAGTAAGGGAAAAAGCATTTAAGTTATGTACCATTATCACTTTGAACAAGCTTTATTGTACTGGAAAATTGACGTTTAACCAAAACGACAAATTCCATATAAATCTGAAAGACCTCTGTTTTATCATGAAGAAAATAAATCCACACAGCCCTGGATTAATCATCCACAATCGTGAAAAAATATCGTTCACCCCTTAAAGCGGGTTCAGGATAAGCACCCCACAAATCACAGTGAACAATTTTGAAAATACGAGAAGTTATATGACTACGTTCTGGAAAACTAGATCGTCTATGTTTGGCCTGATGACATATGTATCAGGCTTTATCAAACCGATTACGACTGCGAGTAAGAAAAGAAAGCAGCTTAACTACTTTATCGAAAGGATGGCCCAATTTGTTATGCCAGAGTTGAAGTGTAGACGTTGACCCAGCGGAAAGAGCTTAAACCTTGTTATCCTTGCGAAAGTAGTATAATCCATCTTGTCGATCACCTATCCCAATCACCTTCCTCGTCTATCGGTCCTGATTCGTACAAATAGTACAATTTAAATCATTAGATATTGTGAAATAGATATAAAATTACAATGCGATTCGGGAACAAACAAAACATGATTTAAGGTCATAGAATCCATGAGCTACACAACCCTCTTGAATCACCTAAACCTGGCGGCCATCAGGAAGACCGATGGGACAGGGGCTGACTGGGACGACATCACCGAGTGGAGGACGACGGAGCAGACCCATAGGTGGTCATAAGATACTGAAGTTGTTCAGCAGAGAAGGATGGTGAAGTGGGTTCCGACGGAGCCAGTAGGGGTTAAAGTCGTGGTATTGGCACGAATAGTCGAGCGGCCACGAATGGTGTTGGAAAGAGATGGGCGTAAAGGGGCAGGGGAAGCTTGTTGTTTGCGAGGAGTGTAGACATCGTCACACTTTTCAATGAACCATTCGGGAACACCATGAATCTCAAAGCAAGTGGTCTCATCATGACCATGACCCTTGCATTCAGAGTACTTAAGTGCCAGCCGTTCCGCTGGAGAGAGAAGGGACGGCTGTGAAGCAGGGGAGGAAAGTAATGGGGGGTGAGCGTGCGACTGATGTGGGTGAGATCGGGGGGCAGCCCGAGCAGCAAAACCCACCACTGCGGGTGCCTCCTCCTTTAATTGACCATAGCCGCGAACACTCTCCTACAAGGAGACTTTCTGATATGCGAGATTAAGTGTGGGCAGGGGATCCATGGAGAGGAGTTGGGAACGAAGAGGACCATATTAATCCGTGTCCAAGCCTAGTAGAAAATCTTGTAATCGATCACGCTCCCGACGTTTCTGATGTAGATTGCCAACGTCACAGGAGCACTTACCACATTAACATGAGATAAGAGGATCATAATTGGCAAGTTCCTCTCAGATGACCGAAAGCTTACCATAGTAGACAATGAAAGACATAGCCTTGGTTTGAATACAGACATGTAGAGCCACCTTAAGCTGATAGATACGAGGCCCATTCACCACGCCAAAGCGCTCACGCAAGTTACCCCAAAGACGTTAAGACGTTTGGGGTCCGTATATCGGCCAAGGAGTTTAGTAACTTCCTAGGCGATGGTATTCATAATCCAAGAAACCATCGTACTTTGAAGAGCATCCCAGTCATCAGCGGTAGCCGGGGCCGGGGGCACAAGAGATGTAATTTTCCCGTTAAGAAACCCAAACGTGCGGCGAGTAGTGAGGGCGAGTTTGATGGAATGAAACCATTGTGTAATTAGTAAGTTTAAGGCGAGCAGGGGTGGTGAAACTACCAGAGTGATCGTGAGGACTCAAGTAAAAAGGATGATTAAGCTCAATTTTTGGTGGCGGAGAACGAGGCGACAGGGAAGCGTCGGCATAGGAGGGCTTAGGGATGTCCTCGCCGGCCATTGAAGAAGAAAAGATTGTGTTTAATTTAGGGGTTGTAATTGTAACCTAGCTGATACCATGTTAAGGTTTGTTTAGGGTTGTAATTGCTTGCCTTTCATTAATGAGTGTGTTGGTATTTATGCCAAACACGTTGCTTGAGATACAAGGTAACAAGACCAGAATGGGCCGAACTTATGGAAACCTAACAAATAGTCACTAATATTACCATTAGCTCACTGGTTTGAAGAAAGGATGTTCCTAATCTTCAATGGCTTTGATGGCTCGATTATTTGGAGAGTGAATCAGCTTAAAGTATATAAAACCCTCAAGGGCAATATTCCAGGAAGACAACTCACTCAAGTGGACAGAAGAGCAGAAAACTTAGCTATAAGGAAACCTTCTGATTGGTTGTACTTTAAGCTAGTTTTTCTTTTACAGTTCTTTATGCTTTTTTATCAGTTTGCCTTTGATATTGTAATAGCTTATTTTGTAGTAATTATCTCTTAGTTGTAAGGGTATTTCGTGCCTATAAATAGGAGCACAACTCCATTGTAAAAATCAGATTTTAAGAATGAAAAAACCCCTTTGCAAAGAATTTCCTTTGTATTTCCAAATCTGAATTTATCTATCTAAGTATTCTAGAGAGCTTAGATTAGTGAGACTTTCAGTGCTAAGCTTGTGAATGCGTTCTATTGCTTAGTTGTTCTCTTGTAGTGATTAGTTATCTAGTTAGGTGGAAATCCAACTAGGGAGTTAATCCATTTCCTATGTTCTATGTTAGCCTATGCTAATAATGGAGCTAGGATCATATCCTTTGTCCTCTATTCTCCCATGGCTGTTTAGGTTTGCATCAAAGTTTCCCTCGCAATTCTTACCAGGATGGTTATAAGGGCACTTCACAAACTTATAAAACCTCACCTTTATTACCAACATTAAAGCCCTTGAAAGTACTCCTAGGAATTCCAACTGAGCTTTGTCCACTGAAAGTTTGAGCTCTGCCCTTGTTGTTGCCACCAAAGTTGGTCCTCTTCTAAAAGCCCTAAGAGTTACCCCCTGGAAAGTTTTCCTCTTCTCACCTTGTCCTCATCTCTTGCCGATTATCCTTTCTATGTTGCTAGCACTCGAAAACACCTCTTTTAGACTCCTGAAGTCCCTACCTCGAAGTTTCTCCTTGATATCCTGGTTTAGACCCTCCTCGAACTTATTTGCTTTTGCTTCATCATCAGGTACCATTCCAGGACCATACCTAGCTAGCTCCATAAATTTGTTATAGTACTCTCTCACACTCATGGATCCTTGTTCTAACTTAGAAAATTCACCACGCTTCCTATTTTGTTCATGCACAAGAAAGAACTCCCTCTTAATTGCCTTCTTGAAGTCCTCCCAGGTAGCCTCCACTTCAAAAACTTCTCCATTATCATCAACTTCAATGCCAGGAGTTTAGATGTCCTTCTTATTAACGTCCCACCAATTGTCACCTTCTTCCCTCAAATATCGAGTGGGTTGGGTTATCTTGAAGTTTTCAGGGCACTAGAGGGTGTCAAAAATCTTCTCAAAATTATTCAACCACTCTTGTAGTTCATAGGGTTCTTCTTTCCCAGTGAAGATTTCTGCCTTTTGGTCGGCCACAACTTTTGCCATATCCACAGCGAACCCTGTTTTGTTGGTCATCACTTCTTTCAAGGCATTAACTAGGGTAGTGTTCATATGCACTAATTGAGCCATGGGGACGTGATTTTATACCACTGCCAACTAAATCATCGCTTCGGGCTCTTCAAGGAGGCATCCTTTACGATATAAACAATTTCACTTATGAGAACATAATGATAAATGCAAGGTACATGCTCCCTCTCAAATAATTTATATGAATGTTTTTCACGCTTTCTAACTATATGCAATAACACTTGACTCTTGACTGGGATATAATCCCTCCCTCTTTTTCCTAACTTGTTGAGCTGAGACTGTTCTACTTATACTTAAATTTCTACAAATAACTCTAATACCATAACAAAATTTGTAGTAAATTCATGTAGGACTGTGCTTGGTATAAGCATAAAGAAATAATGTAACATTTAGTCAAGCAGTCCAAAACAATCTCTTGCGATACATAAAGCAATTTTGTATAATAGAATCATAAGAAAGAACATATTATGATTCCACCACACATATAATCTAAAAGCAAGCAATTGATAAGATTCAACCATAAATTTATTCATGAAATCCTTTGCTCGTGATAAATTTCATCTATAAGTAATAATTGTAAGTTTAGAACTAAAAGAATTTGAAACTACACAACAATAGCTGATGGCCACGCAGGGCTGACTAAACTCTTTAAGCTATTAAAGCGGTCTCACCAGGGACGTGCTCCTTATTCTCAAAATGACTAAAGTCAATATCCAACAGAAACTTGATCTTGTCCCTCAAGTAATTTAGGGTTAGAAACCAGATAGCGTCTTTAGAATATCTCTCGGTATTGGGAGTTCCATCTTCATTACATCAATCATCAAAATACGGCTTGAACGAGTGCCACTGAGCACATCGAGGCAAGGTATAAAGAAATACGTCAACCTCTTGAAAATGAGTGTCTACAGAGCTAAATCCCTCTTCCTTCAACTTAGCTATCCTATTCTTCGTCTGCCCGATCCATTGGTCAATATGGCGGTTTCCCTTAAGCGAAATCATCCTTAACCACTTCTCTCTTGCTTCTTGGATTGTGTCTCCTCTAGTAAGGCTGGCAATACGGATTCCGGCCACCTACAAGGAACGCAACACCAAGTAAGAAGGCAATAAAAGACAAAACCTCAAAAATATTTCATCTCTCTTCCTTACTTCGGCGGGATACATTTTAATATTTTATTTTTCCTAGTCTTGTTATTTAATCCATTTTCTTAAGGTCGTGAGCTAGAATAGTTGTGATACCACTTTAGAACACTCCCAATTGCCCACGTTTTCAAAAAGTTAACAATTTCTAAAATCTCAGTAACTTAGGGGTGTTATAGTGGGTAACTTAAACATATATAAATTTACGATTTTGCTCATACTTATTCAATGATTCTATGCTAATATTTGAACCAACAAGGTTAACAAATAATGAAACTTGTTTTGAGTCCACTCCCTTTCCATATCCAAACACCCCTTTAGTATTTTGGAAATATTACTTTGTCATTAGTTTAAGATTGAATCTTGGCATATGAAAGTTATTTAACCTCTAATTAGACTCCTCTAATTAATATTTAATTACTCCTAATTAAGTTTCGCTAAGATCTTTAGTTGCATGTAAGATTAAAGCATTAATGTAATAAAACATGTTTTTATACCTTAATAAAGACGAATTTTTACCTTTCTTCAAATGAAGGATCTTGAACTGCTAATTAATGGGGATCCTTCTCCTTAATCTTGAGTTTCCAAGTTACGAAACCTCCTCCCTTGATCCACACTACGCCAAAAATTGGAAATAACACCGAAATCTTTAAAACCGGTGTAAGAAAATTGTATGACATACACCGGTTATCAGTCACCCGGTGTGATATGTATTAAAAAATATATATATTATATGAACTACCGCAACATTTAATACCGGTTCCCGAAAAAATCGGTATCATATATGTTCCAAAAAAAAAAAATTTAAATTGAACACATAAGACACGGATAAACCTAAAACCGGTTTCTTATGTTAATTGAAAAAAATAAAAAAATAATAAAACCCCAACACAGTTATATCCGCCCGTCAGACTCTTTCTCTCTTCTACGTATCTCTATCTACCCTTATGTAACACTACGGAATATGGAAAGTGGATTATGGAGTTGGTTTGTCCCACATTGGGAAACTAAGGCTCATATGATCAGTTTATAATAGATTCCTGCCATCATACTAACAACAATAAAGGGTGACTACCAATCTTATTCAGTTGTGTTGCGACAGACGTTGGATCGAGCTGTTACAGATGGTATCAGAGCAACCCTGCGACCGCATGCTGAGTGATGGGGTAAGGCCCAGGCAGCCCTCTAGAGAGGGAGATCTTGGACATGTGTTGATGTTTGTATGGTTTGGCCGAGGCGCGGACGTTGCGTTCTTTAAGTAGGGGAGTTTGTAATACTACGGAATATGAAAAGTGGATTATGAAGTTGATTTGTCCCACATTGGGAAACTAAGGCTCATATGATCAATTTATAATCGATTTCTACCATCATACTAACAACAAGGCCTTCACCTTTTAGAGACCGGAGAGGATATATGGGCCTAAGGGGTGACTATTAATCTTATTCGGTTGTGTTGCGACGGACGGTGGTACGGATTGTTACACCTTATCTTCTTCATCCCTTCATTATATCTTTTCCTCATTCATGTCTCGCCCCTTGTCCTCTCTCTTTCATTCTTTTTAAATTCTGTTCTCTCACTCATTAACTCTAATATATCTTCATCTTGCCCTCTTCTTTTTCTCTATTCAACTTCCTCAACATAATTAATCGTTCAAACAACGATGACCTTTCGACCGACGATAACCTTCTGGGCTAAATAGCGTTCTATTATCACTTATTAACTCATGATATTTTCTTCCCCATCCCCCTCAATTTGATTCCACGAAATCAGGGTGAGACCATCACGGATCTGAGAAGAGTATGCAATACTTTGATTTTTTTTTTTTTGTTTTTTTTTTGTTTGTTTTTGTATTAGGTTTAGTTTTCGTTGTTTATTTTAGGATCTCGGAGAAGACTACTAAGAAGACCATGTAATATTTTGAATTTTTTTTATTAGGTTTACTTTCCCTTGTTCTTTTATTGCAAAGAATTTTCATTTTAGGTTTAGTTTCCCTTGTTCATTTTAGTGTAATACAAAGTATATATCCTGATTAACAAAATTTGATTGTAAAAAACTGTCATTTTGATAAAGTTTTAGATTTAAATGAACTTTGTTCATTTCTAATCGTTGTGTTTGTATATTATTGTATGTAAAATTTTGATTCGTTGACATATTCCAAATTTGCGATTGTTCATCTTCTCAACAACACGCACATCCTTCATTGCACTTCTCTCGTTTCGTTTCTCTCTCCGATCAAGATTCGATGATTTTTTTATGCAATTCTTTTTTATTTTAATTTTTTTTTTTGAAAAATGGTTGGAGATAAGACACCGGTTTTAAGTGGAACCGGTGTTGTATGTGTTGTGAAAATTGAGTCTCTAATAAGACATAAGACGCTGGTTTTGTCCCCAACCGGTGTCTTATGTGCTATTATTAACACCGGGTATAAGTATACCAACTGGTGTCTTAGCCTAAGACACCGGCAGTCCAGACACCGGGTATAATAGGTGTCTGGTTGATTCAAGACCCGGTGTAAAATAAGATTTTTGGCATAGTGCCACCAAAGAATCTCCAAAAATCTCACAAAATGGACTAGTTTTAAGACCAGTTTTAAGAGATTTCAACCCCAAAACCAAAAATAAAATTAGCTAACACTTTAGTCAATGTTATTCTAGGTTTAGATAATTATTTTGATCAAGCTTTCATTGACATGCAATAAAGAAAACTTGATCTCAAAGGGATTGGAAGTAGGCTGAATTTTAGAGAAATTAGAGGTGTTTCTTTCAATTCTCTCTATTAAAATTAGTTGTGTATATGTAAAAATTATGTATGTTTTAGTTTGACCATCAAATTCTAGTATATATATTACTGATAATCCAAATTACCTTTTTGCCCTTACTAATTATACCCCTAAATATCTTATGTTACAATTTGGTATAATTTGTACACTTATTTCACTGTTAATTAATTATTATATAACTATATAATAATTACTAATTACATCATTTTAGCTAAAATTACATCTCTTTGTAATTTAATCATCTAATTGTCAATATTGACAATTCACACAAAAACCGTAATTTATTCGACCTGAGTCCCAAACTTATAAAACATTTTCCGATATAATCAGTTAACTCTTTAACTGAAACATTAGAGTTTATATTATATTGTACTAAATGCAAATATAATATCTTTTGGAGAAAGTATCTTTATCTGTGTGACCGAGAGGGATCAGATGATTACCGCCGTCAAACGACAATACCGTCAAACTCTAGCCAACCAACTGTTATTGATATACGTTAATCAATTTTTTTGGAAAAGAGTAGAGTTTTTATTCCTCCATTGTGGGAAATAAAACGGTTACAAGATTCCAAAAACGATAGCAGTGAGCTACCCCTAATAACCAATACACCTAATTTCTAGGGATTACATAACTATACTTATCTTGCATTCTAACACAAGTTTGGAATTGAATTCTAAGTACAACGCTATTCAGATTTCTATTGCATTAAGTGAAAATCCTGCCATTTCTCTCCCTCCATATTTCATAGATTGTGCAGCAAAATGCAACCCGAAGGATGTGGTGATGAGCTTTTTTTACCCCTGAAATTGTGTTGGAACTAGTTGAATTCCCGACTTAAGCTCCACTGTCGTGGCTTATGGCCAAGCCATGCCAATAAATTGCACCATATATCCCAAGAGAGTTTACATTGGAAGAAAAAGTGACTTACAGACTCCACCTGCCTCCTGCAAAGACAGCACCAGTTCGGGATTACCATTCCTCTTTTCTGCAAATTGTCAATGGTGGGTAAGCCATTTAAAGCAGTCTGAACCGCAATGACTGAACTTTTAGGCAAACATCAGGAATCCCAGATTGTTCGATACCATTTGCTTCTTTGCTGAGGGTTTCTGAAAAAGTCATAAATTTCTCCTCCTTTTACCCTCCTGATGCTCCAATCTTCTATGAGCTTTTCAGCTTCTGCGTTCGACCCTGCAGCCTGCATAATTTCATTCCTGACTTGTAGGAGTGATCTCCATGTAGTTGAGCAGTCCTGATTGCACTCAACTTCCCAGAAATTGTTATGCTTCAAATAATAGTAGCTAGCCCATTTACTCCAGATAGATTGAGTATCAAAATTGAGCTTAATGATCCACTTCCCAAAGACAGCTTTATTCCAACTTAGGACTTCTTTAATCCCCAATCCACCCTCTTGCTTAGGAGAGCACAACTTTTGCCATTTTATCAAGGAATACTTATTGTGGCTCTCAGTGATACCCCAGAAGAGCTCTCTACAGAGTCTGGAGATCTTCTTGAGAACAATCTTGGGCAAGAGAAGAACAGATCCCCAGAGTTTGGAGGCCAAAGATGACTGAATTAATCAATTGGAGTTTACCTGCATAGGATATGAAAGCATTGGCCCAGTGTTTTAGCTTCCCTTTTATTTTGTCGATGAGAGGCTGGTACATAGAAGCCTTCAGTCTAGAAGAATGAAGAGGCACCCCCAGATATCGAAAAGGAAAGCTACCTTCCACATAACCAGTTTTCTCTCTTATGATAGCATTGACCCTCTGACAAACCCCTCCAAGATATATATTTGTATTCTGAGAGTTAGCAGCCAAACCAGAAGCAGATTCAAATTGATTGAGCACTAGGGACACAGCTAAAATTGATTTGACATCCCCTCTTGTAAAGACTAGCAAATCATCAGCAAACAGTAGGTTGTTGAGGCCAATCTTGTTGCACTTAGGATGTTGGCTGAAGCTAGGAGAATGAATGAGCTTCCTGAGCATTCTAGACAAACCTTCCATGCATATAACAAAGAGATAAGGAGAGAGAGGGTCTGCTTGTCTAAGGCCTCTCTTTGCAGCAAAATACCCCACCTTGGTACCATTGATGTTGAGCATGTAATGAGCAGTATTCAAGCAAGCAGAAATCCACTTGATGAATTGGTCAGGGAAATTAAGTTGACTGAGAAGATTTAAAAGAAATTCCCAAGCCACTGAGTCAAAAGCCTTACGAATATCAACCTTAATGATTGCTCTAGCTGAAACATTCTTCCTTTCATATTTCTTGATTAGCTCTTGAGACGTACAGGAGAATGTTATCAAAAATATTGTGACCTTGAATGAAAGAAGATTGCTCTTGTCCAATTATACTAGGAAGCACAGGCTGCATTCTTGACACCATCATTTTACTGATAATCTTGTAAAGAGTATTGCAGCAGGGGATAGGTTTATAGTCAGCTACTGACTCTGGAGTGGCTTTTTTCGGAACCAAGGTAATGAGTGTGGAATTTACTTGGGATAAAAGCTTACCAGTTCTAAAGAAGTCCAAAACTGCAAGGCTCAATTCATCCCCAATCAAGTCCCAAGAGCTTTTCAAAAATGCAGCAGTAAAACCATCAGGGCCTGGGCTTTTCTGCTCATGAATAGAGTTTAGAGCTTCTCTGACATCACCCTTGCTAAATGGCCTTATTAAAGAGCCAGCTTCATTGTCATCTAGTCTAGCACCCTCAAAATTAGCTTGATTCAGATCCACTTGTTTTTGGGTACCAAGGAGAACCGGGTAGTAACTTAGGAAGGCCTGATGAATGTCATCTGGTTTAGTGTGAAGATGCCCATTTGCATCTCTAATTATCCCTATATAGGCTTGAGTTCTTTTCTCCTGCATTTTAGCATGAAAATACCTATTACTAGCATCATTCATGCTAATATCCTGAATTTTTGCTCTCTGGAAGTAAAAACAGAGCTCAGCTTTTTCCATTATCTCTAGATGAGCCTTGACAGTTTTAAGCTTCCATAAATCTTGTTCGCTCAGCAATTTACCTTCCAGATGCCTTTGGAAATTCTCAAGGTCTTTCCTGCTAGCTTCCATTCTTTTAGCAATTCTAGAATATTTATCTTTGTGGAGCTGCCTTACAGCCTTTTTAACTCCTTTCATTTTACAGACCAGCCTATATATTCTTGTTCTTGCAGGGTTAGTTTTCCAAGCATTTTTCACTATCCTGCTGTAGTTCTCATCTTGACACCAGAAGTTAAGAAATTTGAACCCTCTTTTACCCTCTACAATACCCATCTTGATCTCCACTTGGACTGGAGAATGACCAGAAAGTCCTGGGGGATGAAAATAGACATTAGTGTTGATTTGCTGAGCGAGCCAATGTTGGTTAACAAGAGCTCTGTCCAGCTTGGCCCAAACCATGTCTTCCCCCTCTTGAAGATTTGACCAGGTGAATTGACATCTTGTTCCTGGCAAGTCACTGAAGCCAGCATTTAGAATACAATCATTAAAATCCTCAACATCCCTTTTATTGAGTGCTCCCTTGCTTAGTTTCTCATTACTACACAGCACCACATTAAAATCCCCCATGAGAATCCAAGGCTTATTGCAGATTTTAGATTCCTGTAATATGAATTCCCAGAGAGTTCTCATATCCTCTGCTTTGTTGAAAGCATAAACAACAGTGATCAGGCAAGTGAGATGTAACTTCAGACAAGTAATCTTGTAGTGCAAGAACTGAGCTCCATATTTAAGAGCATCAGCCCTAATCACTCTAGCATTCCATATAGTCCAAATCCTTCCATTCCCATGGTGCTGATAATTGTTGATGTACTAAATTTCTTGAACTTCCTATTAAGTATACCCTTTCCTTTATTTTCCTTCACTCTAGTTTCTAATAGACCCATGAAATCTATTTTATTTCGCAAGAGATAACTAATAGCCTCTTGCTGTTTATGAGGCTTGTTACAGCCTCTAATGTTCCAGGTTGAGAGAATCATGTAGAGGCTGAGCCTCCACCAGGGTCCTCCTGTTCCTCAATCACACACTGCTCCAATAATTGCACTTTTTCCTCTTTTTCCATATTGACTTGAGAGGTATCAAATTCTGAGTTGCTGAAGATTTTGAAGCTATTTTCAGCAAGCGCCAGCTTCTTTGCCAAGGATTGTTTACTCTTCCTACTGAGTACAGGTGAGAATCCATCTTTGTCCACCATTATCCTCTGAGTCTTGGGTTTGGAGGGAACTGAGGGTTCTTTCTCCTGTACGCTTTCCTCAGATTCAAGTCTTGGCTCATTCACTATTGCCTTAGCAACATAAACTTTAGTTTTCTCAGCCTTGGGTTTTTCTACTACTCTGTTCAATCTTCATCTTTGACTGACATGCCCGATTTTGTTGCAGCATGAGCAGTACAATGGTACCCACTCGTTTTTGATGCTCTGAACTGTTTCTCCATATGGAGTTTGAACTGCAATGTTGTTTGGCAGCTCCTCAGCCACATCAACTTCGATTAGCACTCTTGCAAAAAGAGTTTTTTTCCTTAAGCGTAGTCCTCATGTCAGCAAATAGAGGTTTACCAATCGAACTAGCTATCTTGCTCAGCGCCTTTTGGGACCAGAAATGGGGTTCTAAGTCCGGAAATAGAACCCATACTGGAACCTTAGATGTCTTCTCCATTTCTTGGCTAAACAATGGAGCCCAGACCTTGAGAATTAGAGCGCAGTCTCCGTAGTACCATGGTCCGCCCTTTAAAACCCCTTCCATATGCTCCTTGTTATCAAACTTGAAGAAGAACCATCCCTTCTTAAAGTATTGGATAATCGTAGACCTTGTGAAATTCCAATGTTTCTGGGCAAACTCATTTAGATTGTGTTCATTAGGTCTAGCTCCAATCACCTGTCCCACTAAGGTATTTTCCCAATATTTCAGCTCTTCTTCAATGTCCTCTATTTCTATCTTAACCCCAAGAACATCATCAGTTGGGACAAATTCCAATTGCATACCAGTTTTCTGAGGGACTATATTCCTGTAAGTTTTCCCCCCTTTCTGGGTCTCTTTATCAATTCCAGTTTTTCCAGAGGCCTCCTTAGTTTTATCATTTCCAGTTTCATTAATTGCAGAATTAGTGATCAATATTTGTGCAGAATTACCAGGACTTACTTTTTCGGTGGTACCTTTAGCCGCTGCCAAATAATCGGCGAAAGTTGCAGTTTTCAGGGTGTTTTCTGGTGAAGCCGCCATTTCCGTGTCAAGCTCGGGATTAGAGCCCAATCTGGGTTCTGCTCCGTTTCCATCAAGATTACCATCATAGTGTGCGGAATTTTGCGATGAAGTGTTTTGTGTGTTTTGTTTAGATCGATTACGAGTTTTTGCCATAGAATTAAGCTGATTATGATTTTAGGAAGAAGTAGGATTTTTAATAGCTTGGAGAGTAAGCATTCTCCCAGATTGGAGTATAAGCTAATCAATTGACTTAGTTCTTTTTTTAATATATCCCAGATTTATTTTTAATTAGATTTAGTTAGTCAACGCATTACTGTCGGAGGATACCTACTCCAACAATCTACCACTTGTCTGAGACAAGTCATGCGTCACCGATTCTCTTGTCCATTATATCTCCCACTCAATGCGAAATATCTTTCAGGTTGAACTTGCCTTAGATCATTATCAAAAGTGGTTTTCTTGATCTGGATTATGAATGTCTGACCGAAATATCTATCATAGATCTCTTTCGAGCGTGGCCACGCATTTCCTGTCATAATTTCTCGAGTGGTCCAAAGCAAACGCGCGCACCGGGGGGTACACCTTTTTCTTCCAAAAATTTCCCCAAATTAATTAGGATTAGTCAAAATACATAATTACCAAATTAACATACATGTAACATTAATTGGTAAGAATCTGAATGTAGATTGCAACGTTGGAGTAATGTGTAAAATGATTGATGTTGATGTCGTGAAGAATAGAGAGAATTAATTTGGGGAAAATTTAGGGAGAAAAGGGGTAAAATGAGTGAGGAGTGTTGTGAGTTTCCGTCCTTTTGTGTTTTACGTTTTGAATTTTTTTTAATGGGTAGTAATCTGACTCTACAGCTAGCGTGGACTCTCTGGTACGCCACGTGTAATTTTTCAGGCGATTATAGGGTGGGAGAGGGTCTTAGGTGGTGTTACCGCATGGGTTTTTGCTTTTATTTGGTGGTTCCCCAAATTTTCTTTTATAAAGGGGTTTCCCAAAAAAAGAACAAATTAGGAGGTGCTTACCAACAAAAAAATCCTTCTTTAAGTAGCAAACTAATATTGTACTACATACAAAGTTAAGTAATTTAAATAAAAGTTTTAGGAGAAAATGACACATACAAACTGAAAAATCAAAATGATCCCCTTCTTTTGTTACATGAAATAATTTTTTTATGTAGTAGTCACTCTAGTCAACCTCACGGTGTGCCTAATTGGCGTATGTTTTTTAAAGTAGCAGATGTTTAAAGCAAGACTAATGAAGTTGTGAATATAATTTGTAACAAAAACAATTGAAAACTTAATGACATACTAAAGACGAAATGGTAATTTGGTCACGAGGTGGACAAAAGAAATATTTCAAAGACACAAAACGGAATTGAAAACACAAGAATGAGCATTTTCCTGAACATGTCAAAATGATAGAACTATAGGAGTATAGGCTAGAATTCCGGATAGTTCCTCCTTAACACTGACTGTGTAACCCAGGAGAAGCTGGCGGTGGAGGAAATTTTCGCGATGCCACGTGTGATTTTGTCCAAGCATTCATAATCAACTGCTGTAGTTGCTCTTCCATGAAGGCTGAACTCCTGGCGCTTTTAAGTTTGGAAAAAGCTAAAAGATTGAGGATTCCTAAACTCTTGGTTCACATGAATAATTCAATTTGTGTGAATACGGTTCTTAGAGATGATTAATCGACGGGAGCTGATATGCCCATTTTGTACGCATCATGTTGATAGTTTTTTTATTGCATTTTAATGTTCCAAATGATGTATTTTACTCACTATTGGTGTTGAGTATCGGTTCTTATATTTTATGTAATTTTGGTCGTTTTATGCACATTTTGGATATGGACACATTGAGGCGCTATTGAGAAGGGCATCCCGAGACATTTGGCGGCCCGCGCTGGAAGATTGGCGGAGAGCCAGATAAATAGAAGACGAGGGATGCTGAGATATTCCGCGACCCGCGATGGAGAGCATGGCGGGCCGCGGTGATGTTTCGCGGGCCACGACCAGAGGCTTGGCGGACCGCGACGGCCGTTATTTCCTAATTTCGTATTTTCTATTTTACGTTTTTCTTAGACTCTATAAATATGAAACCCCCCCGACCCTAGGTTTATTAGTCAGACTTTTTCGAAGAAAAGAAGGGGTTTTTCATGGATTGTATGAGAAGCTAAATTTTTATTTCTTGATCTATTAATCGAATCATCACATCAACAATATCGTGAGTTTGATCTATTCATTTTTTTCGCTTTCAGTTATAGTCTTATCTTTGGTATTTATTCTATACAATTGTCTTTTGTGATTACTAGGTGCGCAACTAGTGTATTGCTTAGATTGATTGTTTGCTAGTTTAAATTGATCAAATGAATCTATTGTTTGATTGATTTTTACATTGTAGCAATCCCCAATTGCTTGATTTGTATGTAATCATCGTTAGTGAATCAGGGCAAAGATTTGACTTACATTTTAAATACGAAACGTGCGTTAGTATTACATGTCTCTATCGATATCTCTCTAATTTCTATTGCTAATATTAAATTGAACCTAATCATGTGCTTAGGTTATTTGATAGTTAGGGCTATTAGGTAGTGTCGATCACGCCTTTTAGCTATTCTTAAGGAGAGATTTGGGAATTCTGTTTCCACGCTAGAGTAATTGAGATTGATAAGAGGAATAGTGACAACTAGGACCGATTAGTTAGTGCGTTGTGGGAATTAATTGATCAAGATCCGTTTAATTGTTACTTTTAGATAGTTTGATAACCAAAAATTCAAAATCCCCATTACTTGTTACTTAGGCACTTCAATTCACCATATTTGACAACCCATTTCCCTGTGGATTCGATCCCTACTTCCCTACTACTGTTGTTAGGATTTAGGTTTATTTTTGGTAGATAATCACAACTTTAGTCTCACCAAATTTTGGCGCCGTTGCAGGGTCTTGGGTTTTGTTTTTGTTGTGAATTTTTGTGCTTGTTTTGATTCTTGGATTTACTTCTAGAAGTCATCTCTGTTGTGGTGGCCGCTGCTTATGGTCACCACCAGTGCTACTAATCAATCTCTTGTCCCTTTTGATTCAGAAATTGAGAGAACTTTGCGGCGTTTGCGAAAGGAGATTCGTGATAATTTTCTAGAACTGCCATTTGATACAAATTTGGAGGAATTCGAATTTGCAGTTCCGATGTCTACTCAAACATTGAGGGAGTTCACAGCTCCTGATCTTACGACTCGTCCGTTCTGCATTAAATTTTCAACTCCTGAGTCTGGTCAGGAGGAGGAGAGTCTGGAGATAAAGGGTGCGTTGTTACACCATATTCCTTCATTTCATGGGGTAGAAGGAGAGGATCCGAACCGTCATCTCACTGAGCTCTATTACATATGTAGTGGGATGAAACCGACACTACGCCAAATTTAGCTTTTACGGCGCACATTACACAGCGGTTTTAAACCGCTATCTATATTGGAACCTTATACAGCGGTTTTGGCCCATACCACAGCGATTTTAAACCGCTGTGTTTCGATTGCTTTTACACAGCGGGTTTGAGCCCCTTGTACAGAGATTTTGTCAAAAAAGGCAAAAAAAAAAAAAGGAATGAAATTGACAAAAAAATCAATCGTGCCTCCTAAAACTCTCCGCCTCACCTTTCCTTCTGATTTCCTCAATTTTATTTCACTACTTGTCATTCCTCTTCTCCAGTTCTCCTCTCCCTATTGCATCCAACCATGATCTGCATTTTCCGTCCAACCACGAGCTCCAATTTGTCTGCAACAACAACGATCTCCTATTGAAGGTATTATCTCTTTCTCTCTCCTTTTTTTTTTTAAGTAACGAAATAATCCCTCTTTTAAATTAAAATTTGGAATATCATTTCATGTGTTTGGTGTGATTATATATGTTATTAGATGGTTTTTGTTTGGATTTGAGATTCGATCTTTCCGTCTTTATCATTTAATTTTTCTGATTTGGGGTTTATCAATTAGTTAGGGTTTGTGAAGTTTGTTTCTATTTTAGATTAGTCGATAGTTATTGTTAGTTTTGTGCGAAATTTAGTGGGTCATCGTCTTTGTTGTTTGGACTTTTTATTTTTTGATTTGGTGGGCATATTTTAGATCGAGTATGAGATTATTGAGAATGTGTGCAATTTGAAGAAGGAAGAAGCAGATAGGTCTACAAAAATAGACATTGTTGAGCACATAGTTAAGTTAAGAGGTAATGAAATCAGGTTCTTGTTATTGGGGCTCTTTTTTATTGATTAATTTTAGTTTAGTTGTGGAATTGTTGAACTTTGAACTTGATTTGTAGTGTTCAGCTTATGATTGAGTTTGTTATTGGGATGATCAGTAGAAATTCTATGTATGGAAGACGTTGATTCGCATGATTAACAATGGCAAAAAATAAGCATTTCTAGTATTTCTATGTCAAATGCCTCTAATTATGATGGGAAAAGAAAAAAAAGAATTTTTTTTAAGCTTCATCCTTTATTCAATGGTAGAAAATGTATAAAAACATGTTAGCAATGTACTATCACTATAGATTAGACTCTCAAAGGCCATATGCCTCAACGGTTTTTTGACTGCGTAGAAAAAAAGGTGGGCAAAATGATGTGCAATGTTATAGATTCATATAGAGTAGTTGTTTTAGTTTCACTTTGTAAGTGTGTTTCCTATATTCTTATGTCGTCCCTCAAGATTTTGACCTACTTTTGGTCATAGCATTCAATTAATGGACCTTAGAGCTAATAAAAAGGATTAATGGTTGCAAGTGTGGTGTTAGGAGGATCCGTCAACTTAATGTTTCCAGTCACAAAGTTTTGTCCAAATCATGTCTGAGATTTCTTCCTTTGCTTTAAGTTTCTTTTAGTACTTAACAAATTAAAACTGATCTTCTTGTTATAATAGGTAAGATTTGTTTAAGTGCTTAAATTATGCTGTTAACATGTCTCATAGGAGGATCATACGTGTTGACATGCGACCCACCAATAAGCAATTGCATATGCATAGCATCATCAAAAGTGTGCAATTGTGCTTACCAATATGTTCAGGTAAAGTAATCTAACTAATAAAATCTCGTAAAGACATGAGATCTCTTGATCTTTGACCAAGTCCCATGAAACCTATTTAAAATTAGCAATTTCTAATGGGGATAAAGCTTTTCAAACATAACATTTATTATGTTTGCAAGCATTGTAAATTGAAGTAGCTACCCAAGGACCCAGGTACTAGTTTAAGATATCGCAACAACTAAAATTATGAACATTATCATGTCTTCTGCATTGCTTGTAGCGAGGCATGAAATTGTATTTAATTTTTTTCTTACATACCTTTGGGTACAGTGTTTTTTAGATTAGTATAATTCAAAAGATGATACTTTTAAGTTATCAGAACCTAGATGAACTTAAGCTTTTCTATTTGATGCCCATCTAATTGTCCCTAATGAGAGAATACCTAATATTAACTACTTCTTGATTCTCAAGAGAAACAGGTGAATCGTTATGTGAGATTGGTTGTGTTTTATGATCATTATGCTCTTCTGATGGTTGCATTTGGCGTTTTGTTCTTGTGGTGAACTTTATTTTGAATAGGATTATTCTTTTGATCGTTTGTGAGTCGGACTCAATGTTGCATAGTTGGTGCATAATAGATCAGTGTGATGTTTTTTCAGGTGGCGTTGCTTGCACACAGGTGTTCGACATGATATCTAATGGTTGTTGACTTGTTGATGGTGCCTGTCCCAACTCATGTCATGCGAGGAGATGGTGAAGAGCTAAACTATGAAATGGTGAAGACTTGGACTAAGAATAGATGAGAGCATTTTACGTAAATCATTATTCTATATTGCCTTTTCTTCTTTAAATTGGCATATTCATCCATACAACTCTATTCTCCTTTGCTTGTGAAATGTAATCGTGTTATATGGATCACTTTGTAAGCACTTGGACTAATTGTTATGATTGGTGTAATTATTAGTGTATAATGGAAGGCACGAAACAATTTTTTTTTATATAAAAATTGACTTTTCACAGCGGTTTTAAACCCCTACAAATACGTTGTGTAATGTATAAACATTAGACAACGGTTTTAAAGCGTTGTCTTATGTACACATTATGGTCTATGGGGCATGGGACATTACACAGTACCCCCATTAGACAGCGGTTTTATATCGCTATGTTACTGCAAAAAAACCGCTGGTAAAGACACCAATTGTAGTAGTGTGAGGGGTGTGAAGTTGGAGAATCTGTTGCTAAGAGTCTTTCCTTTCACTCTCAAGGATAAGGCTAAAAATTGGTTGTACACGTTGCCCGAGGGAAGTGTCACTGAATGGTCCAAGATGAAACAATTTTTCCTAGAGAAATATTTTCCCGCTACACGATCTTCCAATCTCAAGAAGGCTATTAGCAATGTGGAGCAAACTGATGAAGAGAATTTACATGCCTATTTGGAGCGTTTCAAGCAGTTGTGGCTAGTTGTCCGTACCATAGGTATGAGGAGAAAGATCTTATCCTCTACTTTTAAAATGGGTTGCGAGAGGAGGATAAGAGATATGTGACAGCTACTAGTGGTGGTGATTTGATGAACAAAACACCGGCTCTAGCTAGGGCACTACTTTCTAGTTCAACTGAAAACTCTTAACAAGACATCCTCTACGAAGGTGTACACGGCTACTTCATCCAATGGTGATTCTATTGCGGAGTTAACTACGTTGATGAAAACTTTTATGTCTCAACAACAAGGTCAAGTGGCTAGAGTGTGCGGAATTTGTCATGGTAATGGGCACCCCACTTATTCGTGCCCTACACTTTTTGATGATAATGTTGAAGAGGTTAATGCTGCTGGATTTCCTGTACCCTCTCAACGGAAGTATGATCCGTATTCTAACACATACAATCCTGGGTGGAGAGATCATCCTAATTTCCATTACAATAATCAACAAGGTGATCAGCAGTATGGCCAGAACAATTGGTACTCTAATCCGCAGTTTAATCAAGGGAACCGTCAATTCAATCAAGGCAACTTTGGTTATCAAGCCAAACAACCGTTCCCAGAATCAACAAGATAACCACTCCTCTCAAGGGCAAGGTACTTCTTCTTCTTCATCCATGTCGGCTGAGGACATGATTAAGGCCCTCACTCAGAATGTCACCACTATGCAATCCACAATGCAATAAAGTATTCGGAATTTGGAAACCCAAATGGGTCAAATGTCGAGTGCCATTACTCGATTGGAGTCTCAAAACTTCGTGAAACTTCCATCTCAAACGGAAGTGAATCCCGGGAAGAATGTGAGTGCTATTACGTTGCGCAGTGGAAAGGTTTTGGAGGAAAAGGACATTGTAAGGTTAAGCATTCCAACGGATTTTATTCTCATTGAATTTGACGATGAGGATTAGAAACTTTTGGCACCCTGCCAAGATGTGGAGCGGGGCGCCAAAGAAGACGAAACAGGGAGAACAAAAACTTTTTGCGGCCTGCAAACTGCACATGGCGGACTGCGAAGCAACAATGGCGGCCCGCGAGAGGAGCTCAGCGGACTGCGACCCTCTGTTAACCCGGATCTCGATTTTTCTTCTTCGACCGCGACAAAGACGGCGAATTTGAAGGAGGGGGAGATAGCTGCTGATGCCCCTATATTCCACCTGAGTTTCCAGTCTACGAGCCGGTCCCACCATTTTCGGAAGCATTGAAAAACACTCGTAGATTCGACAAAGACAAGGACATCTACGACATATTTAGTAAGTGTATAGTAAATATTCCTCTCCTTAATCTTTTTAAAGCTATTACTCGTAGTGCTAAATTGTTGAAAGAATTGTACACTATTAAGAGGGGCAATAAGTTGAAAGGTAAACAAAAGGTACAAATCAGTGAACATGTGTCTGCAGTGTTTCAACGTAGGATGCCAAAGAAATGTAGTAACCCTGGCATGTTTACTATTCCATGTACCTTAGGAGACGCCCAATTTGAAAAGGCCATGTTAGGTTTAGGTGCTTCAATTAATGCGATTCCCTATTCTGTGTATTCATCCATGAATCTTGGTCCTTTGTGTGCAACTAATGTGGTAGTTCAACTTGCTGATAGATCTACTGCGTTTCCTAAGGGTGTTGTTGAGGATGTGCTTGTGATGGTTGATAAACTTATTTTTCCTGCTGATTTTTATGTGTTTGAGATGGAGCATGACAACCACGCCGCCCCTATTCTGTTGGGGAGGCCTTTCATGAAAACCAATAGAACAAAAATTGATGTGTTTAGTGGTAGTTTAACTATGGAATTTGATGGTCAAGTTTTGGAGTTCAACATTTATGATTCTATGAAATATCCAACTGATGATCATTCTCTGTGTTCCATTGATGTGGTTGAACCATTAGTGCAGGATGTTTTTGATGTTTATGGTGTGGATGAACTGCAGAGTGCTTTAGATAATAGTTTAGTAGATGATTGCATGAATTTTGTATTGTCTACTAACCTGCAGGAGGTCTTTTCGGAGTTATCACTCCATGGAAGATTTCCTCTCATGCCTGTGGGTTCCACACCCATTTCACTAACCGTGCCTAGCGCAAAACCTCTACCCTCTGTTGTGCAGGCACCTAAGATAGAGTTGAAGCCACTTCCTGACCATTTAAAGTATGTGTTCCTTGGTGTTGGTGATACACTTCCCGTGATCATCTCCAATAAGCTGACTAAGGTACAAGTAGGGAGAAGTTGGTAGAGGTTCTCAAGGAGAACAATGCAAGCTCGCTTTGGGATAGACTATAGCCGACATCAAGGGCATTAGTCCTACCACATGTATGCACCGAATTTTGCTTAAGGATGATGCAAGACCGGTGTGGCAACCTCAGCGTCGATTGAATCCACCTATGATGGAGGTGGTGAAGGCGGAGGTGTTGAAGCTGCTAAGTATGGGAATCATTTTTCCTATCTCAGATAGTCGGTGGGTAAGTCCTACGCAGGTGGTGCCTAAGAAATGAGGTATCACTGTGGTTAAAAATGATAAAGGCGAGTTGGTACCCACCCGCACTCAAACTGCGGGGAAGGGTGTGTATCGATTATCGTAGGCTTAACACTGTGACTCGTAAGGATCATTTTCCCTTACCTTTTATCAATCAAATGCTTGAGAGACTTGCAGGGCGTGCTTTCTATTGTTTTCTTAATGGGTATTCAGGTTACTTTCAAGTGCCTATTGCACCGAAGGATCAGGATAAGACAACATTTACATGTTCGTTTGTGGCACCTTCGCATACCTTAGAACGCCGTTTGGTCTGTGCAATCCCCAAGCAACCTTTCAGAGATGTATGATGAGCATCTTTTCAAAGTATGTTGAGCACATTATTAAGGTATTTATGGATGATTTCACCGTTCACGGTGATTCATTTGATGCTTGCCTGGCTCATTTGTCTCTTGTTCTCTAGCATTGTATTGATACTAACCTTGTTTTAAATTCTGAAAAATGCCATTTTATGGTTGAACAAGGTATTGTGTTAGGAAATTTAGTGTCATCTAAGGGGATTGAGGTAGATAAGGCGAAAATTGATATTATTCGTTCTCTCCCCTACCCCACTAATGTTCGTGAAGTGCGGTCTTTTCTTGGTCATGCAGGTTTTTACCGCAGGTTTATCAAGAACTTCTCCCCGATCGCCACTCCTTTGTGCAAGCTACTGCAAAAGGAGACCGAGTTTGTGATGGATGATGAGTGTAAGAAGGGGTTTGATGAGCTGAAAGAGCGACTCACTTCTGCACCGATCATTCAGGCTCTAGATTGGTCACTACCTTTTGAGATCATGTGTGATGCTAGCGATTATGCTGTTGGATCAGTACTAGGTCAGAAGGTTGGAAGAGCGTCCCATGTCATTCATTGTGCTTCAATGACGCTCAATGGTGCCCAACGGAACTACTCAACTACGGAAAAGGATATGTTAGCCGTGGTTTTTGCTTTGGACAAATTCAGCTCATATTTACTTGGTACTAAGGTAACTGTTTATACTGACCATGCAGCTATTTGTTATCTCATGACAAAGAAGAAGGCAAAACCACGGTTGATTAGATGGTTATTGTTGTTGAGTGAGTTTGGTGTGGAGGTGAGAGATAAGAAAGGGGCTGAGAATTTAGTGGCCGATCATTTGAGCAGACTGGTTCGTGATGAGGATGAGCCATCTGCTCATAGCCGGTCCAGAGACAATTTCTCGATAAGGCGTTGATGGCCATTAGGGATATTAGGCCATGGGATGCTAACATTGTGATTTATCTTGTTTCTTGTAAATTTCCTCCAGGTTGTTCCAAGAATCAGAAGGATAAGCTTCATTCTGAGGCAAAGAGGTATGTTTGGAACGATCCATATCTATGGAAACACTGCGCTGATCAGATTATTAGGCGATGCATTCCCGACAATGAGGTAACCTCTATTCTTGCATTTTGTCACTCTCATGCTTGTGGTGGTCATTTTGGTGCAAAGAGAACTGCTAGGAAGGTTTTGGATTGTAGTTTCTTTTGGCCAACACTGTTTAGAGATGCATATGCTTTTTGTAAGAGTTGTGATAATTGTCAGCGAGTAGGTATCATTTCCCAACGTAATGAGATGCCACAATCTTCTTTGTTGTATTGTGAAATCTTTGATGTGTGGGGGATAGATTTTATGGGCCCATTTCCCAATTCCCATGGAAATTTATACAATCTTCTTGCGGTGGACTATGTTTCCAAATGGGTGGAGGCAAAAGCCACCAAGACTGACGATTCCCAAGTGGTTGTGGAGTTTGTCAAATCTTATATCTTTTCTAGGTTTGGTGTTCCAAGAGCCTTGATTAGTGATCGTGGTACCCACTTTTGCAATCGAACAGTGGCGGCATTGTTGAAGAAGTACTTTGTGACTCACAAAGTTTATACCGCCTACCACCCTAAACAAATGGACAAGCTGAAGTGTCCAATACAGAGATTAAATCCATCCTTGAAAAGATGGTGAACCCGAACCGTAAGGATTGGAGCTTACGCTTAGAAGACTCCTTATGGGCGTATCGTACTGCATACAAGACGCCTATAGGTATGTCACCGTATCGACTTGTGTTTGGCAAGGCTTCTGATTTGCTAGTTAAGCTTGAACACAAGGCGTATTGGGCGGTGAAGAGTTTCAATATGAGGATGGATGAGTCAGGGGAGCATAGGAAGGTAGAGCTACATGAATTTGAAGAGATCCATCGTGATTCATATGAGAATGCGGCAATTTACAAGGAAAAGACGAAGGCTTGGCATGACAAGTCTATTTTGAGGAAGGAGTTCAATGTTGGTGATAAAGTTCTCCTTTTCCAATCTTGTCTTCGGCTTTTTCCTGGTAAGCTTCGTTCTAGGTGGACGGGTCCTTTTGTCGTAGTGAAAGTTTTCCCACATGGAGCTGTTGAGATTCGTGGCCTCACTTCTGATAAGGTGCTAAAAGTATTATGACGGTTTCAAAATGGAGACTATAGAGGGGATAAGCCTTAAGGATCCGATCATTGAAGAATAGATCTCCATTTCTGCTGAGTCGAGCCATCGACGTTAAACAAAGGCGCTTCTCGGGAGGCAACCCAAAAGATTCTACTCCCATTTTTTGTTTATTATTTTTTGTACTTTTGTTTCGTGTTTTGATTTTTTTTTTTTTGGAGTAGAATTATGCTTTGTTTTGTTAGTATTTTGCACGTAAAAAAAAAAAAAAAAAAAAGAAAAAAAGAAAAGAAATAAGAACAAGAATCAGGGGTGAGATCAGAGAAGTTTAGCAACCCGCGTAGAGAGGATGGTGGCTCGCGAAGCCAAAAAAAAAGAGCAAAAATTCTCTAAGGCAGAGACTTTTCGCGGCTCGCGACGGCATCTTGGCGGACTGCGAAATGCCCCCCGCGCAGGTACGTATACCCTTCTTCTTCTTTCTCTCTCTCCTCACTTCTTCAACCCTCCCCCCGACAGAAACCCAGAAAAAAAAAATTCCTTTCCAACCCGATTCGCCCATCACTACCCTCATCACCTTCACCCATTTTCAATCACTCTTTCACCACCACTCTACCACCATAACCACCCTCTTGCACCACCAAACAACTCACCCAAACACCGCAATCAATTCAAACCCTAGAATTTGGGGGTTTTTCGAAATTGGTCAATTGGAGCGATTGGAAGGTTCGGGGTGCTATATTGGAAGTTGGGCTCGGTTCTACATCAACAATAATCGACATTTGAGGTCATTTGGTAGCTTATTTCGTTGATTGGAGGTAAACATCCGAATTTCTCTTTGATTTTGGATTGTTCATAGTAGTGTGCCAAATTTGTTTAGGATTGTTGATGTTGGTTGCTTCTTGTTGTGGTGATTGTGGGTTGTTCCTAGTATAGAGCCTTGGTAGGCCGTTGTTGCACTATTTGTGTGTTTATTACCTACTTAGAGGGGTGTTGTTAGGCTTGCTTGTTATATTGTGTCCTTGATTCTCTTGGTAGTATAATGGCACCCACGAAGAGACGAAGAGGGGATGGGGCAGGGTCTAGTGCCTATATGGGTTTGCGAACTTTAACTACTGTTGAGAAACAAAGGTGAGCGGGTTTGACAGCTCCCAGTAAAGGGATTTTGCCCAATTTGTTCTTCTATGATGTAACCCTTCAAATGTTAGGCATTGAGGAAATGACCCTTCGATTGTTGGATAACATGGGTGTAAGGGACATTGTTGATCTAGGCCGCCCGACGGTAAAGAGATGGACGTTAGAGTTTTTGTCTACCCTTGACAGGACGGGTGGAGAGGATGAGAGTGTACTAAAGAGTATTCGGTTTAAGCTGAATGATGAGGAGTACGGCTTGACGTATACGGAGTTGAGGGAGGCGTTTGGTGTCTCTTACCCAGTTGAGTTTCCCCCGTTTAGGACTGATGAGGCAAGTGATTTTTGGACAGCTCTCACAGGCCATGCATTTCATAACCTCAAAAACTCTAGGATTAATCACCCTGTGGTGCGTTTGATTGGGCAGTTTTTGTCTACCGCTTTCTTTGGTCAGGGTGAGTCTACGAAATTGCGGCAGACGGATATGTCTGCATTCAGTACTTTCCTTCCTAGTCGGCCAGGGGTGCCGGATTGGGTAGAGCTTTTCGTGGCCGCTTGTTTGGCAATCCGTAGTTCTGGTACGGGGAACATCTCAGTGGGGGGCATGGTGTCAATCATTGCTTATTATTGTTGTTTGGAGACATCCGACGAGATGGAGGGGGCCGAAGAGATGCCCTCATCAGTTCCCCATTTCTCCCACTTATTCGTATAACTTTGGTAGCTTGTACCAGACTCATTTCCTGACATATTCCGATCTTCGTAGGGGACATTGGTAGTATAAGTATGGGTCGGGCCTTGTATGTTGTCGTAGGTTCCCCGTCTTTCTGATCCTCCCCCGATTCCTTTTGGTGATTAAGCCCGGGATTTCTACCTCATTCCGGATTTATCTGATGCGCCGGAGATGCCTACTGGTATGGCGAGAGGGGTTGTGTTTGCGGAGAATGGTGCGCAAGCTGAGCAGGTAGCTGCCACATCCGGTGGTGGCCATGGTACTTTTTGTCCTAGTGCGGAGGAGTGGACCTCCTTGAGAGCAGAGGTGCGTGATATTCAGAGGCTGCAGAGACGAGAGAAGAAAGTAAGTCGGTGAGTTGGAAAAGTTAACGAGAGGCTAGGTGAAAACCCATTGGGCGCCTAGGCAAAATGAGAGGAGTGTGTCACTTACCGGTGCATAAGTAGGGTGTTTGAAGGTCGTGTCTTGGTAGGTCTCTCTTGGATGGTATAAGGAGGTTTAGTTGGAACTCCTTAGTGGTGTTTAGGCTAAAAAATGCTCGGTACGTTTGAAGACTTAAGTGGTGTTGGTGTTGAATCCGAGGTAGTTGTGGATCCGACGGTGCTATTCTGGACCATGGCTGATGAGGAAGTTGGAGGTGAGCTAGCTTGGGAGTGATTTAAGACATTTTAGCCTCCCTTGCTTCTTGGGTATGTTGCGGCATGATGATATAAGATGGTTTGGTCCGTTGCGTGAGATTACATCTGTGACGGACCTTACCAGGAAGATGAAGATTCACCGTCCTTTGTTTGGAGTAGAGGAGATAGGTTTTTAGATGAACTTCGCCCGTGCTAACTGTCAATAGACCTTGGAGACATTTTTGGAAGAGCTAGGTTGCTCGAGGACGAGCAAAGGTCTAAGCATGGGGGGGTTTGATCTGCCGATTTTGTACGCATCATATTGATAGTTTTTTTATTGCATTTTAACGTTCCAAATGATGTATTTTACTCACTATTGGTGTTGAGTATCGATTCTTAAGTTTTATGTAATGACAAAAAGAAAGGACTGAATTTACCTCATCATCAGGAATGCATCTCCTTATGACCTCGTCTGATCCTTACTTCCATTGATACGGGACATCTCACATGTAGAAACGTGCGTCACTTCTCAACTTATCCCTTCGTGTCCTGTTGAAATCCGGGGGAAACTTGTTTGAAGCAAAATAGTTGACGATATTGGTATACCATGGTTGCGTCATCTTAGTCACATTGACAGAATAAAGGGTCTCATCCGGAAATTTCTCTCAATCTTGTCCTTAGCATAAGATGAGCCCTTATCATGCATGATCCGGCAAAGATGACCATCAACCGCATTCTCCGCACCCTTTTTATTCCGAATTTCCACATCAAATTCACTTAGTAGCAAAATCCATCGATTTAGCCTCGGTTTACCCTTCTTCTTGTTCATCAAATACCGTATAGCCGCGTGATCACTATATACCACCACTTTAATTCCCAAAAGGTATTGTATAAATTTCTCCAATGCAAAAACTATATCCATTATCTCCTTTTCCGTAGTTGTATAGCTCTTTTGAGCATCATTCAACATCACGAACGCATATTGAATTACGTGACTCGCCTCCACTCCTTTTGGCCTAAGGCGGGTCCGACTGCAAAGTCGCTCGCGTCACACATGATTTCGATTGGGACGGACCACCTTGGAGGTTGAATTATAGGAGCGGAGACAAGTCGAGCCTTCTACTCATAGAAAGAGGCTTTACAAGCATTGGAAAAGTCGAACTACACATCTTTTTGGAGGAGGGCACACATGGGTGACGCGATATTAGAAAAATCCTTGATAAAACAATGGTAGAAACCCGCATGGCCTAGGAACGACCTCACCTGTTTAGCATTCGTCGAATAGGGTAGTGTAGAAATAACATCGATTTTCGCACGATCCAATTCAATCCCCTTCTCCGAGATCACGTGACCCAACACTACCCCACTCTCCAGCAAAAAGTGATATTTCTCTTAATTGAGTGTAGATTGGACTCCACACATCGATCTAGTACCCACTCAAGGTGTTTTAATGCTAGTTCAAAGTCATCCTCATGCACCGTAAAATCGTCCATGAACACCTATAAAAGTTCTTCTATATGCTTCGAAAATATGCAAAGCATGGCCCTTTGGAACATGGTCGGGGCATTGCATGAACCGAACGGCACCTCGTATATTCAAAGATTCCAAAAGGGCAAGTAAAAGTTGTCTTCTCTTGATCTTCCAGCCAATTGGAACTTGGAAATAATCGGAATAACTTTTCAAAAAACTATAATATCTATGTCCGGTTAGCCTCTCTAACATTTGATCGGTGAAGGACAACGGAAAATAGTACACCCTTGTCACGACATTCTAACGTCTATAATCGATACACACTCTCCATCCGGATTGAAGCCGTGTCGGAACCATCTCTCCTCGGTTGTTCTCCACCACTGTCACCCCTCCTTTCTTAGGAACTAATTGGGTTGGGCTCACCCATGCATTATCGGAAATGGGAAAGTTCGATGATCCCTATTTGCCAAAACTTCATCACCTTCTTTTTGACAACTTCCATCATAGGAGAGTTGAGTCGCCTTTGTGGTTGCCTCACGGATTTAACCCCTTTCTCCAAATTTATCTTGTGCATGCATATGGAGGGTGAAATCCCGCGGATGTCGGCTATGCAGCTCCCAACAATAGCTTCCTTGTGACTAGACAAGACCTCGATCAACTTGTTCTCTTGCTCACTATCCAACCGACTCGAATTGATAACCGGAAGCGTGTCATTTTTCCTCAAGAAAGCATACATCAAAGTGTTGGGAAGTTTTTTCAGTTCAACTTCTGGTGCTTTAATGATTGACGGTTTCAGTCTATCAAGTGGGATCGTCTTGGCATAACGATGTATCAAGGATTGATGATGGATCTCAAGCACCGATTCCTGCATGTTAGTGAGCAAAGGAACACACACACCACTTTCTATCCTACCCACATCGCCAATGCAAAGCATATTATCATGTTCATCACAATTTGAGTAAAAAACACGTTGAACAATTGGATTAATTACATCAGAGTAAGAAATCGAATGCACGTCCATTGGATACTTCATGGAATCAAACACATTGAATTTAACAAGTTTTCCTTCGAATTCCATGGTTAAAGAACTGCTACCCACATCAATCTTGGTTTTTGCCGTTTTTAAGAATAGACGACCTAGAAGTCTAGCTGCCGCATCCAAATCGTGGTCCATATCAATAACATAAAAATAGGCCGGAAAAACCAATAAATCAACTTCCACAAAAACATCCTCTACCGCGCCTCTAGGATTCATATTAGATCTATCGGCCAATTGTACAACAATATCGGTTTCATGCAAATCACCAAGTTTTAAAGACTCAAAAACCAAAAAAGATAACACATTGATGTTTGCACCGAGATATAGCATGGCACGACTAATTTTTTTACCACCTAGAGAACATGGAATAGTAAACATCTCCGGGTCTCGACATTTTTTTGGCAATCTACGTTAAAAAATGGCCGAGACATGTTCATTTATCATAACTTTTTGATCTTTTGCCTAGGTGCTCGTTTAGGTGTTACCATATCTTTAACGAATTTTTCCACCTTATGTGTTTGCAAACTAAGAAAGGGAATGTCTACCTTGCAATCTTGAAAGAGGGCGTACATTTCCAAGTGTTTCGTCTTGAACTTCTGAGTGCTTTTAAGGGCATCAGGAAATGGTACGTTTGCATCGTCATCATTTTCATCATGTGGAGAAGGGCCCTCCAAAACACCTCGAGAAACAGAGCTCTCGGTCCAAGGAAGGACGGTCTCAGGCCGCAACAGGTTTGCCTCGGTCCGTGACATACTCTTCTCGGGCCGAGAAAACGTACCAGAGTGACATTTTTTAAGTGTGCTCTCCTCAGTCCGAGATGACCCCTTCTCTACCCGAGATGTCTCCTCCTCGGTTAGAGAAAATGCACCAGAGTGCCCTTTTTCCCGTATCAGCTTCTCGAGCCGAGACCATTGTTCCTCAGTCCGAGATTCGTCTTCCTCGGCCCGAGATAAATCCTCCATACTTTAGCACTCCTACTACTCAAATCGAGGTACCATCTTCCCGATTTGAGTGGATCCTCTAGTAGAGTGTGTATCACTCCTACTACGTACTCTCGACCCGAGCTAGAAGCTCCTCGGGCCGAGGGAATTCATTTCGCGACATCTCGTGGTTCTCCTCAACGTGCTCATCCTCTACCCATGCTTCATACCCTCCTCTAACGTCGGATCCAAGAGTTTTCTTCCACCCCTTAAGCTCACAAAGCTCACATTTTTCCTCGGATTCGTTTCGGTTTGGGAGGGGAACTTGTTGAAGCTCCTAAATTTAAATCAATTGACCAGATTAGCTAGCTTGCTCATTTGACCCTCAAGGTTTTGAATACTCGCCTTTGTCTCTTGTTGATCTCGCACCATTGAGGCTTGCATAGTCGTGATGATACTTTGGGTAAGGGCTTTCATCATTTCCTCCAAGTTTGTAGATGAACTACCATTTTTGTGACCTAGGTTGCCCTGATTAGGCCCTTGGAACAATGGCCTAGGTTGAACTCGATTAGCTTGAAACCCATTACTCCCACTACAACTTCATTGGCCTTGATTGAAGTTACCATTACCCAGTTGATTGTAGTTCCCGTCCCTAGGTCCTTGTAAGTTGAAATTTGCATTGCTACCTTGTCTTGACCTTGGAATCGGTTAGCGTCTTGATTGTAGCCACGGTTTCCTCATAGTTGCCATAACGCAAATTGGGATGATCCTTCCAACCCGGATTGTAGGAGTTTGAGTACAGGTCATACCTCCTTGTAGAATTTCCTTGAAAACCTCCCACGACATTGACCTCTTCATACTCCATAGGTGGTGGGTTTCTTGATTGATTGCGTAGAAGTTCTTTCATCATTGATAAGTGCGTATTTCTACATGTATTTATTTTCTAATTTGATATTTTTCATATATATTTAATACTAGTACATCCTTTTTATTATCATTTGTGTAATTTATGTATTTTTACGTATAAATAGATTTTATATGTAATACTATTATTTACATATTTTTATTACTTATGGATTTGTCATCATCAGTTTGCAGATTTAAATGAAAGCAAAAAGAAGAAAAAAGAAAACAAGAAATGAGAATTGTAGTCAAGAGGAATCGAATCCAAGAAGTCCAACTCGTAGCAAGAAAACAAAATACAAGAAATGCAGTTGCTAGGGATTGAACACGCGACCTCAAAGAAGAAATACAAACTCTCCACCACGAGGCTACAGCAGATTCTTGAAACACTATGGAACAAAATTGTATATGAAGTCATTAACTCCCCTTGGCCGAAACAAAATGAAAAACACGCAAGCAGGCGTTCGTCTTCTCCAATTCGCACGTTTCTTCATGTTCTAGTGTTGTACTCTGTCTTCTTTGTGCGACTACCGACCTATACTCCTAGTTCCATTTTTATGACCAAAACTCTCAAAAATCCATCCCATTCACACACGCAATTCCTCATTCATCCCCCAAAATTATTTGCTCTCATACCAAGATTATGAACATCACAAAAATCCAACGAAAAATATCAACAACCTCAAATTTTGTGGTGGCCATTGTTATCTTGATTGAGGGAGATGAATTCACATTCAACTACTCCACATTCTACAATTCCCAAAATGCCCAAATTTGCACTATAAGAGTTAGTTCGGGGCGGCGTGGAAGGCTACTTGAAGAAATCACAAACAGTTTGAGAACGGTTGTCCAGGCTCCGAGTGTCGTAATCGGAGCTGTCAGCTTTACAGGCGTGAGACTTACCTTCTTTAATTCTAATTTCCATTGCTTAGCTTTGATTTATATTTTAGGGTTCTTTTGCGAAATCCTACCTTTAAAACTCTCAATTTTGCGAAACCATACCTTTTAATTTTTTTTTGTGAAAGACTACCTTAAAATTAAAAAAGTTTGCAAAACCCTACCTTGTTTGGTTTTTTCGTCTAATTTTACATGCATTTACCTATGACTGTTAGTTGACCCATTCCCATCCCACACTCATCTCTTAAAATTGATTTACCAACCCCAAATTGACATTTTCCCCCAAATTTTCCATATTATCCTCAACATACCCAAATTTCTCAAATTATCACTACTATTACCAGACTTACCCAAATCTATAATTAGAATTTCACTTTTCACTCCAATAAGTATAATTTCAAAAAAGAGAGAGAGAGATTAAGTGCACTAATGAAGGACGCTATTGCTGAATATCCATGTCGAGAGAGGTAAAGAGGCGCAGAAGTAGAGGAGAGAGAGAGAGTTGGTTGCATTGCACATTTTACCAACATCTACGACAATATTGCTTGCACTCCTTCGATCAAGGTCTCAATCTTTGGCCTACTTGCTTGATTACTTCATTTTCTATGGAAGTTCTAATTATAGAACGATCAAATCATGAGTATATGGAATTTTTAGAACCAAAACGATATTATTGGGGAAAACGAGAGGGACTATTGGGGAAATTATGGTTTATTATAGTGGAAAGGGAAATTTTAATTGAATATTTGGGGAAAGCAGGGCAAGAGGAGAGAGAAAGAACGGGGGAAATTGGGGTTTGTTGAAGAGGATAATGAAAATTTGGGGGAAATATGCAGTTTGGGAATAAGGCTTGATTGTTGTTGTTGTTGTTGATAGATTTTCTATCAAGTTAATTTAGTTACATTTGCGTTTGTTCCGAATAAATTCAGTTTTGCGATTGAGATTATGTGCATATTTTCTTCAGTATAAGCTGGGTTAATGATTGTTGGAGTTGGTTAATTCCTACTTGAACAATAGAAAACGACTTGTTAAACTGAGTGTAGTTGTTCTAATTTGGTTTAATTAAGTATGTAATTAGTCTAATGGTCAAAAATTATTAGGGTCGAAACTACCATTTATGTGGGTATTCATTTGTTGCTGTCAGCCGATGATAGATTTTAGCTTGTTATGAAGTGTTCTTTAATTTTAACTATAATTATTCAGAAAATTAGCCGAGACGTAAGTTAGAAGTTGAGTATGGTTGTTTTGATTGTCTATTATAAATACTATACTAGTTAGTTTGCATTTTCGCTTTGATAGTTACTTCACCCAACTCATACAAAATAACCCCCAAACAACTTGTATAGTGTATATAGCTTATATATTTTCCATAATACAATATACTCCCTCCTTTTCAAAATATATGTCTTTCTCCCATTTCGAGATACTTCTTTGACCTTCGATATCTCTCAAAATATAAGGGTAATATAAAAATAATGAAATTGTAATCTTGTGAAAGTATATTTCACAACGAATCGAACGGTATAATTTTTATAATTTTTGACGAAATATTTTTTTATGAAATTGAAGGTCAAAACTTCACTCGTAACTTGTAAACGTCATATATATTGAAATGGAGGGAGTATTAAATGTAGGTTACATATGATAGTTGGACTAAGAATTTTCTAATTTTGACATTTCCTCGTGGGATCGACTCCTTTCTTACAACGTACTACGTCATATTAATTCACTAAGAATAAGAATAGGATACTGTTTGTGTGCGCTAACGACACACACCAAATTTGGCGTCGTTGCCGGGGAAATTGTTTTTATTTTATTGAGTTCAAAGTTTAACTTGTTTTATTATTATATATACTTTTTAATATGATAAGTTGTATTATATAGTTTTATGTCACTTTACTTCTTAAAATTGTAATTAACACGTTCTTAGTAGTGTCTCCACTTTTTTGTCTTATTTTTTTTTAAACGTGTCTTTTTCAGTTACTTGTTTAACATTTCCTAAATTGATTTATAGTAGTAGGTTTTATAATATGATTTGCTTAGTAGTTTAGACATTAGATAGACGCATAACACATGTAAACTTAGAAATTAGATTTTCATTAATTAAAGTTCTACCATTAAGATAGACGATTACAACTTGCTAATTTCTAAGCTTTATTATTCTGAAATCTAACCTCTAATGTGAATTGAAATTCATAACTCATTTCCAGCTACATTAATTAGTCTTAACTCTAGTTAAAAGAACTACCACCCATGCCAACACGGCCATTAGTATCCCAAACCATAAGAAGAAGAATCTTGAAATAGCTTCAAGACATTCTTCGAAAGTGAACTTATGTTCTTCTTCCTTTTTGTTATTGTTGTTGTCGTCGTTTTTGTCGTCCTTGTTGTTGTTGTTGTTGGAGTTGTTGTTGTTGTTGGATGAATCCATAATACCAATGGACAAGTTGCTAAAAGAAAATTATGAGAAATGAAACAAAGATTTGTGGATTGAAAAGAAAGTGAAATAAATGGATTTGGATCGAGAGGTTGCCCTTTTTAAAGAATCCAAATTTACTATTGGTGATCTTATCCTCATTGTACTCTAAACATATTTGATTAAAAAAATGTGTGTTTTCCTTTTTCGTTTCGAATGATCAATTAATGTTTCTCCAAAATGTCAAAATTTGTATCAGTTCGCTTTTATTCTAACAGTATGAATATCTAACTTTCTCTCTGACTGTTTGATTTTTACAGGTGTATGCGCGTTACTCGTTCCTCAAATCACGTTGAGGTACATTTTAATTCAGAAATCGAGAAGTCTTTGAGAGAATTGAGAAGGAAGCTACGAAGAAAATTCATTGCTGATAGGACCTCAGCTCGTCTCCTTGGGAGATGGCGGGAGATACTAAAAAGACGCTTATAGAATTGTCTCCCCTACATTAGGGACACAGCAGTTGAGTAAGTCTTTCAAGCTTTGGAAAAGCCACTAAACCTTAACTCGGGTTTTCTTAACCTTTTGCCTATGTTTTTTGGTCAATCTAAAGAAAATACTCATTGTCATTTGCAAGAGTTTATTGTTGTTTGTTCTACTATGCAAGTTGCTTAGGGTAGAACAAGATCAAATTAAATTACGTGCATTTCCTTTTTCTCTAGCAGAAGCTGGTAAAGATTGGCTTTACTATTTGCTTGCTAGTTCTATTATGTCTTGGCCACTGTTATAAAATTCTTTTCTTGAAAAGTTTTTACCTGCTAGTAGAATTGGGGCCATTCGGAAGGACATTTGTGGAATCAAATTAAACAAAGGTCTGATGAGGCATTATATGAGGGAGAGATTTAATAGATTATGTGCTTCATATCCACAACATCAAATTATTAATGAACTTCTGATTCAATACTTTTATGATAATCTATCACAAAAGATAAAGGTATGATCCATGCTGCAAGTGGAGGGGTTTAGATAAATAAAACTACCACATAAGCTAAACTCCTAATTGACAACATGGCTTTAAATTCTCAACAGTAGCTCAAGAGATGACATAAAAGGGGTTCATGGGATTGATTTAAGTGATATTACTAACCAATAGCAGGAAAATTCCGAACAGATTGCTACTTTAACCACTTTGATGTCTAAGCATTTTTGGACTAATTCGCATGCTGTTGTTTGTGCTATATGTCAAGATATTGCTCAAAATACTTATGTTTGCCCATTCTTACGTGTGGAAGATGTAAATGCCATAGGAGGTTATCCTGATAATAATCAAAGAAAATATGACCCATTTTCATCTACTTATAATGAAGGTTGGAAAACCCATCCAAAATTTTGATCTGGACCTCCAAGACTTTTACTACAAAAGGCCAATCCTACACCCTTTGTCCAAAATGTCCCACAATCGAGAGTTCACCCTTAATCTCAACAAAATCAATCACTTGAGGATATGGTAAAACAATTGACTCAGCAAATTGGTCAAACCCACTCTCAAAGTCAATCTTACCAAAACAAAACACTCTCATTTGCAACAAATTGACACTCAAATAGGCCAAATGTGCACTACCTTGAGTAACATAGAAGCTCGTATATCAGGTAAATTACCCTCTCAATCTATTCCAAAATCTACAGAGAATGCCTAAACTATTAGTCTTAGAAGTCGAAAACCATTAGCGAATCCTAAGAACAAGGATAAGACAATGGAAAAAGAGTTGATAAAAGAAGCTGAAAATGAGCCTGCCCTTTAAAATCAGAATTTAGCAAATTCCAACAATGAAATAGGAGACCGCAACCATTATGTCTCTAAGGTTGTTCCACCCTTTCCTTCTAGACTTGCTAAATCAAACAAAGAAGTAGTTAATGAGGAAATTTTGGAAACTTTTAGGAAAGTTGAGATCAATATGCTAAATTTTTAAAGGAATTTTATACGAATAAAAGACAGTTCAAAAATCACGAAAAGGTAAGTGTGGGGAAAACATTTCAGCAATTCTACAACACAAGATCCAGGTATGTTTGCCATCCTTTCACTATTGGTAATTTTAAATTCGCATGCTGCATGTTGGATTTAGGTGCTTTAATCAATGTCATGTTAAAATCTATCTTTGCTTCTTTGAACATGGATAAACTTTGTGAAACTTATGTTGTCATACAACTTGCTGATAGGTCTAGTGTACACCCCCTAGGAGTGTTGGAAGATGTTCTTGTGAAAGTCAATGATTTAATATTTCCAGCAGATTTTTATGTCTTAGACATGGGTGAAATGTACCTTTGTTGTTAGGAAGACCTTTGCTTAAAACTTCTCAAACCAAGATAGACGTGTATGAAGGTAAACTTACCATGGAATTTGATGGAGACATAATTACATTTAACATTGATGACATGATGTTACTTTCCTTGAAGTTACTGACTCCGTTAATGAGATTGTTTAGTAAATGTTCTTAAATGATTATGATCCTACCTTTTCAGAGAAAGAAGAAAACCAAGCATTTGCCATGTCTGATGTGCCTGATGCTAATGAAATTGCATAAAACTGTAATGTGCTTCCCATCTTTCTTTACCTCTGAATGTTTCGAAGCTAACACCGTCCATAATCCAAGCACCAGAATTAGACTTGAAATCATGGCCTGCTAATCTGAAATATGTTTTCTTAGGGAAAAATGACATTTTACCAGTTATAATATCTAGTGCTCTATACTAATCACAAGAACAAAGTCTAGTGAATGTCCTTAAACACCATAAACAAGCAATAGGTTAGACTATAGCTGATATCAAATGTATTAGTCCTACTTTATGCATGCATACAATTTTTCTTGAGGATGACACTAAACCCACTCGAGATGCTCAACGTAGATTGAACCCCTCTATAATAGAGGTTGTTAAGAAAGAAATCTTGAAATGACTAAGTGCAGGTGTCATTTATCCAATTTCAGATTCAAACTGGATAAGTCCGATTAATATAGTACCTAAGAAAACTGGAACTACTGTTGCTGAAAATGCCAAAGGTGAACTAATTCCAACTAGAATATCAAATGGATGGAGAGTTTGTATTGATTATAGGAAGCTGAACAAAGCGACTAAAAAAGACCAATTCCCATTACCCTTTATTGACCAAATTCTAGAAAAGTTGGCCGATCAATCGTACTTTTGTTTCTTGGATAGTTATTCTGGTTATATTCAAATTGACATAACTCCCGAAGATAAAGACAAAAATAATATTGTCCTATTGGTACTTTTTCTTTTAGAAGAATGTCTTTTGGATTATGTAATGCATCATCAGTTACGTTTCAGCGTTGCATGATGAGTATAATTTCAGATTTAATAGAGCAATATGGAGGTGTTTATGGATGACTTTACTGTTTTTGGTAGCTCATTTGATAAGTGCTTGCATAATTTATCTCTCGTTCTCAAAAGATGCATTGATGCTAATCTTGTGTTAGATTATAAAAAATGTCAATTCATGGTAGAACAAGGTGTAGTCTTAGGTCATATTGTCAGTCCTAAAGGTCTAAAAGTTGATAAAGCCAAAGTGGAAGTAACTCTACATTGTCGTATCCTACATGCGATCGTGAAATACGATCATTGTTAGGACATGCAGGATTTTATAGACGGTTCATAAAAGACATGGGTTGTCTCCCAACAAGCGCCTTTGTTTAACGTCGTTGGCTCGACGCAGGGCCCACTCCCCTTATCTTCTTCTTTCTGCTCAAAAATTGAGACTTACTCCACGGTCTCTACCCGGAACCCCTCAAATTACGGTTTCAACCTATGACCATTCACTTTAAAAGCTTTTTCCTCATTTTCTACAAAGATTTCCACCGCACCATCAGGGTAAACTTTAGAAACAGTGTAAGGACCACACCACCTTGAGCGTAATTTCCCGGGGAAGAGCTTCTATCTTGTTTGGAACAATAACACTTTGTCTCCCACATTAAATTTCTTCCTTGCCAACAATTTGTCATGTCACGCATTGGTTTTCTCTTTGTAAATTGAAGCATTGTCATATGCCTCAAGGCGTAACTCTTCCAATTCTTGGAGTTGAAGTTTCCAACGAATACCGATCTCACCCATTGCCAAATGAAGAGATTTTACGGCTCAATAAACTCGGTGCTCCAATTTCTACCGGAAGATGACAAGCTCTCCCAAACACCATCCGATACGGTGACATGTCAATCGGTGTTTTGAAAGTTGTCCTATATGCCAAAAGAGCGTCATCCAACCTCAAACTCCAACCGTTTTGGCTCGGTTTCACGGTCTTTTCTAAGATTGACTAAATCTCTCGATTTGAAACCTCTCGGCTAGCCCATTGGTTTGAGGTGATACGGCATTGAAACTTTATGAACCACATAAGACTTCTTGAGCAAAGCACTAACCATTCGATTGTAAAAGTGAGTCCATTTATCACTTATCAGAGTCTTTGGGATGCCAAACCTCGAGAATATACGTGATCCAAGAAAGTCCACCACTAAACGAGCATCGTCAGTCCGTGTGACCTTTGCCTCCGCGCAATTGGAGACATAGTCCACGACTAAGGAAATGTAGAGGTGGCCGTGGGAATTCAGGAAGGGTCCCATGAAGTCAATGCCCCAAACATCAAAAATTTCTCAAAATATGATAGGGGTTTGGGGCATCTCATTCCTACGGGAATTATTTTCCACCCTTTGACACTTGTCACAAGATTGACAAAATTTGTATGAATCATGAAAAAGGGTGGGCCAATAAAACCCGCTATCAAAAACCTTGAAAGCGGTTCCTTTGGGCCCAAAGTGACCACCATATGCAAGCGAATGACAAAAAGAAAGGACTGAATTTACCTCTTTATCCGAAATGCATCTCCTTATGACCTCGTCTGATCCTTACTTCCATAGATACTGGTCATCTCACATGTAGAAACTTGCATCACTTCTCAACTTATCCCTTCGTGTCTTGTTGCAATCCGGGCGAAACTGGTTTGATGCCAAATAGTTGACAATATTGGCATACCATGGTTGCGTCATCTTATTCACATTGACAGAATAAAGGGTCTCATCCGGAAATTTCTCTCAATCTTGTCCTTAGCATAAGATGAGCCCTTATCATGCATGATCCGACAAAGATGATCAGGAACCGCATTCTCCGCACCCTTTTTATTCCGAATTTCCACATCAAATTCACTTAGTAGAAAAATCCATCGATTTAGCCTCGATTTACGCTCCTTCTTGTTCATCAAATACTGTATAGCCGCGTGATCACTACATACCACCACTTTAGTTCACAAAAGGTATTGTCAAAATTTCTCCAATGCAAAAACTACGGCCATTATCTCCTTTACCGTAGTTGTACAGTTCTTTTGGACATCATTCAACATCACGGCCGCATAGTGAATTACGTGACTCGCCTCTACTCCTTTTGGCCAAAGGCGGGTCTGACTGCAAAGTCGCTCGCGTCACACATGATTTCGAAGGAGACGGACCACCTTGGAAGTTGAATTATAGGAGCGGAGACAAGTCGAGCCAACATTACCCTTCTCCGAGATCACGTGACCCAACATTACCCCACTCTCCACCAAAAGATGATGGAGAACCGACTGAGCTGGTATGGCCAGGTGAGGTGGAGGCCTAGGGATGCGTCGATTAGAAGAGTAGAAGGGTGGGGAAGTGATAATATTAGTAGGGGTCTAGGAAGACCCATGATGAGGGTGATTAAAAGTGATATGAGTTTCCTAGGGCTTGAAGAGAGTATGGTGTTGGATTGGGCGGTGTGAAGAGACGCTATCCATGCGCAGAACTTAATTTGACTCTTTTTGGTTTCTTTGTTTGGTTTTCCTAACTTTTTCCAAAACTTTTCCTTGTTTGGTGTTCAAAGTTCATATGTCTTTCACTAATTTTTAAACTTTTTATTTATTTTGATGACTTTCTAAAACTCCTTTTGAAAGTGTTTCAATATTCCTAAATGGTTCACAACGTTTTTGAAATTTTATAGCGTACACAAAACGGTTACTGGATGACGATTTATGTTAGACAACCCCATATCATTTTGGGAATAGGACTTGGTTGTTGTTGTTGTTTTTGTAATATGAAACTAAGAATACCACATTCGCATGCGATTTTAGATTGATAACAATCCTTGTTTGAAGATCACCATCCACACAAACATAAGTTGTTATGGAATTGTCTAATTTATTTTATATATTAACATGCTCGGGTATTGTACTGCTCTTATAGATGTGGCTTAGTTGCAGTTGCATTCCTTCATTTAACACGAAGTAAGAGTATCGTGAGTTTTGATATTAGAATCAACACTGATGGTATCAGGCGGACATTCTACAGAGGGGGTGAATAGAGTATTTGAGGGAATTCGAGTAAACGACCCGAATTCTACAACTTTTTTGCACTTGATAGATATTATGCAGGGGAACAATATAGGGGAGCAGTGTATGGAACAGTGTATGTGTGACTGTTGTCTACACAATGTAACGATGAGATGAATGCTACACGGAACAGTGTATGTGGAAATGTTCCCTGTAATATGGAAATAATGCAGTATGTAGATAACACAGAGATTTGCCGTGGTTCGATCTTACCTCAAGGTCTACGTCCACCCTAAACTAATCTTCAATTGTCCACTATTATCAAAAGAGTAATACAAGCACCAATTCACGTTCTTACCACAAGAACTAATTGACGTTCTTACCACAAGAACCTCGACCCAACTATCTACTACAGACATTGAGACTCTACCCGCAACACTCTTTTAAGCCAGGAGAGATACTGTAAGCCCTAAATCAAGATGACGCACTAGGAACTTTGTTTGCCTTGATGAAATTCTGTTTAAGCTCAAAACGTTTTAATCTCAAGGTGCGTCCATAAACACAACCTGATTTGAGTTCTACTTATACCAGAGATTAGGTCTCAAAATTGATTAGGAAAGAATAATCCAAAAGATAGAGTTTCCAACTTAAATAAAGTATTTTGAAAAAATATCTTGTAAAAGAATATAAAAATTTCTTTGAAAGATAATACCCGAAAATAGAATAATATGAGATAATCATTCATACTAAAACCTTTTTTCAGACAAAATCACAATCTTTATGAAAGATTTGTTTCGTACAAAATCACGTATAAGGATTAGCAAAATCTGAATGCATAGGAACAATGTATGGAACAGAGACGATGAGCTAGTCTATAACTCTGTTCCACGCTCTGTTCCCTCTTTTTTCTCAAGGCGAAGTCCGTTCCGTGCATCAACCAAGATTAATAGAAGAGATCTATACTCAACTAAACCAGATGTTCTTGACGTCTCTTGTAGTTGCATGACACTTGCAGTCGTTCCATTGAAACTCGACTCACCATCGTTGGTGAAACTTGTCCTTATAAAGAACCAAACAACTCGACGATCATAAGGTTAGTTCAATAAGCACATCAATCAAACTATTAACCTTAATTATGCAACAATATTTGTTATCATCAAAACCGAAAACCCAACAAATTCCCCCTTTTGATGATGACAAATATGTGTGTCAAACTTTCACAAAAACCATTCTAGTGAGCAAGGCATGAAGACATAACTGTAGACAATGGTTAGTAGCAAACATGAAACTCAACAATTTGGTACTGAACTAAACTGCCGAAAACTGAAGAATAACTCCAGTCATCATTAATTTAGAGATAGAAAGTTTGCACAAATTTTCCCCCTTTTGACACCATCAAAAAGGTCAAGACTGCACAAGAGAGTATGCGAATCCAACACCACAAATGCGAATTGAACCAAGTTGAATAGACAATAGAAACCAAATAGCTCAAGCAAAATTGTTATTAAGCTATGAATACCGCAAAACCAGGTCACAAATCCTCGAAAACATAACAGCGTTAGCATGAGAGTGTATCAAACAGTCAGCAAAAGAGAGAATAACAGCAAATGTTCAAGGCTGGGTTTGAGGCATTGAAAAGGGAGAAAAGAACCAATGATGGGAACGGATGAGGGAACAGGTTGTGGAACAAGGTGCATTGAGAGCATCTACATCAATGGCATGGGAACAGTGGTACTTTAACATGGGAGAACTGTTGGCAACAAGTACGGGTTCAACATTCTCAACAAGAACTTGTCATGGCAACAACACCATGAGTAGCAATAGCAAATATTGCAGAGAATAGTCATCTACTCATTCATCCAAGAACCCAAATACAAGTTAACTACAAAAATCTTCTGGTTTACCGGTGGCCTCTTCGGAAGGCAAAGATGTTCCCCCTCCATAAGATCCATAGCGTATCCAAAACTTATGCATCATTGAGCAACCATATCTTCTGTGAAATTTATCAACCATATTCCCCCTCAAGATTGTCAATCATGTTCCCCCTCAAAATCATCGGCATACTCTCTTCACTCCCAATGATAGTCTATCATAATCGATTAAGAACTTGGGAACAATGATAGGACAAGGACCAGGAACAGATGCTGGAACAGTGTTAGGAACAGATGACGGAACAATGGAGCCAACAACAATACTCAACATTGTTGTTGTCGTCATGGGTAGCAGTATCAGTAGTAGATCTTCATGTCAAAATCGCCTTAGCTTTGCGGAGATTTCGAGCTTCAAATGATGTTCCCCTCAAGAAGCATTCTCAGATGAATTCAACATTCTTTCCATTGATAAGTAAGGACGTTCCCCCTTAGAACAATCTTCCTCTAAGAGCCTCAACAACACGGGGACATGGATTATAAAGATGAAACGGCGCATATAAGGTGAAAAGGCGCATTCTTCTGATTCTTTCAATACTTCATGGAGTCCGTCTTTGATTGAGAGTCTGTTTTCATGTTTCCGTATTTTTGTTTTTTTGTTTTTTTGGAAAACAACTCTTCTTTTTGTAATTTTTCCCTTTGCGACGACTTTGTTTCATGAAATCTTCCAGATCAACATATAGAAGATCTTCCCACCATCAGCTGCATATTTTCGATGTGGTCTAGGCTACCAAAATCCTTGAATATTCGATTCCCAAATCAGAATCAATGTCGTATCATCAAAATCTCTCTTCGATTCATACCAATTGTGCTGAGATTTAATTATTTCCTTCCAAATTCCTTCACTATCAATATTTCCATATCAATGTCTTTCCAAATATTTTAGCAGCATAATCTCAATCCATTTAGCACGATCGCTATATACTCTCCATATCTTCAAAACCAATATCTTCATGTTATGGTAATACTTTCCAAATAATGAACATTCCTGAGTATCTTCAACATGATTTCCCATGGTTATAGAAAATTTTCCACCATTTCAATTACATGTAAAATCTCAACCTCCTGCCTTTGATTTGATGAGACAATTTTAGGAAAAGGAGAGGGAACAGTGTATATACGTGACATGTGAACTGAGAGCAACATGAATGGGAACAGTAGGACCAAGGGATAAATAATGGACAAGGCAAAAATGGGAACAATTTTGGAACAAGTTTAGGATCAAAAGCACAAAGGGAACAAGGGGGCAAATGTTGTTATCGGGACTGTTCTCAACGTTGTTTCCAAGGCAACTTAGCTTAATGGATAGCATAGCTTGCAAAAAAATTCACGAGTATTCGTACATCTAATGTAAATTCAACAAAATCAATCATATGTGCATACAAAAGACATTTGTGTAACTCAAGCGGAGACAACCAATTCTCGTCAATCATTGTGGGTCAAAGTATGCTTACACACATCTCAATTTAATCAACCAAAGTTCAACTCTCATTTTAAACCTATCACTAGGTAACAGTTTAATAAAGTACCAGCAAGTTGATTTTCAATTAGCCACAAACAAGAGTTCATCAAAACACCTTTTCACATTGTCACAAAGAGATGCATGTCCATATGCTTTGTTCAAGAACGAATAGAGAACAATAAAGCACACTGCAAACTTTATACACGGAGCAAACTCAATAAATCAAATCACTAACGGATGATAGTATCATGTTTGATGTCATCAACAATAACATACCCTCCTTCAACGGCTGTTAGTGAGAGAAATAGAAACGGATCACGCGTCAAATGCTTCAAGCAACCTCTTAACAAGTACCAACGGTTGCTCACTCTCACCCTAGCCTCCAAAAGGAACTTAGTTCTTTGTTTTAGGAACCCAAATAGACTTGGAGTTAGTCAAAGCATTAATCAAATCCTTACGTATCCATACTTGCTTGACTACCTTACCGTTCCTTGCAAATGTTTTCCTCTGTTTTGTGCATTCATACATCTCAAAATCATTAGACAAATAACACACATTGGAATCAGGCATGAAAATATACTTACCTTGTTTGGACCACCTTGTATGACTGGTGTGTGCATTGTTTCAATGGTTGTTCCATCTTCTAGTGTCATGGAATAATGCATTGTTCCATTGTTTGTTCCTTCGATTGGTCTTTGGACCAGCATTGCCGTGAACATTACCCCTGTAGTTGTTCATTCTCTTTCTCTGGCATGCATGAGCATTGTTCCTTTGACTGGTTTGTGCACTGGTGTGTGCATTGTTCCTTGGACTATCCAGGGAACGGGTCTGTGCATTGTTCCTTATGCTGGTATGTGTACTGTTCCTTCCACTGTTGTGTGCACTGTTCCTTCTACTCGAATCAAGACCAGGATATGGAAAACCATTACTCCAGCGATTTTTCCTTGATTGCATGTTGTTCTAGTGGGTACTATATGCATTTTTCCTTGTACTGGTCTCAACACCAACATAGCCAATACTTGCCTTACCTTGTTTTCTGAATCGACTGCTTAAGAGATTGATAGCTTTCTGACTAAAGAGCCACTTATCATTCTTTTGTTTAGCACTCTTTAAAGAATTATCAAGAACTTCAATTTTACTTACAAGTTCTTTATTCTTGGTTGTCAAAGACTCAATCTCAGATTTTGCAGGTTCAAAACTTTGCAAGACATTTTCATCAAGGAAAACAGAATCATCAGAATTATGCACATGGGTAGGTTTTGACAACAGATCTGCAATTTCTTGTTCTAAAGAACGAATCTTATTCTCACATTCTTCAATCATGGGAATAGTGTTAGGAACAACGACATGATTAGATTTTTCATCAAGTTTCTTCTGCATAACAGACAATTGAACACTCTTTTCTTCAAGATCTTTCAATAACAAAGAATTTTCGTCACATAGAACAGAGCAACTATTTTCAAGTGAAAAAAAATTATTTTCATGCAAAGTTCTATTAGTGATTTGGTCTTGAAGTTGTGCTTTTAAGTCTTGACAAGTGCTAACTATTTCCATACATTCATCCATTATCACAATGATGAATTTAGCAAATTTATCCCTCGATAGCTTATGCAAATTAGACTTTATTGAATCGAAACTTACCTCGTCGTCATCGTCTTCAGCTTCATCTTCCCATATATATACTCTAGGATATTAACCTTTCAAGCAAACCTGCTCTGATACCAATTGATGGTATCAGGCGGACAGTCTAGAGGGGGTGTGAATAGAGTTTTTGAGGGAATTCGAGTAAATGACCCGAATTCTACAACTTTTTCGCACTTTATAGATAATAGGCAGGGGAACAATATAGGGGAGCAGTGTATGGAACAGTGTATGTGTGACTGTTCTCTACACAAAGTAACGATGAGATGAATGCTACACGGAATAGTGTGTGTGGAACTGTTCCATGTAATATAAATAATGCAGGGATAACACAGAGATTTGCCGTGGTTCGATATTACCTCAAGGTATACGTCCACCCTAACCTAATCTTCAATTATCCACTATTATCAAAAAAGTAATAGAAGCACCAATTCACGTTCTTACCACAAGAACTAATTGACGTTCTTACCACAAGAACCTCTACCCAAGTATCTACCACAGATATTGAGACTCTACCCGCAACACTCTTAATAAAATTAAGATTACAAAAGAATAGCTATCTCGATAAGCTTCTCGAAAGACAAGAGAGATACTATAAGCCCTAAATCAAGATGATGCACTAGGAACTTTGTTTGCCTTGATGAAATTCTGTTTAAGCTCAAAACGTTTTAATCTCAAGGTGTGTCCATAAACACAACGTTATTTGAGTTCTACTTATGGTCTCAAAATTGATTAGGAAAGAATAATCCATAAGATAGAGTTTCCAACTTAAATAAAGTATTTTGGAAAAATATCTTGTAAAACAATATGAAAATCTCTTTGAAAGATAATACCCGAAAATAGGATAAACATGAGATAATCATTCATACTAAAATCTTTTTTGAGACCAAATCACAATCTTTATGAAAGATTGGTTTCTTACAAAATCACGTATAAGGATTAGCAAAATCTGAATGCATAGGAACAGTGTATGGAACAGAGACTATGAGCTAACCTATGACTCTGTTCCATGCTCTGTTCCCTCCTTCTTTTTCTCAAGGCGAAGGTGAAGTCCGTTACGTGCATCAACCAAGATTAATACAAGAGATCTATTCTCAACTAAACCAGGTGTTCTTGACTTCTCTTGTAGTTGCACGACACTTGTAGTCGTTCCATTGAAACTGGACTCACCATCGTTGGTGAAACCTGCTTTTATAAAGAACCAAACAACTCGACAAGTATTAGATCATAAGGTTAGTTCAATAAGCACATCAATCAAACTATTAACCTTAATTATGCAACAATATTTGTTATCATCAAAACCGGAAACCCAACAAATACTACATAAATAAATAACACTCAATGAATATCACTAAATTTTACGATCAACTACTTAATATTATTAAGTCATGAGAGGAAGGGAGCTTCTCCGAGCGACTGTACGGACTCTGTTCGACGATAGCTTCTCCATGGCTAATCATGAAAAAAAGGGGAGACCAAAGAAGCAGGACATAGCAACAGTTGCGCAAGACCACGTCGAACACAATGGTACTAATCTTATTATCAATCATTCAGATCCTGATTTTATAGATCAACCCAAATGATTGAGAATAAATGAAGCTCGATGAGTGTGAATGAGTTAATGAATTTAGCCATGGCAAAAGCTGGTAAGCTATCCTCAGCTAAACCTCATTCTAGTATTAATTCAATTGATAAGATTACGAAGAATGAACTTGAGCCCAAAATGATAATATCAGCCAAAGTAGATGCAAATCAGTATCAAATCGCAGCAGCAAATCACACTCACAAACATCAACATACATAGTCTTATGCCTTTGTTATTTCTTATGTATTTCATTGAATATTTTTTTAATGGCTAAACTATTATAACCTAGCTATAGCATAGTCCAGACTAGAGTATCATTTTCATTGTAAAAATGTAGACAATTATTGATGGTATTAGGCAGACACTCTAGAGGGGGGTAAAAAGAGTGTTTGAGGGAATTCGAGTAAACGACCCGAATTCTGCAACTTTTTCGCGCTTTATGGAAGATAACGATGGGAGTAGTGTATAGAACAGTGTCTGTGTGACTGTTCTCTACACAAAGTAACGATGAGATGAATGCTACACGAAACAGTGTATGTGGAACTGTTCCTTGTAATATGGAACTAATGCAATACGCAGATAACACATGGATTTACCGTGGTTCGGCCTTACCTCAACGTCTCCGTCCACCCTAACCTAATCTTCAATAATCCACTATTATCAAAAAGTAATACAAGCACAAATTCACGTTCTTACCACAAGAACTAATTGACGTTCTTACCACAAGAACCTCTACCCAAATATCTACCACAGATATTGAGACTCTACTTGCAACACTCTTAAGAAAATTAAGATTACAAAAGAAGAGCTCTCTCGATAAGCTTCTCGAAAGCCTGGAGAGATACTATAAGCCCTAAATCAAGATGACGCACTAAAAACTTTGTTTGCCTTGATGAAATTCTGTTTAAACTGAAATCGTTTTTAATCTCAAGGTGCGTAAATAAAACAACGTGATTTGTGTTCTACTTATAACAGAGATTAGGTCCCATAACTGATTAGGAAAGGATATTCCAAAAGATAGAATTTCCAAGTTAAAGAAAGTATTTTAGAAAAATATCTTATAAAACAATATGAAAATCTCTTTGAAAGATAATACCCCAAAATAAGATAAATTATGAGATAATCATTTTTACCAAAATCATTTTGAGACAAAATCATAATCTTTATAAAAGATTGTTTCTTGCAAAATCACGTACGAATAAAGATTTGTAAAACTTGAAATGCATGGGAACAGTGTATGGAACAGAGACTATGAGCTAGTTTGTGACTCTGTTCCATGCTCTGTTCCCACCTTTGTTTTCTTAAGGCAAAGTTAGTTCCATGCATCAACCAAGATTAATACAAGAGATCTATACTTGACAACTAGATAATCTTGACGTCTCTTGTAGTTGCACCATACTTGTAGTTGTTCAATTGAAACTCAAATCACCATCGTTGGTGAAACCTGTTCTTATAACGAACCAAACAACTCGACAAGTATTAGATCATAAGGTTAGCTCAATAAGCACATCAATCAAACTACTAACCTTAATCGTGCAACAAAGAGATTTTCATATTGTTTTATAAGATATTTTTCCAAAATACTTTTTTTTAACTTGGAAACTCTATCTTTTGGAATATCCTTTCCTAATCAGTTTTGAGACCTAATCTCTGTTATAAGTAGAACACAAATCACGTTGTTTTATTCACGCACCTTGAGATTAAAAACGATTTGAGTTTAAACATAATTTCATCAAGGCAAACAAAGTTCCTAGTGCGTCATCTTGATTTAGGGCTTATAGTATCTCTTCTGGCTTTCGAGAAGCTTATCGAGATAGCTAATCTTTTGTAATCTTAATTTTCTTAAGAGTGTTGCAAGTAGAGTCTCAATATCTGTGGTAGATATTTGGGTAGAGGTTCTTGTGGTAAGAACGTCAATGAGTTCTTGTGGTAAGAACGTGAATTGGTGCTTGTATTACTCTTTTGATAATAGTGGATTATTGAAGATTAGGTTAGGGTGTACGTAGACCTTGAGGTAAGGTCGAACCACGGTAAAACTCTGTGTTATCTGTGTATTGCATTATTTCCATATTACAGGAACAGTTCCACATACATCTACTAAACAAGATGTATTGAACTGATAATTCATTAGATACTTTTTATGATTGTCAACTAAGTATCGTAAGTAAATTGCTCTCGGTTGTTCAATCATTTGATAACCAGAGTCATTCTTTAATAAATGATCACTATGAGTCAGACTCAATAGAATTTGATCAATCCTTTTTTCTGTAGCATTTATCTCATCGTTACTTTGTGTAGAGAACAGTCACACATACACTGTTCTATACATTACTCCCATCGTTATCTTCCATAAAGCGCGAAAATGTTGCAGAATTCGGGTCGTTTACTCAAATTCCCTCAAACACTCTATTCACCCCCCCCCCCCTCTAGAGTGTCCACCTGATACCATCAATTGGTATCAGAGCAAGTTTGCTCGAAAGGTTAATATCCTAGAGTATGTCTGTGGGATCTGTGAAGCAGGCGACGAAGGGAAATACTATGTATTCAGAAGAGGAACAATCTGAGCAACATGCGCATCTTTCAAGTATATGTATTACCACGTTGAGCATGGAACAGGGAACAGAACAGTTCCCTCTTGAGCCTCACTTGTGCTTAATGGCCAAGCATGAGGATGAAGACGATGACGACGAGGTAAGTTTTGATTCAATAAAGTCTAATTTGCCTAAGATATCTAGAGATAAACTTGCTAGACTCATCATTATGATTATGGATGAATGTATGGAAATAGCTTTTACATGTCAGGATTTGAAAGAACGACTTCAAGATCAAATCACTAATAGAACTTTGCATGAAAAGAAAATTTCTTCACTTGAAAATAATTGCTCTGCTTTATGTGATGAAAATTCTTTGTTATTGAAAGATCTTGAAGAAAAGACTGTTCAATTGTCTGTTATGCAAAAGAAACTTAATGAAAAGTTTAATCATGTCGTTGTTCCTAACACTATTCCCATGTTTGAAGAATGTGAAAACAAGATTCGTTCCTTGGAAAAAGAAATAGAAGATCTGATGTCAAAACCAACTCATGTGCATAATTCTGATGATTTTGTTTGCGTTGATGACAATGTCTTACAAAGTTTTGAACTTCCTAAATCTGAGATTTAGTCTTTGACAACAAAGAATAAAGAACTTGTGATTAAAATTGAAGTTCTTGAGAATTCTTTAAAGATTGCTAAACAACAGAATGATAAGTGGCTCTCTAGTCACAAAGCTATCAATCTCCTAAGCACTCAATCTAGAAAACTAGGTAAGGCAGGTATTAGCTATGTTGGTGTTGAGACCAGTACAAGGAACAATGCGCATACTACTTAGAGGAAGAACGTGCAGACAAGGAACAGTCGAAATAATGATTTTCGATATGATGGCCCTGAGATCAATAGTAGGAACAGTGCACAGACCAGTTCCCGAATCAGTCCAAGGACCAATGCACAGACCAGTCTAAAGAACAATGCACAAACCAGTCACATGGACAATGCTCGTGCCCTACAGAGCAAGAGAATGAATAACTACAGAAGCAATGTACAAGGAAATGCTGGTCCACAGACCAATCGAAGGAATGAGCAATGGAATAGTATAAGCACCATTGACAAAAGGTGGTTGTATGACTACAAACGTAGTAAGTATATTTGCATGCCTGATTCCACTATATATTATTTGTCTGGCAATAATGATCTTGAGATGTATGAATGCACGCAGCAAAGGAAAACATTTGCAAGGAACGGTAAGGTAGTCAAGCAAGTATGGATTCGTAAAGACATGATTAATTCTATGACTAACTCCAAGGGACCCAAGTCTGTTTGGGTTCCTAAAACAAAGAAGTAAGTTCCTTTTGCAGGTTAAAGTGAGAGTGAGAAACCATGGGTACTTGTAAAGAGGTTGCTTGAAGCATATGACGCGTGATCCGATTTATTTCTCTCACTCACAGCCTTTGAAGTAGGGTGTATGATTGTTGGTGACATCAAGCATGATATTATCATTGATGTACGTAAGATTGGTAAGTCTTTTACACACTCGATGAGTGATTTGATTTGTTAAGTTTTGCTATGTGTGTCAAGTTTTACTTTGGGCTTTATTGTTCTTTATTCGTTCTTGAACAAAGCATAAGGACATGTATCTCTCTCTTTCTGACAATGTGAAAAAGGGGTTTTCATGAACTCTTGTTTGTGGCTAACTGAAAATCAACTTGCTAGTACTTTATTAAACTGTTACCTAGTGATAGGTTTAAGAAAATGAGAGTTGAACTTTGGTTTATTAAATTGAGATGTGTGTAAGCATACTTTGACCCCCAATGACTGACGAGAATTGGTTGTCTCCAATTGAGTTACACATATGTCTTTTGTATGCACATATGATTGATCTTTTTGAATTTGCATTAGATGTACAAATACTCGTGAATTGGTTTGCAAGCTATGATATCCATTAACCTAAGTGTCCTTGGAAACAGCGTTGAGAACAGTCCTGAGAGCAGCTTTGGCCCCCTTGTTCCCTTTGTGTTTTTTATCCAAAACAAATTTGCTCTCATTTACGCCTTGTCCATTTTTCATCACTTGGTCCTACACCTGTTCCTATCCATGTTCCTAACAGTTCACTTGACAACGTATATCCATTGTTCCCTCATCTGTTCCTAAGTTGTTTAGTGAATCATCTAATCAAAGGTTGGAGGTTGGAAAGATACGTACAATTGCAATTGTGGAAAATTTTCTATAACCAAGGGAAATCATGTTGAAGATACTCAGGATCGGAATATTCATTGGTTGTAAAGTTGTTGTATACTATGGTGAAAAATTGTTTGCTCTACAAGGAGAGAATATTGAATCCAAAGAGGAGATACTCTTGATCTTATATGGTGATTTTGTTTGGAAAGTACTATCATAACATGAAGATCTCGGTTTTGAAGATTTGAAAATTTAATATTCAGAGGATTATGGTTTCTTGGGTTACAAGAAGAAGAGTTGCTGAAAATACTTTTAATTGTGCTGAAAAGATTTCCATATGTGTTGATTTGGAAGCTTTCATGAAGCAGGATCATCATATAATTCTGCAGAGGAAAAGCTTACAAAAGAGGAGGAACAGTTTTCCAAAAAAAAAAAATATATATATTTATATATATATATATAAAATCAGAAATAAAAAAAAATAAAAATAAAAAAAGGAAAGGAAATCAGTATCAAATCGCAGCAGCAAATCACACTCACAAACATCAACATACATAGTTTTATGCCTTTGTTATTTCTTATGTATTTCATTGAATATTTTTTTAATGGCTAAATTATTATAACCTAGCTATAGCATAGTCCAGACTAGAGTATCATTTTCATTGTAAAAATTTAGACAATTATGAATGAGAAACCCTTTGTAAAGAATTGTCTTTGTTTTTCCAAATCTGAATCTATCAAAGTATTCTAAAGAGCTTAGATTAGTGAGAGTGTGTGAGTGTAATATCCCGAAATTTTAAAGTATTTTATATTAATATTTTTAGATCTATTAATTAGATTATTGAAATGAAAATATTTTAATTATTAATTGTCGTTCTCAAAACCGAGTTCGGAAATGAATTTTGGAGTCGGATTTTCTACATAGGATTTTCTAATTTCTGAATTGGGCTATCTTCCAAACACTACAACGACTCAAGCCCACACCAATTGGCCCAAACACCAACTTATACCCCAACCCAACCCAAAAAAAAATCAGAAAAAGGAAAAAGGAAAAAAAAAAAGAAAAAAAAAAGACTTTTCCCCTGTATAAAACAGAGGACACACCCCCCCCCCCCCCGTCCTCTTCTTCTACGCACCCCCCCTTCCTTCGCTCACCACACGCACGCCTCCTTCACGCCGCCGCACAACCACGCCGCCGCCGCTTCTGCGGCTACACTGCTGCTTCAACCACCTCACCACGTCATCACCCTGATACGGGAGACACTGATGATATCGCTAAACCCACACTTATCGATAAGGAAGTCCTATTGGGTACGAGTCATGACATTCACTTGTGGGGAAACACTCTAAGTCCAAGGTATGTGACTACTCTTGTGGTTACATCATTTGGAGATCAATTGGCTTAAAGAGACGAGTTAAGGTTGGGTCTATCGCAAGTTTTCAAGATTGCCGCGATAGAACAATTCTTCCCGCGATGGAGCTGCACTGAGTCGGATTGTTTGCGTCATAACTTCTTCGATACTTATCCTTTGATAGTCATTCAACATTGAGGTGATAGAATTCTTTCTAAGCTTTCCAATGACTAGTGATGGGTTCCAAGACGACGTATTTCCAAGAAGTTGTGATAAAAACTCTCAAGACTGTCCAGAAACATTGTATTCCGCGAGATTCATTTAACATGAGTTTTCACCTCGGAACTAGTTTCATTCTTCTTTGTTTTTCTGTTCTAGTCAAGCATAGGGAATAATGGGATTCATTATGTTGAATTTCCAAGTTGTTTTTAGTCAAGTTTTCATTTTCAAGAGTTGAAAGCATTAGTTGGCTTTCCAACTCCTAGGAGTCTTAAGTCTAGAATCACTCCTATATAAAGGGGGTTGTATTTTCAGAATCATCATCAATCAATCGAATTAAATCTGAATATTGAGTCTTGTTTTATCATAAACAAACTTGTTAAACTTTGGGAGTTCTAGCGGAACGAACTTGGTTAAGGGCTATAAAGGTAGTTTAGCTATCGTTGGTTTGCCGATCATGGATTGGAAATCAAAGATCAAAACTAGGCGAGGTAGTCTAGGGATTGGTCGAGTTTGAGCAAGTTAGTGGCTAACTTGTTCATCCATATCTTGTTTTGTTTCATTTTATAAACACTTAAACACAAAAACACAAAAAGAGTTACATTTTCCGCTGCACCGATACGAGTTGGTTAAATCATATTCTCTCGATAACTCAAGCTTCCGCGCTACTCGTATCATAAGTGGTATCAGAGCTTCGGCTCTTGATTTCCTTCAAGCGATTATGGGGGACGAAAACTTCAATGATTTCCTTCATCAATTGAGGGCAGCACTTGATTCTTTGCCCAACGAAAGACCACACATGGGAGCACGACGTAACCTTGATTTTCAGAGATCAAATGATGATTTCAAAGTCACGGAGTTACCCGAGTTCGATGGTGGAACTGATCCCGAAGATTACTTGGAGTGGAAAAGAAAAATTGAACGCATGTTTGATTTCAAAGATGTGCCGGATGACAAGTGTTGTAAGTATGCAGCCCTAAAGCTTGTTAAAAATGCTTCTCTATGGTATGAGAACATGAAGGCTCAACGAGCAAGGGAGGGCAAGGAAAAGGTCACTTCATGGGAGGATCTTAAGAGGAAACTTCGTAAGAGATATGTGCCGAAAAGTCATAAGCAAGATTTGTATCGAAAGGTGGCTGAACTGTCGCAAGGGAGTTCTAATATTGCTACATATATTGCTGAATTTGAGAAGCTTACTCTTATGAGTGAGATGGATGAACTTGAGGAGCAAAAGATGGCTAGATTCTGTCGAGGGTTGAATCGAAACATTGCCAATGTTGTTGATTTGCAGCCCTATGTTTCATTTGATATGCTATGCAACTTGTGCTTGAAAGTGGAGAGTCAATTGAAGACAAGTCGTTCTAGCACTAGTTACACACCAAAGGCTCTAACATGGAACCAAACGGAGGGGAACAAAGCTGGTGGTTCTAAGGCGAATGTGGCTTCGAGTTCTATGAACTCAAACAAGTTTCCAACTCAATTCAAAGCCGGAGGCAGTGGCACAAAACCCGAGGCCAGTAGCAAGGAGAAAGAATTGGGAAAAGTACGTTGTTTCAAATGTCAAGGCTTTGGACACTTCCAAAAAGATTGTCCAAACAAACGCATTGTCACTTTGAGGGAAGCAATTAACATACGCGATGATCTGTATGATGAGGCCATTGAGGAAGAGGGTTTGTTCATCACAAACCAAGAGGTGGAAGAAGAGGAGTATGCTGAGATATATGAGGCCCCGAATTATGATACTAGTTTGGTTTTGCGTCGCACACTTCATGCGAAAACTGAACCTGTTGTGACTGAGCAAAGGGATCAAATATTTCACACCAAATGTCAAGTAAAGGATCGATGGTGTAATGTGATTATCGATGGTGGGAGTTGCACCAATGTCGCCTCTACTGATTTGGTGAGCAAGCTGTCTTTGACGACTATTCCACATCCTAAACCATATACTTTGCATTGGCTTGATGATGGGAGCAAGGTGAAAGTGTCAAAGCAAGCTAGAGTTAACTTTGTGATGGGACCATACAAGGATGAGGTATTATGCGATGTAGTACCTATGGATGCGTGTCATATTCTTTTGGGACGTCCTTGGCAGTTTGATCGAGATGTTACTCACAAGGGACGCTCAAATGAGCATCTACTTACATTTGATGGGAAGGCAATTGTGTTGAAGCCTATGTCACCAAAAGCTGTTCGTGCTATGCATATGAGTCGAGAAAAGAAGCCCAGCTTGACCATGTTTGCAAATGAGAAAGAAGTGGAGCAAGTTCTTGAAGAGGGAGGGCAAATTTATGCACTTGTTGCTACAAATCAGCCCCGCGATGAAGATAAGTTCCAAATTGATGATCGACTGAAGCCATTGATGGGTGAATTTGCCGATGTGTTTCCGGATGATTTACCTCATGGATTACCTCCAATTCGAGGCATAGAGCACCAAATCGATCTTGTACCTGGTGCACCTTTACCCAACAAGGCAGCCTATCGTAGCAATCCAGAGGAAACTAAGGAATTGCAGCGACAAATTGAGGAGTTGATTGATCGTGGTTATGTTCGAGAAAGCATGAGTCCATGTGCAGTACCGGCTCTTCTTGTCCCTAAGAAAGATGGTTCATGGCGCATGTGCATCGATAGTAGAGCGGTAAACAATATCACTATCAAATATCGCTTTCCTATTCCTCGACTTGATGATATGTTGGATGAGCTCCATGGTTCTATTATCTTTTCGAAGATTGATTTGCGGAGTGGGTATCATCAAATCAGAATGCGTGAAGGGGATGAGTGGAAGACCGCCTTCAAAACAAAACATGGCTTATATGAGTGGTTAGTGATGCCTTTTGGTCTTACTAATGCACCAAGCACTTTCATGCGACTGATGAACGAGGTATTGAGGCCCTTTCTTGGTAAATTCATTGTTGTTTACCTCGATGATATATTGGTGTATAGCAAGAGTATGGATGACCACTTGGATCATCTACGACAATTGTTTGAGGTGTTGAGGGCTCAAAAACTCTATGGGAAGCTAGAGAAGTGTAGTTTCTTGGTTCCTAGTGTTGTATTTCTTGGCTATGTTGTTTCTAAAGATGGAATTGCTGTGGATAATTCGAAGATTGAGGCTATTCGTTCGTGGCCTACACCAACTAATGTGACGGAGGTCAGATCTTTTCATGGGTTAGCTTCATTCTATCGGCGATTTATTCGTAATTTCAGCACTATTGTAAGTCCGATTACTGAATGTATGAAGAAGGGAGCATTTGTTTGGAGTGATCATGCTCAAGGTGCTTTTGAAATGATCAAGGAGAAATTATGCAACGCCCCAGTCCTTGCATTACCAGATTTCTCTCAACCATTTGAAGTGGAGTGTGATGCTAGCGGAGTTGGTATAGGAGCTGTCCTTATTCAAGGAAAGCGCCCTATCGCGTTCTTTTCGGAGAAATTGAGTGGAGCTAGATGCAATTATTCGACCTATGACAAGGAATTCTATGCTATTGTGAGGGCTCTTGATCATTGGAGTCATTACTTGAGGCCGAGTCATTTCATCTTGCATTCAGATCATGAGTCACTAAAGTACATCAATGGACAACAAAAGCTCAATCCTAGACATGCCAAATGGGTGGAGTTCTTGCAATCCTTTCACTTTTCATCAAAGTACAAGGATGGCAAAAGCAATGTGGTGGCTGATGCATTGTCGAGGAGATACACTTTGTTATCTACACTTGAAGTAAGATTGTTGGGGTTTGAAATGCTCAAAGGTTACTATAAATCTGATCTTGACTTCAAAGATGTGATCGATGAGTGCAAAACTGGTCCATTCAAGGAGTTTATGATACAAGATGGTTTCTTATTCAAGGGGAATCGCTTGTGTGTTCCTAAATGTCCAACTCGTGAATTGTTGATTAGAGAAGCTCATGGAGGAGGTATCGCTGGTCATTTTGGTGTTGCTAAAACACTAGAGATCTTACATGAACATTTCTATTGGCCAAAGATGTTAGGAGATGTGCAGAATCTGGTTGCCAAGTGTGTTACTTGTCAAATGTCGAAGAGTAAGTTCAACAATGGAGAATACTTGTCTCTACCGATACCACAACGCCCTTGGGAAGATGTTTCGATGGATTTTCTTGTTGCTCTTCCGAGGACACAACGAGGTAAAGATGCAGTTATGGTGGTGGTCGATAGGTTCTCGAAAATGGCTCATTTCATTGCTTGCCACAAGACGGATGATGCTTCTAATGTTGCTAATTTATACTTTCGAGAGATCGTTCGTTTACATGGAGTACCAAAGACTATTGTTTCGGATCGAGACTCAAATTTTTTGAGTTACTTTTGGAATACTCTTTGGAGGAAATTGGGTACCAAATTGCTCTTTAGTACTTCTCATCACCCTCAAACCGATGGGCAAACGGAAGTTACTAATCGTATTTTGGGTACTTTGCTCCGTGGATTGGTGAGTAAGACGCAGAAAGATTGGGATTTAAAGCTAGCTCATGCCGAGTTTGCTTACAATAGATCGCCTGCCTATGCTACAAAACACTCTCCGTTCGAAGTTGTCTATGGCATTAATCCTTATTTGCCACTTGATCTGATTCCATTGCCAAAAGATGAGTTGTTGCATAAGGATGCCGATGCCAAGCTGAAATCAATGATGAAGTTACATGAGGAGGTTCGCAAGAGGATCGAGAATGTCAATGAGACTTACAAACGTAAGTTTAACAAGCATCGCAAGCCTAGAGTGTTCAATGATGGTGATTTGGTTTGGTTACATCTTCGCAAAGAGAGGTTTCCAAACAAGAGGAAGAACAAATTGATGCCTAGAGCTGAAGGACCTTATAAGGTTGCAAAAAGAGTGAATGATAACGCCTACAAGATTAAGTTACCCGGAGACTATGGTGTTCATGCTACTTTCAATGTTGGTGATTTATCTCCTTACATTGATGATGATGGTCTAGCAGAATTGAGGACAATTCCTTTTGAAGAAGGAGGGGATGATACGGGAGACACTGATGATATCGCTAAACCCACACTTATCGATAAGGAAGTCCTATTGGGTACGAGTCATGACATTCACTTGTGGGGAAACACTCTAAGTCCAAGGTATGTGACTACTCTTGTGGTTACATCATTTGGAGATCAATTGGCTTAAAGAGACGAGTTAAGGTTGGGTCTATCGCAAGTTTTCAAGATTGCCGCGATAGAACAATTCTTCCCGCGATGGAGCTGCACTGAGTCGGATTGTTTGCGTCATAACTTCTTCGATACTTATCCTTTGATAGTCATTCAACATTGAGGTGATAGAATTCTTTCTAAGCTTTCCAATGACTACTGATGGGTTCCAAGACGACGTATTTCCAAGAAGTTGTGATAAAAACTCTCAAGACTGTCCAGAAACATTGTATTCCGCGAGATTCATTTAACATGAGTTTTCACCTCGGAACTAGTTTCATTCTTCTTTGTTTTTCTGTTCTAGTCAAGCATAGGGAATAATGGGATTCATTATGTTGAATTTCCAAGTTGTTTTTAGTCAAGTTTTCATTTTCAAGAGTTGAAAGCATTAGTTGGCTTTCCAACTCCTAGGAGTCTTAAGTCTAGAATCACTCCTATATAAAGGGGGTTGTATTTTCAGAATCATCATCAATCAATCGAATTAAATCTGAATATTGAGTCTTGTTTTATCATAAACAAACTTGTTAAACTTTGGGAGTTCTAGCGGAACGAACTTGGTTAAGGGCTATAAAGGTAGTTTAGCTATCGTTGGTTTGCCGATCGTGGATTGGAAATCAAAGATCAAAACTAGGCGAGGTAGTCTAGGGATTGGTCGAGTTTGAGCAAGTTAGTGGCTAACTTGTTCATCCATATCTTGTTTTGTTTCATTTTATAAACACTTAAACACAAAAACACAAAAAGAGTTACATTTTCCGCTGCACCGATACGAGTTGGTTAAATCATATTCTCTCGATAACTCAAGCTTCCGCGCTACTCGTATCACACCCTCATCGCCTCATCGACGTGGGTAAATACCCCTTCCCTATCTTCTCTTTCCTCTGTTTTCGACCTTTTGATTAGAACAATTTATTAGGTCGAATTTAGTGATTAAAATTGTGTTTAATTGATGTTATTAGACGTCTTGGTGATGGATAAATCGATAGTTATTTTGTTGATTAAAGTTTTGATCTTTTATTCTTTTTGGGTTGTTTTTGAGTTTTGGGGTTAATTTGTGATTAGGGGTAATTAAGCTAATTTATAATTCGTTTTGTTGATTTTCTATTGATATAGATTGTTGTTAATTATTCTAGTTTATTTAGGAGTATAATTTTAGTTGGGTAATTAGATTCTAATTGTTCATGTTTATAGGAATTGTTTTCAAATTTTATTCATGGGAATTAGTTTTGTAATTGGTTTAATTAGCTCAAATCATAATAGTAATTAGTGTTTTCGAAGTTTGGTTGTTTATAAATTTATTTTCCTGATTTTCGTAATTTATTTTCTTAATTTCGAACTTATGGTATTTTATGTATTAAAACATTGTTTTTACTAAATAAAACATAATTTAAATTGTTAGATTAATTCCTAATTAAATTATAATAATTAAAGGTTGATTTTTATGAGTTAGATTCTATTTTAGAACTAATTTTAGGCCTTTGGGAATTTTTATAATAATTTGGGTCTTATTTGAGTTTTATTGGATAATTATTGAAATAGAATTATAATTATTGGATAATTGGTAATTGTTGGTTTGAATTTGGTATTGTCATGTTCATACATTGCATATAGAATTATACTAACATATAGGTATATAGTTGGTTGGTTGGTTGAGAAAGATTGAGTGTTAATTTGAAAATGTTGTTTGTATAATTGTAGAGCCTGAGATCGTAGACGAAGAGTACTAGTGATTGTTGTGCTATTGAGTTTCCGTTTGCTTGATAAGGTAAGCTAGCATGCTCAACCTTTCTTAAACTTGTGGAAACCTTTCAAACTTATGTGCTATATGTGAATGGCGTGATTGGATGAAAACATAGTATCATGATAGGTGGAGAACGGTTCAGTTTATGCGATTGTTGTATTTTGATTTGGTTGGATTTATTGTATTGATATTGGTATATGGTATGGCTTGTGAAAAATATGTTATTTTGAAAGGTAAGATTAAATGTATATTGAATTGGTTGATTTGATTTGGTTTGGTTTGGTTTATGGGCGCATAGCCAATTTATATTGTGATGTTGATTTGGTATCGTTTTATATGAACTGTGATCATCAACTCTCTCTCAATAAGATATTGGTTACTTAGATGGGGCAAAAGAACTCCTATTTATTTGTTCGAGCCAAAAGAGCTCCTGTTTATTTGTTTGAGTCAAAAGAACTCCCAATTATTCGTTGAGTCAAAAGAACTCTTATTTATTGGTTTGAGTCACATCGACTCCTATTAATTACCCCACCGCATCGGTCTTTAAGAGGGTTAGGCTCTAGTCTACTCTACTTGGGTTAAAAACACCCAGTAGGGGGTGTGCACACTTAAGGTCTAGTTGTCTTGGATTATGGATTATGGTTGATAGGATGAACTGGCAAAAGATTCAGTTCATTTCTAAATAATAAGGATTATGGATTATGGATTATGGATTGTGGATTGTGGATTGTGGATTGTTAACTAGGAATTTTCGATTATGGCTCGTGACTTATGAATTTCTTATTTATCGTTAATCTTTGATTTGTTGGATATGGATTATGTAATGTTTCTTATGTTATGAGTAAGTGATGAATTGAACGATTGATTGTGGAATATGACTTTTGATTGTTGTATTGGAATTATTATTGAATTACTTGTATGTTTATGTGCTAAGTGTGTTTTCGAAAATAAAACTAAAAACGTTTTCAAAATCAAGGTAAGAATTTTGGTTTTCTACACGTTGAGGTGTTAGCTTACTCAATTTCACTGACTTTTTCAACTGTGGTTTTTGTGCTTTAAATCCACCACAGGTTTGGAGTGATTGATGCATACGGGAACGACGACTCACTAGAATTAGTTGGATTCAATAATTAGACTAGTAGTTAATAGACATAGACTATTTCATAATTCATATTTTGGACTGTTGTAATTTTATTTAATGGGTTGTAATAGACTATTTTAGACCATTAGACAACTACACTGTGGCTTTTGAAATCTCCTTGTATTCGGGTCTTTGACTCGAGTGCGGAGTGACACCTCTGAATTTCCTTATTTGTGTTTTGATTCTCGATAAAATGTTTTTGAAAAGGAAAGGAAATTTGGGGGTGTTACAGTGAGTGTGTGAGTGTGCTCTATCATTCAGTTCTTCTCATGTACGGGTTTGTTCTCTAGCCTGGTAAAAGTCCGACTAGGGAGGAAACTCATTTCTATTTATGCATCAAAAATAGATAATATCTCTGTGTCATTCAACTCTCTCATGAGTGTTTAGGTTTGCAAGTTATTGTCTAACTTAGTAAAAGTTTGTTTAGGGAGTACCTTACCACCTAGCATAAGTACAAAAACACGTTTACATAACAAAAAGAAGCCAAATAGAACTGTTATCGAGCATTTAGGAAGTTTCCCGAAAGGTGCCTTCCTCACCTCGAGGAGAAGGCGCCTCGAGTCGAGGGAGCCTCTCGTCTGAAGTCAAGACGAGCTCTCCTCGAGTCGAGGAGAGTCTTCTCTGCATTCTTTGGTTCTTCTCGAGGGGCTGCTCTAGTGGTTGTTCAGCTCTCTCTTTGGCTTAAGGTCTTCCTCCATTGCTCGTAGCGTCCCTCCTTGGTCCTCCAAGTTTTCATTTGGCTAGCCTCAAACTCAACGACTCGGGGAATCTCTTTGGGTTCCAAAATAGCCATAAATCTCGTCGACAATACATGCCCCAAATACACGAAAGACAATCTAAAATTACATTATTAACCACCATCGAATCCGATTTATCAAGGTTCCTCGACTTGCGCCTGGGTGCACCGGACTGGCGCCTCGGTGCATTAGTTGCATGAGTTCGCCAGTCCCGGTTCTTGCGCCTGGGCTTACAACTTGCGCTTGGGTGCTTGAATCATGGGCCTGGGCGTGTGCGTTGCGGTCCGGCGCAAGTCTCGGGCCCTTTCAAGCTCTTGAATTTGTCCCGTGCTCCATTTCTTTATTCTTCGATCCAAATTCATCATTGGCTCGTTTTTGAACTTCTACACCTCCGAGGGGTTTTCCAAGGTGCTGAAGTCTGCCACATTAGATCATATAAGGTGAAAAATAGAGACGTAGACTCTGATCTTGGAAAATACTTGCATATTGTAGACACCCTAGTCGGGGGCTTCCCATTTATAAACGCCCGATGATGAGATGGATAGTGAATGGCGGTGAAAGGTTCGTTTGCAGCAAATTTGGCATTTGATCTTGACCCGAGTTACTATTTAGCCCGACATATAGCCCAATTATTTAATCCTAGTTCGAGTTGTGATCGTGGGTTACATTAATTAACTAGGTAGGAGTCCAAAACCAATGAAACCCCATTAAATTAGGCATATGAATTCCACGTAATAGGAATTTGAGTGCCAAGCATAGTTTTGGCATCTTGATGGCATCTCTTCTTTGTAATTTGAGTTGTCTACTGTACTCTTTCATAAAACTCTATCTTATCCATTTGTACCACTAATTGGGCGAGATGTATATCCATGTTAATCCCCTAAAATATTATCTTTGGGGATTGGTTGGGGCTTATTACTTAAGAGTTCAAGGGCTAATAAAAAACTAGTTGCGTGACTTTTGTTGGTAATGCAAAGGTTTTAAGCTTCTTTGGGAAACACTTATTTTTTGTTTGTCCCACATTGAAAGTTTAGAGAAACTTTTTGGAGTTTATATATGGGTGAGTGTTAGTAGTGTTTGAACTAATTATGGAGGGAAGACTATGGCCTCCCCACGCGCGCACCGCCACCGCCGTCCGTACGACTCGGCTCGGCTCGTGGCACGTGCGCGGTGTGGTGGGGCTGACCTTTTGCTATCGCGCTCAGTTTTGACTGTTCATTTCTTTCAGAAAACTCGCGATGTCCGATGTCCAGATTCATTGTATAACGGTTTCATTTGGGAAATTCGTTCCTCCATAATTACTGCTTTTATTTCCGAATTTAATCCCAGATTTTACTCCTACAATCACTCCCATAATCAATTCAATTGTTTGATTTCCGTTACTGTTTTTGAGTCCTTAAAAGGACGTTTTCGGTGCTCTCTTTTTGCATATAGAAAATCATCGATCCTCTCTTTCCTCCTTTCTAATCCTCTGGTTCCGAGTGCGTTTTGAGTTCCACTTCTCTTGGGTGAGTACACACCTTGGAGAAGCGCTGTGTTACCTTGGGGGGCAACGCCATAATCCGGTTGTACCATAGTCGGGGCGAAATTGCTTCTCATTCTGTGATTTCGATCACGCCACAACATTTCCCGTCATTTCATTTCCGTTATATTTCACCCACAGTAGTTCTTTTTTTCTACAATTGAGAAGCAATTTGTCTACAGTAATGTCAATGGAGATGAACAATGCCAGGACCGTTCCCGATCTCTCGAAGTTGGAGCCACTTGATGGTACCAACTACAAGCGCTGGTCCAAGGAGCTGTTGATCTTCTTCGAGCAACTCGAAGTCGATTACGTTCTCACTGAAGACTGCCTTGCTGTACCCGCCTCCACCAGTGCCGTTAGTGGTCCGGTGCCCAATGATCAAGCCCTTCTGGACAAGATTGCTAGGTACTAGAAACACGACAAACTTGTTCGTGGTCAACTGATGAGCCATATGTCGGACCCTATTTTGGACCTTTTTTGTGAGACCAAATCTGCCAAATCGATTTGGGAGACTCTCGAAAAAAAGTATGGTGCAGACGATGCTAGGATGAAGAAGTATGTGGTGGGCAAGTGGATCAATTTCCAGATGGTCGAGGATCGTCCAATCATGAAGCAAGTCCATGAGTACGAGAACCTTGTTGCTGATATCTTGGCTGAGAAGATGCTCATGTGCGAGGTACTTCAAGCGAATGTGTTGATCGAGAAGCTGCCAAAGTCGTGGGATGAGTACCGTAACCGTCTCAAGCACAAGAAGAAGGACATGACTCTAGAAGATTTAGTTAGCCATCTCAAAATTGAGGAGGCTAATAGGCTTAAGGATAAAGAAAGTGTAACTGATGTAAGGAATGAACCTGTTTTTAAAGGCTAACCTTGTTGAATCTGCTTATCCTAAATTTGACAGGAACAAAAAGAATTCTGCCTTTTTCCAAAAGAAGAACCAGAAATCCTTCGGAGTGCAGAAGAACAAGTCTACCAGTTTCAAGAAGAAGAAGGACGACAATGGACTCAAGGAGATGGGCTGCTTTGTTTGTGGCAAATCTGGCCATAAGGCGTGGCAGTGCTATCATCGTGTTGGTGGTTAAAAGCCGAACAACAAGCCTGACCAAGTCAAGCCTCAAGCCAACTTGACCGAAGACACCGAGATCATTGCGGCCGTGGTCTCCGAGGTCAATTTGGTGGAGAAAAAGACCGAGTGGGTAGTGGACACTGGTGCAAGCAAACATTTCTGTGCTAATAGGGAGCTTTTTGGTGAATTTGAAAATGCTAAGGAAGGCGAGGAGGTCTGCATGGGCAATTCGAGCAGTGCCGAGGTACTTGGTAAAGGGAAGATTTCTCTCAAACTCAATTCTGGAAAAATCTTAGCTTTGCAGAATGTTTTTTATGTCCCCTCCCTTCGTAGGAATTTAATATTTGGTGGTTTATTGAATAAGGCTGGTATTAAGTTAGTTTTTGAGGCTGATAAGCTTGTACTTAGCCGTAATGGGGACTATGTTGGGAAGGGCTATTTGTCTGGTGGTCTGTTTGTTTTGGAGACTTTTGTTGACACTAATAAAGCTTCTACTTCTGCCTATATTGTTGAGTCTATTGATCTTTGGCACGCTAGATTAGGACATGTGAATGTAAACTCCCTTAATCGTTTGAGACAAATGAACATTCTCCCTAAACTAGACAAAATTGGCATCGACAAATGTGAGGTTTGCGTTGAGGCTAAACACCACTCCAAATCCTTTAAATCCGTGAATTTGAGGACAACCGTATTATTAGAGTTAATTCACACGGACTTAGCAGACTTTAGAAACACAGAGAGTAGGGGTGGTAAGAGATACTACATTACATTTGTAGATGACCATTCCAGATATACTAGGGTATATCTTCTGAGAACCAAAGACGAGGCAGAACAGACGTACCTTATTTTTAAGTCTGAGGTAGAAAACCAATTGGACAGGAAAATTAAGAGAGTGAGGTCCGATAGAGGTGGGGAGTATAGCACGACTTTCCTAAAGGGAGTATGTGAAAGAGAGGGCATTATACACGAGACTTCTGGCCCGGGTATACCCCAACAAAATGGGATAGATGAGAGGAAAAATAGAACCCTCAAAGATATGATGAATGCAATGCTTATTTCTTATGGGTTATCCGACAATATGTGGGGGGAAGCTATCCTGTCAGCGACTTTTATTCTTAATAGAGTACCTCACAAGAAATTAGACAAAACCCCTTATGAACTGTGGAAAGGTTACCCACCTAACCTTAAATACTTGAGAGTGTGGGGGTGTCTAGCTAAAGTAGGATTGCCTGCTATTAAACGTCAAACCATTGGACCTAAGACCTTTGATGCGGTTTTTATTGGTTATGCTGAGAATAGTGTTGCTTATAGGTTCATGCGCTTGCCTGATCGTTTTTTGTGTGAATCTGTTGATGCTGAATTTTTTGAGCATATATTTCCTTTGAAATCTAGTTCCCGTGTTGTGCCTGATGTTAGTTCTACTGCTATTACTCCTGTTTCTGCATCTTCTCCTGTGCCTTTACCTATTGTTAATGACCCTGTTGAGCCACTTAGAAGAAGCAAGAGACCTAGAACAGTTTCTAGTTTTGGACCCGACTGGGTGACGTCGTATCTTATAGAACTCAATGATGTAGACAATCTTAATGAGTTAATTATTTGTTTATATTTAATTGATGATGAGCCTAAAACGTATGAGGAGGCCATGAGATCTGTAGATGCTAGTTTCTGGCAAGAGGCAATAAACAGTGAGATAGAGTCGATTATGAGTAATCATACTTGGGAACTTGTGGACCTGCCTAAGGGGAGTAAAGCGATAGGTTGTAAGTGGATCTTTAAAAGAAAACTTAGAACTGATGGTAGTATTGATCGCTATAAGGTAAGGTTGGTAATAAAAGGATTCACACAGAAATTCAGCTTAGACTTCTTTTATACTTATTCTCCTGTTACTAAGGTTGCTACTATTAGAGGTTTGTTCGCTTTGGCTTCAGCTCATAATCTAATTGTTCACCAAATGGATGTGAAAACTGCGTTTTTTAATGGTGATTTACAGGAATAAATTTATATGGAGCAACCTCCAGGATTCGTTGTTTCCGGACAAGAGAATAAGGTTTGTAGACTCAAGAAGTCTTTGTATGGATTGAAACAAGCGCCGAAACAATGGTATGAGAAATTTCATAGAACTATTCTCAGTTTTGGTTTTGTTGTGAATGGATCGGATGCATGTGTGTACACTAAGATGTTTGATGATCATTGTGTGATAATCTGCTTATATGTAGATGATATGTTAATCTTTGGTACACATATGAGTGTTGTCGATGAAACTAAAAGGTTTCTTTCCTCTCGTTTTGAAATGAAAGACATGGGTGAGGTGGATGTAATTCTTGGGATTAGAGTAACTAAAACTAATAATGGTTTCACCTTGTCTCAATCACATTATGTAGAGAAAGTGTTAAAAGAAATTTAATCACTTTGATGTTTTGCCAGTTAAAACCCCTTATGATCCTAGCATTCACCTAAAGAAGAACAGAGGTTCTAGTGTGTCTCAAGAAGAATATGCTAAAATAATAGGGAGTTTAATGTATCTTATGAACTATACTCGGCCTGATATCGCTTATGCTGTTAGTAGACTTAGTCGGTATACACATAACCCTGCCAATGAGCATTGGAATGCTCTTTATCGGTTGATGAAATATCTTAGAGGTACTATGGATTGGGGACTACATTTTGTAGGTTATCCATGTATATTAGAGGGTTATTGTGATGCTAATTGGGGTGCCGACAATGATGAGGTGAGCTCCACTAGTGGCTATGTGTTCACTCTTAGTGGTGCGGCGATCTCGTGGAAGTCTGCTACACAGACTTGTATTGCTCGATCTACGATGGAGTCAGAGTTTATAGCTCTAGACTTAGCTGGGCAAGAGGCTGAGTGGCTTAGGAGCCTACTGGCAGATATACCATTGTGGGGGCGGCCTACGCCGCCGGTATCTCTACATTGTGATTCGCAATCTGCAATTTGTGTAGCTAAAAATGATGTGTATAATGGTAAGAAAAGACATATACGCATTAGGCATGAGGCCGTGAGACGGCTTATACAAAATGGCGTGCTAGCGATGGAGTACGTCAAATCTGAGAGGAACGTTGCTGATCCTTTAACAAAAGGACTTAATAGGCGATTAGTTCTAGATTCGTCGAGGGGAATGGGGCTAAAGCCCGTTGGTTGAGGAATTCACAGTGGATCCCCGTGGTCTTGTACTTCCAAGGTCTAGTGGTCAAACGAAGCTATGGAAAGACTCATGTTTTATACACATTACCCATTCCTATGACCGTGTATTTGAAGGTTGAGCTATTGCTCTTAATGAATCTATAGCCCTACTTGTTGGGTGGTCCTTTGAGATGGAAATGATTCACCGTTGTATTATGTGAGGTTGAACGTTATATGTTCTTAATGATTTCATATCCCTGCTTTGGGTGGTCTATACTGAGATAGACTTGATGAAATCACCTACGTGAGTATGAAGGGTTAGCCGCCTTCTATGGAAGACTAGGGCTGTCTTCCTATTAATACTCATGAGCATCCCAAGGTATTTTGGCTATTGTTATTGTTGTGAGATATACTGCGGAACTCGAAACGGTTTTTGGTGCGATGCGTGCTGTTAGGCTCTTCTCTTGACTCGAGGAGTTCAAGACTTGTTTCACTCACTTGATAAAGAGTATCCTAGCTTCACTACGTGTTGGTTCAAGACACGTTCACCAACACTTAAGTGTCAAACCTATGTTATACTTGGAATCTATTTTCTTTCTTCTCCTTTGCATTAGTGGGGGATTGTTGGTAATGCAAAGGTTTTGAGCTTCTTTGGGAAACACTTGTTTTTTGTTTGTCCCACATTGAAAGTTTAGAGAAACTTTTTGGAGTTTATATATGGGTGAGTGTTAGTAGTGTTTGAACTAATTATGGAGGGAAGATTATGGCCTCCCCACGCGCGCGCCGCCGCCGCCGGCCGGCTCGTGTTCGTGGCACGTGCGCGATGTGGTGGGGCTGACCTTTTGCTATCGCGCTCAGTTTTGATTGTTCGTTTCTTTCGGAAACTCGCGATGTCCGATGTCCAGATTCATTGTATAACGATTTCATTTGGGAAATCCGTTCCTCCATAATTAATGCTTTTATTTCCAAATTTAATCCCAGATTTTACTCCTACAATTACTCTCATAATCAATTCAATTGTTTGATTTCCGTTACTGTTTTTGAGTCCTTAAAAGGACGTTTTCGGTGCTCTCTTTTTGCATATAGAAAATCATCGATCCTCTCTTTCCTCCTTTCTAATCCTCTGGTTCCGAGTGCGTTTTGAGTTCCACTTCTCTTGAGTGAGTACACACCTTGGAGAAGCGCTGTGTTACCTTGGGGGGCAACGCCATAATCCGGTTGTACCATAGTCGGGGCGAAATTGCTTCTCATTCTGTGATTTCGATCACGGCACAACATCTCCCGTCATTTCATTTCCGTTATCTTTCGCCCACAGTAGTTTTTTTTTCTACAACTTTTTCTCCAAGGTTAGTTGATATAACTCTCCTTATCATTTCCTATATAGGTCCATCATTATTCATATATCTGTGGGAGGCGAGCACAAGAGATATACAAAACACAAAAAGTGGCTACAAGATATAGCCTACCATGTAGCCCCCGAAACCTATATCCTACGTACAACTCAAAACACATACACCATATATACTGATCTTTTGATCATCATTAATCATATCAAAACCATCATATACGGAGCTAGAAGATTAGCTAGTCTGTATCTAAAGGTCAATATCAAGGTCGGAGGCATTGGCGAGCGAAGCCGAAATCCGCGCGGTATCGAAGGAATGTTCACCCGAGGGCCTCAAACCTTTCTAAAATTGGGTTTCGAAACTCTTTATTATTCGCACAATCTTGGTTTTTACAGGTTTTAAAATCATCTTGGTTGCTACTGAATTCCTTCGAATTTGATATATGTGGGTATGCATATTCGGTAGTGTGTTGTCAAGTTGCCATTTAATCGTCAGCATCTTCTCTTATTGGCTTTTGCATGCACATTGTTCTAGTCGGTGAGTTTGATAATTCATGATTAATACTCTCATACTTAGGTGGCGTGCAATTTGGCCTCTACGTGCATTTGATTAATTTCATGCAAGTTAATATAATTGATTGCAATATGTCTAGCATGCTGCGTATTTTATTACGTAACCAATTAGCATATAATCGCATACTAATCATTATCTTATGTTGCATGCTACTTGCTATATGAATCCGTCGTCAATTATGAAATTTATATTTATCTTGGATCAATTAGTAGAGGCCGTCTTAGGACGGACGATTTGGGTGCCTAACACCTTCCCAAATCGTACATTGCAAATGACCCATTCTAGGTTCGTATGATCCTATAAAAAAATCCTGCTCGCGACTCCATTAAAAAATAGCGAGACTCAATCGGTCCACCCCACAGGCCGATACGGTATCACTGTACCGTATCGGCCTGTGGGGTGGACCGATTGAGTCTCGCTATTTTTTAATGGAGTCGCCAGTAGGATTTTTTATAGGATCCTACGAACCTAGATTGGGTCCTTTGCAAGGTACGATTCCGGAAGGTGTTAGGCACCCAAATCGCCCGTCCGAAGACGGCCTCTACTAATTGATCCAAGATAAATATAAAGTTCATAATCGAAGACGGAATCATATAGCAAGTAGCATGCAAGTACGTATGAAATTTACAATTGTGCGATAGTAAAATGAATAATACGTACGTAAACTAGTGACGTAGTACATTATATAATTAACAAATCACATACAACATAATTACATGCATGCTGATCAGTTTTATCAATAACATGCACGTATATCATGTAGGGAAGATGGCAACATGTTGGCAACTATACTATATATATCATGCAAAGAAGTACGCACATATAAATCAAAGGATTAATCGACAACAAACATAGATGTAACTCTGAACCTGTAAAATTGTGTGTATGAGAATAATATAGTTTTGAAAACCAATTTTAGAAAGATTTAAGGCCCTCAAGTGGATGTATTATCGAAGTCGTGCGGTTCTCGGTATCGCTCGCCAACGCCTCCGACGTTGGTCTTGACCCTTGGATACAAACCAGCTAATGATCTAGCCCCGTAATAAAAGTTGTGATATGAATGATAATCTTAGGATTGGTATGTGTGTTGTGTATGTGTTTGAGCTGTACGTAGCGTACGTCTATGTCTTGTATGAAGGGATAGACTCGGCTATGTAGTAATTCCCCTAATCATGATACCCAATACAAAAGTAGGTTATTAGGCCATATTTTATAGCTTGTTTGTGTGTTTTCCAGCCTCTTGTGCGTTGTCCCCCCTGTGGGAATGATAATATGTATATCTATGTATATATGAAATGGTAAGTAGGGTTAATGCATTTGGTATAGCCGATATGATGAATACTTGGAGGAAAATTCACGTGGGAGCTTTAAATAGCTCACAATTCATACGCTTGTTCCTATCATATCCAAATGGTAGTTGATTAAAATAACTAAATCTCTTATCCAATTAGTTGTGGTTGGAATATGGATAAAGCTCAAAGAGAAGAGGTCATACGTAAGTAAAATACAACCATATAGCGAGTGAGATGCCAATAAGATGCCACTTAGGCTTAGCATGACATTCTAAGTGAGTAACACTTTACGTAAAATATATCGGCTATGTTTGGATTATTCAATTATCCAATAGTGGACCTTAACTAATATATAGTCCAACACAAACCCAAAATCGGAAAGTATACTACCATGGACCAAATAGGGTAGACAATGGGCTAAATCATAACTCGGGCCAAGACCAAAATTCGTAATCGGGCTAACGAACCTTTCACCGCCATCCACTATCTATCTCATCATCGAGCGTTTTTTAAAATGGGAAGCCCCTGAGTAGAGTGTCTACACATATAAGCATGTTTCCGCTATGGTTTGAGAAATTTGAGTATGATACACTCCACTAGGTAAACAAAGACCGAACTAGGGGTTGCAAATGGCTCATCGTGTCGGTTTCGAATCGGGTTATGTCGGGTCAGTTTGTATCAAGTCGGGTCATAACGAATTAGGCCCTTAATGAATCTACGAAGAATCAGAGTTATTAAGACATGCCGATGTCGAAAACAACAAATCATCTCTAACTCGTGCGAAGGGAAAGCCTCATATAACAGTAGAAGGAAAAGATGTAAAAGCAACGAGTCGCTAGCACCCTGAATCAGTCATCGTGAAAGTAAGCATCATATACTTCACAGAGGGACAGAGCCTCTACAGCAGCCCAAACTCACAACGCAGACGATAACTGAATCACTAAAGTTAAATCCCCTCTTTCTGCCAATCATGGCCTCAAGGTGCAATCAGCAATATGGAAAAACCCCCACAAAAGGCTCAAGGCTGGCCAATTGAAGACGTAAAAACCGGTAGACCGGTTCAGTTGTCATAGCGGCTACACGGACAACGAGACCAATACCCTGCAGAGACGAGTATAAGATTTAAAATTTGAATTCGAGGAATAGAGTTGAATATATTGTGGAAATGATACATGTATTTAATTATTCTGCAAATATTTTCCTTCAAAAATATTCTTTAACCGTACATCAAAAGCAGCTTTCTACAAAGATCAAAAGGAAATTTTCAGGCATTTGTTTTGTAGACATTAGTATGCGATAAGCTTTTAACACTGCGATGTTCAAAACTATGAAACTCACAACAAGAAATCTCAGCACCATCTATTTTATGCTGCTGTCGCTGCAGATATGCTGTCTATGTTTTGTAAGAGCACATAAAAGACAACTAAACATTGCAATATCACCATATCACAGAAATTAAATTACACAAGGCATGCAAAAACAAGCAGAGTCAGAGGGCAATTTACCTTACACACTCTACTACTCTAGTGAAGACAACCATATTTTGCCAAGTCTTCTGGTACCAAAACTAAAGGCCAGAAGCTGAACTATTAGCAGCATGTTTGAGAACCGGAATAGGACTAAATCAGGTGTTTAGGAAATTGAGAAGTTGGAAAAGGCATTTGACTAAATTCCCACGTAAGTGCTCAAAAGCCGAACTCAAAGGCATTTCCAATATCAGCTCACTAACTTGCTTCTCCTCCACACCCTCCTGACCTCTCAAACACGCCCTCAATAGATTTCGATACTTTTTTAAGAATATTTTGTCAAACACTCCCTTATAAAAGGTTGGGTTTGACAAGCACTCCCTTATATAAATATTTTTGTTTAACACTCCCTTATATAACCAATTTTTGTCAAACACTCCCAAATGAACATTTCCGGCCACAAAAAGTCTAACTTTCCGGCATGACCACCGTCTAGCACGTGACTTTAGTTGGATTTGTCTTTTTTTCTTTTCTTTTCACCATCTTAGGTGCGTTTTGTCGCTCTAAATATTGAAACGTGAGAAAAAAAGAGAAGTGGGATATGTAAAAAAGGCAAAAAAGAAAAAGAAAATTAAAAGAAAAAAGACAAATCCGATTAAAGTCACGTGTTAGACGGTGGTCATGCCGTAAAGTTGACTTTTTGTGGCTGGCAATGTTTCATTTGGGAGTGTTTGACAAACAATTGGTTATATAAGGGAGTGTTTGACAAAAAAAAAATAAAAAAATAAAAAATTATATAAGGGAGTGTTTGACAAACCCAACCTTTTATAAGGGAGTATTTGACAAAATATCCATTTTTTAATATTATGTACACACTTAATCCATCTTTAATTATTATGTACACACTTAGTCTGCCTAGAGACTGTCATTTAGTTTACATGTAAATCTATGTAACCCTAACTACTATCATTTCCCCTCTTTCCCTCTCCCCTTCCCACACCCTCACTGTTTCTCTTCCTATCGATATCCTCGTGTACAGCTCGAGCTCCTCTATTTCGCTACCCAACGCTGCCTCCCAATCTGCGGGCTAGGTGATGTGCTGTAATTGTAGTGTGCTAAAATGGTCGGAATAGGCATTCTAAGTAGTATTTGAGCGGGGGTTTATTTGTAAGTCGTAGGCCACGTCTTTGTGAGCGAACTTGAGTCTAAACGGTGGTGCTACGACGTTTTTATTGACTTAATACTCCTCGAATACCCTTGAGCACAAGCCTTAGAAGAACCGCGGAAGCCATGGCTCGACCCGAAAAGCAACGGAGAAGAAGGAGAAAATGGCTCTCCTAGGACACCGAAGTAAATCGTCTCGGCCCGAGGAGGTGGCAGCCTCGGTCCGAGACGTTTGCTTCTCCGTCAGAGGAAGGATCTTTCCGGAAAGTTTTCTATGGGCTATTTGACAGCTTTTTCTTGGATTCTTTTGTTTTGGCTTCAATGTTTTTGTTTTGTAGTATTTAAAGGGGATTGGAACCCCTCAATACATCATCACTTATCACTTTATTTTCATATTATTATTCGTTCTAGAAAATTATCAGAGAATTTGAGATCCAAAAAATTAGTATTTTCTATTATACATTTTATTCCCAAAATTAGTGTAATAATCAATACGGAAAGCTAATCTCCTTCTCAGGCTCTTGTTGTAATCAAATATTCCATCCTATGTATTACGAAGAATTTCTTCTCTCTAATTTGCCTTTAATTTCATAGTAATTAATTCCTTGTTCTTTAATGCATGATTTCTCCTTGTTTTCTCTAATTGCTTAATTAGATTGATTTGGGTATTTCATATGCTTGGTTATTTAATTGATGGTATTTGATTGATGAGCAAAAGGAAGCATTTTTTGCATGATTAGTGTATGGTTATGACAAATTTGCAATTGCGGAATTAATTAGGCAACTAATAGATTAGATTTGATTAGTGTCCGGTTGCGGCTAATTAGATACTAATTTAGGTTGTTCATACTTTTGGTTATGATTTGTTTGAGTGGTCACTAAACAAATTAGGACTAAAAGGAGAGTAATTTAGTAGTTGTTGCTCAAATTACCCACAAGCGGATTAATTGGTTAAAAACCGAGATTAAGCATGATTTGGTTGAACTAGAGAGAGGATTAACTTGCTATATTAGGGTGTCAGACTAAATATCGCCGTAATTTATTTTGATAAATCATTAATCTAGCTTTTCCGTTATTAGTTAATATTCAAATCAAAATCCCCCCATCCCTTTTTTAATTGTATTTTCTTTTATTTTTATTTTTCCACACTAGAGTTGCAAAAAGTAGCCATGGACCCATGGTATCATTACACTTAAGTTACTAATGAGAATTAGCCATCACAACAGAAGAGGACTATCTTTTGAAGAAGCTACTAAGCATGTCATCATCACAGTAGATCTGGAAATAGGAGCCTAAATACAACCCACTAGTTCCGCTAATAAGTTGATGTAGGCAGCAGTGGCGTGGCTGGCCGTCCAGGCCCCCGGCCCCGGTACATCTGCTTAGTTGAAGTAATTAAAGTGCTTGTAATATGCATGTGATATCTTCTTGGCATATTGGTTACAGCCTAAACATTCCTCCTAGGAGGCTCAGGGCCCCCGAAATCTCCCACACGGTCCTGGTAGGCAGGATAGGTTTCAGTTTGGGTGACCATTGTTCCCTTTGTTGCGAGGCTGAGAAACCATGGATTATCTTTAGCTTTCTTTCCCTTAGTGGTCCCGTCTTGGCAATTGCTATACCGTACCCTTGGGGGTAAATTACTTGTTGTACCCCTTTGAGCTCAAATACTCAACAAAATATAAAGGACAAAGCTAGAGGGATAAAGTGTAGACACTTAAGAGTGTAGAATGTCGACAACATTTAACTACACAAGCAAAAGTTTACTACTAGTGCAATTAATTTTACTATCATGATTTAACTTTACTACTACCTCCATCCCAACTCAAACGCCCCATATTCCATTTTGGAACGTCCCACCTCAAACTCCCCATCTATTTTGGGACATATTTCTCTCTCCTAATTTTATTAAATTACTAGGATGAAGCCCGTGCGTTCCATGGTTACATTAAAAATATTATATGTTATATACGCACTATCCATTATCGAAATCATTATGATATAGTTAAAAAAGTTTAATTTAAGCTCATAACTATCCCTATGTTAATAGATAGAATATATTTGTAATTCGAGTATTATATATTTTAGGACCGTGCATAATTTTTTTTTTTAAAGCTCTAGGAGAATTCCATTTGCGTTGTGGGGTTTTCCCCATTTCCAGACGCATTCAATACAAAAAAAAGAAAAAAAAAATGAATTTCTAAGAAGATTACATTAAGGTGGCTGACCTAATAATTTTGGCTGATAGCAATAGTTTTAGTGCAAAGAGACCTACTCATCCAAATTAATTTCTTCCATTAAGGCATAACTCACCTAATTAAATCAGTTATTAATTAATTTAGAACACTTGACATCTGAAGTATGCAAATCAGATCAAACAACTTCCGATTTAATCATATAGGTTCATGCCAGATCATGCAGAATCGAAATAACCAAGAGATAATAAATTTTCATGCAAATAACCTCAAACTAAGGTTCTCTAATTAATTACAATTCCTTTTTTAATCATTTTAGATCAATTAACATCTGAAATGTTCATTTCACATCAAATAATTTCTCATTTAATCAAATATTTTTATCAAATCATACAGGCTCTAAATGACTAAGACATAATCAATTTTCATGCAAATAACCACAAGTAAGGTAGGCTGATATTCTCTTGATTTTACCATTTTTACAACAAAATATTTTTAAAAGTAATTTATCAAGATGCGTTAAAGTAAAATGCAAATGATGACAATCATAGAAAATTTTCAAAAATAATAATATGAAAAAAAAGGGACAATGATGATGACGCTATATTTTATATATACAACATTTGCTCTTCAAAAATATGTTTCAATATCATTTCATTTCTGGAGGTGAGTCATTAAAATGAAAAAAAAAAAAAAAATATTAAAATAGAAAGCCAAAATCTACAAAAATATAATATTATGAAAGTAGATACCAACCAAATGAGTATAACTTTAAGTGCATAAGTCATTTTTTTCGCGAAATCAATCGCCAATACCTTATCTCGCAAAATGAAATCGTCATACATTTTGAAACGGACTCAAAGGAGGGAATATCTGTTTTTATGGCTATGATAAGTCCTTATATTGCATAATTATATAGGACTCACATATGATATAACAACAATTCCATAACATAAATTAATTCCTTATTCACCATATTCCATAACATAAATTAATTCCTTATTCACCAGAAACTCTAAGAAAATTCGAAAGGCTTTAGACCTCTTCAATGCCCCCGAAAAAAACTTCGTTTATAAATATATTAAGATAAGATTACATCGTCTCTCACATATCTCTCCTAATTTTATTAATCCCCACATTCTCTCTCCTCCTTTATCCTAATATTACCCCACTTAATTTATTATATCAATTTTTCTTATTCCACTACAAAAACGTCTTGGGGTGTTTGAGCTGGGACGGAGGGAGTAATATACTACATTGCAGAATGATTTTAATACTATTAACTCAATTTTACTAGCACCAACCCCAGGTGTCCGGTCCCTTCGGTAATGGGTTGCGATGATCGGTACGAGATTCCTTGTGATCGGTCATGACCGATCATGATCATCCCTGACCGATCATTTCAACCCCAGGAGTCCGGTCCCATCGGTAATGTCCCTTCGGTAACGGGTTGCGATGATCGGTACGAGATTCCTTGTGCTCGGTCACGACCGATCATGGGGATTCTTGGAGGATCATTGTGACCCTATCCCATCGGTAATGGGTTGTGATGATCGGTACGAGTTTTCTTGTGCTCGGTCACGATCGATCATGGGGATTCTTGGAAGATCATTTTGACCCTGTCCCATCGGTAATGGGTTGCGATGATCGGTACGAGTTTTCTTGTGCTCGGTCACGATCGATCATGGGGATTCTTGGAGGATTATTGTGACCCTGTCCCATCGGTAATGGGTTGCGATGATCGGTACGAGTATTCTTGTGCTCGGTCATGATCACACATGTATTAGACGAATTAACTGAGTCTACACTATAGAACTCTGGCATTTGGCAATAAAAAAAATAATTAGATGAAAAGATTGTTTCCATTTGACCGTCAAATTTTCATTTGTCTCAGGGGGAACAAGAATAGCATATAACCACGAGAGTATGCTATTTTCCCCGTCTTGTTGGCATCTTTCCTTGACTCTGTAAACGGTATGTAAACGGTAAGTTGGGAGCATCCTCAAAATGCTAAAGACAAAAGTTGGATATTTGATGTTTGGAAGGTGCTCCGCTAGCTTTTTGGTCGTGTACTTGAAATGGAAAATTCATCATTTTTTTTATGAGATATCTTGCATTCACCAAAAATTAGAGTTCGCTTTTCCAGGTGGTTGTATAGTTGGAGTCAAGTGTTACATTCTCACTTACGCTATGACTCTTTTTGTGGGTAAAATGACTCACGATAATTTGAGTTTGATTAGCTCGATTTATGTATACGGGCGTCACCCCCATCGTGTCCTATTGAAACAAGGCTTCACCCCGTGGTGTCCTACTTTGATTATACTGATGTCTCCTAGTTATCAGATAAAATAAAAAAAAATAAAAAAACACGTGGTAGGGAAGAGGATCAAACCTGGGGTCCAAAGGCACTGCATGAAGCGATAAAGTTTGGCTTAGTCGGAGTGAACTTAGAACTGGGCAACGAGGTAGCCGTCTTGAAATGAAAACAGCTAGACATGACACTTTTGACATTTTCTTGAATCTCGATCAGTAAATGCTTCAACTTTGGCCTACATTTAAGAAGCCATCTTAATCATGGAAAACAGAATTCCACAGTAATATAAAGAAAAACAGGATATTTCAACAAAATGCCAGGTTGTAACAAGATTCAAAAATCTTTACTGTTTTCACACTATCGCCAAACTAACAAACTAAAAAATTAATTTCAGCAGACCCGCGCGACACAAATTATGAAACAACAACAACAGCAAAGCCTTATTCCCAAAAGACACAAAATATGAAGTATTCGATTATTAAGATCTTGTCTTGAGAACTTCCCACCAGTATCTCAACCAATAAACAGGTTTTCATCCACTTATCTAATACTATATATTTAAACCTAAAACCAAGTCTTTCTTAGGAGGACATTTGGCACCTATTAATTGGACAACACATTTGAATTATATAATATGGTAATTATAAGCTAATTTATGGAAAACATTATAATTTATGTGATAAGTTAGCTAATTATGGTAAAACTAATTTATGGTAATGAATTGATATATAATGTGATATGGGTGACAGGATAGTCGAATGAAAATGAAATAGTATAATGGGACGTGTGATAGTGGAACGAAAATGAAATAATATAACGGGTGATGGGATATAGAATGAAAATAAAATAACACAACCTGTGACATAAAAGTGAGAAGGGAAATACGATGAGTTAGTAGAATTAAATAATAATATAATAAGACGGGTGACAAAACTTGAAAGAAAACAATAATGTAAAATATTGTTCATAATAATATCATAACAAAAAAAACCTACATTTTTTATAAAACGAGTATAAACAATACAAATAGGTGGCTCGGGCGCGGGTCGGGCAATGCTTATACCATGCTCCCGGGAGCACAAGGGGCATGGTGGTCATGGTGGTCCTCCTCACAATAGAGGAGTAGGGACCACACTTAAATAGATTTTAAATTATTTTAAGTGTGGTCCTCACTCCTCTATTGTGAGAAGGACCACCATGCTCATTGTGCTCCCGGGAGCATGGTATAATTTGCGCGGGTCGGGCATGCAAACTAGTAAGCTTAAACCCTAAACCCAATTTAAGTGAAAAGAATTGACCTCAAAACGAAAAAAAAAATACTATATATTTAAACCTAAAACCAAGTCTTTCTTAGGAGGACATTTGGCACCTATTAATTGGACAACACGTTTGAACTATATAATATGGTAATTATAAGCTAATTTATGGAAAACATTATAATTTATGTGATAAGTTAGCTAATTATGGTAAAACTAATTTATGGTAATGAATTGATATATAATGTGATATGGGTGATAGGATAGTCGAATGAAAATGATATACTATAATGGGACGTGTGATAGTGGAACGAAAATGAAATAATATAACGGATGACGGGATATAGAATGAAAATAAAATAACACAACCTGTGACATAAAAGTGAGAAGGGAAATACGATGAGTTAGTAGAATTAAATAATAATATAATAAGACGGGTGACAAAACTTGAAAGAAAACAATAATGTAAAATATTGTTCATAATAATATCATAACAAAAAAAACCTACATTTTTATAAAACGAGTATTAACAATATAAATAGGTAGCTCGGGCGCGGGTCGGGCAATGCTTATACCATGCTCCCGGGAGCACAAGGGGCATGGTGGTCATGGTGGTCCTCCTCACAATAGAGGAGTAGGGTCCACACTTAAATAGATTTTAAATTATTTTAATTGTGGTCCTCACTCCTCTATTGTGAGAAGGACCATCATGCTCATTGTACTCCCGATAGCATGGTATAATTTGCGCGGGTCGGGCATGCAAACTAGTAAGCTTAAACCCTAAACCCAATTTAAGTGAAGAGAATTGACCTCAAAACGAAAAAAAAAAAAATGGAGAGTAAAAGAAAGCAATTGGACTCTCATTTTCAAGTTTTCAGTACTAAGCAGGATAAATGATCATACACATAAAGTTTGAATCAGATAAAAAAAGTATTTAGATCCAGTGGAAGTGAAAATAAGCTCTGTGGTAGAGTTTACCAAAAAAGGTAAGAATAAATATATCTGTTAATTTATTTGTGCTTTTGAGATCCTCTTTAATTTGTCTTATTACCCGTTTTGGTAAAACTCTACTAACTCTACAACATATGAACTCCATGGGATCCTCACCCGATAAAAAGGGATTATTTCAAGAATACACGCCGACCATGGTTTTAAAATATATCAAAGTTCTTGGTTTATCAAGATCATTGTTGTGAGCAGTATGGACCACTATCCGAAGGCGACAATCGTAACCCCAATCGAGGGCCAGAATTGAGATTTATTACCATGATGTCAACCTTGTGGCAGCATTATATGCATTTCAGTTCTCCATTCTCCAACCCAAAATGCCAATGTCAATGCCAAATAATAACTTCAATTTAGACTAGTGCAGCTGCCACTTAATCCAACGACCACAGGCAAAGAGGCACAGCACTTATGATTCACATAACCATCTCGGAACGAGGATGAATATATGACCATGATATCCAATAATGATACTTATTCAAGACTCCAGCAAAATATAGAACCAAACAACCGGTACCCAGTCTCACATTTAGAAGGGAAAATTACACACAGACAAAGGTCATGGTCTGGGAAAGAGAAGGGAAGAAAGAAGATTTCAGTAGCATGTCTCCAACAAAATAACAAGCCAAACGGAAATAAAGTTCTTCATTTCCGCTCCTTTTCTTCTGATGGTTCGTGTTTTCTTTCTTCTTTGTCCTCTATTGTGTCTGTACTTCTGTGTTGTTAAAAATTTGTGTCCCTTTAGACGCATGCACAACGATTTTCGGAAAAACAACACTGAATTGACCTTACTCAATGTTCGTGGAAAATTAGATAATAAGTGATAATATGGGGAGGAGGGAACAAATGTTCGAAGTCTAGAGAAACATTTTCGTTGGAAAAGACAAAAATGATAGAGGAACATAAAAAAACGCTAGAGTTGTGAGCAGCCGCCAAGGGTAATGAATTTTCTTCTTGTTCTCCAAAACGATGATGATACTTGGCTAGAGACTGCTAATTTGTGTAAGCCATAATTGCACTCCTTGCAACTAGTCACTTCATATTACTATTGGAACGAAAGGCAAAGAGGGGAGATGATTCCTCTGTTTCAGATTCTCTAATTTCGTTATTGTTCATAAAGAAGGGTTGAGTCTGTGTTCATCATACTTTCCAGCTGTCTTGCTTATTGCTTACAAATGGAACAAAGTCGAACAACAAAAAGTTTGTAAGCAGAATGATTCTCTAACTTGGAGGTTTATCAAGAGAATGTTGGAGGCTCACAATTCTCCTGCAAATGTCTTACAACCACCTGATTTTCACTGGGAATCAATGGTACCATGAGGGGTTTTTCCAAGGGAGAGATGGAGTTAGCAGGGTAACCGGGAGACCGTCTGTCTCCGTCTCAGTATGGAGATTTTGTCGAGATATTTCAGGCAAATGCACAATGCTCCTCAGTTTACCTATCATCCTCAATGTTCAAGGGGCAAACTCATGCACCTAATCTTTGCAGACGATCTGATGATCTTTGTTAGAGGAGGACCCCCCCCCCCTTCTGTATGGGCAGCAATGAGTTGTCTTAACAGGTTTGCAGCAATTTCTGGTCTCTATGTCAATCACTTCGAAACTGATAATTTGGTGGAGTTAATCAGGAAGTCAAACAGCCAATCGTGTCTTTCTCTAGGTTTGTGAGGAAGGCATGTTTCACTTCAGATATCTAGGATATCCTTTGAGCTCCTCTAAGCTGAAAACTGACATGTACGCTCAGCTCATTAGCAAGACCAAGAAAAGCTAGTATGCATTGGACTTCTCACAACCTCTCCTATGGTGGGAAATTCAGCTCATAAACTCTGTGGTCTTTGTCATAGAGAATTATTAGAGTGCCCGTATATGCTTATTCCCCTGAGTATCATAAAAAATATACATATATAATGCAGGAAATTTTTATGAAACATTGGGAGAATGCAATACAAAAGTAGGCAAAGTATCAGAGTCTCTGTACTCCCCTGGAGAGAAGGGCGTGTGGATATTAAAGAAGTTTTCTCATGGAACAAGGCTTTGATTCCCAAGTGGATTTGGAGAATGTATCAAGGAAAGAATGGTGTTTGAAAAGACTGGGTACGGGCTTAAAAGTTAAAGGGGATGACCTTGAATCAGACGTGCTTAAAAGAATAGACTTTGAAAACTGGAAGAGTGTGAATAAAGTCAGAGATGAGCTTGAGCTGCTTCAGAGCTTAGCAGGTAATGACACTGTTGAAACTCTTCTTTATATATGGGCCAAGGGACGCAAATTTAACACTGAGGCAGCCTATGATATTTTTTCAGGAGGAAATTTCCCAAAGTCCATTGGGATAAGATTGTCTGGAAAGCTCTACCTAGGCATAACTTTATTGCCGCTTCGGCCATGCAAAGGAGATTAGCAATTGTTGACAACATGAAGATTAGAGGGTTTCGCATTGCAAACACATGCAGTTTACGTAAGGTGAATAGCTATTTGCCGCCCATGTTTTACTAATATCACCCAATTTTTTCACAAATTTTCCATTTATCCCTTATTGTCATAAATGCATAAACAATCTCCTCATCTCCCATTCGTTCAGTTTTACGTCATGGAAGACCAATTTCCACCATTGCCTCCCACCATCGCCACTACTATAACCATTGAACACCACCACAATTCCCAACAATAATGTTACAAATTTCATGATCGACAGAAAAGTTTGATCGGATTTTCATTTCCAATGGAGCCAAAGACTAATTATTCTTTGGTTTTTGGGATATAATGGAATAAAGCAAAATGCCCATCATTTGTTTCCCATGTTGGTGTTATTCAAACATTTGTGCCTTAGTAAAAGGAAGGGCGACGAATAACACCAACATGGGAAACAAATGATGGGCTTTTGAAAGAACCATATGGGAAAGAATTAGGGACTAGACTCGCATGTATCACACGCATAATGAGATGGATAAGGTGGCTACATGGCTGAAAGGGAAGGCTAATAGGAGAAGGTGGAGACACAACTGAGCTATTTGTAGCTTTACAGAAACGATTTATTTCATCTGGTAGGAGAGACATGCCAGGCTATTCCGCAATAGAGAACATTCCAAGGAATAAATTATCAAGCAAATTCCATATGATGTTAGTGCTAGACTTATTTCTGGACGAAAAACTGTAATTCGGTGGAAATTGTAATAGCTTAAATGCTTAGGATGTTGATGTAATGGTGCCTTTGTATGACGTTCTTTTCTTTTTTTTCCCCAATGAGGATGACTAAAAGCACACAAAAAAATAAGCAAATTGTGGGACTACAATTTCTGTGAGATTTCCCTTGTGAACAAAAACAAAAAAAACCAAACATGCAATGGAAAATAGAAAGTTTGATTTCCACATATTTAATTCGAAGACAAATATCACCCCAATAGGATTTCTAATTTCCGATAAATAAGATACCAGAATAACAATTGTTGGATTTTATCACCAATAACACTTAATAAGTGAAACGCACCAGAACCACAACTTCATGTCATCGAAACCGTGAAACCAACATCGAGCGGAGTTACTGGCTCTCCTATAAGGGTATGTCTCTCTTAAAAGGCTTTACGACCAAACCTCGATTTATGAACGTCATAGCATATGAGCAGTTTGAATTTTCATTGTTTAAACTTGATTTGAACTTCTAAAGAATTCTACGGTATTAGAGAACATATGTCCGGTGATGGGTCAGCTTCTGATTCCCCTTCACATTCAAGCACACTAGCTCATTGCATAAAACTACTCAAAAACTTATCTATATATATCTCCAGAAGTTTGTTATAGTATTGGCTGAAATATTTTGAGTTATACACCTGCATAAGAAGGTTTCCACTATCGACCACTTAAATTCCACCAGCATTCAGTCAACTATGACATTTATTTCTAACTTGTACTTGGTCCTCTTAACTATGGACCTTGTGACATTATTTGTCTTGGGATTATCAGCAAGTTGCACCTCCACTCCAACATCCTAATTATGCCCATCCAAAACCACCCCTTCCATACCAGACACAACTTCAAGGGTCTCTCTCATCTTCACTAGTCAAGAAAGTTAATCATATCCTTTGGTATCAGCAATGGAATCATGATTGCACTTAGGAAACCCATACACACTACAGGAGAAAATGGGTCAGCTCAATCACTAATGGATGAGACCAGCGGACTCAGTGGCCCAGATTAGTAAACAATTATGTGTTTTGATGCCACAACAAGACGTCATGCCAACAGCGATCGTAAGATCCGAAACATAAGTTGTCCCAGTCATCACAGAACCTTGTATTGCAAGTCATCATTTGAACCGCACCAGTTAGCTGCAATGTCTTGCTTGTCGTTTTCTCAGAGCCAGACTGCTGTCCACCTCCCCCCCCCCCAACCACCTACTTTCTATGAGTGGCAACGCAAGCAAAACCTCAGTGGCAGCAACTTTGCAAATAAACATATTCTACATTCTTCTCAGATTAAACCAAAATGGCCATGTCGATGTTTAGAGTTAAGCATCCGACACAGGTACTTGAAAGAGAACAACTCCAACTGCCTTAGTAATATCGGTCATGGAATTACAGAACCAATGGCGAGTAGAGGAAATTTTCAAGTGGCGAGATCAGATGCCTCAGAGCAGAGGCAGTCAAGCACAAGGTGAGGAGAGGTAGCCAACAAGGGAAGTAAAAGGATGATTATCTGCTGCTATAGATGTACCTTCTTGATCTATTTTCAAAGCTTCAATGTTAAACACTTCCATCTTATTATTGGTAAATTTCAACCAAAGGTGTCTAGCTAAAATGTTGCAGGCTCACTGATGCTTGGGATTTCATACACCAAACTGTTGAGCTTTATAACTTATAAGCCAACAAGTTTATCTCAAATTTCTGTAAGCAGGGATAAATCGTGATTTTTTGTTGAGCAAAGTTGTTCGTTGCATACAGTAAAATTATCTTGTTCTAGCTCCTTTGACTAATATACTTAAAGACGACAACAAAGCCTTAGTCTAAAACGTTTAAAGTCACTTAACTTGAATCATTTTCTGGAATGCTTAATAGGATAGAAGAAAACTTACAACATATGAGGATGAACAACAAAAACAAAGTCTGGGGAGAAGAAACCAAGTGACAGAAAATATCATTAAAAAATTCTTCAAGTAGACGTTACAACAAAAATTAAGAGTGGAAGAAGTTGAATGAAAAATCAAGAGCAGAAGAGTAGTACTAAAGGTCCAAATGAAGAGAACAGATCATATGAGGGGGGGAAACAGTGAAAAGAAACAAATAAGCCCAGTGCAAATCCCCATTATGTGCACCAATTCTTTCCCTCAAATTCTCCCTCTTCAATGCCATATTTTTAAATCCCTGCAAACACAAACTACTTTCAATCACCATTATCCAGGTCATCTTTGGTTTTTCCTTACCCTATACAATCTAGTCACTCCCATATTCTTCAAACCTCATGACTTGATCTCCTTATGACTTGATCTCCTTTATCATGGCCAAACCTTAGATGATTGTCCTTCATCTTAGTGCAACTCCCACTTCCTCTCTAATCAACCCTCAACACATCCATCATAGCTTATGCATTCCATATTATAAACATGACCGTATTTCATGACCCCAGTGCCATGTAAAGTATATAACAGTGAAGGCCTAATTGTCGTACGGCAGAATTTTCCTTTTGATCCGTGGTGCATGATGGGATCACAAAGAAACCATTCTCAGCTCTTCCACTACAACCAAATGCTTTGATTCTATGAGCCACATCCCCACCCCCACCCTTCTGAAAAATAAATCACAGATAGCCAAAAAAAAAAAAAAAAAACACAAAAGAGAAAAAAGCCACAGAGTTTGGAGTGATCACCCCGCCGCTAAATCGTGGCTTTAAACTCGCTAAACTTACCCAAATAATCAGGTTTTATTCCTGCGCAAATCTAAAACCTCAATCCAAAGATACCAAATTATGTCTCTACAATTCCAACTTACTTTCAACACCCTAATCAGTAATCACACACAAAGAAATTTAAGAACAGAGCAGAATTTAGTTCTTGACAAGGCAATATTAAAGAAACCACCTCAATTCAGTAAAAACACCATACCCAAAAATTATGACCATTGCAATCACTTGGTAATCCTGCATTCGCTCACTTATGCTGCTAATGATGCCTCGCTCCAACAACACCTGCAACAGGTATATAACATCCCAGGCTTAGCATAGAACTAACACATTTAAAACTTCCAAGCATAAAACATGAGTCCTATCATCAGGCTTCATCCAAATTTCATATAGGCAACTTTATCAACTGAATAAATCTGCCGTGGTGCAGCCAAACTGCCAATGCAGAAAGCCAGAGGATGATAGTAAGACCAATATTCCCAAGTCCTCCAGAAATAGTAGGAGAAGAAGACTGTCTTAAGACAAAAACACATTTTTATAAAAACAAATTGATTATTCAAAATGGGTAACCATAAAAGCTATATCTAAGTCATATATTTCAGATCTGAGACGTAACAGAATGACCATAATAGGTCCTCATTCGGAAAGGATATTGCCGAGAAGAAAACACTCCTGTGCAAAGATTAGCTCATAAATGTGAAAAGATGCATAATAAAATACCAAATTCTGAAACTTGCAGCTGTAGCAAATAGTTAAACTATGTTTGGAAAGAGGGAAATGGAAGGAGAGGAATGGTATGGAAAAGGAGGGGTTCAAAATCATTTGTTTGGATAATAAATAAAGAGTGAGAGGAAAAGAAGTGAAAATTTTGATTCGTTCAGTGGCAATTGACTACAAACGACCATGATTGATGTCAGAATATTATTGAATGATTGACTACAAACGACCATGGAATCTATTCCGAAGGCATTTTGATGAGTGAACTCATAACAAGAGACAAGATGAAATTATACTTCCAATTTTTTTAAATCTCTCCAACCTTGGAACTTGGAAGGATGCAATTTCTTTATAATAGAGAGAAGTTGGGTTCCCCCCTTAATTAAGGATGGGCGAAAATTAAGGGGGGAACCCAACTTCTCTCTATTATAAAGAAACTGCATCCTTCCGAGGTTGGAGAGATTTGAAAAAAAAAAAAAAAAGGCTTTTAAAACTGTTTGTGCTTCTTATTTTGTGAAGTAGCAGTCAGTCGATGCGATTCTCGAAGCAATTTTTATTTTGGGTCATCCGTGGGCAACCTCTCTATGTTTCAATATGGGTAAGGCTTGCGTGCATCCGACCCCCCCCCCCCTTACCCCGCCTTATGGCGGGAGCCTTTAAGGCACTGGGGTTAAAGATGTTGTTTTTTGGTATCAACAAATACTAGTATACTACCTGGCCTACGCCCGAATTAACTTTTACCATATTAAGTGCCCGAAGAGCGTTAAGGTAAGTGGAATGTCGCAATAACTGGATTTGGAAACAATAAGACATTTTTTATTGTGTTTTTTAACTATGATGCCACGTGGCATGGGAGATGTCCTAAATGAAGTAGGTGAACGTGGCACTTGCTTAAAACACAGCTTTGAATATATAGTATAATATTTGTAAATACCTCTCACTCCTTCAATATTATTTCTTACATTGTATGGGTGTACCCCCTTCCTTTTTCTCCCCTTCTCCCCTCCCTTTCCTTTCAATTTTTGTATTCTTACAAAGCCTTCATGAAGATGGAAAACTGTAATTATATCCCCTTGACCACAAATAGAATAACAACCAAACGCTAACTGAGATATAAAAAGTGGTGACGCCAATAACATAAGATTAAGTTCATTTTTGGTGGCAAATAAAGTTCTTCCATTGGACACTCCTTGTTTCACTGTAATAAATGAAGTGCAAACTATGGGTCAGTAATTCTGAAAGAATTTGCAGGACCTGTACCCCAACAAATTATGTGTAGCCAGAAGATACATTTTTATGCAGGTGCAATATGCTCATAAGCTATTCAGATTTGGAAACCTATATTTGAGGACAAATCTAAATTGAAGACATTCTGAAAATTCAGGTTTTCTGAAAATCAGATTTCAGGTCTGAATTTCAATGGCATGTATCTTCCTCTACAGATAATAGATTTAGGTAAAACTTGTGTTCAAAGTGAAGTTCAAGAAGTACTCTTTCCAATGGCACCTTTTTGGGCTTCATCCGATTAGTTTTGATAAGGCTAAAATGCGTTGTCACACTGGTGTGTTTTCTGAAATCCTCTGTTTCAGGTTAGCCGGGTTTCTGTTCTTTTGTGCTGCTCAAATTATGGATATCTGAGCTCGAATAACTGGAAGGAAAGGATCTTATCAAGTATAAATCAGCTTTTAAGCTAATCAAGCAGGTGATTAAGAGATAAGCTAGGAAATTAGGAAACCCATAATGAAGGGTTTGCTTTTGATAAACAATTTGGTGTATAACTTGTCCATATGCAGCAGCCTTCTCTGAGCGTCATGTCCCACGTCTTTTCTCAGCAAGATAAATCAAGCAAGCAGGTCTCAATTGCAAAAGACTTAAGAGTGAAGGAACAACGACAACAACTTGCACTTAATCTATATAATAATCAAGCAAGCAGCTCTCAATTGTCAAGAAAGGAAACTGAAAAGTGAGCAATTGCAGCAAAAATCTGACGTGAGGATCAGCCTACAACTGCAGCAATTAGAGTAGCTTTATTTACTTAATTTTATGTGGTATTTACTTGGTTTATTGTATTAGTTTTCTTTTATAAATAGGACCTTATTACCATTGTAAAAATTCAGACTTGATGAAATGAAAAAACAACTTTCAGATGAGAGTTCTGTTTTTGTTTAAATTCTTAGGGTGGGTTTATCTCTTGAAATTAAGCATAAGGTTAAGCTTGCTTAGGGGATATTAACCTAAGTAATCTAAACCTAGTTCTTGGAGAGGAGTTTGAGAGAATCGACAATCCTCCAAGTCCATATCCTTTTATTTCAGTCCAAAAATCAGAAAATCACAAAAACAAATTGTAGTTTGTAAGTTTGATTCTAGATGGTGTTTAGGAGTGCATCACATTTGAATGTTGAAGTAAGTCATACATTCGTGCAATATGATTCCTTAAAGAAGTTCAAGAGCGAGTTACGACATAAAAGCATGTGAAATACAGTATAGACTAAAAACACAAGGGCATGCATTATAGTTTACTTAGTGCTTCGTGATATCACAACCTAGAGATCATAGGGGCCAAAAATTACAAAAGCTTCCTTAGCTTTTCAGACACATCAGGTCACAACTCACAAAATAATGAGATATACAAGTTCCAAAGAGAGATCAGTTCACATAATAAGCATAGCGAATGAACAACGCAAGAGGGTTACCGTGTCAAGAAATAAAGGCTGGTCATCCTCATATATATTGTTGGTACTTTTGTATAGTTCAAACTCCCATCTTTCTCCACTTTCATAGCGACCACTTGTAAACCAATCCACCAGTAAGAGGTTTGAGTCTGAATTCACCCTGAATACTTGCTTTTGAGAGTACCTTGCAGTGGAAAAACACACCACTGGGTCTGGAATGACAACCAGAAGGGCTTGATGTCCAACTCTCGCCTACTGCATCAACAAATAGAAATTTACAACCGTTACTTTTACACAGGAAAACTGCAGACCTCATCAATAGAAACTCACATCAGTTTCTAAAACTTAGATTTTTAATAGTAACACAATAGTTTATTTCAGACAGCAGTAAGACAAACATCCCAACAACTAGCTGACTATGACTACAAGATTATACAGTATACACGTCAATAGTATTAACAGGATTCTCCACCCAGCTCCTTCAGAGATCTCCACAAGTAGAGATCCCAGGAATTCACATAGCTCAAGTGAACAGATTCAGATCACGTTACAGCTCTATAATGACCAGGAAAGCATAAACAAAAAAGGCTAGTGAATCACATTTTGTCCCTTCACAGTCACAAAGCTAAAGAGCCAATTTCTTTTTCAAAATCTGAGCCCAATATAATTATAATTTCAACGGATGTAAAATGAGCATAAAAGAAGTAAAGTTGAAGATCCAAAGATAATTTCACGCTAACTTATCGTTATCCTCTCACGCGTGCATCTCACTTAACTAAAACACTGCAGTTCTTACCCAGAAATAACAACTTCTGTCAAGCACATCTTTGAGATACCCAGGCTGACTCAAAATATCGGTCTCCTTCTCATCAATCAGTTCTAATTCGTACATACAAGTATACAACACTAATGGATCTTTGCCATCCCCTCAAGTACACCAATTTACAACCTGGCTTAAAAAAGTTTTGAGGCTAGAGTCCCATTCCTTGAGAGGTTTTAATTTAGGCTCAGTACATCTCTCCTACTGAGATATCTCAGAAGCTAGCCCTATTATGCAATATAAATTAGATGAAAAGCCTTTTAGAGGTAAAGTACAACCTTAGGAAGTCTTAAGCAGAGTTGTCTACTTGGTTTAGTACTTATCACTAAACTGGAAAATTTGGTTTAAGATTGCATGCCATAAAGTCTTTCATATGAAGTGGAAGAAAAGTAATGGCAGCATACTTCCTTTTTGAACCCTCGTAATGTTGCAAGATCATGAACCCAGTAAGGAGTAGCCAGTGTAAGTTATTTCTAAATATATTTTGACATGAATCAAAGATAAAAGAAAAAAATTGGTCACGATAAAAGCTACGTTCGAAGAACCATGGTGGTCCAGCATTGAGTTATGGTACAAAACTGCTTGCCTATTTAAAACACAACATTAAAGATGGTTTAGAAACACCTAATGTAAGGTGGCATAACAACTTGATTCATTACAGCCACAAATGCACAATGAATATGACCAAAAAAATGTGCACCATCAGAAGACTTACTTCTGACACGTATCTCCCCAAACACAATAGACACGGGAGTGCTATGAAACTGCAACTAAGAAAGTCTATATTCCTCCTGACCTCAGAAGAATATCATTGATTCATAGTCACTTGAAGAATTGTCTCTCCCATACGAAGAAGTCGATGAACACCTCTACTTACATCATGTGCTATATATGCACAGGGGAGGGGGTCGGTGCACTTTGGCGTCCCCGCAAAGCGAGGGTCCAGGAAGGGTCCCACCAAAAGGGTGTAGAGGGGGCAAGCCTTCTTCTACAATCTGCAAGGATTGTAACAAACGTACGAACTTTCATTCGCAAAATCAACCCCAACAGAAGGATTTGTGAAGGATTGCTACTAAAAATCCAGAGATTACCACAGCAACGAAAGGGAACCTCGAAGAATTCTAAGTAATGAGCAAATAAAAACAATTTCAGAGAGAGCTTTAGAGAGAAAAGGCAGAAAAGTTGCATTGATAGTTTGCACAAATGCAGAACTTCCTACATATATAGTGCCTGCACGAGGACACCTCATACCCTAGGGCTAATCCATACTAAAAGGACAGATTAGAAGAAGATTAAGTCAGATAAGTTGAATAATAGCTGTTGCAAAAGTCCTAAACTCCTTAATTTGTCAGTGGTCCAAGGAAGTGAGTCACAAGGTAAGGAAGTGCAGCTAGTACTGGAATTTGTCTCATTCCGTGAGTTAGTGCAACCAAGTCTTTTATTTCCTTCCTCGGCATTAATGACCCCAACCACGCACAAATTTTCATTAGGGTCAGCTTAATCATCTCCACCTCACTAATGATCAACTGATTACTGGAAATCGCATCACCTTCCCTTGTCATTATTTTGGACAAGAGGCTGCTCCCAGGACTTGTGCTATGAATGCACATGACAAAAAAAAATCAAGCAAGAAAGTTTAACATTATTTTTGAGACCGAATTAATCATCGAAAGATAGCAAACAAGTTTTAGCCTAAGATAGCACATTCATATCTGGGTCCTTCGAACAACAAAGGAAAAACAGTATTGAGCCAATGGGCAATAATACAGGACCTTAAGGACGAGTCAGCACTAAACAATACATGGACAAACCACTCACAGCCTAGATCTGGAACATCAAAGCTTCCAAGAAAAAATTCACTGAACAAGAGCTTCATGGATGGCAATATGAGTAGCTCGGTAGAGTTTCCCTTTTGTTTATAAGACATGACTCAATAGAGTTCACAATTTTAGGAATTAAAAATCTAGATAAATTTGCCTGGGCCTAAACTCCGCAAAAGCATTGTTTCAATGCTAACCTTAGACTTGACTGAACTTGATATAAACAAATATGAAGACACAAATGAACAAAATACATAAATTAGTTTTGAAAACCACGTGTCAACTGACAAGCCGTATAAAGCGTTGATACAAACTTATTTCGTGAGGGACATATCAGTATATCACCTCGTGCCAGTGCTCACTAGAGGATTGATAGGAGTTAGCTTGGGGTTATTGCAATATAGCATATCCAACTGCTGCTGTAGAAATTAGTTATATCAGCTAGTCCTTTCTCCTATAAAATTTCCTTTCACGGCAAATTGATTTCATTAGATATTTTTTTTCCGGTTGCAAACTACTTATGTATGGAGCTACTGGCCTTGTGTAGATTCAACCAGAAAGTCAGAAATTACCCTTCCTATTTAATTGTCCAACTGCAAATTTGAAAGTTTTGGACCACTTAACACATACTTTGATAATATATGCAATCAAGACCTAACTGCTACATATTGAATAAGTGGTCGTTTGGTTGCAAAGCAAAAACAGGGAAATTAAAAAATCCCATGAATTACCCTTTTCTTCTTAGGTCGGGGGCGGCCGGACCGTGGGTCACCCGAGATTAATTGGTAATGGTAAAACCGAAAACAGTTGAATGTTTGGTTGACCAAAACCATGGGAATTTCCAATTCCTAGAAAATGGAGGAATTGACTTACCCCCCCCCCCCCTCTTAGGCATTGAGAGTGCCTGTTGGGATTTACTTCATACATCAACTAAACAAATTTGAGAAATCCCCATGAACTTCAAAATTCATAGGAAGCGGGACTTTATGGGAATTTCAAGTTCCTGTATGCAACCAAACAACCACTAAGACTTCTCATACTACATCGCAAAAGGTCGTAAGTAACACTATCTGACTGAATAGTGCAGGAAAATCTGACAAATTTTGACTATGAAAAGGCAAGAGTATACTTATGAAAACCCCATCAAGACGGTAATAGATGAAACTAGAGCAGTTACTCTGACAAGGAAATACATATTCTTGTACATATATAGTTTAGCAATCTCTAATTTGGGTGAATCTCCAGACTTGGATACTTTATATTCTTCCCTTAATTGTACAAGTATACTCCCTAATCTAAGGTTGTAATTTGTAAACATGTATTTAGTGTCTTTCATCAATACAAGAAAGCTGTTCATCCAACCTTTCGATCTTATAAATTCTGGACATTAAGAATAGCAAAGTACATACAACTTTCATGGTTATGTAGTTAAAACCGAATCAGTGACTTGTAAATAATAGTTGACGTCAGCATAATTACCTTTCAAGTTCATATCAACTTCCATTTTCCTAAGATAAGAAATTTCTCTACCCCAAAAAAACAACAACGAAGGTAGAATCCAGGGAATCACAGCCTTACTGTTAATACTAAATTAAAAAAGACTTCCACTTACCAGAAAGACAATTTAATGATAAGAGATCACTCATACCTCCAGAATTTGCTCGGAGCACTTCGAACCCAAACATTTGTATACCTTAAAAGTCAAATGGCAAAAGTATAACAGATAAGTTTGCAGATCAAAACCACGGTAAACATCAAAACGCATACATTACAATGAGCACGAGTTTATTACATGTCAAGAACCTTACTTTCCAACTCAAGCTTTATGCCCTCATGAAAAATTGGTAAATGCATGGATACTCCAGCACCAATACCATAAACCTCTTAACACATGATCACCCAACTTCACAGATCTACCACGCCACTGACCAAACAGCTGTTCAATGTCCCATACAAGCCCGACACTAACATGCATGTATAAGTGTATAATGATATGTGCACAAGCTTACCTACAAGAACATGTTGCCCGACTTTCCAATTAGTTTAACTAATATGAGCACAAGCCTGACATGCATGTATTACTAATTCATCAGTATGCCTAGTGAGTCAGTGTTTAGAACCTTAGACCTTTCGCTACAAAGACGCTTCCATCAAACACTACATTTACTAGGAGTCTATAACACAGATTTTCAAATAATAAACACATTAAATTAACATGAAAAGACCTTAGTTGAAGCTTGTGTTGTCAACACTGCCGTGCATCCATCTTCAACAATGATATTGCACAAAATAGAGTCCCCCTACACCACAATAATAGTCCAAACATCAGCATGTACAAGGAACAAGATTGTGTACAAGAACATCATGATAGAACGAATAAAGCTGCTTATGCGTATGCAGATGGTAGAATTGTTGCCAAGACTAAGAGGTTCTAATCGCTTTGAACTTCGAAACTGTTGGGTAGGTAGGGATAGGGTAGAAAAGAAAGAAGCCCGACGTAAGACACCTTTTATTTAGTGTTCCACAGGGAAAGAACATAGAAGAAGAACTGTTAGCAGGAGCCAGGATCATCAAGGCCCCATGGGAAATAAAGCGTTTACATTTCTTGGAAAATGAAATGAAAACCACTCTTTTTTACATCTAATATTCTAAATGTCCACAGAGTGTTGTGAAACTAAAATTTTTCCGTATGCTGTTTTCATGTTCTAGATAAATTACGCAATAAAACTTGCAAGAGGGTTCCTGTACAAGGAAAGTGACAGTGATCTACAATATCTCGTCAGCATATTTCCTACTGTAGACATATGCCAAGTATCATGGATCAAACTAGGAATTTGCCCCATATGGTTCTTGAAGAACGGCCACAGGGAAGATCATATGAGTCATATCCGGTATCCCTAGCCAGAGGGCCAGACACCAAGATAACATTTTTCTGAATTCTAATGAAATGTAGTACTCCGTATATGGTAGGGTTTTGGGGGCAGTAACCCTTACATATCCATCAGAGTTTCTCCCCTTACCCGGGACACAGTGATAGAAATCGAAGCACCTAAAGGCATCCTCGAGCCTTTTCTATCTCAATAACAATCTACTAAATTCCACATTCCGGCTTCAGCAGAAGTATGAGGACTTCAAGACAGTTTAGCACGAGAACATGACCCCATAAGAGACTTACATCCTTTTCCCTGATCAATAAGTCATGCTTTCTAAACAAGACACCCTTAGCACTTTAACAGAAATGCAAAAGACCATAGTTCCAAGTTCCAACAATCCTCAACGGACGCAGTCAATCGTAAATCAAAATGCAACTTAAAGCGCAAGCCCAAAATGTTTTCTAACCAAAAAAAAAAAAAAAAAATCATTTTGAGGCAGATAGAGAAGCTTACAGAGACAATGCCACCACCATAAGTAAGGGTGTATATCCACGCACAATCAGCATCTCGCGAACACGCCTTAAATGGGTTTTCATGCAATCAGTCAGAAAAAAATAAAAATAAAAATATCATGACTGTGCAAAAACATTAATAATGTAAACTATGAAAAAAATAAGACAGGTACCTTGTTGGGTACAATTAGTTTGAGAGGATACTTGGAAAAACAGCGAGTTACGGTTGACTTGCCTCTGATTTTGGATATTATGATCGACCCTGATTCCATGGAAATATTGTTTTGATTTTAGGAAATGATGATAGATTCTAATGGCAACTATTATGGAATGATGATGAAGTAGAGTAAGGTAAGCTGACTGGTTAGGTGGCTATAGGGTGCCTTGAAACAGGCGATCGGCGTGGTTAAATGTGGTCGACGGTGGGTGATGGTGGTATAGCGGCGGTTGGTCAAAAATTCTATTGTATTTGTTGGACAATTAGGTCATGTTAGGCGTAACTTTTTATTAGCTTTTTATACCGCTTTTAAAAGTTTGACCCGGTTAAAGCGCTGCTCTTGTAAATTTGAACGCATTCGATAAAATAGATGTTCAACTAGCTCCCCGAAAAGCTACTAAAAAGTTGCGCCGAACAGGGCCTAAGAGTAACGTTTTGTGGGAAAGGGTAGTTGTTGCACATTTTTTTACAATATTAACCCTACCTTTTTTCTCACCCTTGTAGATGTATATCCTATTTTATGGGCCCCACCCCATTTTTGTCCAATGATTTTTATTTTCTCATATCCATGAGTCATATGACCAATATAGGAATGTCAAACTAGTACATTTTGTGATAATTCGTATACTCTTTTATTTGGGGCATAATTTTTCTTGTTAGTGGACATTTATATTCATTTATATGAGCTTTATTATTTATTTGGCCGCGTCGTATGTGTGGTGTTGTCGGTTGTGTATTTCAAAATAATTTAATTACTGGCGAAAAATATTTCATATTAGATACTCCCTCCTACCCACTATGATTTTCCCTTTTCAAAAACTGTTTTTGAGTAGCCATCTTTGGAACTACTTCTAGAACAAATAAAATACCCGTTTACCTTGAACTCAAATGGGTTTGGTAGAATGCACTGCAGAATAGAATATGTACTAATTTTTTCAACAAGTGAACGATTCATTTGGTTTAAAGTAGCTCCGAACATGACTGCTCAAAAACAGTTTTTGAAAGAGGAAAATCATTTTGGGTAGGATGGAGTATGTATATAATCATACAAGAATATCAATGTCCTTTTACGTAATTTTGGGAGATTAACAGCTAGTTATACCGAACATGTTAGGTAGATTTCATCTATGCATACGGTTAATCTCCAACAGCTATCAGCTAACAACTACCGGCTACCTGAAACGATACAGCTACTGAAACAACTAACATCTACATCTACAATCACTTTTACCGAACATGCCCTTAGTGTAAGAATAAAATCAGGACCATTAGATTATGATAAGATAAATTTCAGCCATTAGATTTTTAACATGATTAATAAAAGTTCTCATTATACACTTTACTACACTGGATTACAAAATATATTATTTTTTTATGTACTCAAAATATATGCGTGATTCTACAATAGGGTGTGGGGGTCCAAATTGTTTCGCGGCTCCCAACTAACTTCTTGTAATTTATTTATTAATAATTATTAATATATCAATAATACTTCTTTTTTAGGATAATTATAAAAAAAAAAATTATGTATAATACACATTGACAAAACACTCACCCCCATATTTTTCTCTCTCTTCTCCCCCACCCCTTTCTAAGCCCTGCCATCACCATGGCGCAACCTAAGGTCACACCCAACACCACCAACGCACTTTATGACACCACCTTCGACCAACGAACGACGGCGATCCCGCTTGGGCCATCGCCGGATATTGTCGTCGCGCCTAGGTTGTCCACACGTGATTCTTGCTTCTCCCAGCGCTCCTCTTTCCCAACCCCTCTCCGTTTGATTTCCGGACCCTCGACGCACGAAAACCCCCCTCCCATAACCCTTTCCTAGCCTCACATATCGCCGGCGAACCCCTGGCAATCCTCGCCTCACAATGCAAAGGAAATGAGAAGGTGAAACTAGAGGTAGAGTGGAGGGCGTTGGTGACACAAGGGCGAGGTAAGGCACGTGATAGGCGGCGACCGTAGGGTTATACTGGGGTTGGACGACGGTTTGGTCGTAGTTGACTTCAGCCGGAGGTGGTTGCTGGGTGGGGAGGAGGAGGAGAGAGAGGGAGAGATTGGGCTTTGTCTAATATTTGATTTTTTTCCCTCACAATAAATTTGATATAAGTAATTACTTTTAATAATATTTATGGTCAAATCAATAGATGGTTATGAAGATCGATGGTTATTATTACTTCCCTTACAATAGCTATCGAATCTTGGTAGCCATTGTACAGTTGATAAAAATATGTTGCCCTTAATTAATTTGATTTTGTCTATTCATTTTTATATGAAATATAGGTGTGGTAGCCATTGTTATGATAACCCGAAAAATTAGAATAATATATTAATATTATTATCGAATTAATTTCTCTAGAGTACATATTGTCTAGCTAGCACAACATGTCGTCGGTACGAATAGGTAACAAAACAAATAATCAAACAACTATCCGGTAACATACCTACATTATTTTATCTACAGTATTACCTAACTACAATACTTTAATACCTCTTACTAACAACAATTCCATCTTCTTCCTTACCTTCTACGTACAAACTAAGGATGGTTAATTTCATGTATGATAACTTCAACTTTTAACTAAAAACACAAAACTTGACTACACCATTGGTCTTATTTTCGTCTTGTAAAGCATGTTTCCCACCAAAATCCGAGACTTGACAACACCGAAGTATTAGTGCGATCTTCATTGGAACATATACATAACTCTCGTTTCTTGCATATCTCCATACTACTACTATATAAGATTGTCCTTGAACTTGCCTTATTCACAACTCAAAATCTCATCTTTCTTATACACCTTCTAAAACTCTTGTACGTAGCATCAAAAGTCTCTTACCTTCATCATTATTATCAATTTTGCAAGCCTTTTCTTCCGCGCTTTTCGGTTTTCGATTCCCGCCGAAGTCGTTCACTGCCATATAACCACCAAGAAACACTAAGTTTCCTCCTAACGGGGCTATTATCATCCTGGGTAACGAAGTTCGGAACCAAGAGTAGGATTGCCCTGTAGATTACCGATCGAGAAGGTAATCTTTCGTACACCTTTTTAGTTATGCTGATGAGAAATTAATTAACTCTAATTAGGTTGTTTTACTATTTTATTATTTTATTATTATTATATATATTATTATTATTATATACCGAATCAATAATCAAGAATAATTTACAAGAAATTGGTGGGGCGCCGAGATACTATCTGAGTCACCTTTCGCTATGGAAAAACCAATCCTAGTAAAAATAAAATCTGCAGCATGCGCACCGATATCCTACCTCCTGGAAAACTGTTGCATCTGCTTGAGTAGAGCAACAACTATTGGCTCCAACTCCCCCAAAAAGAAGAAAGAGAAGGGAAGGAAGCCATAACCCAAAGTAGCGCACTTAGTCTCATACTTAGCACGCTTACGATTGACCGTTTCCTGCACCACCTTACCTGGTTCAAAATCAGTCAATCCCATCTGTGTCAAGGGCGAAGATCCAGTCAAATCGACGCAAACGTCGTACCCGCGAGCCCACTATCCTACTATATTAATATTATTATTTTATCATTATCCTACTATATTTAAAAAAAAAAATGAATCTTATCACTTCTTCAAACTCCCATGATGGAAGCTACGTATGGCTTAAGAGCCACTTTATTATATTACCCCATATTATATTATAACGTTAAAATAATATTTAAACTTTATATTATTATATTATTGAATGTTGTATTATAATATTATTTTATTTTAAAACTCCTCTATTAAAACCCCCTTGTACTTTATGCCAATGAAAATTTTCGTAGTGGAGTATATAAGGAAGAAGTAACGAGTGTTAAGATGCGATAATATAACTCGTAGAATTTTTGAATGTCATGTTTTATATTTTGTATGAAGGAAAGAAACTCTTGGTACAGGAACAAGGGTGATAATCAAACACAAACAGGCTTTATGGGACAAGCCTATTCACTTGCCTCTTAGATTAATATTACAGACCTTTCCCTAGTTTAATAACGTTAGAGGATGTGATCACATTAGGTAACGACTTTGGATAGATTAAGCCCCCATCTTGTTGAGTTGGCCCTACGCCTTGACGAGTATGCGAATTCCTCATCAAATATTTGAAAAGAATGGGATGTGGATTCCCCGTATTTGATATTTGAGAAATGGGGGATGTCGATTCCCCATCATTGATATTTGAGAAGTGGGATGTCAATTCCCCCACCATTTGATACCCGAGAGAACGGGATATCGATTCTCCATCATTGTCATACTTGTTAAGTTAGTATATGAATCTATCATCCGGTATTTGTTGTCAAGTTCAAAGTAAGGTCTAGCTCAATCGATAGTAGAGTTTCGAGAGGATGTGCAGGTTTATTTGGATAATTAAGTAGATGGGGATTTCAAGTGTGAGGTCGCGTGTCGTTTTAATCGGTTTTCTTTTAATGTACAATTTGAATAATGTTGGTTTTATTTACGTTGTTTACTTTCTCAAAATTTCATAGTAGCTTACCCCGGGGGAGTGGGTTAAAATAAGGTTTGGTTTGGATTTGTTTGAATAGCCTTAACACCTATCACATAGATAGGTGTGGTGGCAACGCTCTTAATTATTATTGTATCAGGTTGTTGGACATTTATGGTCATAATTCTCAGATTATTCTTAATTATTTTTACCAATCCTTTCAATACTTTACTTGTTTAATTAGGTTTAAATTTCGGAGAGTTACACAGTGTTATCAGAGTATGATTATACTCTCTTGGGATTGACCATAGGGATTATATTAAAAAAAAAACATTTTTCTTTTAAAAAAAATTCAAAAATAAAAATTCAAAATAAAAGTATATATTTGAAAAAGAATAGTCGAACAGAGTGTGAGATCTTGGGTAGATAGCTCTCATAGCAAGTTAAGTTGAGCACTTGCCTTTATGTGACACGATGATTACTAATTATATTAGTTCTTCTCTTCCCTTTTTTTTTTTTTTTTTTTTTTTAAATTCCTTTTATAGTCTTACTACTTGAGAGTTTACCTTGGTACACACTAACGGAAACACATATAGTTTTCGTATTAGTGGACTAACTGGAATATTGAATAACGTCGTTTATAAATAGTTAAGCTAAGGAACTATGTCAGCCGCAAATGGAAGCGAAGACGCCGTTGGAATTGAAGAAGAAGAACTGGAACAACAATTCTTACAAAACGACGAAAAAGAAGCAAACGACCAGACTACGAGACTTAAAGTCATTGAAGACCTGACCTTAATCCTAGGTCAAAGAATGCTCGGACCAAACAAGGTCGACTATGCAAGGAGACTAATGAGATACAACCCACCCACTTACAATGGTTCTTCTGACCCAACCGTTCATGAGGAATTGATTTGGGAAATAGAGAAACTAATGAATGTTAATGAATGCCCGGAGAAGCACAAGGTAAAGGTGTTCACTATATTGATGAAAGAGGAGGTGGTCAACTGTTAGGGAGGACTATATTGTTGATCCAAGTCTTACATGAGAATACTTCATTGAGAAATAAAAGAATAGGTTCTATCCGAATACCCTTAAGTTCCAAAAACAACAAGAGTTCATTGGTTTGAAACAAGGGTCAATGAGACAATGACTCTACAGGAATATGCAGACAAATTTTTAGGACTTTCGCGCTTTGCGCCAAATAACTGCCTGACCGAGCTCAGCAAGGCAAGGAAGTTTGAAGACGGCCTTAAGCTTAACTTACGGGCAGGATTTTCAGGAAATCGTTCTTCCACTTTCACTGAAGCCTATAATCGAGCTCTTGATCTAGCTGAATATGACAGAGTTAGGGAATTTGTTCAAAGTCGTATTAGGAGATCTCCTGACCCCCTCCAACTACAACGTTTAGAAAAGAAATCTAGACTTAAGGGCAAGAACTCATATCAAGGCGGCTGATTTCACCACAGTTCCTCGAAAATTGAGTAGGGATGAACACTCAATACTTCCAAGCAAATACCTAGAGAAGAGGAAATTGTCTTAAGTGCGGAAAACCATACCACCAGGGATTTCACCACAGTTCCTCGGAAATCGAGTAGGGATGAACACTCAATACTTCCAAGCAAATACCTAGAGAAGAGGAAATTGTCGTAAGTGCGGAAAACCATACCACCAGGACAAGACTTGTGATGGCGAAACAGCCACCTGTTTTAATTGTGGCAAGTTGGGGCATCGATCATATAAATGTCGATCATACCCTAACCAAAGCGGAAACAGAACTTTTGGTAAGCCATCTTTTGGGACAGGGGAAAACCAAATCAGTAAGGGGGGTGGTGATTTTGGCAACCCAAGGACTAATATCAAACAAGGAGCCACTAATGGCAGTCAGGGAAACCGAAATGCTGCAGGTAATATTGGGACGACTCATTCCAATCGTGAAAGTCAAACATCTGGACAACAACCACGCATCTACGTCATGAGTAGACAGGAGGCTGAAAACAACCCGGATGTAATCACGGGTACTTTCTCTATACACTCTGATACAGGTGCAAGATGCTCATAAACCATTTAAATTTGAGAGCCAATATTTGAGGAGAAATCTAATTGAAGACACTCTGAAAAATCAGGTTTGCGCGCTTAAATTCGAGAGCCTCTTTGAAGCCCCAAATGATGTCCACAAATTATGTACCATACCAATTTGGAAACCTAGGAGATTAAACTAATTAATGGATTTGAAATGAACAGCAAAATGTTTATACATCGATTGCAGTTGGTTTTTGAAATCGGACTCACAACAGTCGTTGAACAGAAACTGCAGGTTTGAGGGCTGAATTTCAAAGGCGTGTATCTCCCTCTACAGATAAGGGAATTGGGTGAAATTTGTGTCTAAATTGAAGTTGAAGAAGTCTTCTTTCCAATGCCACGTCTTACAGCTTCATCTAATGAGTTTTGCTATGTCTGGTTTCTGTTTCCTCACTGCATCAAAGCAAGAAAGCAAGCAGCTCTATTATTTGGCATAAAAGGAGCTGAAAAGATGAATCAAGTGGCTGCAAATGGAACCCAAAACTAACGTGCATCAGCCTAGGAAGACAGAGTAGTTTATTAGTCTTTTCTTAATTGTTTTTTTTTTGTATTTCCCTATATTATTGTATTAGTTAAATTATATTATTGTAACAACTTGTACTAGTTGAAACTCTATAAATATAGTACCCTTTGAATGTAAAAAGGCAGATTATGTGAAATGAAAAAACACAACTTTCAGATGTTAATTCTGTTTCTTGTTTAAATTCGGTGAGTTTATCTCTTTGAAATTGAACATAACCTTGGTTAAGTGTACTTAGGGGTGATTAACCTGAGTATTCTAAGCCTAGTTCTTGGAGAGGAGTTGAGTTGAGAGAATCAACAATACTTTAAGTTCATATCCTTTTATTTCAGTCTAAAAATCAGAAAATTTAAAAAAGAAATTAAATCGTATTAATTGAGCTTAGTCGGTGTCCATAAGCCAACTTCTCTTCATTTTCTTTCAAACATTATTTCCATTGCAAGATTATTTTCTAATAATCGTGGTTCGGATTCTTATAGTGGGTTTCTAGCCAAAATGAAGGCAAAGTTTCTTAAGTATTGGAAAAAAATTCCATTTGTTTATGTTTTTACCATGATTCTAGACCCTAGCTAGGTGAAAATTTGGTGGTACTATCTCTTTGATTGAATACTATATAGAAATGATAAGCTTAGATTTCGATATTGATACATATGGTGATGAGACTAGAACTGCTTTCTTTAATGTTTTTAGTAGTTACGAGTCTCGTTTTGGTGCAAGAAGTCGTATATCGTCTTCTCATCCCGGTGCAGGTAGTAGTAATGGTCACATGAGTACTAAGTATGCTACTTTAAATCTAAAATTAGTCAAAGAGGGGCAAATGTGGGACAATCTACTAGATCCGACTTGGCCGAATATCAAATGTATTTGAGTTATGATCATATGGGTCCCTTTTCAGATGAAGATTCGAGCAACTTGGATCTTTTGGTTTGGTGGAAAGATCAACGTAAGTAACTTTCGGTGATGTCTACAATGGCACAAGACTTCCTTAGCATTCAAGTCTCTTCGGTTGCTTCGGAACGTGCCTTTATTTAGTGCTTCTAAAAGGGTATTGCATGAAAAAAGAAGAAGTTTGAGATCCGGCACCCTTGAAATGTGTGAGTGCTACAATGATTGGTTGGATGCGGAAGCACAATGTCAAGGCGTCGAACACATTAAAAACGATATTAGCTTCGACGAATCAAGCACAACATCCCAACAATCACCAACTCATGAATAAATATGATTCCTGGCATTTGATCACTTTACATTATTTTGGAGTAGTATACTATTTCGTAGTATTTAACTATGTTTAATCAATAACGCATTAGTATCAATAATCTATATTTGTAACTCTCTTCGACTATTAATAAATATATATGAGGTATTTCAGTTATATTTTGTCTCACTTATTTAGTTTATTTTAATTATTATTGTAACAGCCCGATCCATCATACGTCGCAACACAACCCAATAAGATGGGTAGTCACCCCTTAGGCCCATATATCCTCTCCGGGCTCTAAAAGGTGAACGCCTTGTTGGTAGTATGATGGTAGGAATCTATTATAAACTGATCATGTGAGCTTTAGTTTTCCAATGTGGGACAAACCAACTCCATAAACCACTTTCCAAATTTTGTAGTGTTACAAACTCACCCACTTAAAGACCGCAACGTCCCAATTGCGCCTCGACCGAACCATACCAACATTAACACAGGTCCAAGATCTCCCCCGCTAGACGGCTGGTCTGGGCCTCGCCCCAGCACCCAGCACGCGGTCGCAGGGTTGCTCTGATACCATCTGTAACAGCCCGATCCATCATACGTCGCAACACAACCCAATAAGATGGGTAGTCACCCCTTAGGCCCATATATCCTCTCCGGGCTCTAAAAGGTGAAGGCCTTGTTGGTAGTATGATGGTAGGAATTTATTATAAACTGATCATGTGAGCTTTAGTTTTCCAATGTGGGACAAACCAACTCCATAAACCACTTTCCAAATTTCGTAGTGTTACAATTATGAAATACTCTATTGTGGATGTCCATATCTCATAGGATATATTATGTCATATAGTTATAGTATGTACACATATACATAAATCTTCCTACCATACTGTAAACGTCTTGTCCTCCAAGACAGTACTTGTATATATACCACTTATGTCATTAATAAGATGGTTACTCCTCTCTTTACCTCTCTAATCTCTCTACTCTTTTTTTTCTTGTTTTAAAACACGTTATCAGCACGAGCCCTAACACTATCTAATTTTCTTTCATGCGTAGAAATTAACCCTTGGTATGTAGCAACGTAACACCATTATATCTCTGATAGCCCCTAAATCCAGCCGTGGTTGAATTTTACATTCTAAGTTGTAACTACACATAACGGCTTAAAGACCATTTGGGTAAAAGTTTATCAAAGTTACAAGTGTTCATTCGTGGACTTTACTAAACCACTTGGTATAATAAATGTTTGACCAATTTAGTTTATGACTCTACATCAGTCATTCCCTGAAGCGAGTGCGATCTCTGTTGGAGTAGGTGTCCTCCGACAATAATGCATTGACTAATTAAATCTAATTAGGAATAAACCTGAGATATATTGAATATACTAAGTCAGTTGATTAACGTAAATCGGTAACGGTTGCCTATCTAGAGTTTGACGTTATTGTCGTTTGACGGCGGTAATCAACTGATCCCTCGCGGTCACACCGGTAAAGATAGTTTCTCCAAAAGATATTATATTTGTACTGGATACAATATAATATAAACCTTAATGTTTCAGTTAAAGAGTTAATTGATTATATCGGATGGTGTTTTACGAGTTCGGAACTCAAGTCGTATATAATTACGATTATTTGTGTAAATTGTTGATATTGACAATTAGCTAATTAAATTACAAAGTGTTGTAATTTTAGTTAAAATAATGTAATTAGTAATTATTATATATGGATATATTATTACTAAATTGCAACTTTTAAGAGTTAATGGATACAAGTTAGTAAGGGCTTTTTGGTAACTTTATTACCAACTTACTAACCATTATATATAGTGGATGATGATGAGATAAGAATCTGATCTCCTTGATAACACATCATTTTCTACACAAACAAATTGATTTTTTAGAGAGAGAAAAAAAGAAATTTTCCATTTTTCTCTCTAGAAATCAGCCCTCTTCCAACACCATTAAGATCAAATTTTCTTCATTACATGTCAATGAAAACTTGATCAAAACACTTTTCTAAACCTAGAATACATTAGCTAAAGTGTTAGCTAATTTTATTTTGCTTTTAAGGTTTAATTCACCTATTTATACTAGCTTATTTGGGTGAATTTTGGAGAGCTTCTTTGGTGGATCAAGGGAGGAGATTTCCTAACTTGGAAACTCAAGATTAAGGAGGAGGATCCCCATTTAATAGCAGCTCAAGAACCTTCTCTGAGTGTGGTCAAATTTCCTCCTTATTAAGGCATAAAAACTTGTTTATACACTTATTCATGCTTTAATCTTACATGCAACTAAAGATCATTAGCCAAACTTAATTAAGAGTAATTCAGTACTAATTAGAGGAGTCTTATTAAGGGCTACATAACTTTCATGTGGTATCAGAGCTTCGGTTTAAGTTGCATGTTAATTTTGGGATTTAATTAAGTTAATTAGTAACTTAATAAATATTTGATTATAAAAATTGGTTTTATCATACAAATTGAATTTTCATGTGATGTTTTGGGCATGTGGATGCTCCAACCGAAATTATGGAATTTTGGGCATTTATTTGCTAATTTTGCTTATTTTTGGTTGTTTTTACAAGATTCATGCTATTTTCTAATAAATTGGTAATTAGATCAACATGCATGTTGATTTTGTTAATTTAAGAAATTTATATTTTTTTCAGAATTATAATGGGTATAATTTCCAGAAATTATTTCATAATTTTATTGGCCATTTGTTATTAGTTAGTAATAATATAAATGGTGGAAAATTGATTTCTTAAGAGAAAATGACCAAAATAATTTTGCAAATTTTTTGTTCTTAATTAGCTACTGGTTGTGAGCTTAAATCACATGATGAAATAATTTCTAAATGTTTCATAATTAGTTATGATTTATTTAGACATTTTCGGGTTTATTATGTGATTTTTGGACAAATTGTTAGCAAATATAATCAAATTAAACTAATTAATTTAATTTTTAGTGGATACTAAATATTGAAAAACTAAATAGTTGGTTGTTAGTTTAAACTTAAAAGGTGTTTTAAGTGTTGATTATTGATTCTAAAGAGTTAGACTCGTAAAATTACTAAATTGTCCGGGCTGCTTGTACTATAAAGCTGAAGTTCTGATTTTCGATCTAATTTGCATGATTCTAAGTATAGTAAGACCATAGAGTACTATAGTATCGGTACTGTACCCAAATATATGGACGGTATTCGATGGTTTGTAATATTTGCGATCTCGTATCGCCGAGTTGTAATAATTCTTTTATTTTTCAAAATGTATAATAGGATAGTCCATATGTACATTTGTTTATATTGAAGATTGGCGCTTTCGCGAAGCCAATGGTTGGTGGATCGAGATCGAAGGAAGACAGTGCCTTTGAAGCCTAGTTTAGGTTTAATTGCTTTTATTAGGTTCTAGTCTTATGGCCATAGTAGGACTTGGATATATTCGATGCATGCTTGGTTTAATTTTTACACAATTATAACCATATGCAAACTACATTGTCATATCCATCATCTGCGACTCGCTAGAATTAGTTCACTTAAAAGCGATAGATAAACTATGACAAGATCTCTCCCTAAAATGTAAAATCGAGATTTAGTCCTTCCACACATCACGCCTATGCAACCCTTGTTCATTAGGGGGACGCTCGCCCTAACTGGGTGTTTCCTTTTTACCTTTGGGGAGTAGGTTAATAAAGAGTTATTACGAGTGAATTTCGGTTCAATCTCGACGTGATTTGCAATACAAGTCTTGCAATCCAGGACTAAAGGATTGATTTAGTTGAAATCGATCAACCGAGAGTTCTAAGAGTAGAATCAATCATGAGATGGTTCACCGAAATTACATAAATTTAGGATGTATCGCCCTCCGTGTGCCTAAGTTTATATAAGATAGGATATCGGAATCATTTATATAATTTAGAGAGATCATTATATAAATGGCTAAATTTACAAATTAATTGATTTAATGTGAATTTGACGATGAACTTAATCGATTCTTTACCCATGTTATAGTTTAAATTCGAATATGGCTCAAATGTCCAATTCAGTAATATCCAAAGACTGCTGGCTTCATAAGTTCATGGAAAAGAATGAATTAAAAGAGGATGGGAGCAATTTCACTGATTGGGAGTTAAACCTGCTATTAGCCCTTCAATCTGAGAGAAAACAACGTTTTCTATACGACCCTCTGATTCCCGCTCTGAGTCATGATGCCACCCCTGAAATGATACAGATGTATCAAGAGTACAAGCATGAATCTGACCAGATTAAGAATGTATTGATTTTTTCTATGCACCCGCGTTTACAGAAACGCATGATTGATTTCAGTGCGTATCAAATATTCGCTCGGCTTATGACTAGTTTCTCGCAAAAGCCGCGAATACTTCAATACGAAGCAGCTTCGAGTTTCTTTGAGACTGAGCTCTTAAAGGGCCAACCAGTTGGTCCTCAAGTTCTCAAATTCATTGAGAATGTTGAAACTCTTGAGAAGTTAGGTTGCCCAATTTCTGAAGATTTTGCGGTATACCGTGTGCTTAATTCTTTGCCTGCAACAATCGGTCCTTTTAGGACGAATTACAACATGAATGATTTAAAGAAAAATCTTCTTGATTTGCACGCCATGCTTGTACAACATGAGAGGGATTTGGTGTCAAGTGGGAGCGCGAATAGAGATGTTTTATCTATAGCGGTAAAACAAAAGCGGAAGTTCAAGAAGGATGAGGGGAAGGGTAAGGCACTTGTGCGTGGCAAAGGAAACGGAAAAGTTGCTTCAAGCGACAATTCTATTGCCAAGAAAGGTGTGACTCCCGAATAGAAATGCTTCCATTGTGGAAATTTCGGCCATTAGATGCGAAATTGCCCAAAGTACCTGGATAAGAAAAAGTCGAAACCAGGTATCTATATGATAGACATTAATTATGCAAGTGCCACATCCTGGGTATTAGATACTGGATGTGGATCTCACCTTTGTAATCACTTGCAGGGGCTGACGAATGCACGTCGGCTGGCAAAAGGTGAAGTTGAACTCCATGTCGAGAATGGAGCTAAAGTAGCCGTCGTATCAGTAGGAACGTATGTTCTGAAACTTGCCTCCGGGCTAGAGTTGTATCTAAATAATTGCTATGTTGTATCAACTCTAAGTAAGAATATAATTTATGTTTCTGTGTTAGACGCTGAAGGTTTGAATTTTCAATGCGAAACAATAGTTGTACCTTCTCGTTTAATGATATGTGTACGGAGTTGCCAAATCTATAAACGGTATTTATGTTTTAGATTTGACAAATGAGGTCTATCATGTAGCAAATAAAAAGCTCAAAATAGGAGATCCTGATCAATCCTACCTTTGGCACTGTCGTTTAGGGCATATAAACGAAAACGCATTGAGAGACTCGTAGCCAATGAGTTCTCAAACCATTTGATTTTGGATCTTATGGAACATGCGAGTCTTGTCTTTTAGGCAAGATGACTCGTGCACCTTTTTAAGGAAAAGGAATACGAGCTAGTGATTTATTGACCCTCATTCATACAGATGTTTGCGGTCCAATGACAATCACTGTCACAGGTGGTTATGACTACTTTGTCACTTTTACAGATGATTTTAGTAGATATGGCTACATCTACTTAATCAAATATAAAGTGAGGTACTTGAGAAATGTATAGAATTTCAAAAGGAAGTAGAAAAACCAATTAGGAAAGAATATTAAGGCCTTACGACCAGATCGGGGAGGTGAATATCTCAGTAATGACTTTGATATTCATCTGAAAGACTGTGGAATCATATTACAGCTTACACCTCCTGGTACACCACAATTAAATGGTGTTGCCAAAAGAGGAAACCGTACCATGTTGGATATGGTAAGATCAATGATGAGTCAGACTGAGCTTCCTGATTCATTCTGGGGTTTTGCTCTTCAAACTGTCATTTTAACACTTAATAGATGCCCGACTAAATCAGCTCCGAAAACTCCATATGAGTTATGGAGAGGAAAAGTTCCTAACCTCTCATTTATCAAGATCTGGGGTTGTGAAGCATATGTAAAAAAACAAGACTGACAATAAGCTTGCACAAATATCTGATAAATGTCTCTTTGTAGGTTATCCTGTACAGACACGCGGATATTACGTCTACAATCGTCTAGAGAACAAAGTTTTTGTTTCTCGAGATGCTGTCTTTTTAGAACAGGAATTTATTTCTAAACGACAGAGTGTGAGAAAATTTGAACTTAGCGAAGTTCAGGAGCCACAAACGCAAAATGAGGCTCAGGATGTTTTGCCAGAAGACATTCCTGAATCGTCTAACTCTGTGGTTCCATTCTCCAATCCTAGAAGGTCAGACAGATCAAGTCACCCCACCAGATCGATACCTATGTGTGATTGAGGATGGTGGTGATCACTTTTTGCTTTTATAAAGCAATGAGCATGCAAACTACAAAGCAGCCATGACTGGACCGGATTCAGCTAAATGGCTAGAGGCTATGAAATCCGAGATAAATTCCATGTACGAGAATCAAGTATGGAACTTGATAAACTTGCCTGAAGGAACCAAAGTTCTTCGGTGCAAATGGATCTACAAGATCAAGACCTGCATGGATGGAAATCAGGATATTTTCAAAGCTAGATTGGTAGCTAAAGGTTTCACGCAAGTTCATGGTTTAAACTATGACGAGACCTTTGCGCCAGTTACGATGCTCAGATCTATTCGGATAATCTTAGCGATTGCTGCTTTTCATGATTATGAGATATGACAGATGGATGTTAAAACCGCCTATCTGAATGGGTTTCTGGAAGAGGATGTGTATATGGCACAACCTGAGGGTTTTATTGATCCAAACAATCCTAAGAAAGTCTTCAAGCTTAAGAGATCCATTTATGGCCTTAAGCAAGCATCTCGGAGTTGGAACAATCGGTTCAACCATGTGATTAAACAAAATGGTTTCACCTGAAGTGTCGAGGAACCTTGTTTATACATGAAATTTAGTGGGAGTAAAGTAACTCTCCTAATCCTGTATGTAGATGACATATTACTCATTGGGAATGATATCCCCATGCTTAACTCTGTTAAGGACTGGGTCGGGAAACATTTCCAGATGAAGGATTTAGGAGACGCGCAACGCATCCTAGGTATTCGGATCCATAGAGATAGATCAAAAAGAATACTAGCGTTAAGTCAAGAAACTTATATTGATAAAATTCTTGACAGTTTCAATATGAAAGACTCTAAAAGAGGTTTTTTACCTATGGGAAGTGGGATATTTTTGAGTAAAGCTCAGTGTCCGACTGATCCTAAGGATATTGAACGCATGAAGTCGATACCTTGCGCTTCCGCAATCGGTTCGATCATGTACGCTTTGATGTGTACGCGTCCAGACGTGTCATATGCGTTGAGTATGACAAGTCGTTACAAAGCCAATCTAGGTGAAAGCCGCTGGATAGCCGTTAAGAACGTCCTTAAATACTTGAGAAGGACTAAGGACACGTTCTTAGTTTTTGGAGGGGATTCTGAGCTTCGTGTAAAGGGTTATACGGATGCTAGTTTCCAAACAGATTGAGATGATTCAAAATATCAGTCAGGTTATGTTTTCATACTGAATGGAGGAACCATATGTTGGAAGAGCACCAAGCAATCTGTGACTGTGGATTCTACAACGGAGGCTGAGTATCTTGTAGCATCAGAAGCTGCAAAAGAGGCAGTTTGGATTCGACAGTTCCTGGAAGGATTAAGTGTAGTCTCTATAGCAGCGGATCCTATTGCAGTCTATTGCGACAATAGTGGAGCAATAGTTCAGGTTAGAGAGCCCAAGTCTAGTGACAAATCTAGACATGTACTGAGGAAGTTCCACGTAATTAGAGACTTTATGGAACGGGAAGATATATCAATTTGTAAGGTTAGGACAGACGATAATATTGCTGATCCTTTAACCAAGCCATTATCACAGTCTAAACAAAATGGTCATATTGCCTCAATGGGTTTGAGGCGTATGCCTGACATGTGCTATATTATATGATGTAAAATTAATAAGTGTATTAGTTTTTACATATATAATATATGAGTTTTGTAAACCATAAAAATTTCAATACGAAAATAAATATGGAATACAACAATTTTATTATCGAAAGATTGCGTGTTACAACTTTCCTGATTCTCTTGATGCCATCTCCAAGGATTTTAGGGTTTTCAGTTTGAGGGTCTTATCGACTTATTCTCGAACTGTTTTGGGTTGGTTAGGTGACGGGGCCATTTGTGGCTTGATCCATCTGACCTAGTTTTGTGGGGAAGAGACGAGGCCTTTGTGGCTTATTTCATCTTAACTCCATTGGGGTGGAGGAGATGAGACCTTTGTGGCTTATTTCATCTTGGCTAATCTTTTAACCCTAGGAGGAGGGTCCTATTTATAGTCGTTAAACGACTTGGTGGGCAAGACAGATAAAACCCTAGATCTATGAGATATTATCTTTTTGGATAATATCTCAAAATACAAAGATTTCCTACCTATCTAAAACACCTAAAATACTAAAATTTTGGTGTCTACAAATGCCCCCTCGAGATTTGTTGTGGAGACTTCGACGTCGGCTGCAACTTGGTCTCGAAACTTGATGTAGAATTAACAGAGACAACTTGATGTGCCCCCATGACTTCTACGGTCTTGATCCTTGAGAAATGGAGATGAAGAGCGAAAATTTTCACGTCGGGTTCACCAATTTGTAAACCATAAAAATTTAATTACGAAAATAAATATGGAATACAACAATTTTATTATCGAAAGATTGCGTGTTACAACTTTCGTGATTCTCTTGATGCCATCTCCAAGGATTTTAGGGTTTTCAGTTTGAGGGTCTTATCGACTTATTCTCGAACTGTTTTGGGTTGGTGATGCATGGGAGCTATGGGTCAAAGCTAATAATAGAAGTTAAAGACCATCACGTCAACTTTCAGGCTCGATATCTTTTAAACTATTCAGTATTTAGAGGATCCATAGATTGGAAAGTAAAGTTCTTGATCTAAGCTTTCCGAAAAGTGGTCATATGCCTTAATTGGTTAAGTAACGAAGGAGATATGCCTGTTTTAAGTTGAGCTGTCCAGTTTCTACGCGGGTACACAAGGATGGCCGAATCTGCTATATTCCCGAAGCCATGCACGTCCAAGGAAGTTCTTAGTAGATATAATACTTATTGTTATTTGTGTCTTTGTTTAAGTTTAGGAAAGTGTCTAATTTACAGTAATTTTGTGGAATAAAGGAGCCTATAAGGTTTCCGAGTTGTTCAATAAGTAATAAGGAAAGTCTAGAACCTTATCTTATTCCTTAGAGTCTAGATGTTTCTAGTTAGTATAAGTAGAGAGTCTTATTGTATTGTTTTTCAGATTATATAAGTTTGAGCATTAATATCAAAGAGTCGAAGGGAGTTTCCTTCAAAATCTTGGCCTTGCGAGGTATTCTTTTGGTTTGTGCCTTGTTTCTTTGTGATCTAGGTGCTTGCCTTTTGTTTGTGCTTTGTTTCTTTGTGATCTTAGTACAAATTAGTCTTAGTCGAGTATTCTTGTGAGGATTCTAGACTAATTCATATCCTTTATTTTCTGTTTTAATTCCGCTGCGTTACAAATTCAAAAACACATAAAAATTAGAGTAAGTTTTACATCAAATTGGTATCAGAGCTTGGTTATAACAAACTTCTATGCTTTGTTAGTCTTGGTTGTGGTTGATTGTTGCTTATCAATGAATTATAAATTTCCTAAGTTTGATGGGAGTGGTGATTCTGAAGATTATTTAAATTGGGAAAGAAAGATCGAGCGTAAATTCAATTGAATTGGTTTTGATGATCGTGAAAGATTCGATCATGTGAAACTTATTTTAGTAAGAGACGCATTCCATTGGTTTGAAATTTTGAAGAAGCGACGCAAACATGAAGGTAAGTGCAAGATTCATTCGTGGGAAGTACTCAAGTGCAAGCTACGTAAACGATATATGCCAAGGAATTTTATTGAAGATGTGTCGTTCAAAAAGTCGTCTTATGAGCATGAACAAGCAAATAATGATCTGATTTTGTTGGACATGATGAAGAAACTTGACCGTATGCAAGATGACTTGAAGAAAGTTAGGAGTGCACATCTTGAAAAGCATGATTCAAGTGAAGACAAAGAAGAAATCAAAGAAGTGATCTTGGAGGAACAATCGCAAGTACATGAATTCATACAAATCCAAGAGCATGAAGAGAGTGAGATTAGTGACCAAGCCAAAACATTGGATCTTTGTTATACTTCTAAGGAGGAAAGCATTGATTTTTCACGAATGTCTTTTGGGGAAGAGAAAGTAACGACTTCCAATGAACATGGGGTTATAATTGAAAATGAGATAGATCACAAGTTGGTTTACCAGAAAATGGATGATCGAAGTTCATACAAATCTTATGTTGATCTCTATATTAATAAGGGATTTCATGAAGATGTCAAAGGTAAATCAAGATTGTTGTTGTGTCTCTACAAAGATAGCACCGAATTCAAAGGTAAAGAACAAGAATACAAACACGATGGTCGAAAGATTGTGCATCAAGGAATGATTGGTATGAAGTGGATTGATATTGAAGATCATGGTGTTTCAAAACTGATCAAGTACATTGAAGATGATGAGTTAAAGGACAAATACTTGTGCATATGTTTAGTGTTTGTGTTAGTTCTACTTCTCATTGTGATCCTTGTATATGATCCGGGTGGTTGTAGGAATATGTTTCTCTACTTTAGGACTTCAGATTCGAGGACGAATCTTTTCAAAGAAGGGGAGAATGATGCATGGGAGCTATGGGTCAAAGCTAATAATAGAAGTTAAAGACCATCACGTCAAATTCCAGGCTCGATATCTTTTAAACTATACAGTATTTAGAGGATCCATAAATTGGAAAGTAAAGTTCTTGATCTAAGCTTTCTGAAAAGTGGTCATATGCCTTAATTGGTTAAGTAACGAAGGAGATATGCCTGTTTTAAGTTGAGCTGTCCAGTTTCTACGCGGGTACACAAGGATGGCCGAATCTGCTATATTCCCGAAGCCATGCACGTCCAAGGAAGTTCTTAGTAGATATAATACTTATTGTTATTTGTGTCTTTGTTTAAGTTTAGGAAAGTGTCTAATTTACAGTAATTTTGTGGAATAAAGGAGCCTATAAGGTTTCCGAGTTGTTCAATAAGTAATAAGGAAAGTCTAGAACCTTACCTTATTCCTTAGAGTCTAGATGTTTCCAGTTAGTATAAGTAGAGAGTCTTATTGTATTGTTTTTCAGATTATATAAGTTTGAGCATTAATATCAAAGAGTCGAAGGGAGTTTCCTTCAAAATCTTGGCCTTGCGAGGTATTCTTTTGGTTTGTGCCTTGTTTCTTTGTGATCTAGGTGCTTGCCTTTTGTTTGTGCTTTGTTTCTTTGTGATCTTAGTACAAATTAGTCTTAGTCGAGTATTCTTGTGAGGATTCTAGACTAATTCATATCCTTTATTTTCTGTTTTAATTCCGCTGCGTTACAAATTCAAAAACACATAAAAATTAGAGTAAGTTTTACATCAAATTTAATTGGTTAAGTAACGAAGGAAATATGCCTGTTTTAAGTTGAGCTGTCCAGTTTCTACGCGGGTACATAAGGATGGCCGAATCTGCTATATTCCCGAAGCCATGCACGTCCAAGGAAGTTCTTAGTAGATATAATACTTATTGTTATTTGTGTCTTTGTTTAAGTTTAGGAAAGTGTCTAATTTACAGTAATTTTGTGGAATAAAGGAGCCTATAAGGTTTCCGAGTTGTTCAATAAGTAATAAGGAAAGTCTAGAACCTTACCTTATTCCTTAGAGTCTAGATGTTTCTAGTTAGTATAAGTAGAGAGTCTTATTGTATTGTTTTTCAGATTATATAAGTTTGAGCATTAATATCAAAGAGTCGAAGGGAGTTTCCTTCAAAATCTTGGCCTTGCGAGGTATTCTTTTGTTTGTGCTTTGTTTCTTTGTGATCTTAGTACAAATTAGTCTTAGTCGAGTATTCTTGTGAGGATTCTAGACTAATTCATATCCTTTATTTTCTGTTTTAATTCCGCTGCGTTACAAATTCAAAAACATAAAAATTAGAGTAAGTTTTACATCAGTTGGTTAGGTGACGGGGCCATTTGTGGCTTGATCCATCTGACCTAGTTTTGTGGGGAAGAGACGAGACCTTTGTGGCTTATTTCATCTCAACTCCATTGGGGTGGAGGAGATGAGGCCTTTGTGGCTTATTTCATCTTGGCTCCTCTTTTAACCCTAAGAGGAGGGTCCTATTTATAGTCGTTAAAAAACGACTTGGTAGGAAAGACAGATAAAATCCTAGATCTATGAGATATTATCTTTTTGGATAATATCTCAAAATACAAAGATTTCCTACCTATCTAAAACACCTAAAATAATAAAATTTTGGTGTCTACAAGTTCATCGTTTTAAGTTTTAATAAACTTTACTTTTGACTCAGTTTCAATGAAATGCTGAATTATATATATACACACACACACACACACACACATATACTTTGTTAATTCCTAATTGGTCGTGGAGATGATTTGAACCTTATTAAATGAACAAGATTAACACTATATTTTGTCTCTAGTCATAAAATGAGGCGACATCTCAATTAACTAGATTGTAAGTCGGTTGATGACTAGTTCAATAGTCATAGGTTCATAGAGATGAATAACCAATTACATAGACAGGGTGTCGACAGGGTGTAGAAGACACCCTGTCAGACATATGACCAATTATAGAACCTTTGTGCCTGGTCGTGGCAAGGTAATCTATATTATTCATATTAGTCGATTCTTTCGATCTGAGATTATTTGTCTGAGTTTATACAGCAGGCGGTGACTTTGATTTTTGTCCTAAGTCGTGCCGTAAAAGGAGGCTAAAAGGGCATCTATTGGGTCATAACCGACTGTATGAAACAAAGAAAATAAGTCAAGATGGGATTGTCCACCCATGTTAGGGTATAATATCTTTGGGCCACTCGAGGTATTATAAATGGCAATGCGTGGCCACGCTCGGAAGAGATCTATAATAGATATTCCGGTCAAACAGTCATAATTCAGATCGAGAAAACCACTTTTGATAAAGATCCAATGCAAGTTAGACCTGAAAGATACTTCGCATTGAATGGGAGATATAACGGACAAGAGAATCGGTAACGCATGACTTGTCTCGCACAAGTGGGAGATTGTTGGAGTAGGTGTCCTGTGACAATAATGCGTTAACTAATTAAATCTAATTAGGAATAAACCTGGGATATATTGAATATACTAAGTCAGTTGATTAACGTAAATCGGTAACGGTTGGCTGGCTAGAGTTTGACGTTATTGTCGTTTGACGGCGTTAATCAACTGATCCCTCTCTGTCACACCGGTAAAGATAGTTTCTCCAAAGGATATTATATTTGTACTGGATACAATATAATATAAACCTTAATGTTTCAGTTAAAGAGTTAACTGATTATATCGGATGGTGTGTTACGAGTTCGGAACTCAAGTCGTATATAATTACGATTATTTGTGTAAATTGTCGATATTGACAATTAGCTAATTAAATTACAAAGTGTTGTAATTTTAGCTAAAATGATGTAATTAGTAATTATTATATATGGATATATTATTACTAAATTGCAACTTTTAAGAGTTAATGAATACAAGTTAGTAAAGGCTTTTTGGTAACTTTATTACCAACTTACTAACCACTATATATAGTGAATGGTGATGAGATAAGAATCTGATCTCCTTGATAACACATAATTTTCTACACAAACAAATTGTTTTTTAAAAAGAGAAAAAAATGAAATTTTCTATTTTTCTCTCTAAAAATCAGCCCTCTTCTAACACCGTTAAGATCAAGTTTTCTTCATTGCATGTCAATGAAAACTTGATCAAAACACTTTTCTAAACCTAGAATACATTAGCTAAAGTGTTAGCTAATTTTACTTTGGTTTTAAGGTTTAATTCACCTATTTATACTAGCTTATTTTAGGTGAATTTTGGAGAGCTTCTTTGGTGGATCAAGGGAGGAAGTTCCCTAACTTGGAAACTCAAGATTAAGGAGGAGGATCCCCATTTAATAGCAGCTCAATAAACTTCTTGGAGTGTGGTCAAATTTCCTCCTTATTAAGGTATAAAAACTTGTTTTATACACTTATTCATGCTTTAATCTTACAGTCAACTAAAGATCATTAGCCAAACTTAATTATGAGTAATTAAGTACTAATTAGAGGAGTCTAATTAATTGCTACATAACTTTCAATCTCCTATGAGGAAAAGAAGGATCATGCTTGTAGTCATGGTCGCGGACATGGATGAATGTGGATGTGGCCGAGACTTCTACATACACTGACTACTAAACAGTAGAAAGTCCTCCAATTCTAAAATAGCAATCTACAATTATAGCCGGGCAACATCTCATGGTATTGTATAATAGAATGAAGACATGGTCAGAATTATAAGTTTATAACCATAGTTGTCAATATCATGGCACAATTTTCATTATTGGAGATTAAAGAAACTACTACAATTTTGTTATTGTTGTGCAAATAAAAGTTACCGGCCATGTACCAAATCACTGGGTGGTACCAGGAGTCGTTGCGAATAACGCGCAATTTTAAGTGCATACTAAAATTTTGGCCCGAAGTTCAAAATTCAAGATTAAAAGTGTATGGTATTATGTCACTACGCCAGAAATTGGATTTAACACCGGGTGTAAAATCAATGAGACACCGGTTATACCCGGTATTTGGACTGCCGGTGTCATATGCTAAGACACCGGTTACTCTAAACAAAACCGGTGTCAAAAAGTAGCATCTAAGACACCGGTTAGGTCCAAAACCGGTGTCAAATGTGTGATTTGGATCTGGTCAAACAAGCACATATGACACCGATTATACCCCAACCGGTGTCTTTTGTGCACCAAATTTAAAAAAAAAAAAAAAAATTATTTTTTTTACCAGCATGCTCTGGTTCCATAGTTGTTCCTTCCCTGTACACCCACTCCCATACTACTACACTCCTACCCACCAAGCCACCACCGTACATCCCCCACATATCAACAACTAATTAAACAAAATTTATTTGAGATCATACTCAACAACAATCTTCATATTACATACACAGGACAATCTTCATATTACATACACAGGGCATAAGACGAAAATTCAGAAAAGTTATTGCAAGTAAAAAAAATACAAGAATACAATCTCAAGGGAAGAAGCTTAAGAAATTAAATCTCTGAAAAATTGCAAGTAAAAGTAGAACAATATATATCTAATCTTAAGTGAACAAGAGTAAGATTGATTAGTATCTCAGTCTTAACCGAAAAACAATCAATTAGATCTCAATCTCTAGCATCTTTGTATATCGATCCAAAATTAGATAAATACATTAAATATCAAATACCGTATATTAGATCTCACTTTGGAGTACATTTGCAAAATTTTACAAAAACTACAACTAGATAAAAAAAAATCCTAATAAAATTCACAAAACTTACATAAAAGAAATCTTGGAACTCCAACGAAAGTTAGAGGGTTAGAAGGGATGAAACGCTGAAGGTAAGTTAGAGGGTTTTTTTTTTTTTTTTTCCTAAAAGAGTAGAGATAAATATGTTGTAGAAAAATGATCGGAGAATTGATTTTTGATTTTTGAGGGAGTTTGATTGTTAAACTCACAACTACCGGAGGAATTAAGGGGATCTTTCATGGAGATAGATCTCGACTTTTTTTTTAAGGGAGTTGTTGATTGAATTGATAATTGAAGAGAGAGAGAGAGAGAGAGAGAGAGAGAGAGAGAGAGAGAGAGAGAGAGAGAGAGAGAGGAGCGTGCGTGGTAGGCGAAGATAACAAGAGAATACTCTTATAAAGAATTAATTAATAAAAGCAAAAAAAAAAAAAAGTGGAACACACAATCACAATTCACACATATAACACCGGTTGACCACAAAACCGGTGTTATATGTATTATCTTTTTTTTTTTAGTTTCTTTTTACATTGTAATTGTTATAACACTGGTTGTCCTTAAAACCGGTGTTAAAAGTGTCGCCGATGTTTTTCCAACAATTTTACAAATTTTTTTTTTTAAAATGGCTTTTAACACCGGGTGACACACAACCGGTGTCGTCTTGATTTATGACACCGGTTTTTGTGTTTCCGGTTTCATATGTCCTGGTGTTATATGCTATTTTTGGCGTAGTGTGTGAATGCCTTTAAAATATTAATTGTTTTATTTGTAACGGATGACATACTCGTTCCCGTAGACTATTCAAGTGAGAGTGAAGCTCGATAATGAAATTGGTCAAAAACAGTAGTCTTGTACAAAGTAGATCGTAACCTTCGTGGTTTCGTATATTTCTGAAAAGTCATATGATTTATATCTTACGACTTTATGATGATGACCAATAATTTTGGACTAGAAGTTTCAAAATCATGTTTAATTTATACTTTATATCTATAGGAGTAGAGCGAATCTTTGACCTGAAGTTCAAAGTTATCTTTTAAATTTATTTACACTTTGACCTGAATCAATGGACAATTTTCTAAATTAATGTTGAGGGTAATATTTATAGATTATGATTGGATTAAGTATGCCTAAATTAACACTTTGACCTGAAGTTCGAAGTGTATAATTTTAAGTAAAATCTTTCACGAATTGAATTTGAAGGATAATATATTATGAAATATTACACAATTGATTAAAAACAAGAAGATAATCATGTAGACTACATGCTATTGGACTAGAAATTCCAGATATTTATTATGATGACCAATAAGTCAGAAAAATGCTTTAGCCAGAAGTCAAAAATTCAAAATGACATAGTTTGCTATCAATAATCATAAACAAGAGATATGTCAATTGTGTGTGTAAGAAAATGTTCACAACAGCCATGGGACATATAAATTATTTTGGATCCGAAGTTCCAAAAAAAAAAATTAGCAAAGTCAGTTAATCTCGTATACGATTGTCACGCCCCAAAATCATTATTGGGACATATTAGACGGCAACCTACGAAAAGTAGGCTAAGCCATTCTTATTTCTCAGAAGTCGAGGGTACACAACATATGTTACACAATATTATACATACGAATACTATTGTACAAACGATCACTAAGGCCATTTATTTATGTTACAAGTCGATTTGTGTAGCTCACTCAAATTCCCACCTCCAGCTAGTATTGATCACCTGAAAAGATTTATTATTGAAAGGGTGAGCTCAACAGCCAAGTAAAAGACAGTTTCCGATTTAACCGGATCTAAACAGCTGCTAAAATAGTAAAACAATAATAATTCGTAAAAGCATAAATAAATCCAAGTAGTGGGTAGTATAGTTCTGGTTAGTTCATAAGTTCTCAGTCACTGCCAGTTTACTCCCTTGGCAAGGCCAGACGGATATCCTCGTTTCAAAGTTAGCCAGAACATAAAACTAACCCACAAAATCAAAGTAGTTCAGAAAATAATCAGAGTTTACAGTACTTGATCCTCTTTAAAAATAAGCATTAAAGTATACAAAAATAATACTATAAGCTAAATCAGAAAGAGTCCCTTACTTGAATTCCAAATCACCGCGCTAATACTCCGTGCGTTTTCTTGTTCTAAGTAAATAAAGTCGCGTAAGTTATTTATTTAAGGTTATATTGGCAAGGTAATCATGTTGTCATTTATTTGATAATTAACTGTCCAATGGTCCAACGACGTCCGAATTCTAAAAGTGACGATTATCTAGTCAAATTGTTAATTTACTATTTATCGTCTTTTAGTGGAAATCATTCACTCTAAGATTATTTTCACCACTGAGGTAATTCCGCCGGGTTATTTTATAATCATGGAGCTACTGTTTACCACTAACATATTTTATTCTTGGGTAGTTGTTAATACGGTGACGTTCACAAACTGGGGTAATTCCGCCGAGTTACTTGCACCGTAATAACTGTTCGCCCCAAGGTTAATCAATTATCGAAAACGTGTACGAAAATATTAACAGCGTTGTCTAACGATAATAACTTCATAACAGTTTAAGAGTTATACCTTGGCTACGTTAAGTGACGATGACTATTTCGACAGAGTCTCGCTAAGAAGATGTCACTTTTCGCACGTACGTAACAACTACTTATTTCGTAAATTATCTTTACGAAATCTTATAATACTCGGAACTTACTTTATATGTGGTGTGCTTATGGTCTGAAACACTTCAGTTTATTTCACTCAGTACAACACTAGTGTGTTGATTTTTGCGTAGAAGAACTGAGTAGAGATGAATGTACACCAATTCACCAATTCAGCTTTCTCTTGAATGTACACCAATTCACCAAGGGTAATTGGTTTACCCCCTGCAACAAGTACAATAATCACCCAACTAGGCATTAAATGCCTTAACAATTCACACGACCACTTTTCTTCTTCTTCTTCTTGTTTTTTTTTTTTTTTTTTTTTTTTTTTTTTGTTATTATTAAGGTGGGTTATTACATCCACCCCTCCTAATAAGAAGTTTCGTCCCGAAACTTGCCAAGATTAAGATTTGAATAAGTAAGAAAGCTGTTCCTTTGCGTACGATCCTTTTTCGAATTAGTGTGTCGAAAACCGAATAAGATAAGATCGTATGTTAACACCATAATCAAACTTCTGTGCTCGTTCACCATAAGTTAAGTCTCCTTGAAGATGGGTAATCCCCCAATCATAAGTTTGGTTTCCTTCCAACTTATAATGACTTTTGAATCAACAAGCTTTGAAACAATTTTTTGTGAACCCCAATTCGGTGCACTCTCTTGGTTGGTGAAACACTCGGAAACCTTGTCTTCCCCCTTTATATCCGTCCTTTTATGTTGACATAACTCTTCGATGACTCTACTCTAATCTTGTCACGTTATTTGTGTTCTACATTAATTTCATTCTGCGCAAAGTACACCTCATAAGGAAATCCCATTCTGTGAACCCCTCAAGTCTAATTCCCGCTTCAAACACACGTTCTCTTGTGTTTAGCTAGTTTTACTAGCTAGACTAGTATATACCAGAGATGATATACAACCTCTAAGTGCATATCTAGACCTATCATCTCATGTGAACTTTGCCTAAAATCACGCTGCACGCTTGGAATCTCTGATTGTCTGATACAACTGACTTACTAACTTCATTCTTGTCTCGAAAAGTAATCTTTGAAAATCTATCACTTGTGGATATGTCACCAGTTTACTTGTCAACAGTAGAAGCCATATGATTCTGATTCGACTGTCATCAACCAACTCCTATACTAACACTGTTAGTGCTAAGTTCTCGATATGCCATTTAATACATGTCCGTGTTCCTCAACATGAATTCCTATGTTACCTTATGGATTTTCCCGTAAAATATGGCGAGTTGTCTGTGTATCCTGCAAGTTTCCTCTATCACTTGTATAAAAGAATAAGTTCCATGTACCAAGCAGACAACAAAACAATTTCTTACACATTTTTAGTAAGTTCAAACTCTCCTCCATTATGGATACCGACAGTTCAGACCAAATTTTGGATGAACAAGAATTCTCAAGAGAATCCACAGATTACATAAACTTTTTATCCGAAATTCCTATCGAGCTTACCCAAAACACCCATTCTATTAAACTTCCGGTCACACGTCAATCATCACCAATTGATCTTCAACTATCTCTCCAAGTTTCTAATACTCATGAGCGGATACAACGATCACCTCCTCAACATGCTATGCCCGTCTTGGTTGGCGATTGTCCTCAGAATTTCCTTTTTCATGACCCTTATTCTCCAGCGCATTTATTCGTCGCGGATGATGAGGTTTTTTCTATGTCATTGCATCTAACCTTTCCTTTTATTTTTTCTCCGTCCATCTCAATATCCGAACAAAAATAACTGTTATCTAGGATTCTATTTGGGAAGCCCAGTTATTTTTCATTCTTGTATACTTAGGGTATTGGTTTGTGACGCACGTTCCTGGTCTGAAGAGTTTCTTCTTCTCCAATTAAGGGTTATGACCAGGGTTTACTACCCTTCTGCCATTTTGGTAGTATTATCAGGAAATGAGGTCGGTCACAGAGTGTCATCCCAAATTTCTTTTACGGATTTTTGTGTATGTCCAAAAAAAGAGAATATTCCACCTTTATTACTCATGTGGTGCAACCATTGTTTCTGTGCCATCACTCATCTTGCTAAGGGTATGATAAATCTGGTCGTTTATGCTCTACCTACTTGTCTGATGAAAGGCACTATAATTCGTAAGGGTAAGGGTCCTAAGCATAGTTCTGTAAATTTTCAGTGGCCAACTCTACTTGACCTCACCTCCTCGAGTCGTCTAAGGATATCAATGGGTAGTAACCATCAATTTGAGCAATCCCTTAGAGATTTCCTCTACTGGTTGCTTCCCTCGGGTTTTCCTTTATATAACTTACATGTTTTTGTTTGGTCTTTGGTCGTAAGGCTTTCTTTGTACTTATCGATAGACTTTCAAGGTCGATTTTGTCTATCCCTTGGATATCAAAAGACTCACCACCACACGTCCTTTCAATTGCTATTCTATTTGAAGGTCCTCAAAGTTTTAAAGGTGGTCTGACCTTACGGTCGCCTGATGGTACCTATCAAGCTGGGATTAGTACAAGGGGGGAAAATCGATCATTCTCTTTCTTTGTCTTGTCACTATTTCAAAAGGGTTTGCGATTGACACATAGATTAGAGGTGAAGGAGTTAGAGATTCTCGTAGATGCCCTTCAATTCAAGTCTCACTTGTCGAATCTCGAAGTGTTTCTTCCCGAAGTTGAATCACTGCTATGAGATATTCTACATCTTATGCGACTACAGATTTGGGAAATCTGTATACGTCATCTTTCTCAGGATGAACTAAAAGGTGTCAAACTAATGGCTGAACTCAGCTCTCTTTTTCCTTGGGGTTATTTCGAGGAGTTGGAATCTTCGCCATCTTCTACTATTGCCATTGTACCCTTTTGACGCTCTTTTGACACGGCGGAAAAAAAAAAGTCCCCCCCCCCCATTTTTTTCTTTTCTCCGATTTTCCCGCTCCTTTCTACTAAACCCTCGTTCTGTCTTTCCCTATAAAACCCTCGACCGACAATCCTCAACCCGCCTCACATTTCCAACACTCCCACTCTCACTTTCTTTCCTTCAGTTTCATCATCATCATCGTCCTTGTTGCCGTCGTTGGGTCCTTGTCCTGTCCTCTGCTCCATCGTAGGTATGACATTTTAAGCATTAACCCGTTTTCATCTTCTGCGCAACATGAGGGTTAAGCTGACGGATGACGAAGTGTTGGGGCCTTTGTTCATGGCTTGTCTCCTTATGATAATATTTCTAATAACGTTTATTTGTTGTATGGTAGCAGATAGTTTGCTATGATTAAGAGTGTAGTATTTTGTTTTCAAAATTTCGACTCTATTGAAAGCGGTTAGCACTTGTAATACGAAATCCACACTTCCGTATGAAATATATCTTATTTTGTTTCTCGTCTCGATCTATTAAAGTTCAAATTTCTTTTCTTAACGACAATTCGAACGATCTCTTTATAATTAGTTCAAGTTAGTATAAGAAAACTCTCATAAGACGCTTATGATCATAAGAACGACGATAGAACTTATATAATGCAACTATAGAACTGCTAATTATATTAAGTCCTCACCTACTCCTTCCATGCTTTGTACTACTTTACTCAAAACTTTTTCCGCAACCGTCATCTTCAAGTCCTTGACTGAAATAGTTATAACAAGTTAAGTAAACCAAACTTAATCTACCCATACTCTCTGGTCTGTATTGTTTTCCTAGGGTCGAACTATTGCTCTGATACCACTTAATCTGTCACGCCCCAAAATCATTATTGGGACATATCAGACGGCAACCTACGAAAAGTAGGCTAAGCCATTCTTATTCCTTAGAAGTCGAGGATACACAACATATGTTACACAATATTATACATACGAATACTATTGTACAAACGATCACTAAAGCCATTTATTTATGTTACAAGTCGATTTGGGTAGTTCACTCAAATTCCCACCTCCAGCTAGTATTGATCACCTGAAAAGATTTATTATTGAAAGAATGAGCTCAACAGCCCAGTAAAAGACAGTTTCCGATTTAACCGGATCTAAACAGCTGCTAAAATAGTAAAACAATAATAATTCGTAAAAGCATAAATAAATCCAAGTAGTGGGTAGTATAGTTCTAGTTAGTTCAGAAGTTCTCAGTCAGTGCCAGTTTACTCCCTTGGCAGGGCCAGACGGATATGCTCGTTTCAAAGTTAGCGAGAATATAAAACTAACCCACAAAATCAAAGTAGTTCAGAAAATAATCAGAGTTTACAGTACTTGATCCTCTTGAAAAATAAGCATTAAAGTATACAAAAATAATACTATAAGCTAAATCAGATGAGTCCCTTACTTGAATTCCAAATCACCGCGCTAATACTCCGTGCGTTTTCTTATTCTAAGTAAATAAAGTCGCGTAAGTTATTTATTTAAGGTTATATTGGCAAGGTAATCATGTTGTCATTTATTTGATAATTAACTATCCAATGGTCCAACGACGTCCGAATTCTAAAAGTGACGATTATCTAGTCAAATTGTTAATTTACTATTTATCGTCTTTTAGTGGAAATCATTCACTCTAAGATTATTTTCACCACTGAGGTAATTCCGCCGGGTTATTTTATAATCATGGAGCTACTGTTTACCACTAACATATTTTATTCTTGGGTAGTTGTTAATACGGTGACGTTCACAAACTGGGGTAATTTCGCCGAGTTACTTGCACCGTAATAACTATTCGCCCCAAGGTTAATCAATTATCGAAACCGTGTACAAAAATATTAACAGCGTTGTCTAACGATAATAACTTCATAACCGTTTAAGAGTTATACCTTGGGTACGTTAAGTGACGATGACTATTTCGACAGAGTCTCGCTAAGAAGATGTCACTTTTCGCACGTACGTAACAACTACTTATTTCGTAAATTATCTTTACGAAATCTTATAATACTCGGAACTTACTTTATATGTGGTGTGCTTATGGTCTGAAGCACTTCAGTTTATTTCACTCAGTACAACACTAGTGTGTTGATTTTTCCGTCGAAGAACTGAGTAGAGATGAAGCTATTTGTAGGCGCAAGAATCAGCTTTCTCTTGAATGTACACCAATTCACCAAGGGTAATTGGTTTACCCCCTCCAACAAGTACAATAATCACCCAACTAGGCATTAAATGCCTTAACAATTCACACGACCGCTTTTCTTCGTCTTTTTTTTTTTTTTGTTATTATTAAGGTGGGTTATTACAACGATAGATCACATGATACTTGAACATGAAGTTCAAACTATGATACACGACAAAGTTGATTCAAGTAATTGGATCAAGATTGAGCTTGAAGTCTCGATAGAATTTTATATTTATAACTTGTAGTTTAAATTTTGAGTTTTTATTTCTTGTACTACTTTTGAATATCAATTTCTCACTTTAATTTTGTGTAATTTATTATTACTTCTTGATATTATTTGTTATTCAATGAATATTAGTATAATTATTATGAATTAACCTAAAACTTATTAGCGACATTTGATTAAAGTATCATAGTCAGATGCTCCTGAAGAGCATGGGGTGAAGTGTAATGTATATTTACTCTAGAAGAGTTCAAATTATACAAAAGATGTTAATAAAACATTCATGTGAAATTAAACCTACTCCATAATATTGTTATCTACCATAAGAAATTCTGCTCTAGAAGAGTACATACCCCATTAAAGTAGGTAATAAACATAGAAGTCTGGCCAATATTGAGAGAGGCGCTAGATTGTGTCCAAGTATCACATCAATTTTAATAATGTACAAAAGAATTGTGAAATTTAGTCAACCAGAAGATTTGTAACACTACGAAATTTGGAAAGTGGATTATGGAGTTGGTTTGTCCCACATTGGGAAAATAAGGCTTATATGATCAGTTTATAATAGATTCCTACCATCATACTACCAACAAGGCCTTCACCTTTTAGAGCCCAAGCGAGGATTTATGGGCTTATTGGTGACTTCCCATCTTATTGGGTTGTGTTGCGACGCATGATGGATCGGGCTGTTACAGATGGTATCAGAGCAACCTTGCGACCGCGTGTTGGGTGCTGGGGCGAGGCCCAGGCCAGCCGTCTAGCGGGGGAGATCTTGGACCTGTGTTAATGTTGATATGGTTTGGTCGAGTCGCAACGGGGACGTTGCGGTCTTTAAGTGGGGGAGTTTGTAACACTACGAAATTTGGAAAGTGGATTATGGAGTTGGTTTGTCCCACATTGGGAAAATAAGGCTCATATGATCTGTTTATAATAGATTCCTACCATCATACTACCAACAAGGCCTTCACCTTTTAGAGCCCAAGCGAGGATTTATGGGCTTATTGGTGACTTCCCATCTTATTGGGTTGTGTTACGACGCATGATGGATCGGGCTGTTACAAGATTGGCTTATGATCATTGCTATTTCGCCGGCTATAAGTTTGATATATGACAAATGATCAAAAGTAGAAATAAAACTAGCATACAGTTTGATGTGATAAATAAGGTCATCGAATTATAAAATTATTGGAATTTTCCTTCATAGAATATGATAATGTGCTGAAAGACTATCTCGTGTTATAAACTTATTCTTTTATGGCAAGACATAACAACGAGATAAAACAAATTTTTAATTTTGGAGATCTCGTAGATAAATGAGATTATATATATTTAAAAGTTTATGAGAATAACTTAGTGGCCTGACGTCCACATTTTTTTTGGGTAGTTATGAAATTAATATACAAGTATATGGATAAAGTGATCTCCTATTTTGGGGCAATTATGTTACAACACAAGAAAACCAACTGCATGATGCATATACGTACTCCCTATGACCATCGATAATGTGTGCTCCTGAATTGAGCCGATTAAGTATGTAATTATATTTCATTTAAGGTAGACATGATTGATAAGTGGCCCCATAAATCTATCCATTGGATAGTTTTTACCACCTTAGGGGGAGAACGATTGGAGAAAGCTGGTAAAAATATAGGTTTCCCCACGTTACACAATAATTTCTTGTAAATATATATGAGATACATAAGAATATATATTTGAGATAGAAATGAATTTGTGTATTGATATATTATATGAACCAGTTTTATCTTCCCAAATCATTAATAAATGTTTGTGCATGAAACTCTTATGATTTGACTGTAAACAGATATCATTATGAAGTAGTGAGTTGCAGATCAGTCAAAGAGTTGACATGTATTTAACAATTAGATTCTTGCCAATTTTATGATAAACATTGCACCTGAAGTTTAGAAGAAGCATAATTTTCGATCGGTTCCAATATTAGAATAAATGGCAAGATGATGCAGTTGGCTCTCATGAAGAGTACTATGATACTATAGGTATCCATAAGTCTATAAAGAGACATTTATATCTGAATTATTGTATATGGCCTAGTAGAAAAGAAATGGTACCTCCTAAATTTGTATTCAGATATCGTATATCAGTACTGACCAATGAAGTTATTGTAAGGAATTATGAAATCCTTATATCGGTATATATGGAACCGATAAATAAAAAGGCATATGCGAGATATTTGGACAAGACATGCAAATGAGGATTACATGTAAGTCCAATTGAAGTCGACGTGATAATAATTGAAATGAGCTCATGGTCCAGTAGTCCAATTGATTTATAATTTGTACAAAAGAGTTTTATTATTGAGTCTTGTCTTTACGTGCATGTAGGAAAGTCTAGTTTCTAGTTAAAAAGTTTTTATGAATTTATTGTGAATTTGTGATATTATCATTTTAGTCTATCTTATTACTTTTCAAATATTATATTTTATGTAGCATGAGTTAATTTGTTCTCGATGTATTTTAGAGTGCCCCTAGATGTTGTTATAAAGTAGATTTGTTATCAATATTGCATTATATCGAAGTATAGAAAGAACGGAAATGGAAGTTTCTCAAATAATTAGATAGATAAAATGTTCCAGAAGAACTCATATGTTTTATGGGTAAGATATAATTGTACTGAACAATTATATCTAATGATGATGAGACATTTTACTCCATATAAAATTATTTTTATCTAGATTGACTCAACCAGAAGTTGAGACGAATATCAATTGATCATGAATGATTACGATCTAGGAGTACCATAATTATGATGTAGAAGTTATCACACATGATCTTTAAAATTACATGTATTAAATATGCAGTACAAATATTTTCATTATTTTACGATAATCTCAAGTAATAAATGTTTGATCACAACCTCGAGATGAAAAATTTATGTCAACCTTGAGAAAAAGGGTTGGTCATTATAATCTCGAGACGGAGGTATGTTATCATGATCAATTGAAAAATGGTATGTTAAATGATCTTAACAATGTGTTGCGCATTAAGAAAGGATATTTTGTTTGTTGTACTCTTTTTCCCTTCGTCTAGGGTTTTCCCCAATGGGTTTTACCTAACAAGGTTTTTAAGGAGACAACACTATTTGTATAAATATTTTGCTGAAAGTGAATGGATAAAGACGATTTCAAACAATATTTAACTAAATATTGCATTTCCCTTTGGAGTCACACTTTGGAGTCTAGAGGGTTTCGGTTGAGCCGAAACAAGACCGAATATTTGGAGTGTAAGTTCAGCTGCAGTAGGCGAACGGAGACAGACACGATCAGGTTGGATGGGAAGATTGTTCAGGGATCAGATTTCTTTCGATATTTGGGATCGATTCTTCAAAAGGATGGAGAATTAGATGGAGATGTGGCCCATAGGATCAGATCAGGTTGGGTGAAGTGGAAGAATGCCACAAGGCTCCTGTGTGATCGAGGAATGCCCAATAAGTTGAAGGGTAAATTTTATTGTACAGTAATCAGGTCGGCACTGTTATACGGCACGGAATGTTGGGCCGTGAAACATTGTCACGTTCATAAGATGAGTGTGACGGAGATGCGCATGCTACGGTGGATGTGTGGACATACAAGACATGATCGGTTAAGAAATGAAGTTATTAGGGAGAAAATAGGGGTTGCGCCCATCGCGGACAAAATGATGGAGAACCGATTGAGGTGGTATGGTCATGTGAGGAGGAGGCCTAGTGACGCGCTGGTTAGAAGAGTAGAAGGGTGGGGAAGTGATAATATTAGTAGAGGTCGGGAAAGACCCAAGATGACTTGGATGAGGGTGATTAGAAGTGATATGAGCTTCCTAGGGCTTGAAGAGAGTATGGTGTTGGATAGGGCGGCGTGGAGAGACGCTATCCATGTGGAGGACTAAATTTGACTATTTTTAGTTTCTTTGTTTGGTTTTCCTAACTTGTTCCAAAACTTTTCCTTACTTGGTGTTCAAAGTTATATGTTTTCGCTCATTTTCAAACTTTTTACTTATTTTGAGGACTTTCTAAAACTCTTTCCGAAAGTGTTTCAATGTTTCAAAATGGTTCACAACGTTTTTGAAATTTTATGGCGCGCATAAGACGGTTCTTAGACGACGATTCATGTTAGCCGACCCCGAATTATTTTGGGAATAAGGCTTAGATGTTGTTGTTGTTGTATTGCATTTCCCTTTAGACGCCCTACCTCCAGAAGAGGGTTGGTGGATATACGATGCTGAATAAATGAAAATATTATTGTTGAGATCATGCGCATGTGAACAACTTTTGTACTCTTTTTCCCTTAAACTAGGTTTTTGTCCCATTAAGTTTTTTCTAGTAAGGTTTTTAACGAGGCAGCATTATAAGCGCACAATTAATTAATTACATAAATGTTATGCATTTGGTATGATGATACTATAAATTATTTTGCTTGTCTATTGATATCATGGAGATTTTGAGAAGTACCACACTTCTACTTTAATGATAAGGCAAATTCTACCAATTCAAGCAACAATGTAACAATAATTTCGAAGGAGCTCCACTACTGCAAGTGTTCAAGAAGACGAATCAACAAAGTTCATGTTGTGCCGATCAATTCAAGCTTCATCAATCAAGAAGGTTCATATTACGTCGATCAAGATCCAGGAAGCTTTCAAGTGATGTTTCATTCTTCTTTCTTTAATTCAGACTGAAGAGGCTCGCTTTGACCGTTAAGGGTAGGTCAGTGGGTAACCCCTTCCCTGTCTTTTTTTCTATCTCCTCGTATCACATTCTCATTCTGGTCTGAGTACTACTAGCTCAAATAAAGGATCTTTTTTTGTCCGTCTATCATATATATAACAAGACTTGTGATAAGAAAAAAACGCTTACTATTTGGAAAAGGAAAAAGAAGTCGAAAAAGGAATAAATATAGTGATAATTTGATTATTCGTCGACGTAGTAAATAGAATTAGTTTCTTCGTCTTTACATTAAATAAAAAATTGAGGATCCAAAGCTTAAATAAAGTAAAGTACCTGAGAAACTCGATTTAAAAGTTATTCCTTATAGCAGCCTTAACGCCCATACCTGATCGAAGGGGGCCCAACCCAAAGCAAAGTTTCGGAGGATCCAGCTACAGGAGAACCATGAACAGAGAGCTTTCCTCCCCTAGGCCCACCGCGATGTAGATTCGGAGCTTGAGTTTTCTGAGTTCATTAGGGAGAGTAGATACGCGTTGCACTCTTTTTCCCTTAGCTATGGTTTTGTCCCATAGGGTTTTCCAAGCAAGGTTTTTAATGAGGCAACTTCAGAAGCGTATTTAGAAGAAAATGTACTCTTTTTCCTTCATTAGGATTTTGTCGCCTAATAAGGTTTTAATGAGGCATGATCTTCAAATGATGGACATCCAAGGGGGAGTGTTATGAAATATTCTATTGTGGATGTCCATATCTCATAGGATATATTATGTCATATAGTTATAGTATGTACACATATACATATATCTTCTTACCATACTGTAAACGTCTTGTCCTCCAAGATAGTACTTGTATATATACCCCTTATGTCATTAATAAGATGGTTTGATAGGGTGCAAATGTAGTGTGTTAGTGCGCATGGTTTAGGCGTCTAAATGTCTATTTGGGCATGGTTTTAACGTGATTCGTAGACCATACCACTCGAAATATTTTTGAAAATTATTCGTTGGTTTTACGAGGTTTTTGGTGGCCTTAGACCCTTTTGGTGAGTCTCGAACAATAATAGGGGATCAAGCTACAAGTTGGAGCAAGATTCGAGGAGAAGATCGCTTGACCACACTCCGAGAACCACACACCATCACCTCCAACTTCATTGGATCATAACTCTCTAACCAGAAGATATTTTGCAGAAATTCCAATTAGAGAGGAAAGTTCATCGCCTTAGCTTTCTAACGATATATTATGAGCTCAAAATGAAGTTCGGAGGTGAGAGTTATGCCCGTTCGAAGATTGGCCTGCGCACAGTCTCTCGACTCGAGATTCGTTGACCTCGACTCGGGGACGGTAATCTCGACACTAGGATTTATTTCCTCGAGTCGAGGAGAGTTGACAAGATGGGTATTTAGAAGGACAATATTCTCGACTCGAGAGTGGGTATCCTCGAGTCGAGAATTTCCTCGCTCGACTCGAGGATAGTGTTCCTCGAGTCGAGTATTACGTCGCTTGACTCGAGGATTTCCTTCCTCGAGTCGAGGAAGCTAGCTTCCGGGAAATTTCCCATGGGCTTTCCACGGTTTCTTTTTGCCTAAGAAATATCTAATTCGTCTTGTAGTATCTTTTGTACTTATCTTGAATAAAAGGGGCATGAAACCCCTCCCTAGTTTTTATCATCACCTTTTATATTATTTTTCATCTAGTTTTCATTTTAGAGAGAGAAACTCAAGGAGAATTAGTATTTTTATTATGATTTCAATCTCAAATATTATTGTAATAATTAGTATGGGAGGCTAATCCCCCTTCTAGACTCTTGGTGTAATTAATTCTTCATCCTATGTATTAGTAAGTATTTTTCTCTCTATGTTGCCTTCAATTTCATTATAATTAATTCCTTGTTCTTTAATGCAGTTTTATCCTTGTTTTATCTAATTAGCTACTAGATTAGACTTGGGTATTTAATATGCTTGGTTGATAATTGGTGGTCATTGATTATTAGCCTAGAAGGAAGCAACTTTCACATGATTAGTGTCGCGGTTGCGGCTAATTAGATACTAATTTGGGTTGTTCTCAATCTTTCATTAGTCCTTACTCTTCATGCATTTGGTTTTGATTTGTTTGAGTGGTCACTAGACAAATTAGGACTAAAAGGAGGGGAATTTGGTAGCGGTTGCTCAAATTCCCCATAAAAGAGGATTAATTGGTTAAAACCGGGATTGTTAATGAATTGGTAATATTAGAGAGAGGTAAAACTTACTATACTAGGGTGTTAGAAGAGATTATCACCGAGAGTCGCTTTAATCAACTTGATATCTCGTTTATTTCGCTTTAATCCAACTTTCAAATCAAAAATCCCCCATTTAATTGTTTTATTTATTTCGTTTTACCTTTTTCCGCACTTTAATTACATGTTTGACTTCCCCTCTTCCTCGTGGATACGATACCCACTTACCCTAACTTCTTAGTTAGTATTTTGTGGTAATTTGATAGGATTTAACGACAATCTTGTTGTCATGGTTACTCCTCTCTTTACCTCTCTTATCTCTCTACTCTTTTTTTTTTCTTGTTTCAAAACATTAATCAATTAATTAAATACGAAAAATAATAAATTCGCACTAACAATATGCAAAAGCCAATTTAAATTTACACAAAGTCTTAGTATAGAAATACTTAGAGTTTATCCACAATTTTGAAAAGAAAAAAAAAAGTAAAATTTGAAAAAGATAAGTCAAATCCAAAAGGCCTGACCCGAAGCACGACCCCGGCCCGGCGGACCCGAAGCACGGGCACGACCCGAAGCACGAGCACGACCCAAGCACGAGCACTGCCCGACCCGATCCTGACGTGCCCGCGGGCCTCGTGTCGTGCTGGGCCAAGATTCAAATCTCCGGCACGACACGAGCCCGACCCGAAGACACAAAGCCCGTCCCGGGCTTCCGGAGACGTTGAGCACGAGGCACGGCCCGATGCCAGCTCTACCCGTACCCGGACCCGTTGCCAATGGGTCCTAAATTTTTGGACCCGGACCTGTACCCGTCCACAACGGGTCCGGTTCCGGGTACGATTTCGGGTACCCGTTTTCTTGCCCACCCTAGTAAAAATCATTACCCCTTCAATATGCTAATGCTCACCCTCAAAAACAAGAAAACATTGCGCAAAACTGTGGTTTTATGCGAATCATCTTAACTACAATATGATTTGCTAAAGACTCTTCTATGAGTACATCATTGTCCAACATTTCTCTATATAAGGAAATTAGTGAGACACTCAAAAACTAATAGACTTTCCAGCCAAAAAAAATAATAAATAAATAAATACATAAATTTTTCGGGTATTGAGTCCCAAGAGCACGTGATTTCTTAATTCTTATCCTTTGTCGCTTTTTTCCTTATTTATTTCGAAGACGCTAAATGCAGCAAAAAACCACCTTAATGCAGCATATAATATTAATAAATATTATTGATTATATGTTATCTTACAAAAAGAAAAAAGAAAAAAGAACTTAGCATCTTCGCTAAATTAAGAACGAAGAGGCCTTTTATTGTTGTTTCTCTTTGTCCTTGTAAGCCCACTTGTGAATGTTGACAGTTGACACAACAATCTCCATCGAAATCTAATTCCTTGTGTACCTCTATATTCTGGGTTAACACATTCTAGCAGCAAACTCCCTTAAAATCTATTCCTATGCATCTCTGTTTTCTAGGTTTTTGTGTTCATGAATTCTATGATCAAATCGCCTTTGATTTATGGGATAAACGATAAATTAGTGTATAGTAATTTCTGGGTATTTACCAAACCAAGCTGCTGGTGTCAACCGAAACTAGCGACACTACACAGAGGTGTCGGCCGACGTGATCAACACTTGTGCACCGGGTGTCGGCCGAAGTGATAGACACCTATTGAAGGGGTGTCGAATAACATTACCAATACAAGGGCATGAGCTGCCGACCATGACAGTCAACACCCTCTCAAAGGGTGTCTACTATGCCTATCGACAGTAGCTAGATGGTGTCGTTCACTCTGGCCGGCAGTCTCTCTTAGGCCTACACTAGGTATCGACCGAGGCAGTTAACACTATCTTATGAAATATAAAAAATTCATTCTTACCTCAAAAAAATCGTTGGAAATCTCGTCCGTCATAATCACGATAAAATGACTGTAGAATCTATACTATAACTTTAATATTCTAACTTTAACGCCCACGTGGCAATGCATGGAGGCGTTCTTACAGAAAAAAAGTCACATCATATGTGAGGTGTCGACCCACCGTGGGTCTCTTCTCTTTCTTTCACGTCACATAGGCTTTAATATTTGTGTGGACCCAAAAAAAATCTATCTTAACGGTAATGCCTCTTCGTGCGCGTGCGTAATGAAGAAAATAAAAAATGAAGTCTTATCTCCTTCCACTTCCGTTCGTAACTTTTCACTCATTCATTTTAATGGCGATGTCGAAGGTGGCGGTTATGAAGTTGGAAGGCCTTTTCGTGCTGCCATATCTATACATAACTATTAATACGCTAACATTAGTATCCTACGTGACGTTCTCTTAGAAGTTTCGGGGGTTGTCCGAGTGGAAAAGCCATGTGTCACTGCAAGGTGCTTTCTCAACAACGTTATGAATATGATGGAGATATTTATCTTTTGAACTGCCCATCTAGACGTTATAATAATTTCAACTTATTATACATAAATGTCTTTAAAGTTGCATAAATTAATCATTATTCATTTTAATAAGAATATTTAGTATGGTGTCTTTTGGCTATTCATTTGGCTATTGTGCCGGTTACATCTTAATTCGAATTGGTATATATAGGTAAATCTTTTGTTTTGTTTTGGTGAGAAAATTATCATTTCCTATAATGAGTTTATTAAAGAGAGAATTTTAGTCAGGGGAATATATATATTTAGAACGTATTTTTATGTATTCTTCATACTAAGACTTTTTATGTTTTACTATCAAAATATGATGGCAAATTGTGAATCAATATTGTTATCAACTTTTTTATTTTTATTCAAGATATGATCATCTTGGTCATGTTAATTTTCGATAATGTCATTGACAACTTTATCTTCATTTCTCGATATACCCAACATGTTAGTACAACTCCACATATATATAAATAAAAATGATCCCGTGAATTTACGGGTCCAAAATCTAGTTATTAAACAATTGATAATATTTTGGGTGAGTAGTATTTATTTGGGTCTTTTATATAGTTTTGGTTTGCCTAATTAAAATAGAAAAGGGTAATTTAGGGAAGTTAAAAAAGGTATATTTATTTAGGTTATTATTTTATGCTGCGTTTAGCGCCACCCATTTATTTACTTCTTCCTCATCGTCTTCTTCCTCTCTCTCTCTCTCTCTCTCTCTCTCCCCAAGAGGTGAAAAACCTCTCTCTCTCTCCAAGTGGTGAAAAACCATTGGCAGCTGTTATAACAACCGTACCAATAGCGCAAAACGATAAGGAAAAATATCGCCGTGAGTTAGCGGGTTGAAGTAAATATCTATCTTCCAGATTTACTCGGAAATTGCACATGTACACACTACCCAATCCATCTCTTTCTCCTTTCCTCTTCATCATCATATCAATCTTTATGTAGTGGTGGAGGGACGCGTGTGTCCGAATGTAAGGGCGAAATCAACATTTCAAAATGGATCGTTAATATCTACCGGTGTCCACGATCCCATATTGTTGGTTCCAATATACTCCAACTATACTAATGAGTATTCTATTTGAACATATGAATTCCTACACCAAAATGTACTGTGAAATGCGTGCCTAGGTTTGACAAGATGATCGATTAATCGTTGGCTATGATAGCCGTGTGTTTATCTAATAAAAATTGCATATAGAATGACCGATCTATTGACGTCATAAATGTAATGTCATTGGAATATACGTAATAAATTGGTTCAACAAGGGGAGGAGGTGATGGACTTACTGAGTCGTTTCGAGTTACCAAAAAAATTAACCATTTTGGTTGACGGGGAAGGTTTGACACTGGAAATTAAAAGAGAAGAAATACCGGAGTGACAAATTTCGAATTAGTTTCGTTCGATCTGATATTGATTTACCATTAATTGTTGATTTAGATTAAATCCATTTCCCCCTTTGAAAAAAAAAAAAATTACAAAATCCATATAAACTGAAAATTCTCTGAATATAAGGTGAAGTTGTCAGACAAGGCTATATATTCCACTCAGAAATCCATGACCCCAGAGAATTAGATTCTTTATTACGTCAATTAACTGCTTAGTGGGTATGGAACCTTCACTCCTTGTCACCTTGCTGATTAATTAATCCCAACTTTCCTTTGTTTTCTCATTTTTCGTTCTTCCCCAATTCTCTCTTTCTGCTGCAACTCAAATGGCAGAGAATTAGATTCCCATTCCCCCCCTCCCCCCCCCCTCAAATTTGAAATTTTGTTCATTCACCCAACTTTATTTCAATTTTCAGGTACAATTCGTCTGAAATTTGATACAATTTTAGTTCCTGGAATGTCACTCTGATTTCCAGGACCTTAAATAAAGCTTGCAGAGGTTGCTATTCTTTGACCGCTGTCGTATAAATGGAAGATCAAAGAATTTGTGATGAAGGATCTAGCAGCAGCAGCAGCACCTCAGTTTGCGAGAAAAATGCACAGGTAGAATTAGTAGTATTTGAAGAAGAGGAAGATGAATTCAGAAGCTGTTGTGGTGAAGATACCGACGGCGGCGCCGCGAATGAGGAAGATGTTGTGGATGATGAGGTCCATGAGGATGAGGATGAATCGGTGGCGAAAATATATTTCAAGGGAATTTCTATTAATGGGTTTGGAGGAGAATCATGTTCTGGGTATGCTGGTATTGGTGTTGTTATTATTAAAGGAGGAGAGGGTTCAGGGGTTTTGGGTGTTAATTGTGTACAGAAAAGATTGGATTTTTATGTGGAGAATTGGGTTGCTGATTATTTGGCTCTAATTGATGGGTTGGGTGAGATATTAAAGACTGATGTTTCGAGGGTTTTCTGTTTTACTGATTCAAAGATGATGTATGAACAGGTAATTCAATACTTCTGAGCTTGTGGGTAATTTGAAACTTTTTTTTTTTTTTTTTTTTTGGGTAGATTAATGTGATGTGTGATGTTTAAGGATATAGTTCAGTCGCAGTGGACTCATTTCCTTGGTTTTGTTTGGTGTATTAGCTGATGTTTGATCAAATAAAGCTTCTGTGCTTGCTGTTTGACTGATGCTTGTACTAATTCTTCAGATATAGATTCAGCAGGATATACTTTAGTTAGTAATTGTTATGTGACCTAAGCGAGACAGTTACATATGACGATTCAGGTTAGCCGACCCCAAATCATGACAAGGCTTGGTATACTAATATTATGTGAGTAGATTTTCTATAATGTGATTATTTCATTCTATTTGAGGATCATATATCAGTGAAAATATGAGATAAGATATGGCACCTGATGTTGGTTCATACAAAATGTCCAAGCACGGGAATCAATAATGCATCGATTTCAGTCTTCAGACTCTCCTAACAGCCTCTTTGGTGAATGAACCAACCTTCTTTAGCATCCTCTACGAAGTGCATACTCTCACAGAACCAAAAACTTCGTCAGCAGTCTTCTTTCGGCCTCTTGAGCTCTTTAAATCTCTGCTGCTCGTCCTATCTTTTCTTTATTCTTCTACTTTGTCCAACTACCATAATGGAAATTGCTGCCCCTAGCACAGGCCACTACACTTCAACCATTACTCTTCTGGATTGACTAGACATGCCACATTGTTAGACTGGAGAGAAGATGTTAGTGAGAGCTTGAGAAGGATGGCGATTGATGGCGCAATGGAAGTTCTAAGAATGGACCATGTAGTGTGGTTTTGTTTGACAAGTGACAACAATTATTTGCCGAGAGCATATGAACTCGACAACATGTAACGACTTTTACGCTGTCTTTGAGGCTGGTTAAGATATTATTTTTGCTGTTTAGTCTTTGAGTTGCATGTTTAATGCTGAAGGAAAAGATCCTTGTGGTGAGACCCTTCCCCAGACCCTCGCTTTGCGAGGACGCCAATGTGCACCGGGCTGCCCTTTTATATCCCTGAATTTCTATGAGTTGGAAGTTATCGCTCCATTTTTTTCCTTCTTGTTGAATGTGTTTCTTGTCTTTGTTTTTTTTTTATGCTGATCCAATGTTTTTTTTGCAGATCCTGTTGGAGAAGGGCCTTGGTAAACCTCTCATGGTTGCTTTCAGGGTACGAGTTCTTGAACTTGTGAGAAGGCTAGATAGCTTTATCTTGAAACTCGTTCCAAGTATTCAGGTGGAGAGGCCCCTACAACTGGCTAAGGTTGCAATGGGTATATTTTCTTTACGTGAGAATTGCTGGGATTCTCTTGAAAATTGTTCAATATGTTGTGATGATAAGCCATCATCGATGATGCTAACATTAAACTGTTCACATAAGTATTGTTCACACTGTCTGAAGACATATGCGGATGGCAAATTGGAGGCGAGCCAAGTCCCTGTTCGTTGCCCTCAGCCAAAATGCAGCTACTTCATTTCGAATTCTGAATTCAAATTATTTCTTCCTGTTGTTTCTTTTGAAGTACTGGAAAAAGCGATAGTAGAATCAAATGTCCAACGATCTGAAAAGATTTACTGCCCACATCAGAGCTGCTCAGCACTTATTGATCCTCGTGAATGCTTGCCTGTTCAGTCAAGCTCCTCTGATGAATCTAGTGATAGTTGTGTCGAATGTCCTGTTTGCCAACGATCTATTTGTCTTACTTGTGGTGTCTCCTGGCATAATTCATTGAGTTGTGGAGAGTATCAGGATCTCCCATTAGAGGAGAGAGATGCTTCAGACCTTACTCTGCATCGTTTGGCACAGGATAGGAGATGGAAGCGTTGCCAGCAGTGCCGCAGAATGATTGAGCTGACACAAGGCTGCTACCATATGACCTGCTGGTAAGATTTCTTCTAGTATAAAGTATAAACATTATCCTATTTAGATTGCTATGGAAAAGTAGTTGCTTGGCTTTCATATGTAGCTGAATTTAGATTAACAGTCACCTGCAAAAGTTTACTCCAGTGCTTTAGGTTTTAGTAATTGCTGGCCCCGCCCCTATTCATCAGTCTAGGGCACTCAACAAAAAAATCATCAGCATTGACAGATATTTGGGTGTTTTAGTGTTGTAAATGCTCATGCAATTAGAACCCTCAATACTCATAATTTGGCTTCTAGAAACATGATTAGATCTAGACCAGAGAGTACTACTTTTCGAACAATAATCTCTCTGAGTTAAGCATACCGAACTCATGAACAACGTGACAAAAAATGCAAAGATAATGGACTTATGAGTTATCCTATGTAAATTGCTAGAGCTCTAAACACTTCTTGCACTGAGGCAATTTGACAATAAAAAGGGCAGCCCAGTGCACATTGGCGTCCCCGCTAGGTGAGGGTCCGGGGAAGAGTCCCACCACAAGGGTTAAATAGAGAAAATAGTAAAGAACTACAAAGATAATGATGCTAAATGCCTAGGTGCTGTTACTTATTTGTTCTTGTAAATTTGATCCCTTCAGCTTAATGTCTGCATCTGTGCATGTGTGCGTTGCATTTTATATAGTTCCTAGAGTGTGCTTCAACTTTTGCTTGGTGCTTTTATCTTATCAAGTTGGATGGTTGGCTCTTTTCTTTTGATGAAAAGAGGAATAGGAGTTCAATTGACTCGCTTAAGAATACCTAGAGCCTAGCTGCAGTACTTCGGAACAATCCAGGCGTCAGGGCACTTGCCTTCTCACAAAGGGTTTTCTCCTACTTTCTTGACATGTAGATTTATTCACCTAGCTTGGACTGATCCTAGCTTAGGATTAGCCTTAGAATACAATCCTGATAACTCTTCTCATGCTGACTGGTAATAATACTACCAAAAGTCCAAAACATGTGACTGCTTCTTAACATACAAGTTAGTAGGCTTGTAGCAGTTGCTGCTTGAAAGTTGAAACTGTCCCTTAGTTCAATGATTCTGAGTGGCTCGGATGTTCAAAGTATAATAATGATTCAAATTACAAGAGTGTATCATCACAGTTATCTCCTTGCACTAGTCATGACTTTCAGTGGCTATAACTTCAAGCTCATGAAGTTTTGGAACGTTCATGATAAAGATGGCTTTCACCCAAAAAGAAAGTTCAACCAAAATTCCAACAGACTCGGTAGATATGCAGTCTTTAGCGTTGACAGGTCTTTTCTGACAGTAGGACATCAAACCTGCAGGAATGTATTGAAATGCTTATAGGTTGAGTTTTAAAACTGATTTAAGCATGAAAACGGAACTAGAACTTAGCTGACATCCCAAAGTTTCTGAAAAACCAAAATGCTCTTCGAAGAGACTTCAGACTTATCCTCAGGAACAAAAGAATAGGGATAATTACAGAGTTAAAATGTCTTTTTTTTTTTTTTTTTTTTTTTTGCTGTGAATGTTATTCCGGAGGGTGAATTGGAGGGCGTAAAATTGATTTCGGAGCTCGTGCAGCCGGAAAGCTGTGGGAAAGCCATCTCCATTGATACGTTAGCCCTTTTTCTCGGCATCTCAGATTCTCAGGTCTTAGCTTACCTAAGCAGAGCCGACCGTAGTGTATTCTAGATAAGAAAAAAAAATATCTCAAGTTGAAAATCTGAAATCCACTATCATATACAATAAGATACCTAAAGGGGTGAGGCCCAAATACAAAAGAGAGCTAATAAAGCTCTAGACTATCTTCAGAAATTTCATCCACCAAAAGAACAAAAGTCAAGAGTCGGTGGGATTGTAGGGTTTTCTTTTCTTAAATCCATATTTATATAGATTTAATTTACCTATAAAAAAATTGTTTCAGTCTCATCAGATCGAGAGGACTGCCATTAGCCACCTTGGCATGGTGCAGACTATGTGTGGTGGTGTTACGAGATGACTGTTAGAGGTCTTATGTGTGGTGATACTTGTGTCTTGTGTGTGATGGGTGGTTTGTGGTAACCGTCACTACCAAGAAAGGGGATTTATTACTCCGGTGGATAGTTGAATACAACTTCACGGAATCGGGAATTCAATACTTGTAGTAACGATGATATATTGAGGGCTCATTGAGCCAAACACTAAGAAATAATATTGGTGAAATGGCAGGTTTTAATCATTTTACATTAAAACTTGTACGTGTGGTCTGAGTGAAGGCAGGGGGGGTACAAAGTACAAACCTCATTTTAATAATATAATAATGAATGTGATAAAAAAATTTAAAGAAATAAAATTGGCTTGTAAACATTGAAGTGATTGAGCTATTTTTAATTAGTTGAAATCAAGGTCTTTAGGGGAGTCCTGATGCCTAAAGTCAACTGGCAAGAAGAAATACACAAAGAACCTCATTGCTTTAAGTATTACAACATCATCATAGTGTCTCACAAGGTAAGATGGGTGGGATTTTCACAGCCTTACCACATATTTTACTCCGCACTTATCAGAAAAAGACATCATTATTTTAGTATTCATTTGTGTGCAGACCAATTTAAATAACTTTACTCTTCCTATTTGACCTTTTGTAACTTTTTCAAACGTCAGCCTCCCCCACTCTAACCTCCCGAACTTTAATAATTTAGCAGACTCATAAGAAACAAAAGCTTTTGGTTCCTTTTCTTGCGACCGATAAAGCGGTGGCTCACCAGCCTCCGTCTTGTGCCTCGTTGGTGCCTCTTGCCTCTTAAAATGGTTACCCCTCAAGCTGCCAGATGCAGTAATGGTGCCTTTCGCGAAGGTACTGTATTTTATTTTTTTTTGTGTAAAAATTTTAGATTATACCTGACCTTATCAAAGCCAGGTTCACAGCCAACGCAGCATGATATGGGCATAAGCAATTTATGTAGGCTGACATGTCCGTGTCTGGCATGATTGTCTGATAATAAAGAATGCACACACTTACTTCATCTTGAATTTGTAAGCAGACATGCTCGACACTCTATAATAGAACCTTTGTTATATGTCCTTTCACCTTCACCCAAAGTTTTCACAACCAACATGATCGTTCTAAAACAATGGGACTGTAGATTGAGGGTTTTAGGAGTTGAGTGTTTGAAGAAGAAACAGAGATAATGTAAGTCTCATTCATTAACGTGTAGAACAATGTGTTTTATCCTACAATTTATTTTCAAATTGACGTGTAATGTGTCCACCTATCGGTATCATTGGTGTCTGTGTCTAATGCCAGTGTAATAAGTGTTTTTCAGGCACCACAAAAGCCCACCATTATGCCTCCTCTCAGATCACCCAACTGGTCCCTTTAAATGTTAACACATCTTAGCCTGTCTTCCTGCTCCACCTTGTTGCTTTCACACCCCCACATCAACTAAATCGTCCACTTCTCGCGCTGCCTGCACTTATCGGTGCACTACCCTCTCCCACCGATCCCTTTTTTATTGCAATATTTAATCAGCCATTCATCCTCATCCATCACCTTAGCAACTCACCCTCCTATACTAGTCAAGCTCATAAGCAAAAGCCAACATATATAATAAATGGGCATATCTTATATGTAAAAGGCGATTCTATCGTTACAAAAACAAATAGATGAGTATATCATACAATCAGCTAAAGCATAATTGAGGTTGAGGGATATAATTAATGTGAACAGGAATTATATATAAATAGTTGACTCTAGCCTTGTAACACTGATGCTGTTGTATCTGTGTATGTTTTGCCAATCAACTTCAAAAGTTCTTATTCTTTTTCAGAATTAGTTGTTCACCGTGTCAATAACTACATCTTCCGCATTCTTTGATGTCAAGTGAATGTTTGTCTGTAAGTGCATATATATGAATTTGGCTTAATCTGTTGTTATTGGTATTCTCTGGCTGCTCTAACAGTGGACTAGTTCTTGTTGTTGAATCAAGTATTCTTAAAATAGTCAGCTTCCTAGGCTTTTTTGAGTTTCCATTACTTGTGCCAAAAATCAATAAGATGGCTACTCTGTCTTCTCTTATCTTTGTCTCGCAACTTTCTCCCTTTTATTCTACTCCCCCTCCCCCCTATTTTTGCAAATTTCTGTTACACATCAGGTTTACTCACCCCAAACTCTTCTATCCGAAGGGTTTTACTGCTGCTGCTGTTGTAGTTACTACAATGGCTTAATTTAATTTATAGGGTTTGGGTTTCTAATGATTAGCAATTCCGCTTCTGCTAGAAACTTCTCTTTGGGCTTCCTTGGATTTTTGGCTCTGTCACTGAATGGGATTGATTAGCTTTGTCCCTATTTTTGCGATTTTCTGTTACACGTCAGGTCTACTCACCCTAAACTCTCTGGTTCTAAGGCTTTACTTCAACAGCTGCTGCTGCTGCTGCTGTTATAGTTAGTACAATGGCTCAATTGAATGAATAAATCTATGCCATAATATGGTTGGATTTTTACTGATTAACAGTTCCACTCCTGCTAGACACTTCTATTGGGCTTCCTTGGATTTTCGATTTGTCACCTAGGGATTTGATTAGCTTGTAATTTTAATCAGTGCAATGGTCGTTCGACATGATTGTTATTCTTTGTCATTCCAGCTTAATGGTCTAAACTACTCCCCTTATTTGTCCCATCTTGGTTTACCAGAAAGTTGAAAAGTCACCTGGTGGGGTCCTGAGACAGAAGTGGTAAAATGAAATACTGATCCCACTTGCTTATTTATGTTGGTTGTCCTTGACCAGATAAGCTTAGGTTGTAAATTCTATGAAATGCCACAATTAATGTTTCTATATGCTTTGTCTGTTAATGTGTGCCGCAGAATAATTAGAGCAGATAGTTATCTCCAATCGTGTACATGTTTGTATGGATTCAACTCTCTATTTTGATAATCTAATGTGATTTTTTGAATGTAATAGACATGTTGTTCTCAAGACGGGTACAGATGACGATTCATGTTAGCCGACCCTATATCATTTTGGGAATAAGGCTTGTGTTGTTGTTCTCAAACTTGGTTGTTATCTAAAACTTCTGTTTCTGTTCAGGTGTGGACATGAGTTTTGCTATGCGTGTGGTGCTGAATACAGAAATAGGCAGCAAACATGTCATTGTGCGTTTTGGGATGAGGGGACGTCTGAGGACTCAGCTGGCACAGCCACTCCTGAAGCTGACCATTGGCAGTGGAACTCATTTGACACCTTTCCCATGATTTTAGATGCATACTCTGATCAAGAGCGTTCGCAGTTGGCTCTGATTCAAAGATTCCTTGCTGGTGGCTTCAGCCTGAGTGATCATCATCCTTGTCAGTCACCTACCCCTTGTACAGATTCTTATGTCGATGCATTGAAAGATCTCCATCAGCTTCCTTGGCTGGAGAGGTTTGTTTCTGTGATAAGTGATAACTACTATGATGACTACATCCATTGATGCAATAATAAAGCTGGAGACTGAACACAATCAGCGGCTCAGCATTGTGAACTCTTTAAGTTTTGGGAGTTCCCACAAATGCCATGTAGGGTTGCTCACAGCTCACTCATTCTAACTGTTGAATTCAGCAGCATTTATAGTTGACACTCCTAAAATGTAATTTTATTGATCATGCTTCTGATTACGTCTCGCAATCGGCTGATCTTGTACATGTACTTTATGCTTTTATATAGCACGAAACTTTGTGGCAGTAATTCTGTTACCAAGATTTCGCAATGTACTCATCATTCATGTTGAAAGCACTAGTCTGTGCACAATGAAACCGTGCCATTGTCCTGAACTGGGATCATATAGACATGGTTCAGTACAATATAGTACATGTTATGAAAGGGTAATACAGTAATCATTATTCACCCTCTTGGACATCAGCCCTCTTCTGCAGGTTCTAGTCATCTCACCTGCTTATAAAGTGTGTAGCCATGTCAAGCTTTTCCGTTCCATCACTTCTATGTAAATTGATCATAATTTGAACATTTTTGTTTTGAGTACTCCCCGTATAAGGCAAGACAAAGATCTAGCTCTTCCCATTAATCACCCTATCCCGATGCGAAGGACCTTGTTGTCTTTGATGCCACGTCTACTCCGAAGTGAGAATGAGCATACAAAATTAAGTTCTTTACAAGATAGAAATAAGATTAAATTTAAAATGTTACTATTTTATTACACTAAAAGTCAAACTATTTACCTCGAAAAGAAAATGATTGAACTAGACTGGGACATGTAACGACCTCCGTGAAGCTGTAACCGACTTAGAGCCACGCCAGCTAATAGTTGGAGTTAGTTGGAGCTTGTCGGTCAAGAGTTTGTTACAAGTAGAATCTTTTTATTCATCATCCATCATTTTTGAAACATAATTCATCTTCTCAATCTTGTAAATCTTCTTCTGCACGTTTTATGAAACACAATTGTTCGAGAGTGTTCCTTTTCACGGCTCTCCTACTTTGTGAAGCTGATTTTATACATTTGTTTCGGAATTGTCCCTAACTACTGTTACAATTGGTATCAGAGACTCCATAGGGTCCTGAATATCTTCAACCTCAAGCTGCCAATTCCGCCATTAACGCCCATCCACACTTTTCCGCCATTTTCGAGCTTAAAACCCAGATAACGAAAACCTTCGAAATTCATCCAATCTGTCAACAAACATCTTCCGAACCCTTTTCCATGATTTCATTATCAAACAACAAATAAACCAGAAACCCACAAAAACCCATATCACTTTTGTTCCGAGTTTTTGCGAAACTTCAACAACACGCTGGCAAGATTAACGGTGAACCAGTTTTCAACTTAAATGGAGGATAAAATGGGGACTTTGGAGCAGAGGGTACAATAGCTCGGGGAGCAAACCCAGACACAGATGACAGAGATGGGGACGTGTTAGTAATTTGTTTGATTTACTTAGCTTGTTGGGAGGTGAGTGAGAAATGGAGTTGATGCTATTGATATTTGATTGTTGTTGTTGATTGTTGTTACATCACAAAGCACACAAGTGTTTTTTATAGTGCTACAATGGACATATCTAGAACTATTGGTCTTACATGATTATCCTAAATTTTTCTAGACACCTATCTCTTCTAGTTTGTAGGAGTTACTCTAGATCTTTCTAGGTTCTACTTAATCTTGATCATTTAACATTTGACTAGATTTTTTTAGATTAGTTTTAACAGGACGCAATTGTTAGCGCATATGAGGGAAATGTTCGCGGAAATGTCTGGAAAAAACCAGGAGGTATGAAAACAGGACTTGTACCAAAAAAAAGTAAACAGGACAGCAAGTGAGGGTCCAAGGAACAACAACCATATCAATGGGCTAAAGGTAATTCAAGAAACTTCAACTTTACGCCAAATCTTGAATTTCCTGTTTTTGATGGTCATAATCCTAGATTTTGGGTCAAAAAATGCAAGAAGTACTTTGAACTGTGTAGAATTGCTGAAAATTAGAGGGTTAGTATGGCATTATTGTATGTGGTGGGTATATCATAATCTTTGGTGCATAGTTACCTTAGCATAAGATCTAATGTGGAATGGGAGGATTTTGTGATAGACTTGTGTGCAATATTCAATGAGGATTTGAGTAGTTCAGTGGTAGAGGAGTTTAACAAAATACAACAAAATGGGTCTCTGGAGGAGATTTGGATGCATTTGAGAACCTGAGAGGGCTTATGTTGCAGAGAAATGCATGCTAACTGAAACATACTTTCTGTACAGTTTCATTAGAGAGTTGAAACCTGATGTGGGGGCCTTGAAACACACCACAATGGCTGCAGCTGTGGAGCTTGCAAGATGTCAGGAGGAGAATTTGTCGGCTGTCAAAAACCTGCACAAACCCATCTTGGAAAAACCTCAAGTCAGATTAAATAGTAACAAGTTTCAAGGGTCCCATATTAAAAAAAAATAGTAACACTAAATTCACCCAACCTTTTACATACCTTGAGTTTTATCCCACGTTTTTTTTTCTCTCTCATCTTTCTCTCTCCCCTTTTCCTCTCCTAGTTTCCTCCGCTCATCTCTGTTTTTCAGGCCGGAAATGACCATTTCTTGGTCATTTCCGGCTTGATTTCGTCCATTTTTAATGCTTTTTAGTTGTATTTTCCTTCTAGTAGGTTGTATGATAAGTAACCTCTCTCCCTCGTGGAGTTTTTCGGTCCCTTTTAGGGGATCTTGTGATTCTCTATTAGAGATATCTTATGTGCTTTGTGAGTTGGGAGATCTAATATGCTTCACTTGGTATGTGTTGTTTAGATCTATCACTCTTCAGGTTAACAGGAGGAATGACTCTTCACTTGATCCGCCAACGACTATCTACATGTTTCCGTGTTTTCGCCGTCAAGCCTACGGGATTGGTCAACTTCTTCTCCATCAAAACTGTCCAAGATCGACTCCCCTTGTTCAAGGCTAGATCTTTTGCCAGCGATATCATAGAGGGCATTCAGAAGTGTTGTATTTAGTCTCTTATGATCTTTGGTTTTATGGAGTTGAATTTTGTTCAACTTTGTTAGGCTTGTTTGTCGATTTTATCGGTTTACGTTGTAGATGTCGTATGGCGTTTTATATATAAACGAGTTCCTCCTCTCAAAAAAAAAAAAAAAAAAAAAAAAAAAAAAAAAAAAAAAAAACTTTTACAAAACCAAACCCTGAGTTTAAAAAGTTAACCCCACCAGAAATTGAAGCTAAAAGGAAGAAAAATCTGTGTTTCCAGTGTGATGAGCCTTACACACCAGAGCATAGATGCAAAGTGTTGATAATGTGACTAGAAACGTCGCAATGATCGAGTCTTGGGAATTTGTAGATAGCGTTGGTGATTTATGTGTAGAAAACATAAGATAGAAGAAACGATTTCGGGTTCTTCTTTGCTTGATGTTTGTCTTGTTTACAAATTACTTTTAGGTAGTGTTTGGAAACAAGAATTTAAAAATTTGTAATCATTTCAATTCCATCGTTTGAGAATGTGGAATTCAAATATAAATCAAATGTTTGGAGATGGTGGAATTTCAAAATGACAGCTCTTGAGGTGTCATTTGTTTTTGGTCTAATTGGATTTGAATCAAATTACAAAAGATTTGACACAAATCCAAATTCTCAAATTCTTGAGTTCCCAAACATGGGATTTGTGTCAAATTTGGATTTGAGAATCAAATCCTTGTTTTCAAACACACTCTTAGGTAGCGTTTGGAAACATGAATTTGGAAATTTATAATAATTTCAAATCCATCATTTGAGAATGTAGAATTCAAATATAAAATCATTGTTTGGGGAGGGTGGGATTTCAAAATGACACCTCTTGAGGTGTCATTTATTTTTGGCCTAATTGGATTTGATACAAATTCCAAAGGATTTGACACAAATCCAAATTCTTAAATTCTTGAGTTCCCAAACATGTGATTTGTGTCAATTTGTTTCCAAACTAGCTACTACTTTTCTAAACACATTAGGTCTCTTGGTAAGGTGGTTAATATATAAAACCCGCCTTCTCTAGCCTATTAGGGGGAAGGGACTTAGTGAGAGAGCCACACAAAGAGGGTTCCTAGACTAGCAGATCTAGACAACTGCTCAATTCATCTTGTATCTGTAAATCCCCACAATAGTGAAATTGATTCCTCGCCCCTGTGGACGTAGCTATCACGTTGATAGTGAACCACGTTAAATTTTGGTGTGATATTTTTTATTGTTATTTGTTATCGTACTTATACGCTTCCAAATTTTGCGCTCAATTGCACAACACAAAGGAATGTTCTGTCACATGCTGTTCATTCCCATGGATTCAGAAGAAGAAAATGGGGGAATGATAGTGGAAGTAATGATTTGGCAGGGTTGTCACGAGCTTTTACAGGGGAAGAACAACCACTAATATCACTTTATGTCATAATTGGTCACAATTTTTATCAGACCATGAGAGTACATGGGAAGTCGGGAATAATACCATATTTATATTCTGATAGATTCAGGGAGTACCCACAACTTTTGTGATGAGGAGACTACATGAGAGTTGGGTTGTAGGATAACAAATACTTATCCTATGGAGGTGTCAGTAGCAAATGGGCAGAAAATGGTTACAACAAAAGTCTGCAAGGATTTTTAAATGGCACCTGTGCAATGTTGAGTTTAAGACTGATTTCATGATCATCATGCCCTTAGGTGGGTGTGAACTGGTTTTAGGAGTAGCTTCTCTTGGTTCAGTGGCGTGGAATTTTGAGCAATTGAGAATGGAGTTTATGTAAGGTGGCACGAAAGTGGTGTTGAGAGGGGTATCAAAAGCAAATCTGCATTGGATGTCAAGAAAGCAAATGGCTACTGAATTGGAGAAATCACAGTGTGGAATGGGTCAGCTTTTCACTGTACAGGTCAGACCTGTGGAAGGGCAGCATTCTACAACAAAGAAAAACATCATACATGGAGAGATAAAAGATGTGCTAGAGGGATTTGATGATATCTTTGCAGAACCTATTGAATTACCACCTGACAGAGAGAATCATGACCATGCAATCCACCTGCAGCCTGAGGTCTCTTGCATCAATGTGAGACCACACAGGTATGCAGTGGTACAGAAGAATGTCATTGAGCAAATTACTGCAGAAATGCTTCAGGCAGGGTTGGTAAGAGCTAGCCAGAGCCCTTTTTCATCACCCATTATTATGGTGAAAAAGAAAGATTAGATGGAGATTTTGTGTGAATTACATGGAGCTTAACAAACATACTACCAAGGACAAGTTTCCAATTCCAGTAACAGCCTGATCCATGGAACATCGCAACACAATGCAATAGGATGGGTAGTCTCCCCTTAGTCACGTAAATCCTCACTTGGGATCTAAAAGGTGAAGGCCTTGTTGGTTGTATGATGGTAGTATTCTCTTATAAACTGATCATAGGTGTAACAGCCCGATCCACCGTCCATCGCAACACAACCCAATAAGATGGGTAGTCACCCCTTAGGCCCGTAAATCCTCACTTGGGCTCTAAAAAGTGAATGTCTTGTTGTTAGTATGATGGTAGAAATCTATTATAAACTAATCATATGGGTTTAGTTTCCCAATGTGGGACAAACCAACTCCATAAACCACTTTCCAAATTCCGTAGTGTTATAAAATGAGCCTTAGTTTCTCAATGTGGGACAAATCAATTCCATAAACCACTTTCCATAATCCGTAGTGTTACAGATGAACTAATGGATGAGCTACATGGGTCTAGCATCTATTCCAAAATTGATCTGACGTTGGGGTATTAACAAATTAGAATGAAGGAAGGAGATATACAGAAAACAACATTCAGGACTCATGAAGGGCATTAAGAGTTTGTGGTGATGCCCTTTGGACTTACCAATGCCCCCTCAACATTCCATAGCTTATTGAATGCCATATTCAGTAAGTTTCTAAGAAAATATATACTGGTGTTCTTTGATGATATCCTAGTCTACAATCCTGATATCATTACACATGCTCATCAAATTATTGAGGGATTTCAAGTTATTGCAAAGATGAGCAAATGTGTTTTTGGGGTTCCTAAGATAGAGTACCTGGGCCATATGGTGTCTCGGGAAAGGGGGGGTGGCAACTGACCCGAGAAAAATTAAGGCAATGACAGATTGGCCAACTCCAAAGAATGTTAAAGAGCTAAGAGGTTTCCTGGGTCTGACAGGGTATTACAAGAAGTTCATCAGAGGGTATGGCATTGTCAGCAAACCTTTAACTAATTTGTTGAAGAAGAATGCTTTTATATGGGGAATGGAAGCTAAGGAAGCATTTGCAGCACTTAAAGAAGCTATGAGCCCAGCACCAGTCCTTGCTCTTCTAGACTTCAACTCTCAATTTGAGGTCGAAACAGATGCTTCTGACATTGGCATTGGAGCAGTTTTGAGTCTATAAAACCATCCCATTGCATTTGCTCTGTCAAACAAGCATCAGGCTTTGTATACTTATGAGAAAGAGCTTCTGGCTTTGGTGTTGGCTTTAGATAAGTGAAGACCTTACCTTACTGGGCAACATTTTATAATGAAGACTGATCATTTCAGTCTTAAGTATATGTTGGGGCAGAAAATCTCCTCTTCATTCCAAAGTAAATGTTTGCCAAAACTATTGGGGCTTGACTATGAAGTACAGTACATGAAAGGAAACGAAAACATTGTGGATGATGCTCTTTCAAGGGTTGGGCTGAGTTGTTGTCTATCTTGGTCTCTCAAATAAGATTAGATCTTATGCAGAAAATTAGGGACAGTTGGCAAGATTCTGAATTGGCAAAAATGATTCAGCAACTATAACAAGTATAAGTGGCACCAGGAGTAGCTTAGCAGGAAGGGAAGGCTAGTAATTGGCCCTGATGCTAATATATGAGATCTGAAATATGGTCTATCATGCATAATTCTGCCTTACGAGGACATTCTGAAGTGCATGCTTATGTTGCTAAACGAGTAACTAGGATTAATTCTAACGGTGCTATTATGCAAAGTAACGTCACAAAAAAGGGGGTTTTAATTTGGTTTGGTAACAAAGCAACAAGCATAAAACAAGTAAATAAAAGGTGATTTATAATTAGGGACAAGTCTTGGATCCGCAACTATCACTAACGAGTTATTTCCGTAAGAAATCAAATTATTCCTTCACTTTGATTGCTTAATCGTGAACGTAGTTCTATTAGTTCTTAAGATTAGTGAATTTAAGCGACCGCTCTAAATTCACCCTAACCACTCTAGATATCCTAAACGACCGTCTTCGGTTTAACCTAGTGGTAGCAATAACAACGAACTAATATCGATCAAGAATAACAAGTTTCGTGACTAATTAACTGCAACCGCGCATTAACTAATCCTAACCTTCAACTATCGTGTTAATTCCTGCTAAGTCTAAAAACCGCGACCGCGCATTAATAAACGAAGGTTGCTTCACAAATCTAGATAACTGAATACCACCAAATTATCTAAACAAGCTAATAATCAAACCAAGCTAAATCTAGTAGCGACCTAGATAAAACGAGATAAGATTATAAATAAACGCAAGGAATAACAACCAATCAAGTACGTAAAGGAAAGAAAACGATAGCTTACATTAATAACCGAAAGATTAGTGCTTCACCAAGATTTGAGAGATTAGCTCTCCATTTACAAAAGATGAGGAAAATGTTTGAGGGAAGCTAAGGGAAGGAGTGGAGGAAAATGAAGCAAAATGGGATAATGAGATAACATGGTGCTTTCTCTCGCCTCCCTCGATTTATACAAATCTAAAATAAGAAATAAAATAAAAAGATAAAAGAAAATAAAACTACTAAAAATATCCGGAAAACCTATTCTCGACTCGAGAAAACAGCCCCGAGTCGAGAATGCTAAAAATTAGAACTACCCAAAACAGCGAACTCTCGACTCGAGACAAATTGTCCCGAGTCGAGACAGATGTTTCTCGTCTCGAGATTTAACCCGTCAAAAAATACTTCTCGACAATGGATGCCCGACTCGAGAACAAGGAACCTTCATTCGAGGCTTTTATCTCGAGTCGAGACATAACTGTCTCGACTCGAGAAACTACTCCGCAGGCTAATATTCAAACGCACATAACTCTCACCTCGGAAGTCAGTTTTGAGCTCATAATATATCGTTGGAACTCATAACATGAACTTTACTCTCCAAGTAGAATTTCTGCAAAAACTCATCTACAAAGAATGTTATGTTGATCAGAAGTTGACATTGTGTCCTTAGCTATCAAAACTTCAACTATTCAACTCGAGTCATCTTAGGTAGAATTGGTGTTTGGTGGTATTTTCCATGGTCTTTGCTTGGCCATTCTTGTTTTTAACATGTGAACACTAATCCAAATGGAGTGATTATATCTCGTCATACAAAAGCAGCTTATATTCTCCGAATTACAACACAAACCAACAAATAGGAGAATACTCGCTATCCTATATAAATCACACTAAAATGACCACCAAAATGAGATAGAATACACTACTTCGACACCACTTATACTATCACATCACATGCCACCTACAAAAGGATGTTAGAGCTGTTTTATTGGAAGCACATGAAGAAATATATTAGGAAATTAGTGAAAGAATGTGGTGTGTGTCAGCAAAACAAAGCACTACTGCGCTCACCTTCTGGGTTACTACAACCATTACTCATTCCTGAAGCTATATGGGTTAATATATCAATGGATTTCATAGAAGGCTTACCAAAATCACAAGGGAAGGATACTATACTGGTAATGTGGACAGATTAAGTAAATATTTAATTTCCTACAAGGCTTCAGATGATGCAAAAGCCTACTTTGAGCAAGTGTTTAAGTTGTATGGGAATCCTCACTCATGGGAATCCTCAATCCATTGTGAGTGACAGGGATAAGATTTTCATCAGTCAATCATGATAGGAACTGTTTAAATTACCGAAGGTCGATTTGTTATTGTCTACAACCTACCATCCTCAAACTGATGGGCAGACTGAGGTAGTCAATAAGTGTCTAGAGACCTATCTCAGATGTGTGACTGGGGAGGATACCCTTGGCAGAGTGGTGGTACAACACAAATTTCCACTCTTCCATTGGCACCACACCCTATGAGGTTGTATATGGTTAGTCATCTAAGCTTCACATTCGTTATGTGAAAGGTGACAGCGCCATGACTGAAGTTGACAAGAGTATGAATGCTAGGGAGGAGTGCATCAGCATGCTCAAATTTCATCTGAAGAGGGCTCAGGACAGGATGAAATCGCAGGCTGACAAACATAGGAAAGATGTGGAATTTAATGTGGGTGAATTAGTGTGTGCAAAGCTGCAGCCTTATAAACAACATTCAATGGTCTACGGAAACTTTCGAAAGTTGGCACCAACGTACTTTGGGCCATTTGACGTATTGAAAAAGATAGGCAGGGTTGTAACAACCCTAATTTTTTACTAACAATAAAATGATTTATGTAGGATTGTTATGCTGCAATTGACTACCAAGTCAATTGCAAGGCTAGTTATATCCATGACTACAACCAAATAAAATAACTCAATCAACGAAATAGACAGTGGAAGACTTGTAGTTAAGTTTACAAAGTTAAAATCCAAAACAAATAACAATGTTTAAGAGCGTTCAAAAGTAATGTTTGACGCTTTATTAAATAGCTCCCACGATGTAACGACGTTCCAATCAGACAATGCACTTCAATCAGCTAACATGTCAACTGCACCATCAAAAGAATGACAACATGCCCCAAAATAGGGTAGGGACACAACCCAAAAGCAAAGAACGTCAGCAGTGGCTGAGTAAGAAGTCAAAAACTATAAGAGAAATTAAGATACGCACCTTTGAGGGCGAAATTAAGTACAAGAATCGAATTAGCAACACAAAAACAAGCAAGAGGCCGCAAAGCAGCCTGACAAGAGTCATGCCCGGATCAGTGAGCCAAACCGAAGTAAGAAACAGTTTTGGCACGAGTCGTACTGAGCGCGGCCGTGGATATCAACTCCACAATCAATTCATTAGCTTCCATTTACACATTATTATTATGCAAGGGTCCTACACTCCTACCTCAAGCTAGACCACTACTAGAACATAAAGGAAAACAACCCTAAAGACCCGAGTGTGCACACGGCACACCCCTCGCTAGGGCGACTGTAGGACGCACTATCTCTAGGAGGAAGTCAATTAGGAGACCGGTAGCTGATCTCCAGCCTAGACAAATATCTTGATAAGAGGTTTACATCGCTCTAGGTGGTTTATCGTCATATAAATATACATCTTTAATCCGTCTTAAGTACATTATTCGTAAATACATTATTCGCGCGTAACAACTTGATTTATAAATGGCCGAAGCCGGAACAAGACATCAATAGATAATTGACTAGATAATCAAAGTTGAGAATTGACATAGTATTCAAAATAGAGTATTGATATAGATGATCAATGGACAATCAAAATATAGTATTGTTATAGATGATCAATAGTTTATCAAGATAGAGGATAAGAGTAATGAATCGAAACAAGGATGAACGGTTAGGATTATCATGATACAATAGGAAGCTCAAGCATAAGAGCTTCAATGTTCCCACCTTCACTTGACAAGTTTCCTCTAGTTACACTTCTCAAAGTCCACAAAGGTCACCTCTTTGAATGCACAATCTAAATTACTATTGTGTTGTATCAACTTGACACAATAACCAACAAGATCAGAATTACTATTGTGTTGTATCAACTTGACACAATACTACCTAATTCAATCCCGTAACTCAACCCATCAACACACCAACGACAAACCTCTAATCAATATGGCAATATTACACAAAAACACACATAACTTACACATATGACATCCAAACGAACTCCAATTCGCACCAAACTTGCACAACGTGCCAATAAACACTCTAACAATAATCTCCCATCATCTAATCATCACAAAGTCATGATTTAAGCCTTAAAACTCCAACCACCAGAATTGATAATCATATTCAAACAATTTTATTCATTCATAAATCCACAACAATACATTGCTTAATCACCATAAACCCCAATAACAATTTCTCAATAAATTTCAACATCAATTCCCTAATATAATTCCATTAAACTCCCACGTGAACCCTAATCTCATAAATCACCCAATTCAATTTATGATAATCATAACTTATCACAATACTATTATCAAAATCTTGAATTCTAATTAGATCCATCATGAAAACTCAGTAATCATGATCATACAATAACTAGGGCATACTATAAAACTATAAAGGGGAAAGAATACTTACAACACTTGATTAAATCAAGTGAGGAGAAAGAAGAGAGGGGCGATGGTGGTGGTGTGGGCAGCCGAAGGCGGCGGCGGTGATGGCGGGAGGAGAGAGATCACTGTTCTTCTCTTCTCTCTCTTCTTCTATCTTCTCTGTGTACGTGCAATAGAGTAGAGGAGAGTTTTGTTTTGTTTTTATATTTAATACTGGTAGTAGAGTGATGGAGTGATAGTAAGGGACTAAGGGTATTTTGGTAAGTTTGCCAAAGGGTTATTCAATTAAGAAACTCGACCCAAAACAGTTGTTTCCCAAAATAACTCCTAAAACTCTTATTGTTTCTCCCAAAATGATTAATAAGCGTAACACCCCAATCAAATAAAACTCCAAAAATTGTGGGGTGTTACAAAGGTAGCTTATGAATTATTGCTGCCAGATTAATCTCTTCTATGATGTAATTTACTGAATCAGTCAAAGGTACATCCCGTCTTTCATGTCTCTCAGCTAAGGAAACACTATGGACCCCCTCCTATAATTAGATCTGCACCTGCTTTGGATGAAAACTTTTTGCTGAGAGCAAAACCAGTTGCTATACTGAAGAGGAAAATGGTAAAAAAGAACAATGTTGCAGATATGTACTTCTTAGTCCAATGGTTAATGGTACAGAGGAGGATGCTACATGGGAACCCTCAGAGGACTTTATGAACAGGTTTCCAGATTTTCAAATCCCATAAGCTTGAGGACAAGCTTTTTGTGGGTAGGGATGCATTATAACGGCCTATGCGAAGCTGTAACCAACTCAGAGTCACGTCGGCTGGTAGTTGGAGTTAGTTGGAGCTTGTCGGTTAAGAGTTGGTTATAAATAGCATTTTTGTATTCATTCATATTCATCCATCGTTTTTGTAACCAAATTCATCTTTTCAATCTTGTAAATCTTATTCTACAAGGTTTTATGAATCACAATTGTTCGAGAGTGTTCATTTTCACAGCTCTCCTACTTTGTGAAGCCTGTATACAGTTGTTTCGGAATTATCCCTAGATATTGTTACAGAAAACTTAACTATTACATAAAAAAACGCAAAGATGAAACAAGGGTTTTAGTGTCATGTCATAATAAAACATGCATGTAAATCAGCCTTTTAGGGTGGTGGCCTATCTGAAATATTGATAGAAGACTATCTCCAACTCTTTCTTGCAATATACTGTAAAGCCGCCAGGTGGCCTGACAGCTCTATAGAACAACCGTAATATTTTTTTTTTTATATATGTATAGCTATCATAAATAAGAGAACTCAATATGGTACCCCGTAAAATTTAATTCGGGCGTAGCACGACTAGTAAACTACTGTTATATATACTTCATTCTTTCGCCTTTAAACTTTGTAGGGCTAACGGACACGCTTCTTAAGGTGGGTTTACACGTTAATCGGCTAATCGAAGTTCTAAAAAAATTGCATGACGGGTTAGATAAAATATTGATCTAACCCGTCATGCAATTTTTTTGGAACTTAAATTAGCCAAAAAAACGTGTACACCCACCTTAAAATGCGTGTCCGTTCGCCCCATGAAGTTTAAAGGCGATCGAAGGGAGTATATATTAAAAAGGTGTGTTTTAATCAACAACTACGTCATGGATTTAGTTAACCCATCTCCCAATCTCCCATGCCACGTAGCAGCCAAACAACACAATACACCAATTATTGTTATTTTTATTTGCACTTAAATTCTAAAAGCTATACCACTTTTTTACTCTCTTTCGAAAAAATTAACAAATACTATAAGAGTGTGTTTGGAAACAACGATTTGATTCTCAAATCCAAATTTGACACAAATTCCATGTTTGGGAACTCAAGAATTTGAGAATTTGGATTTGTGTTAAATCATTTGGAATTTGTGTCAGAGTATCCACGTCATCAATGATGTCATCGATGATATCAACACTCATTAATGATATCACTGCTGATGTCATCGCCACCTCATTATTGAGTGTGTTTGACTACATCAAAAATGAGCTTGTGAAGGTTTGAACCTGTCATGTAACGGTCAGGGTTACAATTTTAGCATTTCAACCACCAAGACAAGTGATTTTTTTTATACTTTTATTAACAAAGTTATATATAAAGGATTTGAGATTTTAGGAGATAATTTCGGAAACAACTTTGGACGAGATAATCTGAATCATATCAAATCATTTTATTTTGGAGGTAATTTAGGAAGTTATATATATAGGCGCAATATATTAGGAAATAACACATCTTGGGTTTGTTTCGCTTTAACTCAAAATACGGGTCAACGGGTGGGGTCAGAGTTAAAAAAAAGTGTGTTATAAAGTAGTCGGAGTTAATATGAACTACAATTCACAAAAACAGGACCCCGGAAATAATGGGTCACGGGTCATAAATTGTAATTCGTACATAAACATAAAGTACTAAAATAAATTCGCTATACTTATTAAACTGTTTTCATTGAATCAAACTTAACTTCTCTAAGATAATACCAAATTAAACACGTTTCTTTTCGTCTTAATTTTAAAAAAACTGGGATAACGGGCCATCTAAAGTTTAACCCAAAAGAATACTGGTCAAAACGGGTTCGGGTTATCTATGGCCAGAACTTGATCAGGAAAAAAATGAGTATCAACCTTGAACAACGAGTCACATCTGGTCGGTTAAGTTTTTTACAGTCCTAATATTTTATGTTAATTGTGAGTTATAAAATAGAGTTATAACCAAATTCATATAACAACCCGTGCAATTTTGTACGGGCCAATAAACTAGTTTGATATATATTTGAACTAGTTTTAAGCCCGTGCGTTGCACGGTTCAAATATTATATCATTCTTAATGATTTTTTTGTTTATAACAAATTATGCTATCATTTCAATAAAAATAATTCATAACAATTGTTGTGATGCTGCTTACATGTTTTTAAAATCTTGATCAATTAAAAAAAAATACAAAGTTGTCTAGATTGTTCATGTTTAAATTATACAAACAACATTTTTTATCTATACTCTTCAAAAACACCTTTTTTTTAATAGATATAGTATATAAAGTCGATTGTAATCATTACACATTGCTTATTGGAAAATTTATAAATGGATCTCAAATTGAAATTCATTTCAAATCAAATAAAATGATATATGTTTCAAAAGTTTCTGATACACTAACCAATTGTATGATCAATCATACCGTATTTCTATAATATAGTGCAAATGGTTAATAATTAACTGTGTAATCTATCCTCTCATGTTTTGCTCCTTCACCATACACTAAACTCTTTGAGTAATTCTTAAATGATGGACTCTTCATTTTACTCTTTCACCATACACTAAACTCTTTGAGTAGTTCTTAAATGATTGACTCTTCTTTTTCGCTCTTTCACCATACACTAAACTCTTTGAGCATTTCTCAAATGATGGACTCTCTCTATGCTCTTCAAAAATCCCTCTTTTATATAAAAAAAGAACAGATGTTTAAATTCCAGTTCAAATCTTTCATGAGTGCGTTGCACGGTACACATATTATATTGTGTATGATAATTCTTATTATACAAAAGTTCCACGTAGGAATAGCCACTATCATTTTTGCAATTTTCGCTACATGAGTGCTGATTAATGCATTTCTATCAAATATATGTATAATGAAACTCATTTTAGATTAAATTTCAAAACAGGTTTAATGAGTTATATATATTAATTTTCTGATATATAAAATAAAAGTTAGGACTAATTATGTCGCGTCACATTTAAATAACTTTCAAATTGCAATTTTATGAAAGTATGGAGTTTGGCTAATAAATGTTGTGAGAATCTTTCATTCTTTGGACACTCTCACCATTTCTCTTATTTTGGACTCTCTTTAAGCTTTTTTATTTTTTTAAAAAACAAATATCTACTAAATGTATACGGAGTAATTGAATTGTTTTGCATATCGTAAAAATGTGTAAATGGATCTCAAATTGAGATACATTTCGAAACAAATATAATGATATATGTTTTCGATGACTACTGATTAATGCATTTATATCAAACATATGTATAATGGAACTCATTTTAGATTAAAACTTCAAAATAGGTTTAATAAGTTATATGTATTAATTTTCTGATATACAAAATGAAAGTTAGGACTGCTTATGCCGTATCACATTTAAATAACTTTCAAATTGCAATTTTATGAAAGTATGGATTTTAACTAATAAATGTTGTGAGAATCTTTCATTCTGTGGACTCTCTCACCATTTCTCTTATTTTGGACTATCTTTTTTTTTTGTAAAAAATAAATAAATAAATAAAAAATCTCTACTAAATGTATACGGAGTAACTAAATTGTTTTGCATATCGTAAAAATGTGTAAAAGGATCTCAAATTGAGATACATTTCGAAACAAATCTAATGATATATGCTTTGAAATTTTCTGATACACGTAAGTAATGTTATAAGTGATTATGTCGCAATACATTTATTAGAGAGTCTCACGAAAATAAGGATTCTCTATGTGGATTATTAATAATTGTCCATTTGTGTTGTTAATAATAAAATGGGGGTATTTCTCATTTTTTAAAGTCTCTCAGTATTTATCTTTTGTTGGACTCTCTCTTGGCTCTTCAAAAATCTCTCTTTTATATATATAATACTAGATTAAAGCCCGTGCGTTGCACGGTTACATTAAAAATATTATATGTTATATACGCACTATCCATTACCGAAATCATTATGATATAGTTAAGAAAGTTTAATTTAAGCTCATAACTATCCCTATGTTAATAGATAGAATATATTTGTAATTCGAGTATTATATATTTTAGGACTGTGCATAATTTTTTTTAAAGCTCTAGGAGAATTCCATTTGCGTTGTGGGGTTTTCCCCATTTCCAGACGCATTCAATACAAAAAAAAAAAAAAAGTTGACTTTCTAAGAAGATTACATTAAGGTGGCTGACCTAATAATTTTGGCTGATAGCAATAGTTTTATTGCAAAGAGACCTACTCATCCAAATTAAATTCTTCTATAAAGGCATACCTCACCTAATTAAATTCTTATTTTTCTTATTACTTTAGAACACTTGACATCTGAAGTATGCAAATTAGATAAAAAAACTTCCGATTTAATCATATAGCTTAATGCCAGATCATGCAAAATCGAAATAACCAAGAGATAATAAATTTTCATGCAAATAACCTCAAACTAAGGTTCTTTAATTAATTACAATTATTTTTTAATCAATTTAGATCAATTAACATATGAAATGTTCATCTTACGTCAAATAATTTCTCATTTAATCAAATATTTTTATCAAATCATACAGGCTCAAAATGACTAAGACATAATAAATTTTTATGCAAATAACCACAAGCTAAGGTAGGCTGATGTTCTCTTGATTTTACCATTTTTACAACAAAATATTTTTAACAGTAATTTATCAAGATGCGTTGATGTAAAATGCAATAAAAGAAATGCAAATGATGACAATTATAGAAAATTTTCAAAAATAATAATATGAAAAAAAAGGGACAATGATGATGACGCTATATTTTATATATACAACATTTTCTCTTCAAAAATATGTTTCAATATCATTTCATTTTTGGAGGTGAGACATTAAAATAAAAATAAAAAATATTAAAATAGAAAGCCAAAAACTACAAAACTATAATATTATGAAAGTGGATACCAACCAAATGAGTATAACTTTAAGTACATAAGTCTTTTTTTTTTCGCGAAATCAATCGCCAATACCTTATCTCGCAAAATGAAATCGTCATACATTTTGAAAAGGACTCAAAGGAGGGAATATCTGTTTTTATGGCTATGATAAGTCCTTATATTACATAATTATATAGGACTTTACGGTACAATAATTTCTATATTTGACCCATTTACACTCGATTATCAAATATTTCACGTCCTTGGTATAGTTGTTGGTTTTTGAGCTTTTCAGGACAGAAAAAGGAAATTTTGGAGTATTGAAGATGCGTGATTGAAGTCTTTTACGCAGTGCGAACTTTGGAGCTCAATAATTGCCAAACCACTTTGAATTTGAAGTGAAACCAATAGGAGGTGAAAGATTATGGTCTTAGCTTTCTAAAAAGTGATCAGACTGTAACAACCCTAAATTTTTGACCAACTATAAATAGAAATAAATTTAGAATTGTCACGCCGCAATTGGCTACCAAGTCAATTGCTAGGCTAGAAATTCAACTACCATAAACCAACGGAAAATAAAACAGCGGAAGTCTTTAAATGTCGAGCTATAGTTCTCAAAACGAAACCCAAATTACATAGTCAAAACGAAATGAAGTTTGAGATAAAACAAATTCTTTCGAAAACCCCAACATGATCAGCTTCGTAAGCATGCAGTCATATCATCAAGACCTGTCAACTATGCCATCGAAGATTGACATAGGCCCCAGAACACGGTAGGGACGAACCATAAACAGAACGTCGGCACAGGCTGAGTAAGAAATAACAAGCATAAAGAACAAATAAGATACGCTCCTTGAGGCGCGTAGCTAACAAGAACGAATTGACGTTATAACATAGGAATATCAATAACAACAGAGTGCATTATCAAAAGAGCATCGTCGCTCAATACATACATTACTTAATCATTCGGCCAGGGTCCTACCCCATGGCCCCACTTAACGAACTTTATTCGAGCTAGAGTTGTAATTATCGCCCTAATAATCCCGAGTGTGCACACCCCTCGCAAGACAGGCCGGTAGGACGAGTTCCCATCTAGGAGGAAGACTATTAGGAAGTCGGTAGCTAATCCGACCCTACGTACCTTGATCAGAGGTATATCAAACGATGATCGGTCGAACCGAATCCATCGTACTCTAGGTGGAGTCATTTATTTTCTTTCATCCATTTTATATACGTTATTCAAGGATGCATTATTTGACGATACAAATTATAATGATCATAATCGAGAGATACTAGAAGCGAAACAAACACAAACGACAAACAAACACACCACTCAACCGAGTGGCCGAGTGGTGGTCTCGGCTAAGAGGCCGAAGGGCCGAGAAGGTCAAGAGGGCTGTGGGGAGTATGGTGGTCGAAAGTCCGCAAACGAACATTGATAAAACGGAAGGAAAATATGCTCAATGATATAATTAGGCACAAGCGAAACGGGTAACAAGAATGAATGTGTAATGCAAGAACATACGATGATCAAGCGAATTAGTGTATCAAACAAGACAATGGTTAGTCAAGAGGATTGTGATCAACGTTCTTACCTTACTAGCGAAATCACAAGATCAACTCAAGACTTTAGAACGGTACTTCCTCGAACACACAACCTAAAATCAATTAACAACACACTAATCACTAACCACTTCCACCATTCAACTCGACATAGCTAGTAGTCCAAACCACACCATCAATCAACATAGACCAAAACATGATCAACATACTTATCACATACTAACAAGATTTCCACTAGATTTCAATGCCCAAACGATCTCCAAACGATACCAAATTCGCACATCACCTTCCCAATCATACCAACAACACAATTCCATTATTAAATCATCAAATCAACCATATTAACACTCAAATTAGGGCAAGATCAGATCTGGACAGAATATATTTTTCACCATTAGAACATCATAATTCATCCCCAAATTAAAACCATGAATTATCTAAACCATGATAATCAATTCCTCCAAATACTACACAATTCCAATCATAAAATCATCATTAAATCATCATAATCTCAATCATAAGAACCCTAATTCTAAATCCAATAATTCATGCATCAAAACCAATATTAAGCATGATCATAATCTAAACAAACAACACCCAATACTACAATCATGTTTTAACTTCAATTAACATGATAAATTAGAAGGCCTAATCTGAAAATTTTGAGATAGAGGGTTAAACTTACAACTCTTGGTGTAAAAACCAAGAGAGAGGGCAAAGGGGGTCGGCGGTGGTGCGCGGGTGGCGGCGACGGGCGGCCGGCGGCGGTTCTCGGGCACGGGGAGGCGCCGCTCTTCTCCTTCTTCTCTTCTCTCTCTTTCTCGGCCCTCCTCTCTTCCTCTTGCTCTTCTCTTGCGACGGGAATGAGTGAGGGGAAGGGTTTGGGGTCTCTTTTTATTTATAGTGTAGGGTGCGGGAATCATTAAGGGTATTTTGGTAACTTTGCCATAAAAACTACCCAATTAGGAAATTGACCCAAATAGGAAAGTAACTCTAAATTTCCCAAAATAGAATTTAGAAACCTCGAAATGAATATTTCCCGACGATCTTTAGTAATTAGAAGTCCCAAAAATACGGGGTGTTACACAGACGCCTTAATCAGATAACTAACGAAGAAATTAGAGGCGTTTGAAGTTGGACTGTCGGAGCAGTTTTACATGACTCATGCCAGAATTTCACGACTCGTGCATAAACACGAATTGGCCGTTGATCCGAGCACGACTCGTGCGCTTTGTTGCATGACCCATGTAAATGCACGAGTTGATTTTTTCCAGATTTTCCTTTATTCTAATTTTGGGGGTTTATTTCCTATTTTCTTTTAGGAAATTATAAAATTGTAATATCCCGGATTTCAGAGGAGATCTCTGAGAGATTAAGGGCTCATATGAGGTGCTTAAAAGGATTGATAGTGCTATTCATACCAACAAAGCCGACTTTCCTTTTAGGAATCTCATGTGATAAGAAATCCACAATTAAGCGTGCTTGACTGGGAGCAATTTCAGGATGGGTGACCTCCTGGGAAGTTTCCCAGGGTGCGCATGAGTGAGGTCAAAATGCGTCGGAATGACCCGTGTTGGTCTGTGAGGTCAGCCCACAGCCTGGCAAGCTGCCATAGGTGACTACTCTCGCCTCAGGCGATGAGCCGGGGTGTTACAAAAATAACCTCCTAGTTATTTATACCTAGTAAAACCCTTATACTATCTATCTAAACTTTCATTATTTTCTGCATCCAACTTTATTTCAAGATTCAAGCATTTTTGTACCAGATTCGGAGATTTATTTTCTTTATTATTCTGACCATCATAGTACTGCAATTTTTTCTCTACACTTCTTTAACTATGTTTTTCAATTCAATTATTATTGTTGTTGTTAATTTGGATATGTGTGAGTAGTCTTTTTTTAGGGTTTGGTCGAACCCTAACATGCTAGTACTATAATTTAATCCGTAAATTTGCAAGTCTTTAGATTCATATAATTAGGGCTTATTATGGCTAGGTTTAATTACCAACTTGAGTTTGATTATTGTTGTCTAATTTATATACTTGTTGTTACCATTAGATTTATACTAATTTATGCTTGTTGAGTGCTAAACGGAGTTTATAAACGGCATGCAGTTGCAAATATTGTTTGGTGATTACCCTCTAATATTGATTAGGACTGTTTCATCACGAAAGTGGGTTGTTAGGACTAATTGGGAAATTTACGCGTTCTTAATGCTTCTATTGCATGATCATTTCAGTACGGAAGTAGGACTTAGGATTGTAATTAGAAAGTCTATGATAGCCTCGCCCGGATAAGTAGTAGTTGTGTTGCATAATCCCCCCCTAATCTACGTTTTTATGACTTGCAATGTATTTTATTATCGTACGTAGTTGATGCATGTTAGTGGGGATATCTACGGCCTAGGCTTTTAGTTGATTGCATTAATACACCAATCCATTTAAATTCTTATGAGTTTTAGTTGATAGAACCACCAACCATTTCGTCCATAGCGTACCTGGCTTCAATTCTTTAGACGATTTAGACATTTTTTGCACCTCCTTGAGATCAACCCGTTAGCTACAATAACTCGTACGCTTGCGGTTAAATAAACACATAACTGGCTACAATAAACTCAAATTTGGAATTTCATCTTTTCTTAACTTATAAGAAAAAAAAATTGTATTATCTCACCATTCATAATTACCATATATACTTGAATATATGGAATTATTATCTTCCCTTACTTATAAAGGAAATTTTTTTATTCGCCAAAAACTATAATAGGGTGACTTATAGTTATTAGTATTAGTATCTCAACTTTGAAGGTCATCATTTGTTGCTTATATGTACCAAAATGTAAAAAATGTTATATTTGACATTTGACTTATGGAATATTATTTTACCATAACATATACAAATAATTTCATGATTGTGAAAATGTCATATCTTCATGGTTACCATAAGCTTATTTTCATGATTACCATAAACTCTCATATGATATAACAACAATTCCATAACATAAATTAATTCCTTATTCACCATATTCAATAACATAAATTAATTCCTTATTCCACAGAAGCTCTAAGAAAATTCGAAACGCTCTAGACCTTTTCAATGCCCTCGAAAAAAGATTCGTTTATAAATATACTAGTTGAATGCCCGTCCGTTGCACGGACTCTAGGATTAAAGTCAAAAAAATTGAATATATTTTTATTTAAGATGAAATTGATATCTTATTATTTCTCTTAAGTAAAAACAAATATTGGTACACCAAAAATTATACTTTATTAAATCACATTCCCAGTATTTGATTACGACTAATGGTATAGAAAATTCACTTGCTTTACTTTTAATTCTTAAAACCACGGCCACAATTCATAGTTAAATAAGCATGTAAGATTTAGTAAGAAAACATTGTTTGGACAATCAACTTCTAATAACTAAGCAATCTATAAACTAATAATTCTCTTGGTATAATTGTTTATTGTCGTGCCATTTTGTATCTCCATGATAATTTGAAACCTGAAGCAGTCAAACAAAAAACCTAATTTTAGTAATAAAGATTATCTTAAAAAAGATCTATGCTAAATTAAAGCTTATTATTAATATGCAATTAAAGACGATTTTTTTTTTTAAAGAAGAGAAAAAGTGAATTTAAAAAAAAAAAAAAGTTTCGCATGATCTACTTTGACGTGAATACGTGATGTTAATTTAATGATAAACGATGCACTTAACGTTTAATCTATTAATAGAGTGAAAATGATCTACAATTATCTACCTTTTGAATTACTCTATTTCCACTATCCAATTTTTATGCAGGTCATTTTGAATGATGTGAAGCTAATTTAATGATAGACTATGTACTTGATTAGGTTTAACGTTATTAAGTGAGTAAAAATTGTCTATTATTGTCTAAGTTTAGGATTAGCCTATTTTTCAATGTCCAATTGTTATATGCAGGTTTATTTGAATGACATGATGTTAATTGAATGATAAATTATGCACTTAAAGTTTAACTTTATTAAGAGAGTGAAAATTGATCTACTATTGTTTAGCTTTTGGATTAGCCTATTTTCAATGGGATTAGTATGAAAGAAGGACTCTTATGAAGTCATTTATGATCTACTTAATTGTTTAAACTTGTACTATTCTCTATTATTTAGTCAAAATACAAAAAAAAAAAAAATGAAAAACTAATGGAGAGATCCCATATATATAGAGTTGTGTTCAAATAGAAAGCTTAATTAGTTTATAGGAATTACAGGAACCAAATATTAGCGTTCAATCATATAATATCGCGTTAATGAAGTGTAAGTGAGCATTTTATGTAAGTTCAAGTTTAATTAAACAACTATACTTGTATGGTGTTGTTCAAATACATATACCGCTCAGGGTTCTGGAAAGAAATTTTATCAGCTAATCCCAATCCATTGCACTATTTTCTTATTTTATGAGTTTTTTTTTATTATTCTCTTTTTTCCTATTGTTATACATACTTCCTCCACGTAAATAAGACTTAAAGAACAACAAAATAAAACAAAAATAAGTTAACGAATGTTTAATTCATGTCATAATTCGGTTAATCAAGGAAGGAGATCACAATGTGCGTGTTTTAAGTCCCACTATCCAAATTCTATATATTCTACCATTGAAATAATGCGATTCTAATTTAATTATAAACTATACACTTTTGGATAAGGCTTAACCTATCCAAATAGAGTATATGATATGATATCATGCAACTTTAGAATTAGCCGATTTTGATTCAGATTTGTATATACAAAGAACTATAATTAGTCGCTATAAACAATTCTAAATAGTAAGTTAATGTTTCAGACAACTATTATAAATCACTCCGATTATTTTACATAGTAGAAGGCTGAAAGGTCTTCTTCTTTTATGAATCTTTATTATTCTTTTCTCCCATTCATTTAGGTCTTGCAAAACAAAATAAAACAAATTAACGATATATAGCTCTTGTTTACTTGCTAATGAATTGTGCCCATCGTTCGATAACGATAATCTGAGCTTTTCAGCAAGTATTCATACGCTTAAAATCGGTGATTAAGGTATAGAAGATATGCGTGTCTTGAGTACCACTGCCCAATTTATATGCGGGTTCATTGGATATTAACACGGTTTTGATTTAATGACAATTCTACATATCTGTGTAATTTTTAACTTTGTTATTAGGATCGAGAATGTGATCAAGTATCTTATAGTTTATGGTTAGCCTAAAGTCAATGCAAAATGCTAAAGGTCTACAGTGTAGACACAATATTTTGTCTACAATGTAAAATTGAGTTAGTAGTAGTAAATTGAGATCGGAGTAGTAAAACTAATTTGTAATGATAAATTTAGGTAGTAAAATTAACTGTGTTGGTAGTAAAATTATGTGAAAGTAATAAAATTATTATAGAGTAGTAAAATTATTACTGATAGTAGACACTTTCAAGTGTGTACACTGTAAACCTCTAGCATTGTCCATTGTCAATATGATTAGCATAGACAATGGACTCTCATAATAAATGACGTGAGGCTGTTTTAAACTCATTCTGTAAATTTGTAACATAAATTTAAGAATCGTAACTCACAATTTTAAAGTCTTGGAGAAGAAAGAGGTTGATCTTAGCTTTCGTCTAGGATCTATTTGTTTAGCTCGTATTGTCATCCAAAATAATCTATACAGTAAATAAACTTTGAAGAATTAAGGTATATTAAATTCAAAAGTATTCAATTTACTTCTGTAAATAGCAAATTGTTAGAGATCTACACTGTAGATACAATCAATTTGTCTACAATTTGTCTACATTGTTACACGTTATATGGAGCATGCATGCATGCATGTATATATAGTACGGAGTACTTATTACATCCAATCCTATAAAATATTGTAACAAAAAAAAGATCATGCATGCATGTATATATTTTTGGACTACTAATACTCCTACGACAATACTCCTACTGTATACTCCTACCCCTCCTACTACTACATGCTCCTACTATATACCCCTACTCTTACGCCTACTAAAAGTTTTACTCTGGTGATAATTATTCTTCAAGATTTATACAAAGAAAAAAAGAAGCGATAAAGAATGTGATAAGGTGCCAAAAAAAAAAAAAAAAAAAAAAAAAGCGGTAGCAACATGATCATCATGTAAAACTATAGCTAAGAAAAATCAAATGCCAGAAATTTATGTTATCCTAATTTAATGGTCCTGATTTAATTTCTTATCCTAATTGTCAAATACTGACAATTATTATAAAACTTTTGCTACTCCTATTACTATAACTTCATCCTACTGCTACTACTGCTACTGCAATAGTGTAGTACAATCCTCCTACTCCTACTATAACCTATAGGAGCGTATAGGATTAGCGTAGATGACAAACTCTCACTTATTTCCTAAATAACTTAGCTTATTCGTACTCTCGTAGTGCTCAAAATCTTTAAAACTACCTCTAGGAAGTCAAAAGCTTTGCAAAGGAAAAAGGCAAGAACAGTACAAAAATTAGGGGAAAAATTAGCAATTCAGTACTGACAAAAAGATTGAAAACGTTGCATGAAACATGATAAAGCAAGCTATGTATATAAACGATGTGGGCAATAAACTGTGAAGCTAATAAGCTATTGCATGTTTAATCATGTTGAAGTGGGGATTACCGATATCCCTGGCATCTCCTCTTTCTTTGATGAAAATCTTGTTATTTTGCCTGTCCCGGAGGCCGGATGTAATAGACAATAGCTAGTAATTGTATTTTCGTCTTTGTATCAAAAAAAAAAAAAAAAAAAAAAAAAAAAAAAAGCTATTGCATGCATTGTATATATAAGGGTGATAGTGCAATCCATGAACACTATAATGATGAATTTAGCAATTCTGCAACACTACAAATCGACAATTTTACTCCTTGCATGTCCTAATTTCTAAGTGGTCTTCGATCTTTCGGCAGAGTTTGAATTTGGTTCTCCAAATCAAACGTGCAAATTGTCAAACATATAGCTTCTTAGACCAAGTTTCCAAATCTACCATAATTAAGACTTTGTACCGAAACTTTAAAAAAAAAAATCAGATTGGACCTAAAAAAAAAGATCATGCAGATCGAAAATTTACGTTAAGATGATGATAACTTGATAAGGTGATCAGATTGTGACTAATGATATATACAGAGGGGAAAAGAAAAAAGAACAAACTCACAAAAACAATCTAATTTAGCTACAATTACAAAAGTGTCACTCTTCTTCTAGAAGAAGTATATATAACTCACCATGAACCCATGATCCATGATATGTATTACATTCTCTTGTTTCTTTCAGCATCCATTATAATATATATACTCTGTACAAAGCAAAATAAAAATGTCACATACATAAATTATATAAGTAGCTTAAAAATTTTACTCCATGCTATCAAAACAAATATTAATACAATCATACAAATTAGCAAACCAAAAGACAATCACATTAGTTCTAAAATAGAATCCAATGCTATATAGATGCATGCTCTCATATTCCTACATCAACTAATATGGTAACTGATGCTTAAACTTCGATTGGAATAACGTCGATTAGGATTAGAAATATGATACATATTAGAATTAGGAAAGTATATATACAATAAACCTTCAACAATTTTCCATAACTTGGGACTCTCTCAGAGTGCAAAAAAATTAAATAGAATTTTCTGGTGGCTCCGCGAAAATTAACTTTCCACGTAGAGAGAATTATACTTGATATTAGGAATATGATTCAACATAGAATTTTTTCCGAAGTGTGTAATCGAAATTCTACTGTAAGACAAAGAACAATTGCATAAAGAATTCTTCTACGATTAACAAATGTGTATGTGAAATCCTAGACAAACAACGATTAGAAAAATTTAGGACTTTAATAATTTGTATTCTAATGAGGTGATTGACTTGGATTCTTGGAATAGTAGGGCTTTAATACCTAGTTAATTAGGATCAACAATGGTACATGGAATTCATTGCTCATGATCATTACTTGTGTATGTTAGGATTTGTACCCAATCTCTCTTACGTTTTCCCCGTAGGAATAGAAAACAATACCTGTAGAAGAACTCTGAAAGATCAATGTTTCCAATTCCAATTGGAACATCTCCTAAACTTCTACAATCCTACAATAGTTGGACTCTCTGTATGAGCTCGAAAACCTCAACTTTCGACGTAGGCCCCTGAAAAATCCCTCCTTTATTATTATGTATTGATATTGATATTGATATTGATTGATTAGATTCCACATTCTCAAATGATGAAATTAAAATGATTACAAATTTTTAAATTCTTTTTTTCAAACAATATCTAAGTTAACTCGAACGAAACTCTAGTAGTAAACTAGTTTTATCTTAGCGAACACCATATGCATAATTGGTTGGGGCCGGTCAATTCGGGTGCACTATAAAATTCGGGCCACTTCGGGTCTAGCACTCTTCGGGTTAATTTCGGGTCGGGTCAATTTGGATCGGGTTAATTCGGGTCTAGTTGAAGAATCGAGACGAATCATAATTAGATTTGTACAATTTAGATTTTTTTCCGATTGATTGACCAAATATAGATGGAAAACATTAAATCAAATTGTTTAGATACTCGTTTCAAGTGAAGAATAGGAACATTATGCCATATATATACTCACTTTATATAATACGAAATTGATTTGCGCGAAATATTCGTATCACTAAATCAAAGGTTAGATATATAGTATAGCCGTATAGGGAATAAAAAAATTCAAGTCAATTTAGTACGGGTTCGGGTGTTAATCGGGTAGGGCTACTTCAGTGTTGGGTCATTACTCTTCGGATCAACTCCGGCTAGTTGATTTCGGCATCAGGTTCAGGTCGGGTGTATTCGGGTTTGGGTCAAATATGGGCAATTTCACTTCGGGTGAGATTCGAATTTGGGATAAAATTTTCAGATCAGGTTTCGGATCTCTTTTGCGAGGTACATACCCCCAGTCGAAAGGCATCACATAAATTTTGGGTAAAAACATAGAAGCAAAAACCCTATGAAAACATTATTTTTCCTCATTACCTTCGTCTCCTAACCGCCTCCCTTTCTCTCCTTTCTCTAATCTCCTCCACCGTTCCCCGGCGTCCACCGACTCATATCTCAATTCCCGCTGCCTTCAAATCAGCCTCAAAGTATGTATTCTGTTTATTTTTTCCATCGTTCTCTATGTTTTTATTTGTATAATCGTTTCGTTAATAATTTTTTGTGCTTGGTAATACGTTTTTTTTTTTTCCGCATGAATGGTTTGTTTAATCATATAATCTGATTTATTTTAGCAATTACTTAAGCAATCTGATTTCTTTTAGCAATGATCTGAGTAATAATTTGATTGTTTCTGGTTGTTGTCGGAATTTCTAGCTTTGCGTGGTTTAGGGTTTAAAGTTTAGACTATTCTTGACCGACTACATGTCTTTATGACAAGCCAAATAGACTTCCTTGTCCCCTGTTTTGGATCTTGTTTTCAGTACTCTGTTCGATTTTTGTTGTGATATGGATGGAAAGGTGCTGCCTTTTTTTGGTTTTGTTGATATTGTGAGCTGAGTTTATGTACTTTTTTGCCGCCGCCGCCGCCAGGGAGTGAAGAAGAAGAAATGGCCGAAGAAACAGGCATGTTTGTTGTTCATCAGACTATCGGCAGTGTACTATGCTGTAAATGCGGTGTACCTATGCAGCCAAATGCGGCTAATATGTGTGTGAGATGTTTACGCTCAGAAGTTGACATTACTGAAGGTTTGCTGAAGCATGTGACAATCTTATACTGTCCTGATTGTGATACCTACTTGCAGCCACCCAAGACTCGTATTAAAGCCGAGTTAGAGTCGAGGGAACTCCTGACATTCTGTTTGAAGAGGCTGAATTTGGATAAAGCCAAAGTTACATTGGTTCATGCTGAGTTTGTGTATACTGAACCTCACTCGAAAAGGCTTAAGGTTAAACTGAGGGTTCAAAAGGAGGTTCTTCATGGAGCAGTTCTAGAGCAGGCTTATATGATTGAGTACGTTGTTCACTATCAAATGTGTGAGAATTGTACTAAGATTGCGGCAAACCCAGATCAGTGGGTGGGAGCTGTTCAACTGCGACAACATGTTCCTCACCGTAGAACCTTCTTCTACCTTGAGCAACTTATACTCAAGCATGATGCTGCTGCTCAAGCTGTCAGGATTCAGCAGATGGATCAGGGTATCAACTTCTTCTTCGCCAACAGGAGTCATGGTGTGAAGTTTGTGGACTTTGTTGGTAAAGTTGTTCCTATCAAGAGTAGGAGTGACAAGGAGCTTGTATCTCATGATATTAAGAGCAGCATTTACAATTACAAGCACACCTTTTCTGTTGACATCTGTCCCATCTGTCGTGAGGATCTGATCTGTCTCCCTCCAAAAATCGCACGTGGTCTGGGGAATTTGGGTCCTCTTGTTGTGTGCACAAAAGTGACCAACAGTGTGATGTTGATGGATCCAAACACCCTGAGATACTGCTTCTTGGATGCTGATCAGTACTGGAGGGCTCCTTTTGAGTCTCTTCTTTCTAGTAGGAGGCTTGTCGAATACATTGTCCTAGATATTGACAATGTCTCAGCTGAGGTTAATGTTGCTGGTTCAAGATATGCTCTGGCTGATGCGCAAGTAGCACGTGTATCAGATTTTGGAAAGAATGATAGGATATTTCACATCAAGACACACTTGGGCCATCGTCTAAATCCTGGGGATTATGCCCTTGGCTATGATCTTTATGGGGCTAACCCAAACAGCTCTGAATTGGACAAATACAATGGGCTTGTCCTTCCTGATGCTATTCTGATTAAGAAAAGCTATGAAGAAAAGCGTCAAAGAAAGCGTGGGAAACCTCGTGCTTGGAAGCTCAAGTCCCTTGGCATGGAGGTTGATGAATCTGCCAGAGGTAAACTCGATGAAGAAAAGGCGGACGATGAGTATGAAAAGTTCTTGAGACAGATAGAGGAGGACCCAGAAATGGTATTCAATATATCTCTGTACCGGAACAAGGAGTACCAACCTTCGGAAACTGCTTCAATGAATGATGATGGTGATGACCTGCCTTTGAATGAGATGCTTGACAATCTGGTTTTGAATGATGATAACGATGGTGATACAGAGGGGAGTAACATGAGAGATTAGTGTAGTAGTTTGTAAAGTCTGAACTTGATTTAGATTTTGGCTGCTTAATTTTATATTTTTTGGTACCTGTGAAACTATGTCAGAGTAATTTGTTCTCTGGTTTCTTTACTTTGTTCTTGTAAGTTTGAATCAAATGTACCTCTCCATCACTTCCACAAGAAATTTCCTGAATTGTCTCTATTTTGTTCTGAGGTGTTTGTGAATTGATATCAAACTTGATAAGTTGATAATTTAAGATCATATTGTCTCCTCTTTGATGTAGCATAATGAACTTAGATATGGTGGAAAACTGTGGTGCAATCTCGACTGCTTGAGGCTGGCCATCGAACATTTTGTCAGATTTGTCACAGAATACGCTTGGAGATATCATATTGGCGCTTAACCTTATTGTTACTAAGCATCCATTTGATAGTAGTTATTGGTAGTTCCATGGCTAACGATCATGCTGAATGGAACTTGATTCCTAGTTCCATTAAGCCATCACATTGCAAACTAATGAGGCAATGATATGTCACTGCAACAGTGCAACTTTACCATTAACGTAAGATGCCTAACGGCGGCAGATCTTGAGCATAGATTAGAGGACAATAGTAAATTCAAGGACAATATAAAAAGTTGCAAGTATAGGCAAAATTAATTGTCCAAATGCTAATGTGAAGTTAGCATGATGCAAGTGTAGTAAAATTAAGTCCCAGTAGAAACCAGTAAAGCTCATTTACACTGAGGAACGTTAGAAGTAAAATTCGGGTACAGCAAACTTCATAACTTTATCAAAATCATGAAAACGAAAAACCAGGATTCCATGCCAGCACTCTTAAATTAGACACAGAAGCAGTCATCTCGTTTTGTACAAGTACGGGGCATTAGGCGTTCAGCAACTCCCGCTCTTGACTCGTCATTTCTATCTGTAATCTCACTCGACACAATTTCGTTAAAGACTATATTGCTTAAGAAGTGAGTTCTTTTCACCATTATACTCGGTTGCTGTACCTCCCAAAATTTCCATTGGTGAAATAAGGCGAAAACCAAGAGCTGACAAGAAATACCAGATTCAGATTCTTTTAGTTGAGCAGCTTCCAAACTCCAGCATTACTTTTCGAACTCAAGGTTGATCCACAACTTCACAAGCCAGTAACCCACTAAGCTTCAAACAGAGTGAAAGAGAAGCTGAAAGATAGCTTGAAGCTTGAGATTTCTCTATTAAAGTGAGGTGCAAAGAGATCACAAAAGCCTCTGGATGCTAGAAGGCACTATCTTAAACAGATGCAGGTGAGTGAGGTGAGGGTTCAGGTCATCGTCTCATCTTTCCCTTCAGGTTTCTTGCCATGCTAGTCATCCTTGGAGTCATTTCTGAATATTTCCTCAAGAAGTTGATGGCACAATCTATAAGCATATCAGAACATAAAGGAAGAGAATTATGTATCTTTCACCATTGAATATTAGTACACTTTCTATACCTGATACCCGGGAAATTTTATTTTTTTTATTTTTTTTTATTTTTTTTTATTTTTTTTATTTTTGTGAAAATGTGAATTTTGTTACGTAGCTTAAGAAATACAAGGCTTTGAAAAGCCTAAAGAAACTACAAGGATTTACATCAGGTTTCTAGACTTGAGCCAACTGCTATCCTTGGCCGGACAATTTTTCACTACAAATCAAAGTCTCTGCTTACTTCATCCCACACCATAGTGCTTCTGAGATTAATAAAACTTGTTCCATCCTACATTTATGCCTCGCCATCCATTTGTAATACAGCAAACTACATATCAGAGAACCTGCTGCTTCTTTGATCAGCTTTGATGGCACTCTCTTCTTTGCACACAGTACCAGAGTTTAATTTTCTGAAAAACTCAATGTGACTTTGCTGTCTGACTTGGTGCCTAGAGCAGCTTCTATACTGCTGCAGTGTAAGATGTGGTTTCAATACCTGCTCTGGCAATATCCAGCTGAGACAGCAAACTTATTCCCATGTTCTAACCATTTCTCTGTTTCAATACCTGATTTCAGTGTCTCTTTCACTCTACAGATCTTTTTCCAATACCAACTAGTATCACTAAGTATTCATTCCAGTTGCATATCTTCAAGGAAATGCTACTTACCCATTTAATCCACAGGCTATCAGCCTCTTTATAAATCCAAACAGCATAACAAATGTCTTGTTCCGGCTCAAGATATCCCTAACCACTAAAGCCTCCAGCTTCCTGTGGGCTACAAACTGTACTCCAAGCCACCAACGGACTCCGGATCATATATGCTCCCCACTAGCCCGTAAAAAGTTCCTGCAGATAGCATTGATCCTTTTCATCACCATTTTGGCAATAATGAACACTCTGGCCCATAAATCATGCAAATTCAGTAGAACAGCCTTCACAAGTGTCTGCCAGCATAAGATAGTATCCCAGAAAGTTTGAGACACAAGTTTAAAATGGTCATACTGATGACACTAGGAAGTATATTGCCTCAGTCATCTTGGTATTTCTACTGCTGCAGTGTAAGATGTGGCACATCTACTTCAAAACAATAAAAAAAAAAAAAAAGGAACTGTTAGCTGTGGCATATAGTGGCAGAACTGCTCAACTAATCTGAGCTTCACTTTCAACATTAGGAAAAAAGAATTAAAAAAAACATGAACGTTTGTTTCAGAAGGGAATCAAAGCAAGATGAATGATTAATTTTTATTTTTTATTTTTTTCAAGATAGCAAAATGGAGTGACGATGTACAAAAAGGTCTTAGTTAGTGACAGGCACCCAGGGTTACATAATATGGTGAGCTGAATTCCCAACAATATTATGTCAGCACACACAGTAACCTGGCCTACAGTACAAACTCAGATGTAACTATCACATCCGCTTACAGGAATGATGAAAAGACAAGAAATACCTCCTTTTCGACAAATAAAATATCTATCAGAGGGCCTTATTTCCTCCAAAAATGATGTAACTCTACATTTTGACGAAAAAGCACCAAACAGTCGCAAAATACTCCCCATGTTAAATGAAAGATTTGAACTAGGAATGAACATTTTAATCTTCTACCCTTCCTAAACAATAAAAGCCCCCTCATTTCAAAATTAAAGAAACACAGGAAAACAAATAAATATCAAGTATACCTCATTGTAGAAAGTCACACTTTGTATTTGAATTGTATTATCGGAATCCATAGCATTAGTCTCTGGCTCCATGAATAAAGCATACTATGACTTAAGCCAAGAGGATAAAATCCTTTTCCGTAACAAAAAATGCTCAAGTTAGCTTTTCCTGAAGAATAATGTACAACCAGAAAACCAGCACGGCAAGATATAGCATTACAATCACTGAAGTCTAAAAACTCAAAACAAAGACTAGGTAACGAGCCTTCAGAAACAGAAAAACGAACAGAAAGTAAAGAATTAGTATACTTACTGATATACCATTAGTTAAAAGGCACTTGTTTGCCATGTCTCGGATAATATTATCATATAAACTTTCAACAAGATTTTGGTTTGTAACCCTCATCACCACAGGAGCAATAACCATCCCTGAAGTGGTGAAATTGTTCGGTATCCCTCACAGAAATTTCTCTGCGAACAACTTTTGAAATATATTTTACAGTGTTATGACAACTTTCACACATGTAAAGATTTTTTGTCACCCAAATAGGCACCCCAGGGGCAGTATTAATGAGCCCGAATGCGATTGCAAGCCTTTCACTGTGACCGCAGAACACCTCAGATTTGGAAGCATTGGTGGATATACTTTCAGCCTTATCGAGTCCAAGTGTACTCATTTTTTCGTGAAAGGCTTTCAAAACGGCATTCACTTCTTTGATGTCAGGGTGGAACTCATCATTACTTAGGAATGCATGTACTTTCCCCTTCACTTCTATCCAGCTACATCCAGGATCGACAATTATGCCTCTATCCGTCATAATCTTTCTTAGTCGTATAAGGTCATCCCACTTGCTGCATCGAGCATAGAGATTGCACAGCAGAACATAATACCCAATACTTTGTTTATCAGATTCAAAAATTTTAAGTGCTGCAAGTTCCCCAAGCTCAACATTCTGGTGTATCCTACAAGAATTCAATAAGGCTCCCCAAATAGCTGGATCAGGATTAATCGGCATTTTCTGAATAAATTCATAAGCATCCTCCAAACGTCCAGCACGCCCAAGCAAATCCACTACGCAAGCATAGTGCTTCAGATTTGGAGAAACATGATATCTAGATTCCATGCTCTCGAAGTACTCTAACCCTTCGGCTACCATACCAGATCTACCACAAGCACAGAGCAAAGATATAAATGTAATTCCATCTGGGTTTATGTTTGAAGACAGCATTTTATGGAAGTGCTCAACTGCAAGTCGCCCCTGCTTTCGGTCTGCAAAACCAGTTAGCATTATATTCCAAGCAGTGATGTCTTCCGCCCCACCATTAAACTGATTCAACGCAAGTTCCATCCGCCCACATCTGACATACATATCTAATATTGCATTCGGAACAAATCCATCAAAACCCAACATGGTCCTTAAGGCATAGGCATGGGTCTCTTTCCCACACATCAAAGCTCCTATCCTAGCACATGCAGAAAGGACAGAAACCAAAGTAATTGAATTAGGATTTAATGAAGTTTTCATCTGGCGAAAGTAAAATATTGCCTCAAAGCTCCTGTTGTTTTGGCGAAGCCCTGAGATGATCGAGGTCCAAGATATAACATTCTTTTCTCGGATTTGATGAAAGACGTCCAAAGCCTTATCAATGCAGTTGCACTTGCAGTACAAATCAATCAGAGTATTGGAAACTATCGTGTAAGAAATATATCCTGTCCTAAGTGCAGTATCATGAAGTTCCATACCTGTACTTAGCAGACCTAATGAGGCACACGCAGATATGGTACTAGCAATCGTAATCTCGTCGGCCACGATACCTTCCTTTTCCATCAACTTATAACTATCAACAGCCTTTTCAGGCAAACCATTATCATCATAACCAGAAATCATACAGGTCCATGACACCACATCTTTAGATGGCATTTTCTCGAAGACCCTTTCCGCTTCAGGCCAATTCCCAGTACCAAAATACATTTGAATCAACGAATTACAAACCGAAACCTCAACTCCAATACCACTTCTCTCAACATAGCCATGAACTTGCCTCCCTAACTTCTCATCGCCCATAAACTCACACACCGATACAACGCAAGTGATGCACATAAAATCCGGATCAATTCCCTCTTCACGCATTCTTAGAAATAATCTCAGCCCCTCCAAACACTCCCCATTCTCAAAATAACCAGAGATCATCGCATTCCACGAAATCCTGTCTCTCTTAGGCATTCTATCAAACACAAGGCGTGCACGACACACATCGCCACACTTAACATACATCGTAATCAAAGCATTTACAACATCAACATAACTCTCAAATCCATACCTAAGCACATGAACATGAACTTCTTTACCCCTACACAAATCAGGTACACCCCCACAAGTCCTTAAAATACAAGGGAATGTATATTGATCAGGTCTAATACCAACCCATAACAACCTATGATACAAACTCAATGCCTCATCGAAAAAACCCGATTTCGCATACCCGCCAACTAAAACATTCCATGAAAACAAATCTCTCTCCTCCATCCTCCCAAACACATACCAAGCATCATTCAAATTCCCAAACCTCACCAACATGCTCAATATAGCATTCCCAACCCGAATACAAAACCCGCCTCGCCTCGTACCGCGTACGTAAGAGTAAACAGTTGAGCCTTCCCTCACTGCTCTCCTCCACTCACAGAGCTTAAGCAGAGCAACAACAGCGTCATCATCAATGTACAAGTTTCTTTCTTTTGCTGAATTTAGGAGGTTTAGAGCTTCGTTTAAGTTACCATGTGAGCATAATTCGGTTAGCTTCGAGTTGAAGTTTCTGTTGGATGGGTCAGAGGAGGGTGTGTTGAGGAGAGAAAATTGTGGGAGGTTTTTGAGGGAGAGATGGTGGTGGGTTTTAGAGAGAGGAGAGAGGGAGATGTTTTTCCGTTTGTGGGGTTTGGTTTGGAGAGGGTTTAAGGAGTCTGGAGATGGAGGAAATGGCAGGGTTTTAGAGGACACCGCCATTGTTGAGCAAGCTTGAGAGCTTTGTGGGTTTATGGATGAGGTGAAGTGGCAAATAATAATAATTAATTAAAAATAAATAAAGGATGTCCGACGGAAGTATTGTTTGTTTGTTTGTTGGACGGAATTAACCCTATCGGGTCAATGCCAAATGCCGTAGACGAACAGCTTGTTTTTTGGAGAAAAATTTGACGGAAACAAAATACAATAGTTTACATATTTTCTTGATTTCATTCAATTATTTATGTTGAATTTAAATTTCCCTCACAAAACCTGGCCCAACTCAGGGGCGGATCTATTAGGGGGGGTCCCAGGACACTGGGTTTCCAAAATGGAATTTTTTGTACTAAAAATTATGAAGAGGTCCTATATAATAAGGGCGGGACACCGAAAAATATTATTGAGACACTGAGAATTTTTTTTCCTAAATCCGCCACTGGCCCAACGTAACAATTGAATGAAATGGAGGGAGTAGTACTATAGTAGGAAAGTGATCCTTCATTAAATTGTCATTTGCTTTTCCTCCCAACACGGTGGAATTAGACGGAAAGAATTTACAACATAAAAACACTCAATTTCCTTACAATTCCTTCAGATTTCTAATATGATACCAAATGAATGTTTTGCTAAGAAGAATTAAGTTTGTTGTTAGTGCTAGAGTTTATTTTTATTCAAAGAATTCTAAGTTAAAGACGTGGTTGAGTCTCTTATTGCTTAGATATCTCCTACGATTATATTTTTAGTGACCCCCTTAAAAGAAAATTATACTCCGTAATACTTTGCCCTCACAAAATGAGAATCATAAATAGGCGGTGGTTCACAATTTTGCTAATGAGAGGAGGGGTAATCATTTGTCAATTGTCATATGACTCATAACTCATGAGCTAATATCGGAGAAATGTTTTAGAAAAAAACACTCCTACACTAGCTACTGATACAATGCTACAAACAAGTCTCACATTCCAGGGAATGGCCTTCAAGGGAATGATGTTGACAAACTAAAACAGGCTTCCTGGCGCCCGCAGTGCGCAACGAGTAGACAGTGTGTTCACAGTAAGAGCGCTGAGAGCCTGGGAGATCTATTTCGTACTGTAATCAGTCAATCAGTCACTACATTCAACAAGGAGAAATGGCGGATAAGGGTGGTTTTAACCACTCGTCTACGCCAGATTATATATTTCTTTACCACTTACATAAACTTTACAAGATAATGTCCCTACGATTTTTGCTGTACTAAAGCTACTTAACACTCACGACCCTCAAGGCAACTACAAAACTGTGACGAAAATATATATCAGTTCAGAGCAGCAAAAGAGACCAATTGGTCCCTATTGTTACCTGTGGTTATGGTGATAGCTAATTCAACAACCTACAATAGACTACATTTTCTAAGTCACAACATTATATGAATACTCAACAGAATTTGCTCCCATTCTTGAATGAATCTATGACGGCATATCATCAACGCCTCTATGATTGTTAGGTGTAGTTTCCTCTGATGATATTTCCTCGCCTTCTAGGCGATCACAAATTGCCGGTTCAGATCTACGAGACTCCTCATTTTCAGTAAGCAGCACTTCCATACCAGATGCAGATTTCTTATTCTCGTGCCCTTGATCCAGTTCTACCGGTGGAAGTTGTTGACTGTCAACCATCGCTGTGGCAGTCAAGCCAGTGTTTGGAGGCACACATGTATCAGGAGCAACACAGGAGGCTACCAACTGCGGCACTTCAGTTGGGGGCAACAATCTGCAGTCGGCTTTGCTAATGGGGTCTAATGGTGGTGGTAATGATGATGACAGTGTGTTCAGCAACCCAGCATCTGGTGATGGTGGCAATGGAAGCTTTGGCAATGATGTGCACATGGGAATCGATCTTGGGACAAGACTATCACTAGAGGAGCCACCATGAACATTATAGCTACTTCCTGCTATATCAGTTGGGCTCAGCCCAAGCATTTTATGTCTACGCTGCTTCTTTTTCCTCATGGTCTTCCGAGGATCTCTTGGTTGGGAAGGTAGCGGCCCAGGAGTAACAAATGGAGGTATGGCAGGCTTCTCGTCAGCATACAGTAAACGAACTGATTCTGCTATTGCAGATACTGTAGATGGAAGCTCAGGGTCTGCAGATTTAGGAGTTCCTACAGCTTCTCGAAGCCAATGTGGTAACTTTTCTTTCATGGAAGTATTCTCTGTGGCTATCTCCTTCCCCTTCGAACGGGATACATTTGCTCCGTGAATTAAATTAGGAAGGATACTGGAAGGTGGTGGTTGACTACTACCCACATCGTTGAGAGGACCATGAGGTACAAGTGACCTATTCAGCTGACTTGAAACCTTCTGATATCTACTTGCATCCAAATCATCTTCAAGCTGAATTCCATATCCACCTGGCCGATCTACAGGCACACCACCACTCACAGTACGGGATCCAAATGCATTGTGAAGCATTGGAGATTCCATTGGTATTGATGCACCATGAATATCGGAGAACATTCTAGATGGATCCCCAAAAAACCTAGCTGGAAACATCCCAGCACCTACATGTTGAAAAGGAGCATGGTTTTCAGGACGGACACCAGCATAGTTACCTGGTTCGAAGGGGTGAAGATTTGCTGCAAGATCGCCAAATCCCAGTTTCATGTCTGTCAAGTGATTGTGAAATTTCATTGGCCCACCTAACCTATTAACTTGCAGGGCCCTTGCCATCATATCATCAGAAATGTTGGGGAATAAGGCAGACTTGTGAGGTTTAGCTTCCTTGTTGGATCTCAAGGATGGAGAGGCATCCAATATCTTAACTTGCTCCTCCTCCCATCTTGAAGCCAGTTCATTCGGAGATTTGAACTTAGAAAATTTCAATCTAGGGTCCCTAAGCATTGTATCCCAGTTGCCTCGTCCATGTCTCCGGACACCAATCCAAAGGGAATCGAGTTCATCTTCTGACCATCCATCTACTTTTGACTTTCTCTTCAACAAGCTGCCTCCTCCTAATCCAGTTCTCAAAGCTATATTCTCAAGAACTTTCCTGTGATTTTCAGGGATCGGTGGAAATGTATTTGGCTTGCGGCCTAAACTCAATGTAGGGAGCGCTTCGAACTCTTCATGATTAATATAGGGTATATCTTGCACAGGAATCTTCATGTTTGATGCACACGACATCGATGAGGGAGGTTGCACATTTGCAGGCTCATGTCTCCTTCCCAGTGATAGGCTTGCTAAGAAGTCAGGTCCATGGCTCTGCAAAGTTTTAGGAGGAAAATTTGCGAGCATTCTGTCATCAAATGGCAATTTGGGGAAGCCCAACTTTTCCATAAAATCAGCTGAACTAACACCCGAGCTCTCAAGAGGATCAGGAAACTTCCGTTGAAAAAGTGGTGGACGACCCTGCAAACAAAATACACATTAAATGTCCGAAATTTACTTACTGCAGATATTTACAAGAAATTAATGATTTAGGGAGGGAGAGAGCACCAGAGGAAATGGAAAGGGGTTTTCTGAAAAGTTGCTTTTCATATATTGTGGTGGTAGTTCTGGAAGTCTCACATTGCCTAGATTTGTCTCCAGTCCCTTCACATCATTAGCAGTGGCGCCTGGGTAACCTGATGTGTTCAAAGGAAAATCGGATATATTTCCTTGCCTATTGTCTCTTCCATATGATCTTGAAGAGTTTCTGTGAGATGACTCTGGTTGAGAAGCATTTGGTGCACAAAGGCCCAGAATAGGCAACAGGTAACTCGGACAATCTAAATTAGCTAACCTTACGCCACCACTCTGACCAGGATTAGCATTTTCAGAGGCATGGCCTGGAATTTTCAGTGAAGAGTGATTCATAGATTCAAGTTTTAATAGTCTTTGTGCTTTCGGAGCTGTGGTACCATTGTTATCGGGAAGCTCCAGTTCACTTGACCTGTTCTCCGCCACCTCAAATATCCTCGCAGCTGTTTCTCCAGATGATAGTAATGATCTGGCAATATCGTCTTTGCTTTTCAAATCCAATGGAGGGCACTCAGACAGTGAGTCAGGCTTACAAGAACCCACAACAAGAGAAGACTCTTCAAACGCTTTTTTCAGAGCAAGACGTTCTTTTTGCCGAGCCCGAAGCCTCTCACTGGTACAGAAAGTTAAAAACCAAATCAAATTACAATGTTCAAGAAATTCATCATATCCAAGTCATTCATGATGCGTTCTTGCATTAAAGATCATATATGAAATAATTAAGTTACAGGACATGCATAAATGCATACTTTCACATGCCAAAGAGAAGTACGTTTAAATACTAAAGCAGGTGAAAGAGAGAGTTGACAGAACTCCTAATGTGTCAAATGAATGCTCATGGTGCGTCCTATCCACAAGTTCTCTGTCACAATGCCTGGTGGCGAAAACCATACACTAAGAAAAGACCTTACAAACACGACACTGATACATGCTTCACCTGTGAAGTCCTAACCTCCAAACCGGGAATCCACAAAAACATATGATCAAATGGCGGCATACAAAGGTGGAGTCGTCTCCCACTACCAATAGATGCAATAAACCATGTACAGCATTATGGAAAAAAGTTCAAGAAACATCTGTTAGGCCCCGTATTATAGGACTGCATCTTTTTGATCTGATCTGATTTGAATGACTCTGAACTGATTTGATATGATAGGAATGTGTTGAAAATTTGATTGAATTTGAACGAATTAGTCCAATTATGGACCAAATTCATTGATCGTTATTTCAACAATTCTGATCTGGACTGATTTGAATGCCTCTGATCTTATCTGAACTCTCCTTTTATTAAGTCCTATCAAACAGGGCCTTAAACTTGATGGGGTAAAACTAAACAGACAAGAATATGAAGAGACCAAATAGAGACAGAAGAACCAGTACTCAAGACCATTGACACAATATTAACTTCATGAAATACTCACTACTTTGCTTTCAAAGCACGTCCATATGGTGTATACTCTCTTTTAGGTTCTGGTTCTGGCCCTGGCTCATCTTCCCCACCACTCTGTAACGGAAACAAGAATTTTTAAGGACACGCATATATTAACTGGAGATATAAAGAGCTCATTTATTACAACTGCAGGACGTGCAGCATTCGAAAAGAGGACAAAACTCAATTAGCAATATCATGATAGTAAAGTGCAAGCTTGACAAGAAATCAGACATTTATTAAGTCAAAGTAAACAACCAATGATGCCTTACTACACAAATCTAACAGGAAGAATCTCTCTGAACATCATCGAGCTTCAATAGGCTTGGTTTGTACAAGCAAGGATTCTTTAGCACAGTGAACGCCATTAGATTGAGCCCAAATCAAAACTACTAACGTTTCAAACGAAGACAAAGTATACTAAACTAACACCAGCCCATTAAGCAATTAAAATTAAAGCAAAGATACATCACGAAATCAAGAGCAAGAAATTACAAACAGGAGACAGTTGACAGAACTCCTCAAATCTTTCAACCCTTATACGGCCAAAATCATTACGAGAAACATGCACTCTCATGGCATCATTTAGCATTAATTACTCCACAGTGTTACATATCAGATCAATTAGTATTTAGATATATCTTCTCGTTTTCCTTTTCCCTCAAGTTCATCCAAGTTTACCCAGTTCCTTTTTGGCAAGATTTTTTTTTTTTTTTTTTTTTCTTCATAAAATGGCCATGCTACTTGTACTGCGCATAATCAAAAAATTTGGTCCAAAAGCAAAAGGCAAGAAACAGATGATTTGGCGGGAGTGCCATACGTCAGTTTATCTGCAATTGTGGGTGTTAGACTGTTAACTAGACTAATCTATCAGCTTTAAGAGCGGTTATTTTACAAGGTTCTTAGCTCTGATTGATCCACCAAAGACAGAATACAACATGCACTACCACTCCACAAGAGACTTCCACCAACAGCAGCATCCAAGAAGGCTTGGAGTTTAAAACTTACCACTAAAACAGCCAGACCTGTCACTGCAACCACACTTTCATGAAGACCTCAGTGAGAAAACAAAAGCAGATCTGGGAGCTACACCACAACCTTCATCAACCCCAGAATAATGAAAGGCTAAAGTATATGCTTGGGGAATTATGACTAATCCATGAAAATCAGGTATTGCAGACCAGTACATTGGTGCAACCTATTGGACTGCTCATCCATTGTGAAATTTTCGGTGGAAAAAAAAAATCCCAATCAATCAACTGTCTACGACGCCTAACAGCTAGTCCAAATATCTGAAGACTTTAGTTATGCTAGGTCAGGAGCTCCAATGGAGCATATGTATAGCAGTTTGGTTGCTGGCTTGACCAGCACCACAAATGTCTTTTACAGTTTTATCAACTCTGAGTTGTAAGAGGCGGTTCAGGTTTGGTGTTAAGTTGTAAGCGGTGGTTCCATAGTGATGTAAAGTAATAAGAGGCGTCTAAATAGCGAATATAGGGTAGAAGCAGTGATGGCTATGGTAGTGAAGTCGTGGTTGGTGATTGTTTGCATTGCTTTAAAGGCCAGGAAGAGGTACACTACCATACTCTTGGGGGCAGAGGAATAAGAGAAGAATGCTAAGGCCTTTAGGAGTGGTGAATAAGGACTTGAGTTAAGGAATGAAATAAAATACAAATTAATAGTAGCAAAGGGAGTAGAGGGTTCTTACTCCCTTTCCCATTCTTTAAACCTTCTATAGACACAGCCCCTTAATAATTACAGCATTCATAAAAACTACACAGCTACACGCCACCACAATAACGTATAATCTACATAACTGTAATTGTCTGTCCAATTATTTATCTAGTCATATATGTTACAATTAGGCATATAAGGTTTACCTCAATTACTGTTTCATTTGGATGGGGGGCAAAACCTTCCCTGTAAGAAACTGCTTTTCTGAGGCGTTTCCCTCTACCAAGTGAGGCTTCCTCCTCGTTCTGATACTTCTCCCACCTGGCATTTTTAACAAAACGAAGATTATCAGTGTGAAAGTTATTAAAAGAGACTATTAGTTCAATATAGGTACATGTTTATCCCCTAAGAAGCTTTTCTTTTTCTTTAAGGATGGGGCATGCCAAGATACTCAGAAGGTTCCTCAGTAATGCACATGTAAGAAACATTTGGTGATTTTGACCAAAAAAAACAAACAGCGGTCAGCCTTTTAAATCCTGATTTCTCTTTTATTGGTAAGGTAGGGACTAAGGAAAGCCTAAATCAGGCCAGAAAAGGGAAGGGCACCCGCTTCAACAGGTTATCGCTTCTTACAGTACACCTTAAATTAACTATTAAACCTTAGAACCCAACCCCATTTAACTTAATATTCTACCTGGTGCATGAGTCCCCAAAACAGAAACAGGAATAGGGCATACAAGAAACAGCCTCACCTACAATTGTACCTCCCCCTCCATCTTCCTGCCCTCTCCCTCTACCTCTCTCTCACACTCTCTCTTGTTCTTCTCCCTCCCCTCCCACAGTCATCATAAAATTATACAACAAAGAAGCAGCATTCTCCAACAGCTACTAAATTCACATGTTTTCACTATAATATTCTGTACAAACGCTCATGCTTTGCCAGGAGAAGCAATCGAAATATATGCAAAGAAATTTTAAGACACGAGATTGCAAAGAACACATCGAAGTACCAGACCTGAAGTGCCTAGAATATACTGTGATAGACAGCACTCATAGTTCTAACCTGTCACGCAAAAGCTTATCCCATTCATTTCGTTCTGCGCCAATGATCTCTTCCTTCTTATCAGAACTTAGAGCAGATGCATCATCTGAAATGACAAGTGGAGATGCCGTTTTTCCTTCCTCCTCCATGGTCTCATCCGTCCACTCAATAGACTGCTTCAATAAGAGGAGATAAAATCATGTGAGTACAAGAAACAAAATTAAACGTCCGAAATTGTTTAGAAACAAGACGCAACTTATGATGCAGTGAGAAAAACGATGGGATCACATTCCAGGGTGTCTAGCTGAAGTTCGATCACAAACAATGGTACATGTAAAAGTACAAATAGCCAAAATTTTCATCTTATATGACAACCACCTGTTAACATCTCAACACCTTGCCTGTTAGACCTAGATGTATACTCTATACCTCATTAAGACTTAAGACACCTCAAGCAAAAGAAGGAGAGACGAAAGAACTTGAACTCAGCACTTTATCCAGACACCTAACAACAGTAACCCTGCACCTCATCAGATCTAAAGAATAAAAGAATACGCATCATGATTTATGTGTATCAGGCAGCAGGAACATAGACACAATACATGATCTCATAGCTGGAAGAGTTTATATAGCATTTGAATAATTGGACACATTGACGTTCCAGTAGTACATGCAATGCCAACATAGTAACGCATGTGGCTCTCAATATAAGTGATATCCTTAAAGAAACTTAAAACTCCCATTTAATGAATCATGATGGGCTGATGTCACCATATATCCTTAATACAAATGCATTTTTGAACACATTGACAAAAGCAGCATGACTTTTAAGAAAGACGAGGAACTTTCACATCATCTATATGTTAAGGGTTCTGATCTAAAATGAACAGGTAACGACAAGTTTATCAGCAGCATGTTTATTTCAAGTGTAAAATGAAAGCATCTGCGAGTTGAATAAGGCTCTCCAAAAAAAATGGACAAATCGAACAGGAGTTTTTTCACTTTGAGACAAGCGAACGAATTTAATTATCCACTCTATGATGTACACAACTTGATAAGTGAATAACTAGCCTGTTCTACTTTAAGACTAAAATCAAGCCATCTGCTAGGAGAAGCTATGCTCACTGATCAAAATGCAAAACCTATTGTTGGATCAACTTCTGTCTGTTAGAATAGCAGACTGATTGGATCAACTATATCTTCAGAAAGGAAGAAAACACTCCACAGAATCATCAAAAGGCACAATAAGTAGTTAGTAGTGTACATGCTACCATAAATCCAAGTTTCATAATCTGACATTCTTATTCCTTATATTAGATGAATTTGATTACCGTTCTTGCAAGTCTATGCAAAAAGTACCATAAAATAAAAACCATGATATACAATTGGCAGAAAGCTTTGGTGTCCCTCTCAACTATCAAGGGAGGGACAGAGGCAAGTTTATTTAGAGAACAAAGAACAAAGAAACAAGAAAAAGAAACAATTACATCAACTAAGTATCACATAGAAAAGTAAAGTAGGACGAAATGTTTGTCTCACTCAGTACCAGACCTTTATTGACCACTGACCTATTCTGTCAATTAAAAAAACCAAAAAAAAAAAAGTTCCAGCTTTTCACCCAAATTTCCTGTCTAACTGTACTTATGCAAATGAACCAATCAGGGAAATCACAGTGAAACCATTGTTTACATCATAGTTGAAATCTTAGCAGTTGAGATTCCTGCCCTGCCTTCCCTTCTCTAGCTAAATCTTACACAACTCAGAAACCCTTCTTTTGTCCCTCAATATCTACTTCGTATCTCAGGTTGCCTAAATTAGACAATCAACGAACAAATTTCCTGTCTAACTCTACTTGTGCAAATGAACCAATCAGGGAAATCACAGTGAAACCATTATTTACATCACAGTTGAATTCTTAGCAGTTGAGATTCCTGCCCTGCCCTGGCTTCCCTTCTCTAGCTAAATCTTACACAACTCGGAAACCCTTGTTTTGTCCCTCAATATCTACTTCGTATCTCAGGTTGCCTAAATTAGACAATCAACAAACCACTGATACAAGAGGGTTATCAGCAAAAAGTTCATGTTCACCAGAGATGATCTATGAGGCCTTACAACTTCGGAGTATCACCTTTATAGATGGTATTCAAGAGAAGGTAAAGATCACGTCCCAGTTACGTCTTAAGAGATCTAATTTACAAATGGTTACGACGAACTCTGCATAAGATAACTCACTCATCTACGAAACACTGAAATAGTGGATGACGCAAATCTGTTGTACAAAGTAACAGCATCAAAGACATGACATATAAAACTTTGACATGAACACTACCAGACACCAATTTAAAGAAAATAAAGAAATTTTAGCATAAGCGAAGATACATAGACCAATAGAAGGAATAGAATCACTGTTATTTCAAGTGAATGTAATTAAAGGTCATAAAGAGGACCCCTTAAAAATAGACCAAACTGCCATCCAGAACAAATAATTGTCAATTAAAAAGCAGGGTTAAAGCCAAAGCGCAACTGAAGTGTTAAGCACAAGATTCATGAAGGATGTCATCAGCAAATGGGGAAAGAACAGATCACACTTCTAGTCAATCAATCACAAGCTTCGCTCCACTTTATTTAATTACTTAATTATTGATCTCTCTCTTTCTTATCATTCTTCTTCAAAAGGCATTTGTTATGCTTACACTTGCCAAATTTGTACAGCACACAATATTGCAAACCACAAGCACTCATTACCCATTCTAGGCAAAGTTATTAATTTCCTAGTCACTTCTTGTAGATTAGTTAACCTGTTGAATCAGTTAATTAATAAGTCCACATATATCTTCTCATAAGTCATAGCTATAATGAACTAATCGTAAACCCTAATAGGGATAGAGTATATTTGGCCTTGAGGTATCCCAAAATTATGTATAACCACAAAACAAGGCCTCACAATAGGCCTGGGGGTATATTTTAAACTACTATCCTTGCTTATTAGGTTAACAAACCCTCCTAGTTTTTTAGAACTCCACTCGGAACCCCCTCAAATTCAACCCCCTCGATACCCATTTGGGCCAAACCACATCAGACATCTCCTCCTTCCTAGCAAACATCACCAAAGAATTACGGTCCAAAAGAGCAAACATAATCCGATCTATGCAATATCTTCTCAACCACTACTTTGATGGCCATAAACGGCCACATTGCGCCCTAAAAGAACAAACCAAAATATAGTTATTAAAAACTACAGAATGGGGACGATGGAGAGTTGATTGGTCCATTAAAATCAGATTGCTGGAGATGCGGCGATCTAGATATTAACAAGGGCCGGAAAGAAGTCCAGTCAGCAGGGTCAAGATTTTGCCTTTAATGTGATAGGTGAGTTAGTTTCCGTTCGCTGTTTAATTTGATATTATTTCTTTCCCGGATCTAGATAATTGATTTAATCGAGGTCCAAGGTAGTAGATAATTGATTTAATCGAGGTCCAAGGTAGTCATCTGACAGACCTAAAACAGATCTTCCCCGTCTAATTCTCCCTTGGCACGGAGGCTATCTATTAAGACATCAGCTTTCAAAAGCTTAGATTAAAACTGATCTAGACTCAAGCCTAAAAATGGCCTCTGCTATCTCTCTTACTAGCTCTTCCCGTGGTCCCTCTCTACTCTCTCTTCTTGCAGTCCACACATTCTCCCGCTACCAGCTACACCAGGCAAAACCAATAACCGTTTAATGTATTTATGGGTAAATTGCTAGGAAATTTTGCATGATCAGAGTTCTATCAGCTGCCAACTTTTGCTTCACGAAAACTGTAGGCATCTGGAAAGCAACTGGAACCACTGATTACTATCGCAAAACCTAAAAGGTAAAACTTTGACATATAGAGCAGAGTTTCTTTGACAGAAACTACCTTATATGCAGACGATCTTGCAAGAACTACCTATTATACAATTTTTCTGGTTAAAAAAAAACTTACCATTTGACAGAATCATAGGAAAAGTAGTTTTCAGAAAAATCGCTTATTAGATCTATAAGTCATTGTATTTGGTTGATTGGGGCAATGAATAGAACAATTACAGTGGGAGATGAAGTTAGGTGGTTTAAGAGATAAAGGGAATTCAACGAAGGAATGAGAGGCGTGAAGATTGAAACAATTAGAGTTCACAGACATAGCACATGATCTTATGGTGGAACATTAGCAAATTCTGTTATTTTGTGTGTTTTACTCAAGCAGTAGTTTTCACAAAATTACCTATATAAAACGTAAATACCAAAACAATAAACACAACAAATGTACACTTTTCAAATTGTTCTAACTTCTTAACGGCTTCACAGTTTCCTGGTAGAGTTCGCAAGGCTAAGAACCCAACAAGATGAGATGAACTCTCTGTTCCTTCAGTTCAGGTGAGGACTATAAACACAAAAGAGTGTGGTTACTGGTTGCAGAAAAGGATTGCAGACCGAAAACCGTATCATGTCCCCAGACTTAGCATTGTTCATCTTCCAAATTCTCGAACAAAACACTATTCCAAAATATGTTTAATTCAAGTGAACAAGTCTTTGCTTTACCTCTCTTCTCAACTAAGAATATGCTTCCACAGAAACTAATAACACTATCTGAAAGCTAGAAATTGAGCCTAACATTATGGTTTTCATAACGACCTGCCCTTAGTTCAAACTTCAAATTTTGACTCCTCCTCTAAAACCTCAGGCCTACCATCAGATACTATACAAATTTTTAATAATGCATCTTGTGGTTGCAATAGACAGTAATCATCAGCTTTTGGATGACTCGATTGCCCCTCTAATGCTCAGGCATGGTCATAGGGTATTAATGTGAAATCTCATAAAGAAATTCACCAACAAAGATCAGCCCGAGCACAAACTCCAGCTGAATCTCAATTGCCTTTATGGACAGACAAATAACAATAGACATATAAAATATTAATTAGGGCAATTTAAGATTTACCTTTACGGAGCCAAGCATATCATTTTCAGCATCGGTTTCAAAATTATCTGGTGAACTAGATTGAAGGTTTGAACGGTCAAGCAGATTCATAATGGCATTCTCATCCCAATTGATTTTGCTGCTTCCTTCGGTACATTTGTCTTGGTATACATCTCCAAGGCCACCAGTTCTTCTCTTACTCCTCTGCTCTGTATCTGGAACTTTTCCATCCTTACTCACATCATTTTCACATACAGGCTTGCCAGAAGAATCACTAAAAAGCTCTTCTGTACCCCAACGCAGTATATCCTCCACTTCCTTCTGAGATTCAGATTTGTTTACAAATAGCTGATCCAGCATCAGCTTTTTTTTTGCTAACTGCAAAATACGCTCTTCAACACTAGCACGAACTACAAGCCTATAAACCAAAAGTCGTTTTGATTGCCCAATTCGATGGGCACGGTTCATTGCCTGAATGTCCGCATGCGGGTTGAAATCCGAATCATAAATTATAACGGTGTCAGCAGTCGCCAAATTAATACCAAGGCCACACGAACGAGTTGACAACAGAAACACAAAACGACTCTTATCTTGGTTGAAGCGTGCAATGGCCGATTGGCGTTCGGCAACTGAAACAGAGCCATCTACTCTTTCAAACGTTTTTGACCCAAATTCTACAGTCAGATAATCTTCTAGAATATCTAACAGCTTTGTCATTTGTGAAAATATCAGAACTCTGTGACCTTCTTTATGTAAAATTTTAAGCATTGAATGCAACAAAGTAAGCTTGGCAGAAGCCTTTATCCGCATTTCTTGAAGAAATTCCACTGATCCAATCTCAGGCTCTGTCCCAGGAATAAGATAAGGATGGTTACAAACCTTTCGCAGCTGCATAACTATATTAAGCATAGATTGTTGCGGAACCCCCTTCCCTATGTTCCGCAAAATTTGATAGTTCTTTGTGAGCATTGCACGATAATATTCAGCTTGGATAGAGGACAGCTCAACAGGAACCATTCTTTCAGTCTTGGGTGGAATGTTTTGCATCGCATCTTTTTTCAACCTTCTGAGCATATGTGGTGCAACCAGTCTTTTCAGCTCATCCACCCTATCAGCAGTTGAGAGGTCCGTAAACTTTTCCTCAAATGAAGCTAAAGAAGGGAATGAAGATGGCTGCAAAAAATTAAGCAAGTTGTACAACTCGCCTAGGTTGTTCTGAAGAGGAGTTCCAGTCAACAGAACACGATGCTGGAAAGAGAAGCTATTAAGCAAGCCAAAAAGCTTACTGCTCGAATTCTTGAGCCGGTGGCCCTCGTCAACAATAAGAACCTCCCAAGGAATTTGTCTTAAATGAGATGAATCAGCCAGGACCATCTCATAAGTGGTTAGAAGAACATTAAACTTGTAAGCCCCTGTTCTCTTATTCGCACCATCAGGATGACTTGCATGCCATTCATATTGGCGGATTAGGGTTCTTCCTTTAACATTCCCATGATACTCTACCACATTCACATCTGGTGCCCAGGAATTAAACTCCGCCATCCAGTTTGGCATGGTTGAAAGGGGAACCAAGACGAGACAAGGAAGCTTCACTTTAAACTCAAAGTACAAAGATGCAATGAAGGCACCAGCGGAAACAGTTTTTCCAAGCCCCATTTCATCAGCAAGAATAACATTTTTCCCTCTGTGCCAACATTTACGCAGCCAATTCAGAGCTTCCTGCTGGTGTGGAAATAAGGAACCACCCTTGAGCTCCACAGGCTGCTCAGTCAGAGGAAGAACCTCACTTATCTTAAAAGCTTCTCTCCTTGGACCAGAATCTTTATCAGCGTCCTTTTCCAGAGTTTGCTGCTCGAGCCGTTTAAACTGATCAATCAGATTTGACAAACTCTCAATCGTAGATTCATCTGCCCTCTCCCAGGTGCATTCATCATAAGGAAGTCCAGACCATTTGATAAACGCTTCAGTATTACCATCTTTTGACGATCGAATCGCAATCACCCGCTGGGGGTTTTTCCATTTCTCTTCGCACAGATTAATAGTTGATGTCCCATACTTTGCCTTGTAGTTATCCAGCTTCCTTTTGGCCAAAATTTTCAGCCTGGATTCTTGAACCCAACTATTATAAATATGAGACTTCCCAACCCATTTGACTAAAAATTCAAAGGTTGGTTTTTCTCCATCAGGTATCCGACAGTCTAGGCCCTTGTCATCATAGCTACCACTATTTGTAGCTAAGCTACATGGTTCCTTTAGGCCTTCTATTATGTCATGCACTGGAGAAGCTTTTTCACTCAACAAACAAGATTTACTACCGTCGTCTTCAGTATTTATGATATCAGAGCCTAAATCCTTCCCCAGCTCAGCTTGCCTATCTCCACTGCTGCAGTCTTTTGAAACAGCACTTCCATCAACCTCTAATTTATCCACTGAAGGATCATTCCCAAAGCAATGATCCTTGTCTGGACCAGCCTGCAGGGCTGAAGAATCTTCAGGATCATATTCTAATGGTTGAGAACAAGGTTTTTTTTCTGACTTTCTCGATTGATTTTCAAGGGTTTCTTCATGATCTGATGGCAGCTCACATGGTGTTATCTCCGCATTATAACTGAGAGAGCATTCTGCACGATCCTGTACTCTACATCCTAGGATTCTATCAACCTGCATGATAGATGTTCAAGTAAACATCATAGTCAACCAACAGCAGTTGCATACCTGACTACGTGACAAATTCAGCATAGAAACAGCAGAAAGAAACTTGAAAGGAATCTCGAAACAGCCCCTAACCTGTAGATGGTCTTCAGAGGAATTCTCTTCAGTCGATGTATTCTTCCCATTACCACTTTCTGTTTTCCCTAAACTACGAAAACATTTCACTGGTTCCCTAGGAAAATCCTAAACACCAAATAAATGACAATTAGTAAACCAAGGAAACTATTAAGTTCTACGGAGATAAAGCAGAGGAGAAAAAAATAAAATATGGCGGACAACTACAACCAACTATACATTCGAGACAATGAGAAACTCAGCCAGACAATACCAAGTAAATTAAAGACCATGCAAGCTGAAAAAGGAAGGGTATAAAATAGGTAGAGCAGCATCTATTACACGGCGATCGCACATGATGTCAAGAATAATAGATGAAGAAAACGAGGAAAAAGTGAAGACATAACTGCTCCAGATGCTTTCTTACCTATCCCCTTTTCGTAAGTGTTCCATACAGTCCACTAACAGTCTTTCATCTAAACTACATGCAATAAAATTATCTCGCTATGACTCTACGAGAATCTAGTTATAGCTGTATTAGCACGAATTATTACCGGATTTATTTACTATAGAAAGACAAATTCTTGGGCACGTTTAAAAAATATAAGTGTATGGTGATAATTAGATTTCCAACACAAAAATCACACACAGCTTCAAAGTTCAAGGGATGGCCTTGATTCCCAACCATAGAAGTGACAGCATTCCAAATTGCCATATCACACAGAAACTAAAGTAACTTCTGTTTTCGAAACAGCTCTTTGGCAGAAAGTTCATCTTGAAAAATGACATGGTACATTGATCTTATAATGGGTACAGTTGCCGTTCCTTATGCAGTTATGCCCCCCCCCCCTCCCCTCTCAACCTTGTGCACCGTATTCAAGTCTTCCTTTAAATACCTTAATCTGAAACATGTTTGTATCCTACGTAACTAGGTACATGAACAGCATATAGAGAAGTGCAGCAGTTGACATACATCAAGACCGTATACATAGGAAACAAACATATACCCTATTAACCTGCAACCAAAGTCAATATTGAAAAGGGAAAAACTAACTACATAACAACAACCACAACCACAACCACAACCACAACCAAAACAACCACAACAACATGATTTGGGGTCGGCTAACATGAATCGTCCTCTGAAACGTCATATGTAGGCAATAAAAAGGTACACGTAAGGAGCAAACAAGTTGAAAAAGTGGTGACCACGTTTGACAAAAGTTTTAAAATCAAACAAAAGAAAATAACACAAAAGAACCAAACATTTGTAATTATAAATCAAGCGAAAAAAGTGTGAACGTCTTTACAAAAGCTAAGGAGAAAAGAGTTTTGAGAGAGAGAAAGAAAAAAAACAAGGAAAGTAGAAAAATCTTTAGAAAATCATTACCAAAACAAACAAAGAAACAATAATAAGTCAAACTCCGCCCTCCACATGAATCTTGTCTCTCTACACTGCCCTATCCAAGCCATACTCTCTTCAAGCCCCAATACACTCATATCACTCTTATCACGCTCATCCAAGTCATTTTGGGTCTTACCGACCCTCCTTTTTGCAAGGGCTTACCGACCTCTCAGGTGTACATATTTAAATTACATACAAAAATGCTAAAGAAAGGACCTAGAAAGAGGAAACTTACAAATCCAACCTTTAAGGAACTTATAAAAATATCCGCCCATCTATTACCAAACTTTCACACTTTGAACCCATTTTTCAAAAGGTGATTTTCATTGCCAAATTTAGTGATGAGATTTAAAAGGTTCTTGTTAGGAAATGTTGTGAACACAGAACAGTAAATAGTAAAAGATTTCATGTATTGTGAGTCTTTAAAGAGACTTTACGTCGCAGAATATTACCATCTAGAAACTTTGGGGTTCGTTTTGAACAATATATTAATGGTGGGATTATTTTTGTGGACAAAATGTAAAGGTTGGAGTATTTCCATGAGAAGCTAGATTAGTTTTTCGTAAGACAAATAAAAGGCTGGATTACTTTAGCAAACTTCCGGAAAAGACAGAATTTCCAGTATTATATTCACTAAGCAAAACCCCATTGTCCACAAGAGAAGGCAGGAGTAGACACAAATAAAGAGATCAACAAACAGCATAGTACATAATACTTCGGAATTGCAATCTTGGCAATCGTCATATGAGCTAAACGCGTCTACAACTAATGGGCATAGGTCTCCTCATTTGCATACCTAGACGGGTTAGATGTATTCAACCATAAACCAATACAGTCATATATCAGTAGAGAGGTTGCTTTTAAAAGCATTGCAGAAATAAGAAATTCTAGATAAAGAAACAAAAACCAAAAAAAAACCTCTACGATTGTGTGAATCCAGTAACTGCAGCCCTACTTCTTTAACATAATAAATCTCAAAGCAACTTGATAGAAAAATTAAGCATTGGGGCAGCAATGTCATATAGAACTGCTGTCTAAACAGGATCCGTTGAATGTAACATAAGAAATAAAAACAGGAGAGAAGAAGCTAATGGCAAAACATGGATGATGGTGTGATACCTCCTGTTGCTGACTTCCTATCTTTTTAAACACCATTTGCGGTGAAACAAAAACTCTGTTATGAACCGAACGGCGTTTTTTCTGGGGCTTTTTAATCTTTGGTGAAGGACAATCGGCTTTCAGCTGGCCCTTGGAGGCACATTCTGAAGAGTCCTGAGTGGACGCCTTTGATTTTTTCTTTGCTTTTTTAATATGTTTATGCTTTCTTTTGAGACCTTCAGACGCAACTTCTGACAACGGAGCAGAATTCTTCCCAGAAATTGTACTTGTGCTCAAAAAACCATGCCTTTCTTCAGCAGCTTCAGTATTTGGCTCGAAATCCCTATCCTTAGGAAGAGATGATTCATCTTCCAATGGACAGTTAGCTTTACTGTAAGCACTTGAAGAACTGAAATTGTGATCTGTATCTGCAGGAATAGCTAGAGGCCTTTTAACATCATCTGCATTATCATTCGGAGATGAGACATGCTTAGAACCATCATCAAGAGACAGATTGCTCAACTTGCTAAAGCGTGATCCATCAATTCTTAAAGAATTTAGTTTCTCTGAAGAGTTCCCTTTCTCGGACGAACTAGGTCTTCTTTTGCTGGATGACCTTTTCTTCCCAACCGAGCTTTTTGGAAACTCGGATACTTTAATAGTAGCCGATATCGTACCCCCAGCTTTCAACTCCTCAGTCATGGTCTCTGTCCTTGGTCGTTTCAGCAACAAATCTCGGTGGCCACTAAAAGAAGGGGAATCAATTTTATTTTGGCAGGTCGGGCATTCCCACTTCCCATTTGGGATGCGCTATACAAAAAACAAATGAGATTGGATGATAATAGGGAGAAAAAAAAAATTACATAGCATATGATAAAATTACTAATACCTTTAGGGGTGGTTCAAGGCACTCAAGATGGTAAGTTCTTGGACAGCTCTCGCAGCATAGTAGGTTCCCTCCAAGATCACAAATCACACACTCATAATAGTACTGTTTACAGAGAGCACTTATTAGTAAAACAAGTACGGAGTATTAAAAAATAGAAAACAAAAAAAGAAACAGACATCCCAATTAATGCTATCATCTTCCAAAGAAACACAAAGGATAAAAGTACATCCAATCACTAAAACTGAAGGCTGTACTTTGTTCATCAATATTCTAACGTGCAAAAGAGGCTGATCTAAGATAAGCAGAGTGAGCAAAAGGTAACTCTGCCAATCCGAGATTGCATTTCTGCGTTTTTGTACTAATAATCAAATCAACGCACTTCCCTAATCCCACACCACAACAAAATAAAACTCATCAGGAATCAATCCCTTACGGTCAACTTTCTCATATACTCCACTGAGCGCCAAAAACTAAGGGGGGGAAAGGCGTCATACCAAAGCTGATCATAGAAAATGCTAGATAAATCATTCTGATGTCAAAATCACCTATTTTGCACAGCAAGCAAGTGAAACTATGACACAAAATTAACAAATAAAATGTCCAAAAAATTAGGCGATCCTAGACCGAAATCTGGCCCATGTCCACTAACATCAATAAATTCATTACCATCACCCTATCGCCTCTACATGCAGACACAAACCCAGTAACATCACCCAACGGCCTTTAACAAAGTTGTTTGTTGAAGCTCCTATAGAAGGCGATTAAGGGAGGGTGCTTTTGACCATCACCCTATCGCCTCTACATGCAGACACAAACCCAGTAACATCACCCTACGGCCTTTAACAAAGTTGTTTGTTGAAGCTCCTATAGAAGGCGATTAGGGAGGGTGCTTTTGACCATACCGAAAGGCTGTTCACATAAAAAGCGTTGCTCAATATGCAATTAAATATATGTTCATGTCACTCGATAAGAGTCAAATAATGAAGATCATATTGAACGAATAGGTAAAGGACGATGACTCTTATGGCGTCCACTGAGGATTGACAGGAAGTAACCACTATCCTTTCCATCAAATCCAGACTTTCCAATTATAATATTAAATAACCTGGAACGAGAGATAGCTAGGACAAGGGCTTTGAAAGACATTTTTCCCTTCATGTACAAGGACAGCATAGCAGAACTATATTGAACTAATAACGGTATGGCTCCAGCTTTAACACAAGAACAACATTCATTTAGACACAAAAAAAAGTCATGAACAGCAGCACTAAGCATAGAATTACAGAATCAAAAATCAAAAATATAAATCACGGTCAGTTAGGAGGAAAAAAACAAGCGCTACAAATTAATGTTGCACAAACATAGCCCTGAACAATAAAAGATAATTCAAGAACAACACTGCAAGGCATGAGCATTACCCCGTCATTTCCTTTTCTCTTGGACGTTAAACGATCAGGCGTCTTTTCAGAATCATTTGATTCTTTAGTGGAAGGATCCCTAGCAGATTCAGTTGCCAATTCGTTGTCCTTGTCCTTGCTAACAGATATATCTGGTCCACATGGAAGTTTCTTACGCTTGCGTTTCAACACCCAATTTCGACTAATCATATTATTAGAAGATGAACCCTTCTCCTTCATATTCAGCCCTCCGTTCCGGCATTTACACAAATACTTCAAGAAGTTACGTGAAATAACCAGTTCTATATCTGCAACATATAGCAAAGGAAAATAAAAATAAGATCACATGACCTAGGGAAACTAATTTAGAACTAACCACCTACAAATCACGCAATGCAAGAGCTGAGTTATCGATTCAAGTAGGTTAAGCACATCCTTAAAATCACTCGTACAAAAGAAGGCCAACGTTAAAATTATGCTGTTATGTTACCACCTTTTCTTCCCCGCCCCTAAACCTCAACAGTAACTCAATAAAAATTCCACGGTAAAGGCGCCCAAATTAAGCATCGAAAATAAATGCACAGAGATGCTTGAAAAAGAATGATACTTATCTAGCACTATCGGGAAATTAAATCAATAAAGCAACCCATTTTGTGATTCAACTATTCCAAACGTTAACAACGCAACTCCCACCCACAACACCAACTGAAAGTTAAATGAAGCAAGAAATTCCACTTCAAATTTTAGAAATAAGATCCATAGTAGAACTAACATAAACTTTAACTGTCACTGAAATGGCAAAATGTCACATATATAAAACCAAACCTCATCCCACCTCCGCAGATAAATTTGCAACAAATCAAAAGGTCAGTATTCCACTCAGCCTACCGACATTTCTCATAAGAATGGACTATAAGCCAACTCATAAGAAGGAACACTCAAGCTGTTAAAATGGCAAAACCAATCAGGCAAATGCGCTAAAATTCAAATGAAACCCTTTTCGCCTTTCAAATAATAGCAACAAAGTGAAGTTTAACACCCCATAATGAAATCGGCCTAAATTTGAGCATAAAAGCCACAAGATCAACTCACCAAAAGAATCAGCTATCAATACCTAGGATTGAACCTATAAGCCCATTCCCTCCTAAATTAGGTCAATCAGAGCAAAACTTCACGAGCCTCACAGAATCAAACTTAAATGCAAGACAACATTTCAGAATTTGAAGTTTCTCCAAAACAAGTAAGACTTCATAATGAATCAACCAGACAAATGAAAACTCGAACCGATCAAACTTCGAAAACATGCATTGCCTCCCAGTTTCTAGCACCTAAATCAGCAAAACCACCAACTCAGAAAGCCCGAAAATTAAACCGAAACCAAAATCAAACAGAAGAACACGCAAAACACACCAATCAGAATATAAAAAATCACAACAACTCCAAATTACAAAGCCCACATTACAAAAAAGATGCTGAAAATAAAAAATTCAGCTACACAACACCAAAATTAAACCAACAAGAGCAAAAAAGGCTAGTAGACCTAATAATTCACATAAATCGATAAAATCCAAACATTTCAGAAACAAAAGGAAGCAGAACAAGTAAGGGGGAAGCAGCTCACCAAACCAAATCTTGAAGGAGAAGCAAAGAATTGAGAGTGATACGAGGAGAGAGAAAGAGGAATTTGTCAGAGGGGATTCGAGGGTTTGTTCGTTAGATAAAATCAATTAAAAAAAAAAAAGGGGGCAAATATTAGGGCATGCGAAAAGAAGGAAGGGGAATTGACAGGTGTGAGAAAACCGAGACAAATGTATCGTTTCAGAGACTCTAGATTTGTTGCCAAAGAGAGAGAAAATGGAGTTGATTTGTGAAGAGAGGAGAGAGAAAGAAAGAGAGAGATGGGGGTGGTGGTATGGTGTGGTGTGGTGTGGTGGGGGCATATCATACGGATTCTCGGCCTGCCGGGGTGGGGGGAAGCTGACATGGCATTTTGGGGGTCTGTTGAAATTCAAGTGAACTACTATTGTGTAGTCTACTCTTCCTCCTCGTTCCTACCATAGAAAGCGACAACCCAGGAACCCAATCACGACTTCCCACGTGGCACTATCTGGGAGCAACGCACTTTCTTCCTTCCTTCTCTCTAGCTCCATTTTTTTCCTTATCCTTTTGTACTTTGATAATTTCCTTGCCTGCTGCTGCATTCTCTCTCCTCTCTGGTACAAAATGAGGAGAGAGAGAGGGAGATTGGGTGGGATTGAGTGAAGAATTCATCATTGCCGGTGCCGCCACCGATTGTCTTCCGTTGTTTTTCTTCCTGCTTGCTTTTGAGTGATGACGGCTTCTCCTCCCATACCGTTACAAAATCAGGACTCGAGGACTAGTTTAAAACTCGTGCTTATGTTACAAAGTTAAAAAATTATTAATTTATAGAATAAAAGGTTGTTTGTTGTACGGATCTCTTAATAATGATATGTATTACATATGATAAAATTGAACGCGAGTATTTATGTTGCATGGGAAAAAATGAAAATACTACGAATTACTCCCTCCATAAATAAATATATGGCGTTTTCGGATTACGAGATGAGCCTTTGACTTGCGATTTTAGAGAAAAAATACATATCGAAAAATTATGAAACATATATCGTTGGATTCGTTTTGAAAAATCCTTCCAAGCAAGTATAATTTTATAATTGTTACTAATACGGAGTATATCTTATGAGATATTTTTGGATAAAAAAAGACGTATCGAAATGTGAAAAAGTCATATATAAGTTTATCGCAAATACTATGGTACCCCCGGGGTACGTGGAGAATGATACCCCTGGGCTCATTTATACCCGGGCTTCCGTTTATTTAGTTGGATTTACAATTTGAGTTGGACCAAAGTCTGACTTGACCCAATACTTCAATTAAAAGTTTCAAACCGAACCCATATTCTCTCCCCTTCCCCCTTTATTTTCTCTCTCCTCCCATACCCACCCACCACCACCACCACGAACCACCTAACCACCGCCGGCCACCTTCACCGACCACCACCCCACGCGACGCCGCCACCACCATTCGGTGGGCCCCGCTCTGGCGACCTCACGGCGGACCCTATGAGCCCGCGTCATCGCCCCCATCGTCCTCCACTTCCTCTTTTTCTCATTTTCTCTCTCCTCCTACACTCCCTTCCCCAGCCCCTATTCTCGACCGCCACCACCCATAAACCCTCCCCCGGCCCTCGCCCTACGCCGCCGACCCAAGCACCACTATCATCGCCGCAAATAGAAGGTTTTTGAGGAGATCGAAAAGTGGGTAGGGAATAATAAGGGAGAAAGAAGGGTCGGTGGCGTCGCTTATGAGTGGAGGGGTGGTCGCGATAGCCGCGCAATCACGGTGGCAGTTTCGCCGCCAGCAATGTTGGTGGTCGGGGCTGGCCGTCGGCGGACAGGGGTGGTCGGGAGAGGTGGGAGGGAGGGGGGTTGGGGGAGGAGAGAGAAAAAGGAAGGGGAAGGGGTGTTTTTTTTGTTTTTTGTTTTTGTTTATAAAACAAATGCAACTCATTTTAGAACAAGTTGTATAATTATAAAACAAAATAGATGATTACAGAACAAAAATAAATAATTTGGTTAGGACAAAAAGTATTCATTTTAAAATAAAAATCGTTCATTTTAACACAAATATCGTTCATTTTAGAACAAAAACTACCTATTTCAAATTAAATAACTCAAGACAAAAAGAATTCATTCTAAAACAAATATAATTCATTTTAGAACAATAACCATTCATTCCAAAACAAATATCATTCATTTCGTAGAATGGTTAGCTTTTGTTCTGGAATGGTTAGCTTTGCCCTAAGATGATTAGTTTTTGTTCTGGAATGGTTAGTTTTTGTCGTAGAATGATTACTTTTTGTTCTGGAATGTATAGCTTTTGTTTTGGAATGATTAGTTTTTGTTCTGGAATGAATGGTTTTTGTTCTAGAATGATTATTCTTTGTCCTAGAATGGTTGGCTTTTGTTCTAGAATGGTTACTTTTTGTCCTAGAATGGTTGGCTTTTGTTCTGATAGATGCTTTTTGTTCTAGAATGGTTGCTTTTTGTTTCAAAATGGTTACTTTTTTTTCTGGAATGTATAGCTTTTGTTTTGGAATGATTAGTTTTTGTTCTGGAATGAATGGTTTTTGTTCTAAAATGATTAGTTTTTGTCCTAGAATGGTTGGCTTTTGTTATAGAATGGTTACTTTTTGTCCTAGAATGGTTACATTTTGTCCTCGAATGGTTGGATTTGGTTCTGGAATGATTAGTTTTTGTTTAAGAATGGTTGCTTTTTGTTCTAGAATGGTTGCTTTTTGTTTCAAAATGGTTACGTTTTGTTCTGGATTGTATAGCTTTTGTTTTGAAATGATTAGTTTTTGTTAAGGAATGAATGGTTTTTGTTTTAGAATGTTAGTTTTTGTAATGGAATTGTCATAGGATGATTAGTTTTTGTTAAAGAATGGTTGATTTTTGTCCTAGGATGATTGTGAGTAAATGTGAGGAGAGAGAAAAGAAGAGAAAGAGAAAATGGAGGAGGAGGAGGGAGATGCGGTGTCGCGGGGTTGGGGTGATTGGGTCGCCGGAGCAAGGCGGTGGTTTGGGTTCGTCGGAGAATGCAGTGGTGGCCTGGTGGTTGGTGATGGAGGTGGTGGCGGGTGGGGTGGTTCGTGTGGTGGTTGGATTTGGGGAGGGGGGAGGTAGAAGAGAATGTGATTTTTCTGTTTTTTTAATTTTGTTTGGGCTGAAATTTATAAGGCCCAGATTATAATTGTTGGGCTGATTTATTAAAAAGACTGGGGGTACCATTCTATTGGTATCCCCGAGGTAGAATGGTACCTCCGGGGTACCATAGAACAATTGTAAGTTTATGGAGGGAGTATGAATTTTTATACAATAAATAAATATAAAATAGATTCATAAGTTCTAATTAAAGTTATTGGCTTATATTTTTTTAAAGGGTAAGCGGGGTACAGGAAGAAGATCAGGTCACCCTTCTTACCAGGGTGTCTCCAATCGTTTCAGCATCTAGAATAGTTACAAAAGGATTCGAAAAAGACCAAAATAAAGGGTCTTCATCCTGAGGATTAAGGATGGAATGCCCCAAATTTGCAAGCCAATCAGCTGCTCTATTTCCTTCTCTAAAGATGTGCAATGCGCTCCATTCCTCGAAAAAAGCTAGGAGACTTTTGATTTCACGGATAATAAAATCAACCTGGCAAGGAGCCCGAAATCTTCCATGAAGCGCTTCAATGATTAAAAGATTATCGCCTTCAATCTGGAGTTTTTTTATATCCAAGCTGGTAGCTAGAAGAAGTCTCGCTCTCAAGGCTCGAGCTTCTGCAAGGAGAACCGAGCAATGTCCTAGATTTATAGCCCTACCATCCACCAGTTGACCTTGGTTGTTCCGAAGCAGGGTGCCTGCTGCAGCCGACTTGATTCGGACCGACCCATCAAAGTTGAGCTTGATAAAATCATCACGAGGGGGCGTCCAACGAACTTGAATAACGGGAGTGGAGGGGTCGACCCCTGCAGTGGGGGCAGCGACAGACGCCAGAGGGGGTGCAAGATAGTGAGAGTTGGGAGGAGAAGAAGAAGAGGGGGAAGCAATACCGGTCCTAGCTTTCCATTCCTCTGCAAGGTGGAAAGCTCGGACAAAACACGAAATCGGGTCATCGCTCTTATTCTTAAAGACAAGATTGTTTCTGTGTTTCCAAATACTCCATAGAACAAAAATATATTTACAAAGTAGGGTTTTACTTCTTTTATTGAAATACCGGAAGAGATCATGAATGGTGCGGAATGTCCTAAGTGGAATGTAGGTCACCATTCGGGGATGGTGCCAAATAAGTTTGGAGTGGTGGCATTTCAAAAAAAAGGTGCTCTTCCGTTTCAGCAGAAGAGCTGCAGTAGGGGCAAGTATTAATCATGTTCGGAATTCGAAAGTGAATATTATTCCGAACTGGAAGGCGTGAGTGCAAAAATCGCCACACGAATATTCGTATTTTAGGGGGAATGTCCAAATTCCAAATCAAATGGAATTCCCATGTGGGAGTCTCCTCTGTCAGGCCATGAGCGAGCCAAGTGGCCGACTTGACGGTGAACCCCCCATGGGATGACAAACCTGTTGGAATATTTTAGAGTTAATTAATTATATTAATTTTTATTATTATAATTAGTTAATTGCTAGGTCAACTAAAATATAGTTTTGGTCTACTTTGTTAGTGGGAGTCTCTTGATCAGTTACTTCCCAGTTTTCTCTCCACTTTTCTCTCCACTACAACGTTAAACCTCCAGTATATTTTGATGGAAAATATCAGAGGTTTTTCATTCAATTGAAAATAAAAAAAAAGGGTCACTGATTCCACTCTCAAATTAAAAACACAAACACCATCGCTGCGGTTGAGAGAAGGGGTTGGCACCGTGTTACGATTCAAGACTTGGTTACGGTTTCGAGATAAGAGAACAAGAAGACAACAACAATTGCAATGGCTGGAGGTATTTGTTCCTATTTGGTTTCCGCTGCATTAATTTACATGCTCAATTTGTTGTACGAACATGATTAGGTTCATAGAAATATCTTACATTTGGTATCAGAGCATGTGTTGCCCTCGGCCTTGCCTTGTTGTTCCTTCGTTTCGATTTCTCCGTGAAAACATGTCGCTGTGTTTTTCTTCAGTGCCTTAATTTATTCTCCTTGATTGCGAATCGTGATGACATAAGTGATATATAGGACTATGCAATTTTGTCAAAACATGTACACAGTATGCGTTTTCGGTGCCAAAATTTGTAAAATTTGCTGTACATCACAATTTATGTTTACAATTATGAGAACATAACCTACTGATGTCTCCTCCGTGTTTGATGTTTGGTGAACATGAATTCTCTTTGTCTTATATGTTTGGACACCTATTGTTTTGATGATTGTGATCATGTTTTGGTTGTGCGTAATGACTGTATCGCAAGGGCATGTAGGTTTAACCCAGCACGTTGATTGATCATCAATTGATTTAACTGTTATTGTATATGTTTAGCGATAGACATAATTTTGTCTATACTGTTTTCCAGCTTTACAATATGTGAGAATAAATCAACCGTATGCTACGTTACATGATCAATGAAGTTTATGATCAATTCGGTAATTATATACATAAGGATGTGGTATATAATTAAAATAATAAAATGTCGAGTGATTCGAAATTTTATTAATTGGAGATTAGCCACAGCAACTCTAAATGTTGAAATTTCATTTTGGAATCACATGTGTCAATTAGACATTTGTTGTGATTAATCCTAATAATATGATGAAACTTACCCACAGGATTTTTATTGTATTACAATGATTAATTAGGATGAAATATTAAATTTTGTTTCTTAATTATTCCACAGGAATTGAGAAATTGGTACATTAATAGTTTCATCACTTAATTTTTATATGTGAGTCTAATTGAGTAGAGCCTTAGCCCACAGGCAGGTTGTATGTCTATAGATTCATATTTTCGCATGATTTACATTAGTAAAGCGTGTTTTTGGATGTCTTAAATTAATTTTAAGTATGTATGTTATATTCTTATGCAGTTGTTTTACCTGGGAATATTTCTGATGTCAAATGTGACATTCCTGAATTGAGAGGTGATAATTATAAAGTTTGGAAGGAGAGAGTTCTGCTTCATTTGGGATGGATGGACATTGACTATGCCATTCGGAAAGATGAACCACCCGCTATCACTGAGGCCAGTGACCCTGATGCTGTCGATCTTTATGAAAAATGGGAGAGATCTAACCGTCTCTCCGCTATGTTCATAAAGACGAAAGTACATGGTAGCATTCGGGGTTCTCTTGAGGATTATGACAATGTCAAAGAGCTACTTAAGGCCATCGATGAGCAGTTCTCTACTTCCAACAAGGCGCTAGCCAGCACCTTGATTATTCAGTTCACCTCTGCTAGGCTCACCGAGACTAAGGGTGTGCGTGATTATATCATGCGCATGAGGGACATTGCAGCTCAGTTGAAGAATCTGGAGGTTACCATGTCTGATGCTTTCCTGGTGCACTACATCTTATGCACCTTGCCTTCCCAGTATGGCCCATTCAAGATATCCTACAACACACATAAAGATAAATGGTCCATTAATGAGTTGATGACCATGTGTGTGCAGGAGGAGGGCCGACTATTGATGGAAGAAGGTGAAAAGGTGAACCTTACCACTTCTAGCTCTTCTGAAAAGAAGAGGAAGGATCACCGTAAGGATAAAGGATAGGGAAAGCTTGGAGTTAATCAAACCATTAAGAAGGAGCCTAAATGTTACTTCTGTAATAAGAAGGGGCATATAAAGAAGGATTGCCTTAAGTTCATGGATTGGTTTAAAAAGAAGGGTAATTTCTTTACATTCGTTTGTCATGAATCTAATATGGTTAGTGTTAGTGACAATACATGGTGGATTGACTCTGGTACTACAATCCATGTTTCGAATACCTTGCAGGGTATGACAAGCCTAAGGAAGCCCCTGGACAGTGAGCAGCACATCTATTCTGGCAACAAGATGAGCTCATATGTGGAAGCTGTTGGGACTTGCAGCTTGGTTTTAAGTAGTGGTTTTATTTTGAATTTGGAGAGGACATTTTATGTACCAAACTTCTCTAGAAGTTTGATTTCTGTTTCAAGACTTGTACCTTTTGGTTTTCCCTTTAATTTTTCGGATTCTGGTTTCAGTTTATCTAGAAATTCTGAAATTGTTGGTTATGGTATTTTGTCTAATGGTTTATATCGTCTTCAATTACAAAATGATGTCACACACAATACCTTGCATGTTAAGACCGATTTGAAAAGATGTATTGTAAATGAAAAATCCTCTATCTTGTGGCACCGGAGATTAGGACATATCTCCATTGAGAGGGTCAAGAGATTAGTAGATGATGGGGTACTTGATACCCTAGACTTTACCGATTTTGAGACTTGTGTTAGTTGCATAAAGGGAAAGCAAACTAACAAATCTAAGAAAGGTGCTAAGAGGAATTCTGACCTATTAGAGATCATACATACCGATATATGTTGTCCGGATATGAATGCTAGTGATTCGAAATACTTTATCACCTTTATTGATGATTATTCACGATACATGTATCTCTATCTACTTCGTTCCAAGGATGAAGCATTAGATGCCTTTAAATTGTTTAAGGCAGAGGTAGAGCTACAATGTGGTAAGCACATTAAAATTGTGAGATCGGATAGAGGTGGAGAGTACTATGGTAGATACACTGAGAATGGACAAGCTTGTGGTCCATTTGCTAAATTTCTTCTAGAGCATGGGATTGTTCCCCAATACACTATGCATGGTTCTCCAGATCAAAATGGTGTTGCAGAAAGAAGAAATAGGACCTTAATGGATATGGTGAGAAGTATGTAGAGTAATGTTAAACTTCCACCATCCTTGTGGACAGATGCTCTTAAAACGGCAGCGTATATATTAAACCGAGTTCCATCCACGGCTGTCGCTAAGACACCATTGGTTATTCAAGGGATGGAAACCGAGTTTGCGCCATATACGCATTTGGGGATGCCCTTCAGAAGTGAGAATCTACAATCCACAAGAGAAGAAACTTGACCAAAGGACCATTAGTGGGTATTTCATTGGATATGCCGAAAGGTCTAAGGGTTATAAATTCTACTGTCCTTCTCATACCACCAGAATAGTGGAATCAAGAAATGCCAAATTTCTTGAGGATGACTTATTCAGTGGGAGTGATCTATTTCGAAACACTGTTTCTGAATCAGATCGTACGGAAACTTCAACTTTTGAGTTAACCGATAGGCTAGTTGTTGTTCATGTTCCTCAAGGCCAATTGAACATTAGACAACCAGCAATGCAGATTCCACAAAATGTTGACGATCCTGTAGTAGATCATAATGAAAATGAGGAGAATATGGATGACAACATGTTGATCAAGCTCCCATTAGAAGATCCACTAGAGAAAGACGTTCAACTTTATCTGATGGTACTTGGGTGTTACTACAAGAATCGGATTGCAATGTAGAAGCTGACAATGACCCAATTACGTTTTCACAAGCCACAAGCTCTAGAGATTCGAGCTTGTGGATTAGTGCCATGAAAGATGAGATGAACTCTATGGCGTCCAACCAAGTTTGGGACCTTGTTGAGTTGCCCGATGGTGTAAAAGCCATTGGATGCAAATGGGTATTTAAGACAAAGAAAGACTCACTCGGCAACGTCGAAAGACATAAGGCCAGACTTGTTGCCAAAGGATTCACTCAAAGGGAAGGAATCGATTACACGGAGACCTTTTCTGCTGTATCAAAGAAAGATTCTCTCCGAGTAGTCATGGCACTAGTAGCTCATTTTGATTTTGAGTTACATCAAATAGATGTAAAAACGGCATTCCTTAATGATGATTTAGAGGAAGAGGTTTATATGAAACAACCTGAAGGATTCTCCTCTGAAAAGGGTGAGCATTTGGTTTGCAAGCTCAATAAATCCATCTACGGATTGAAACAAGCCTCTCGCCAGTGGTATATGAAATTCCATAAAGTGATAACTTCATTTGGATTTGAAGAGAATATCATGGATCAATGCATATATCACAAGGTCAGTGGGAGTAAGATTTGTTTCCTTGTGCTGTATGTGGATGATATTTTGTTAGCAACCAATGACAGAGGGATGATGCATGAGGTGAAACAGTTTCTCTCAAGTAACTTTGATATGAAAGATATGGGTGAGGCATCTTATGTCATTGGCATTAAGATCCATAGAGATAGATCTCGAGGCATTTTGGGTTTGTCTCAAGAAACCTATATCAACAAGGTACTTGAAAGATTCGGTATGAAAGACTGTTCACCAAGTGTAGTGCCTATTGTGAAGGGTGACCGGTTCAGTTTGGACCAATGCCCCAGGAATGATCTTGAGAGGGAACAAATGCAAAATGTTCCTTATGCTTCAGCTGTTGGAAGCATTATGTATGCTCAGGTCTGTACAAGACCAGACATTGCATATGCTGTTGGAGTATTGGGCAGATATCAGAGTAATCCAGGTCCTGATCACTGGAAAGCTGCAAAGAAGGTGTTACGGTATCTTCAGGGTACCAAGGATTACATGCTTATGTACAGACGGACTGATAGTCTTGAAGTAGTAGGGTATTCTGACTCTGATTTCGGTGGCTGCATTGACTCACGTAAATCCACCTCAGGATATGTGTTTATGCTAGCTGATAGTGCCGTATCTTGGAGGAGTGCAAAACAGACTTTAACTGCTACATCTACTATGGAAGCTGAGTTCGTTTCTTGCTTTGAGGCTACCTCACATGGTGTTTGGATGAAAAGTTTCATTTCAGGATTGAGAGTCATTGACTCTATAAGTCGGCCGATCAAAATGTTTTGTGATAATGCAGCTGCTGTCTTTATGGCTAAGAACAATAAAAGTGGAAGTCGAAGTAAACACATCGACATAAAATTTAGAGCCATAAAGGAACGTGTTCAAGAAAAGAAAGTGATCATAGAACACATTAGCACTGATTTAATGATTGCTGATCCCTTGACTAAAGGCATGCATATTAAGGCTTTCAAGGGTCATGTGGAGAGGATGGGACTTGGTTCCATCATGTAAACATTTTACTAATGTCATTTTGAAACCTTCATGTAATTGGATATTTTTCATTCATGTTAAGTACGTACGCATTTCATTTTTGCTTTATTGAAAAATGTCATTTGATTGACCTAGAGTGAACATAGGGTTTGCTCATTAAGTTGTTGTAGTGGTGAAAGACTGAGTATATTGTGATACATGGAAGATTAATTCTCATGTTTAGAGAATTCGTCGCTATGATTCGTATACAAAGTTTTTCTTGTTAAAGTGGACCAAGTGGGAGAATGTTGGAATATTTTAGAGTTAATTAATTATATTAATTTTTATTATTATAATTAGTTAATTGCTAGGTCAACTAAAATATATTTTTGGTCCACTTTGTTAGTGGGAGTCTCTTGATCAGTTACTTCCCAGTTTTCTCTCCACTACAACGTTAAACCTCCAGTATATTTTGATGGAAAATATCAGAGGTTTTTCATTCAATTGAAAATAAAAAAAAGGGGTCACTGATTCCACTCTCAAATTAAAAACACAAACACCATCGCTGCGGTTGAGAGAAGGGGTTGACACCGTGTTACGATTCAAGACTTGATTACGGTTTTGAGATAAGAGAACAAGAAGACAACAACAATTGCAATGGCTGGAGGTATTTGTTCCTATTTGGTTTCCGCTGCATTAATTTACATGCTCAATTTGTTGTACGAACATGATTAGGTTCATAGAAATATCTTACAAAACCCAGATTGGCTAGTCCTCCAATTGCACTCTAGGAATAGGAATTGCGCGAATGACCTCTACCAGAAAAGAGGGGACAAGGCTGCGCAAGAGGTTAGTATCCCACTCGTTGTCTACCATACAATCGCTGACTCTAAGCTCCACATTCTCAACGTCATTTAAAGTCAAATTGAGAAGTTCCAACACGCTCTTTCCACCGCACCAGTTGTCCATCCACAAATATTACGGGAATTCGGGTCGGTCGGTCGGTACCATGAAACTAGTTCATGGGGAGAAACATAACGCAGCGGAATTTATCAGACACGATTCATGTTTCATGTTTCTCATTCGTTCGTCCATGTTTTCTCATTGAATTCATCAATTGGACAACGTATTTATACTAGTTACAATTCACCGTCTTAACCTACAAGTAATACAACTTTCCTAAATACAACCTACCATAAATGTAATTCGTACATATTCACAATATCTACAATATATACGATATTACCATAACTTCGTACATGGTAATATATTGCCGACCATATTACTCCATAATATCTCTCGATATTATCTCGTAATATCGTCACCTACTGTATTTCCTATTACCCCCCTCAAACTCATGGTAATTTGAGAAAATTTCCATGGGTTTGCCAAAACTCGTCCGGAACGGAGAAGGAAAGAGGAAAAAAAATGGTAATTTTCCTTCGATAGTCGTTCCTCATCGTCCGTATCATCGCATCATCCTTCGTATTTCGTCGTCTTTATTGTTGTTCGTTCGTGTCGGTCTCGGATCGATCTCGGGTCAGTCTTGGATCGGTTTCGGGCCAATCTTGGATCGGGTTTGAATTACAAGTCGGGTCCAACTTGTTAATCAGGTTCGAATTAACAATTCGGTTCGGCTCGACAAGTGGGTCAATTCCCACCGTTGTTCTTCGTCATGCATGTGGGACAATACCCACAATTGCTTCTACGTCGTTCGGGCCAATCAATCATCACCAAATTCCCACAAATCACATGAAACTAATTTCATTGTCGGTCACCTCTGGCTGAAATAATTCAAAGTGGACTTTTCGATTGCGCGCCACTCATATTCGTCGTTCATCAGACTCTTCAATCGGATTTGATTCCTCTTTCAACAAAGCCTATTACTGGATCGGCTCGGGTTCGTAATCGGGTCGCATCGTCTTCAGGTTCAACCCGGCTTCATCATGCTCGGGTTCGGGTCGCGGTCATCGTGGTCAGGTCATCTTCGGTTCGTGGTCATCGCTCTTCAATCATCGTTCGTCTTCGTGGTCATGGTCGGAGTCTTCGGTCAGTCGTGGTCGGCCGCTTGTGATGTGATCGTTGTCGGATCATGATCATCTTCCGTTCGATCATGGTCGGTGGTCAATCATCTATCGCCGTTAGCGTCGTGGTCGTGGTCAAGTCCACGATTCGGTTCGGTCAAGCTCATCGGTGGTTGGTCGTCGGTGAGATCGGTGGGACAAGGATCTTCTTCGGTTCGGTGATCGGAATGTCTTCGGTTCGAGGTCGTCGATAGTCATCTTCGTTCGGGAAATCGTAGGTTGTGATCATGATCATCTGATCAAACAACCAAGCTGATGGTCGTTCGTTTGCTTCGTGCTTCGGCTCTGCGCTACTTGTCATGTAAAGGCAAGTAATTGGTTTTGTTTTCTAAAACCAACATCAGACAACGCTAAGGTCATCATGACTCAATGTGCGTCGTTCATCCCTATTCATCGGGGGCTCGAATTCGCTCAAGTTTCGTGTATCGGCTGTCGGTCGTGTTTCGGATTTCGGTTTGTGTTTAGGGTTCGTTTGGTTCGGATTTCGGTTTAGGGTTCGTGTTTTGGTTGTTGGCTAGGTTTGAGAGTCCTCAGGAACGAGGCTCTGATACCATGTTACGGGAATTCGGGTCGGTCGGTCGGTACCATGAAACTAGTTCATGGGGAGAAACATAACGCAGCGGAATTTATCAGACACGATTCATGTTTCATGTTTCTCATTCGTTCGTACATGTTTTCTCATCGAATTCATCAATTGGACAACGTATTTATACTAGTTACAATTCACCGTCTTAACCTACAAGTAATACAACTTTCCTAAATACAACCTACCATAAATGTAATTCGTACATATTCACAATATCTACAATATATACGATATTACCATAACTTCGTACATGCTAATATATTGCCGACCATATTACTCCATAATATCTCTCGATATTATCTCGTAATATCGTCACCTACTGTATTTCCTATTAAGAAAAAAATTGATTTACCATTACCTACCTTCCATCGGACTCCTTTCCTGATAAGATCTCTTTGTTTTTGAGGTATTTTTCCCTTAGGTTGATAAATGAAAAAGTCTGAATTTTTGAGGTATTTTTCCCGAATCGTCTTGACCCAGATATTGTTTGGTTCTTTGAGAATTTTCCAAGCAAGTTTACCCAGGTAGGCTTGGTTGACGGGTTGCATCCTTCTACGACCCAACCCACCAAGCTTCTTGGGCATATAGATTTTGTCCCATGCAATCATGGGGAGTCCTTTCTTAGAAGAGTCTGTTTTCCAAAAAAAAATCTCGATTGGCTTTATCGAGTTGATTTGTGATTCTGGAAGGGATGTGGTCATTGCAAAGGAGGGGAGGGCTTCCAGGTTGCTCTGGATGAGAACACATCGCCCGGCTTTGGATAGAAACGAAGAAGCCCAGGCTTTGAGCTTGCTATCTGTACGGCTTATAAGGTGTTGAAAATCATTAGATTTAGGGCGAGGGCCATTAAAATGGACGCCAAGGTACCGTCCCAGCACATGCTTTGAAGTCATATTAAAAAAAGCTGCTAACATGCTACGTTTCGAGTTCGGAACCTGTTTTGAGAACATGATAGCAGATTTATGGAAATTGACAAGCTGACCAGATGCCTCAGTGAAGTGGTCAAGTATGTTCTTAAGGTTTTGGCAGGCTGAAGGGGTCGCGCGACAAAAAACTAAGCTATGGTCAGCGAACAGGAGACACGGCAGCTTTTGAAGTCTGGTCGAGATTTTTATTCCGATACCAGAATTATTTTGTTCAGCTTGAATAGACATTAGTGTAACACCACACAATTTTCGAGAATATATTTAAATCGGGTGTTACTAATTATATTAAATTTAGGATTTTACGGTTTATTTTTGGGAGTTATATATTTTGGGATTTTAAAAGGAATTTTAATTGTTTTTATGAAATGAAATAGATAAACGAAAGAAATCAATTTAGAAACTAAAATATCCAATTATGAATTACCCAAAATACCCCTTACTTCAAAACTAAGAAAATTTACCTATATACTATTTTACCACTGCCTGAACATCTTATATATATATATATATATATATATATATATATATATATATATATATATATATATATATATTAGTATAATACCCGTGCTATGCACGAAAATGTGTAGCCAAAAGTTTTAATATCGTAACGTGCGGCATTGCGTCTCTAGTTTAACTTTGTCTTGGTAACATAGATTTATATTGTTGCCGTTCGAAACGTAGTTATATACCCGAATCTATTTCCCGACTCAAGATATCAAGGACTTCTTTTAAAAAAAAAAAAAAAAAAACTGAATAGCTTAGCTATCATGTATACGTACGACTTTAATTTGCACTTGATAAAATGCAATCTCATCAAAGTGTGTGTGCGTGAATGTATCTCTAATTATGAATATTAGTAAGGGAACATTTGTATTATGGCAAATTTATTTACCAACTCAAAATTTCAGTGACTTTACAATCCCATGACTTAGAAATAGAGATGAAATTTGCATTAGAAGATTACACAAATAAATAAGAACACAAAAGGTGACCTTTAGTTACCTCTATTTGAGCGAGTCTTTAGCCATTGAAATGGTTAATCACTACATCAGTGAGTAAGAGGACAAATTTTGATTGTAAAGTAGATAAAGAAGAGCAAAATTTTGGGATATACTCCGTATATATATTTGGTTGAAATGGTCTCATAAATTTAGTGTAGAAACTATTAGCTGCTTTTTCATTATTAACTTAGAGTTGTTAGAATTTGCAGCAAATTAATAGGAACAAAATTATTAAAAACCATGTTATTAGGAACAAAATTTTTAGCGGGAAAATGTGTAGCCATTGGATGCCACGTGTCCTAATGACTTCTGTTTTAGTAGAACTAGATATATATTATCATCATCAATTCCATTGCCTCCGCCATTTTCGCTCCTCTTGGAACGCCACTTTCATTCGCTCAGCCCATCTCGTATTCAACTCGGTTTTTGACGAAAATTATACCATTAAATCCTTTTCTTTCTCCTTTACACAACGGTATGAATTTCTCCTTGTTTCGTTTAAGTCGTACCGTTATCGATTTTTCATTTATCTCGTTTAAGGCTCGTTTTACTTGATTTTAATTAATTTGATTCTTATATAAGTGATTAGTATGATTATTAGAAGGTTATAGCTTGTTTTTATGAGTGATTTGAGTTGGGTTTTGGATTTGAGTTTGGTTTTGCGAGGGTTATTGTAGCCCTTGTTTTGGGTCGATTTATTGAGGCTATTGATGGCGTTGAGTTGTTGTTGCTGCTTGTACTGTTGTAGCTATTAGTTCTGTTGTCGTCGTAGGTTGTTGTTTTGTCGTTACTAGGTGTAGTAGTGATTCTCGTGGTTGGGCTTAGGTGAAACCTTGGTCTCGGTTTTGTATCGATGTGGCTCTGTTTTGGGCTGTTTTATTGTTGTTGTCGGGATTAGCTGTTGTTGTTTTGCTCATTGATGTAGTTGTAGTCGTTTGTTGTGTTGGTGGCGTGAGGTGCTGTGGCGGCTGGCAATTGTTGTCGGGGCAGTGTATAGGCGTCGCGGCTCTGTTTTGAGGCGTTCTATTTGTTGTTGTTGGAGCTGTTGGGTCGTCGTTGAGTTGTTGTTGTTGTGTTGTTGTCGTTGTAGTTGTTAGTTGTGTTATACTTGTTGCTTGTTGTACTGTTGTCGTGGGTGTCGATGGTGGTAGCCGTGGTTGTAGGTGTCGTTGGTGGTGAGGTGTACTCTAGCTGTTGTTGTGGTCACTTGCTGCAGTGTTGCCATGTTGTTGCCGAGAGTACCAATAAGTTTGCTAGCTCAATTCGGCCAATTACGTTGAGAATTAAAGGATTAATTATGATATCGATTCTTTTGGGGTTTTGCAATCTTAATTTTATGAGTCATTAAGAGTGGTAGAAGTGGGTCAAAGGTTAGACAAATTAATTAATTTGTTAGATACTATTTATCAAAGGATTTATAGTTTTGGGTTGTTCCCTGTTCTAATTATGGTTACATTGGTGTTAGTTAGTTTGCGAGTTAAAGGAGGTCTAAATTGACGATTTGAGAAGTATAACTAAGGAAAAGTTTAGTGGTTCCGGTAAGAACGTTAATCCCTTTTGAGCTCGATCATGTTTTCATATATCTTCTTGTGATCCGACTTTCAGTTTATATAATTTATATTGCAATTCATTTATACTCTTATCGTTTCTAAATTCTATGAAGTCGGATAGTTGAAGTTCAACCAAATGAGAAGGGGTTCAACCCCTCTCTTATATATTCACTCTTGATACTTGTCTTTGTTTGATATTCGGTTTGGACCTACGTTGTTACATTGGCTTCTATACTTCTTCTCACTGATCACAATATCTCTTGTTTGGTTGGGGATTGGTAATACATCAAATAAAATATCTAATCATGGTTTGAATATGGGTTGTGGTTAATGGGATTTTCTTCTATAAACACTCTAGAGTAACGGGTTAACTCCTCCTGGGGTGCTCGTTTACAAAGGATTTACTATACCTCTGATCAAGGTAACACTTAACTGGATTAACTGGTAACTGGATTATCTACCAGTTACCTATTGAGACCTCCTCTTAGAAGGATTACATCCTACTGGCTCTCTAGTGAAGGGTGTGCACACTCGGGTTCTCTTAGGGTGGTTTGGGTTAACTCTAGAGTTGTTCCTGGTTAGGGGTAGGACCCTTACCAAAGATGGGTTACTGATGCGGAGTGCCCATTCCTGTATATTTGGTTCTTCTCTTTAAAATTCATAATATGCTCCTTGGTACACGTCTCTCTCTCTAACCATCTTGGTTAATCCTTTGATTGTAGCGTTGCTTGATTAGCTACGCGCCATGAAGGCGCGTATCTTCTTTTCGTTATTGTTCTATATGCTTTTGAGTTCTTACTCAGCCTTTTGCTGACGTTCTTTTGTTTGAGTTTGTCCCTACCCTATTTTGGGGCCTATGTCATTTTCTAATGGCGCAGCTGACAGGTGTCTTAGAAGGTGATGTGAATTGTTGCGTGGACGTCTGTGCATATCATAGGGCTAGCTTGGAATAAATGATATTCCGGTTGAGTCATTTTAATCAGTTGTACTTGTCATTTCAATTGGGATTAGTTTTTGTAAACTTGACTTCAGTCTTCCGCTGTCAACTCGTTCATGATTTTATATAGCTAATTTGGTTTAAATTTATGGTCTTTTAGCCTTGCAGTTGACTCAGTGGTCAATTGCGGCATAACAATCTTAGATTTTTGTATTATTAAATTTGGTCAAAAATTTAGGGTTGTTACAATTAGTCGGCAGAAAACTTCCATACAGATGATGAACAAGTACGGCGAAAGCGAGTCTCCTTGTCTAAGACCTCGAGAGGGGGTGAAAATTTGACTGGTTGAGTCGTTCACAATGAGGGAGTAAGAGACTGACGTAACACAACCTTTAATCCAGTTAATCCAGATACTACTGAAACCCAATTCTCGGAGGCACTGCCATAAAAAATCCCATTCAACCCGATCATAAGCCTTTTCCATATCCAGTTTTAAGGCGAACCAGACAGTCTTATCTTTTGAGGTTTGGAAGTTGTTCAAGACTTCTTGTACTAAAAGGATGTTGTCTTGGATAACTCTATCTGACATGAAAATAATTTTAGCCAAAATGGGTTTGAGGCGATTAACTAAAATTTTCGCGATAACCTTGTATAGTGTGGTGCAAAGGCTAATAGGACGATAATGACATGCATGTTCTGGGTTTTCGTTTTTCGGAATAAGTTGGATTAGGGAATAGTGAATCTCTTTTAACATTAGACCTGTACTGAAAAAACTATGGAAGGCGTTTAAAATGTCTTCTTTAATAATGGGCTAATAGGTTAAAAAAAATTTCAAGCCATATCTATCCGACCCTGGCGCTTTAAAAGGGCACATTTGGCGCAACGCCTCGAGGACTTCATCTTCCTATATAGGCTGAATAAGCCTTGCATTGTCTGCGTCTGTGACTTTCTCTAGGAAGCAATCCACATAGATACCTCTATTCGGGTCGGCTTCTGATTGAAAGCACTTAGATAGTGTTTGGAAACTCAAATTTGAGAATTTGGAATCATTTCGAATCCATCATTTGAGAATTTGGAATTTAAATAAAAATCCAATGTTTGGGAAAACTGACAAGGCTAATAAGTTGTTATTATTAGTCAAATTACCACTATTCCTACTAATTAGTTAGGGTAAGTGAGTATCGTATCCACAAGGAAGAGGAAAGTCCTAATATGCAATTCTAGTGTGGCAAAATAGAAATAAAAGAAATAAGAACAATAAATATAATGGGGGGTTTTGTGATTTGAAAGTCGATTAAACAAGAAATAAAGATTTATCAAGATTACTAAGGCGACCCTCGGTGATAATCTCATCTAACACCCTACTATAGTAATTTACTCCTCTCTAATTAACCAATTCATAGATAATCTCGGTTTTCACCAATTAATCCTCTTTTGTGAGGAATTTGAGCAACCGCTACCAAATTCCCCTCCTTTTAGCCTTAATCCGTCTAGTGACTACTCAAACAAATCAAAACCAAAGGCATGAAGAGCATGGATTAATAAAAGATTAACAACAACAACCCAAATTGGTATCTAATTAGCCGCGACCGCGACACTAATCAAATCTAACCTATTAGTTGCCTAATTAATTCCCTAATCACAAGTTTTAGTCATAACCATACACTAAACATGTGAAGTTGCCTCCTTTAGGGTTAATAATCAATGACCATCAATTAAAAATCAAGCATAAGAAATACCCAATTCAATCCAATCAACCAATTAGAGAAAATAAGGATAAATCATGCATTAAAGAACAAGAAATTAATTACAATGAAATTAAAGGCAAATTAGAGAGAAAGAAATCTTACTAATACATAGGATGAGAGATTTTGATTACACCAAGAGTCTAGAAGGGGATTAGCCTTCCATGAAAAACTCTTAATCTCTCCTTAATTCTCTCTCTCAAATCTCAAACTCCTTGAAAAACTCTAATATGAAAAAGTAGGTAGGTGATACAAACTAGGGAGGGGTTCATGCCCCTTTATTCTAGATAAATACAAAAGATACTATAAGACAAAAGCAAAAGAATCCAACACAAAAGCAACCGCCAAAAGCCACCCGGAAGCTTCTTTGAAATCGTCTTTCTCGGACCGAGAAGGAGTCGTCTTGGACCGAGAGCGGGCTGTCCTCGATCGAGATAGTACTACCCCGAGTCGAGAAAGTCACCCTCGAGTCGAGGACATGTGTCCTCGAGTCGAGGGACTGTGCGCAGCGTAATTTTCAAAAGGGCATAACTCTCACCTCCGAACTTCATTTTGAGCTCATAATATATCGTTGGAAAGCTAAGATCATGAACTTTCCTCTCCAATTGGAATTTCTGAATCTGAAAAATATCTTCTAGTTAGGGAGTTCTGATCCAATGAAGTCGGAGGTGATGGTGGTGTTTCCCTAGTATCATCCAACGGTCACCAAAAAGGGTCTTGAGCCACAAAAATCCCATAAAACCATCAATAAAACTCCAAGTATACTCCTTATGATATGGTTTACGAGTCGCGATAAAACCACGCCCAAAGCGTCTAAATCATGCCGATTAACGCACCATCATCACACCACATCAAAAACTCAAATTTTGAAATCTAGAATTTGAAATACAAATTTTTTTTGTTTGGAAACACAAAGAATTTGAAATTGCAAATTTGTTTTTTTAATAAAATCATATTTAAAAATAAAACTCACCCAAATCCCTCAAATTTCTCTCTCTTCGTCCTCCAGCTCCATCACCGACTACCTGCCCTCACTCACCCCACCACCACCGAAACCACATCTTAACCACCGTCGACGGCCGCCTCAGCCCCTAACTCCATCACCGAAGCCACCTCCACCCTCATTTACTCTCTCTCCTTGATGTTGTGTTGCACAACGACAACCATTTTTTCATTGCATCGGTCATTTCCCTCTCTTTTCTCTCTCCTCACGGCCGGGCGGTGACTACGGTGGAGTTGCGCGGGGGTCGGACGTCCGGTTCCAGGGACATTAGCGGCAACGAAGGCGGCTGGGTAGTACAAAAAAAAAAGAAATCGAGGGAGATATTTTGTGGCGTGGAGGCCGGTGGTGGCGATGGAAGGGCCAATGGGTTGCGTCGGTGGGGTCGCCTTATCCATACGCCTGTCACGGTGTCTCCGGCGAGGTGGTTTGTGGAGGTCCGTGTATGGGCAGCAGGGGGTGGTGGTTGGTGGAGGAGAGAGAAAAGTGGAATTTTGAGAGAAGAGAAAGTTTGGATTTGGAAATGACAGGGTTTTTGGTGTTATTTGGTTTACAACTAAAATGATTTCATTCAAATTCCTAAGAATTTGATACAAATCCAAATTCTCAAATCCTAAAGTTTCCAAACAGGTGATTTGAGTCAAATTTGGATTTGAGAATCAAATTCATGTTCCCAAACACTACTTTAGTCAAATCTGATACAAGAGATGATTTAATGAAATCTTGATCATAATCCCAGATTCCTAGATCATTTTTGATACTCCCTCCGTTTTTTTTTTGTTTCTTTACGTATTCCTTTTATGGCAATTTCCTTTGATTCTTTACGTTTCTATTCCGGGCCAATATTTGTAACATGAACTCTCCAAAAAGCCCTTACTAACTATACTAACCCATTTTATAATTCATTCATTTAAACTAATTAACCCAAAAAAACCCAACTTATTTGTACCAAATTTCACTCTTTTAACTAATTTTGTGATCCAAATTAAATGACCCACCCACTCCAATGTAGATTAAACCCCTAACCCCCGTCAGAAATCTACCTTATCTTTATCATCCACCCCCCCTCAACCTCATCTATGTTCATCATTTTCACTTTCAGATTTCTATCCCCATTGACAAATCCATCTCTCTCTTATTGAATTTCCAGATCTTGAATTCTCTCTCCTCCTTCCACCCTCCACCCTCACCTCCAATCATGCACATTACCGGCCATTACCGACCACCACCGGAGACACTATCATCGGATCTATAGTCCAACGGCGTCCACCATCTCCATCCCCGACAACCCTCCCCTTCCCCCTCCGCTTTTCTTGCTTTGAAAGTGTTCTTGTTTCTCTGTCTTTCTCTCCTTCAAGGCTAGTTGGGGAGACCTAAATGGTGTTGGGGAGGCGTCGGAATGCTGAGAAGATGGCTTAGGGAGAGTTGCCGTCGGACGGTGACCTGAATGGTGGTGTTTGATTCGGTGTAGGTGGTGGTGGGCGTTGGTGATCGGCGGCCATAAGGGTGGTGCGTGGTGGTGGGATGATGAGGGCAGGAAAGAGGAGAGAGAAAAGAAAGGAGGGAGTGAAAATGAAAGAAAAGTTACTGATACAATTAGTCCCCTCTAATTGCTACCCTTCTCTTCTCTAATTACCTTATCTCTCTACCTACTTAGGTACTCCCCCACTTTCTCTTTGTAAAGAAACAAAAAGAATCGAGGGAGTACGTAGGTTGGCGTTCCTTTTTTTTTTCTAGCCTTGAATTTTTCATGAAAAAAACGAGAATTTCTATCCCCTTGAGCGAGCAAGTGGTTTCTATTAAATTTTCCAATTATTTTCTGGTTAAAAGAGAGCAAACGTTCGCGTTGTTTAACTAGACGCATAAGGTGGTGCTTAATAGAAGGGTTAAAAGGTTGGATCCGAAAGGTACTTTCCACTGTTTGTAATCTAGATGCATTGTGGATGAGTTGTTGTCTAACATTTCCATATTTTGATTTGTTCCAAGCTTTCAAACCATATTTGACTCGTTTTAATTTTTGAGCAACTCGAAAAAAGGGAGTGCCCCGTACCGGTGCTGACCAGCATTGTTTTACTATTCGAAAAGAGTCCGGGTCATTAGTCCAAGCATTTTGGAATCGAAAGTGTGATCCTCCAGAGTTGAAACCTGGGGTTGTATTTAAAAAAAGAGGCGCATGATCAGAAAGGGCAAAATGTTCGTAAGTTACTAGTGAGTTGGGATAAAAGTTGTCCCACGAGCTATGAGCTAAAGCGCGGTCGAGCCGCTCATAAACCGTATACGTTGTATAGTTTCGTTTCCATGAGAACGAGGAACCATTAGCCGGTACATCAAAACAATCGGTGTCATTTACAAAATTTTGTAACTTTTCAAATCTTTTGGGGTGGGGGGTAATACCACCCATCTTATCACAAGCGGAGAAAAGCTCGTTAAAATCTTCTACTAGGAGCCAGGGGATCATTTTCGCAGCAAAGCTCTGTTTTAATTCCCGCCAAAACATATGTTTGTCCCTCTCCTGAGCTGGGGCATGGATACCTGTTATAGATACTAATTGTCCTTGGGACATATCCTCAACAATTAATTCCACCATTCGAGAGGAGGAATGGACGGCGCAGACTTTTATGCACGTTTCGTTCCAACAGGCCCAAATGCCTCTAGATCTCTCTTCCGGGGCTATAATTTCGAGATTATCAAATTTGAGACGTTGCTTAAGCAGCCCTGCATTGGAAGGGGTGGTCATAGTTTCCAGTACAAAAAAAATATCAGAGTTAAACTTATTTCTTAAATACGCGATTTCCGACAGGGCCTCTCCCTTTTTAGCACCATGAATGTTCCAGGAAATAATCTTCATTTGGGTCTGTTTAACAAATAAAACAACTCGCTTAAAAACAACGAGACACTAAGAAAATTGCAGATTGTATGGTTCCCTTTTATTACTAAGAGGGAGTACAAGTACTGAAAAAGAATACGAACGTCGTAAGGTTGAACCATGAGGTTCTTTGCTCTCCTCCTGGTCTGTAGACATATATAAAAGGAACGCAATCGTGGGAGAATGCCATCTAGCCGGAAACGCTCAGGACCAATAAAATGGGTCTTAATACCATGTAATTGATAGGGGCTCGCTATCAATAGGCCTGAGACATTCCACCAGTGGTCACCCCCGCTAACAGCGAGAATCCAGCAACTAATTAAAAGACAGAAAAAAATACATAAGATTAGACCATACAGAAATTTGAGGACCACCATGAAAGGGAAAAAGGGACAAACAGCCATCTTGTAACACATCCAAGGGAACAAAAACAGAAGCAAACAGGCCCGTTGCCTTGACACCAAACTCTAAAGGAAGGCGCAGAGGAAGGGCTAGGTGAAATCGTATGTGCAGCAGTAAAGGGATTATGGTGCTTAAACAACAAAAATAAAATACTCTGACCATCATACCTACAACATTCATGATTGAAATAGAACTTGGCATTAAAAGCTAGGTGATTACAATCCGTACTAGTAGAATATAAGGGACAATACAACACATAAATACCTTGATAATTACAATCTATCCTAATGCTGGACAGGGAGAAGGAGTGCTTGCAGCTGCAACTCCTCAAAAAGAAGCAATGACAAAAGGAGGCTTCATCTAAAGCCAGAAAAAATTGCTGCAGGAGGGCTAAACATTAGAACATCTAGACTAGGAGGGAGGATGCAGAGTCATCCATGTCATCCCTCCTTCTCCTTTTGTTCGAATCAGCAGACATGGAGTAGTCATCCTCGCTTGAAGGGTCGTCCCCCATGTGGTTGTTGAGCACAGAGTCAGGATACTTTTCACCTTCATTCTCCACAGCAAGAGCAGCCTCCGACATGGTGAACATGGCGTTAATGAGATCCACCTCATTAGCATACATAATTCCATTGAGCTGGGCTGTTTTTGCAGGGGGAGGAACCCTAAGGACAAGGATATCCTCATCAGCTTGAAGAGCGGAAGTGTCTAGCCCACTATTACCTTGATAGGGGAGTTGGGTGGCGCCTTGGGGTGTTCCTCCGAAGAGGAAGCTTTGGGGAAGGGGTTGAGAGTGTGTTTAGGGACATACATTTTCTTACCAAAGAAAGGTGTCTTAGGGAATTTAGGCTTAAACCTTCTTTGAGGGGTGACCTTAATCCACTTGTCATCGGGGTTATTGTTGGAACAATTAGCATTAGAAGGGTTTAAAGAGCTGGATCCTAGCTTAGCGACTACCAGCTCAAGGGTTGTCTTGGTGTGGCTAGGGCAGTTTTCAAGGTTATGGTCAGCACTCCCACACGAGGGACAGACCTCGTGGATGCCCTCATAAGACAGGAAGTAAGTCTTGGTAACTCCCTTGACAGAGAAAGTAGTGGAACCAGGGACGGGCTTAGACAGATCAAGGTGCACACAGGCCTTGGCGTACCTTTGTTTGCCTTCAGATCTGCCCGCTGTGATCGCATCCAGCTTGAACACCTCCCCAACCGACCTCAGCATAGCCAATATGTTATTGAAACTCCATAATTCTATCGGAAGATTGAGGATTTTGACCCACTGTTCCACCTTGACAATGTTAGTGGAAAAAGGGTCGAACAGGGGTTGCCAAGGGTATAAAACCAGATTGAGCCCTTGCACTTTCCAGGGCCTTTTCTCCCAGACTTGACTGCACTCATCTGCAACAGAGAATACAAACTGAACCCAGTTATTACCAAGGTCATCAATGTCAACTTTACACTTCACAAAGCCCCATTGAGTATGGAGTCTGTTCAGGATTTGTTTGACAGTGAGACGGGCACCCCAAACTTTGCCTTAGAGGCGAGTTTTAGAGTAGAACTCGTTAAGCTCCTCATTAGGTTCAATCACTACAGGAGAGGCTGATCCATCTGAATTTGGAATGAGAGGGTCGCTATTTGGATGTTCATTTGAAATTGCGGAATAGGGAGAATCAAGGACATGTTGATTTCCCATGGGGAGGGCAGAGGAACTCCCAGAGGGGTGGAAGTGTGAGGGAGGGGAACCGCTTCCACCTCTAGGAGCATTTCCAATGAGAGGTTGACGGTTTGCATGTTGGGAAGCATCATTACCAGAGGTACTGATACCGACTGCGACAACCTTTGCATAACTGTGGTTAGGGGAAACAGAAGAAGAGGGGGGGGGGGGAGACATGAGTGGAATCAGATTTAGCACCAAAAACAAAGGAAGCTGAACAAGCAGAAAAACTTGGAAATGTGGTGGAGGAAAACCACAAATACAGAACCATTTATAGGAAAGACAGTACATGCAAAACCCTAGCACACTATGGTGGAAGATACAATAAAAAAATAGCACAGATATGCATGCACATATTAGGGAAATGAAAGAGAGGATACGAAGGGGTGGGAGGAACAGTACTCGAACAGTGGACCATGCAGTAATAGAGATTAGGCGCAGAGAGAGGCATCTCTTCCTTGGGGAACAAGCGAATTAAATGCACCAAATGGCAAAAGGTACATTGAGCAAACAAACACCAAGAAGAGAGAAGATGAAGAGTCGAAGGACAAGTGTAAGAAACGGCACAGTAAAACCACGCCTTCACAATATTTCCCCAAATCAAGGCGTAATTAATCTCCAAAAAAAAAAAAAAAACAAATGGAGAATAAAACAATCAGACACAACAAGAAATCATCATTAAACCCACAATAATCAGTCAAAGAAGGGAAAATCCGCTCTAACACGCAATACAGGCCATCAGGAAAAGCATAGCAACACCCATAATTCAAAGAACTAATAGGAATTACAAGGGAGACACAGAAAAGGGAAAAAAAGGAAAACAAGATTAAGAAATTGGGGTACATACCTGGAGTAAATCACCAGAATAAGAACTAAGGGAGGAAGATAGAACCTTTGCACAGGGAGGACGGAGGTAGTGACGGTGAGGGAGATCGGATCTGGATGGCGACTGATTGATAAGATTTTTTTCGATGAACAGGACCTAGGTTTTCTGTGAAGCTCCTTGTAAGTTATTGGCTTAGATTTGTTACGCCAAAAGAAGGAATTAATAGAGTCTTTTGTGCTCAATTCTTGAGCCATTTAAATTTTAGTTATATAAATGTTTAAGTAATATTAGTCTAACCCGTCATGCAAGTTTTATAGAATTATGATTAGCTGATTAACGTGTACACCCATCTTAAAAATAGTGTCGTTAGCTCTACGCGGTTTAAAGCCGAACAGGGGGAATATGTAGTGGCTTTTCAACCTCCAAGAATAAAAACTTTTTATAAAGAGGAAGTGTGTAAAATTAGCTACTCCCTCCGTACTACCTCAAACACCTCGTATACAAAAACAAACCGTTATTGAGCAAGGTGTCTTGTAACACCCCCGAATTTCGGCTAATATAAAAACATTCTTTGTTGCAAAAATCGCCAAAAATCGATAAAATTAAAATCGATATACAAAGCTAACAAAATATAGAACTAGTTTATACGAATTAATTAGGCGTTACCAGCCATATACAAAACTTTCTACAATCTTGCACCGCGGAAGCTATACACACCCTTCCAGTAAGACCCACAAGTAAATCCTTCAACTAACCTGAAATCACAAACACATAACCTAAGGACCTACCCCTAGACGAGTAGCCCGAAGGATTATAACATGCCAGCCAGAAATGCTAAGTAACAAACTCTACCTCGTAAAAACAGTTTTTCATGGTCAATGACACCCACACATAAAGATCAAATTATAACAATAATCAAATTAATCAAAATTAACTCAATAATGAGAATCCAACCATAAATCACATAAGCAATTTTAAGATCAAAAGTGAGCAGCAAAACCAACCAAGATTACAAACACGAATGTTTACGGTACCACCCTACCATAAACCATAATCCATTTTTCAAAAGATACGGGAACTTATTTGTCGCCTCATACCACCAAACCATACCTCGGGTTGAGTTATCTCAGCGCCAACCACCCGAAGGCTAGCAAGATGTAATAAGAATAATTGCAAACGTGTTGAGTCACCTCGGCGCCAACCGCCCGAAAGCTAGCAATGACAATGATTGCAGACGGGTTGAGTCACCTTAGTGCCAACCACCCTAAGGCTAGCTGTTACCTAAAAATAATAATTCTCATGTCTCATTGTCTTCTACTATAAATAATTAGTATCTTATTAAGAGAGATATCACACACCAAATAACCATACCACGATCATCGAAATAACCCAACAAACATTCAATAAATTTGCATCAAGGCCCCAATCTAATGGACTGATACTTGACTTACCAGCTTGGACTCCACCTTCTGATTAGGCGCCACGTGGACGCATTAGATACTGACGTGTTCCACGCCATGTGTACGTCATTTATCTCTTGTCTTGTTTCATCAAAGTAGAGTGAGAAACTCTAGAGAGAAAGAGTGTATGCTTTCTCAGCCACAATGGAGGGTAATATCAGAGCTTCAGCAGGAATGAAAGCTTTTTCCATTAATCCAAATGAGGCCTCCTCTAAAGAAAAAGAGGAGGCTTACATGCGGGAGTTACACGAGTTTGACGCAGTTAGAGTGGCCGGAGGGATTCAGTTTGTCGGAGGTCACAGACAATCTCAAACCAGAGCATCTAAAGCTTCGTCTCGTAGAGTTGTTGCCTCTGAGGAGAGGTCTACTGCTCTCCTCCCAAGACCAAGGTCATAAGGTTGTCGAAATGGTTGGGTCGATATCCTCGGAGAACCTCCAAGGTTTCTTCCTCACACACTCGCCCCCGGAAGCTCAAAGCTCCTGTCACTGAGGGGTATTATGATGCCTGGGACCTAGGCCCTTATGAAGTGGAAATAGATTACAATCCCACTACGTTCTTCAGTGGAGATGAGAGTATGCGCCTTTTCGTAGTGAATGGAGTAAGGGCTTGTCTTCCTCCGATAGTCAATGACAGTGACTCTAGTAGCTACCATCAACTAAATCATAAACGCTGAGAGAGTATGATGGAAGTGTTGATTCGAGTTAAGAGTGCGTGTTACTGCTATTATCACCCTTCTGATACGAGTACGCGGAAGCTTTAATTGATTTAGTTTACCACGAGGTGAGTTTGATAATATGACAATGGAAATAGAACTCTTTTTGGGATTTTTGTGTTTAAGCAATTGATAAAGAAATGAATAAAGGATATGGATGAACAAGCTAACCACTAACTTGCTCAAACTCGACCAACCCCTAAACTACCTCGCCTAGTTTTGGTCTTTGATCTCCAATCTACGATTGGCAAACCAACAATAGCTAAGATAACCTTTATAGCCCTTAACAAAGAAAGTTCCTCTAAAACCCTCAAAGTTTAAAGTTTTTTTATTTCGATGAAAACAACACTCAATGTCAATTATAATTTCTTGTGTGTTTTCCCACAATGAAATAAGCCACTTATATAGGCTGTACAAAAGACTCCTCAGCTACGCACTTAATCAACAAATTCAAGGCACATAAAAGCTATTAAAAGAAATTAAAAGCTATTAAAACAAATAACAAATTGGGAATTCAATAGGAACCCCTTTATTTTCATAAGAACTGAAAAAGCATTGAACTTGCACCATCAAGAGCAACTTTAATTAGACTTAAAGCTAAATTTTATGCATTTTGTAAATACGGATAATCTGAACTGCCTTGGCTTCTTTGGAACGTATCTTCCTTATAACTCATCCTCTCATAACCCAAGAGTAGTCATTGGAAAGATAAAATCATAATCTAACTCCTCCATGTTGAATGATAGTCAAAGGATTAGTAACGAAAACGATATGAGCCAAATACTTTTGTGCTGCACAACTATTGCCACACTTTAATGCAATTATTAGCATACCTTCTTACCTTGTCCAATTAATTATATAGACCGTCAAAAGATGTCCACATAAGCATAATAACATACCTTGGACTTGGAGCATTTCCACAAGAATGGAAATCAAGGCTAGCACTGTCACGCCCCAAAGCGAATATTGGAACATAACAGACGGCTACCCACAAAACATAACCGAGTCTGTCTCTCTCCTCTCACCAATCATTTGTTTTCTCCTTTTCTCAGTTCTCATCCTTTATCTCTTCAACTTATTACTACTACTAAAAGACTCAAATTGCAACAAATCTCGATTTTGGAAGTTGAGCAAGGAATCTGATTAGGTTCTTTACATTAAAGGTTAGATCTAAATCATTTTTTTTCAATTTACTAAGTGGTTTTCCTAATTTTTGTTATCTGTAATTATAGATCTATCGTTTCTAGCAAACATCTTTCTTTGTTCTTAATTTTTTGTATTTCTCATTCCATCTAAGTCTTTGTTTCATTGAATTTTCTTGTTTATTTACTCGGTGTTTGTTCTTCAATTTTATTTGTATTTTTTTCGATTTTCCGTGTGTGTTTTTTTTTTCCGATTTTCTGTGCGTTTTTTTTTGTATTTGATTTTTTGTATGTGTTTTTTTTTTTTTTCCGATTTTCTGTCTTTTTTTTTCTTTTTTGAAGATGTTTGCGTGTTTGATATAGATCTGACCATTTGTATTTGTGTTTTGATGTTTCAGATCTAATGCAGTTGGAACATGCATGGGATGTGTGTAAATTTAAAACCAGATGTACTAAATTTATTTGTACCTTTTTTTTTTATTTTACTTAATTAGTGTGTGGTAGATAAGAAAATTGGTGTATGTAAGGATCTCTATCAATATATACAATACTTTTTGCAATTATTTTGGTTGATATTTTCTCTTGTATTGTTTTTTTTTTGTTCGAGGTTATAAATCATCACTTATTATCAGAGATACGTGCTAAATGAAGCGTGTATTTCTGGTATATTTTTGTATTCACCTTAATACAAGTTTGCAACTAATTTGCAACCAATCTGGACTTGGTAGCAATTTAGCAACCGAAATACGGTCGTAAAATAACAACCACTCAAATTTGGTCGCAAACTACAAACCAACCCCCCAGTTGCAAATTTGCAACCAATTAGCGACCAAACTCAAGTTGGTCGCAATTTTGCGACCGAAAAGCGACCAGAGTACATTTGCGACCAGGGGGTTAGCGACAAGCCAAAATCGGTCGCAAATTGGTCGCAACACCCAGTTTGCGACCGATTTGCGACTGATTTGGCGGTCGCTAATCAGCCTTTTTCTTGTAGTGTAAAGGGTAGTAATACTTATGGTTAGTTCAGATGTTCTCAGTTAGTGCCAATTTAATCCCTTGGCAAGGACAGACGGATATCCTCAGTTCACAGTTAGCCAGAACATTAACTAACCCACAATTCAAAAGTAATTTATAAAATATTCAGAATTCACAGTACTTGATCATCTTTCAAAAATAAGCATTTATAGAGTATATGAAAAATAATAGTATGAGCTAAATCAGAAAAAGTCCTTTACCTGATTCCTGAATTGCCGTGAGGTTCCTTATGTGCGTTCGCTCGCTCTAAGTAATAAAATCACGTAAGTTATTATTTAAGATTACTTTATTATTCCGACTATATAGTTGATTAGTCCGGTAATTTATTGTCCAATGGTCCAACGACGTCCGAATTCTAAAAGTGGCAATTATCTAGTCAAATTGTTAATCGTCCTTTAGTGGAAATTATTCACTCTAAGATTATTTTCACCACTGGGTTAATTCCGCCGGGTTACTTTTTAATCTGGAGTTACTATATACCATTAACATACTTTACTCTTGGGTAGTTGTTAATACGGTGATGTTCACAAACTGGGGTAATTTTTGCCGAGTTACTTGCACCGTAATAACTATTCGCCACAAGGTTAATCAATTATCGAAAACATGTACGAAAATATTAACGGCGTTGTCTAACGAAAATAATTTCGTAATAGTTTAAGAATTATACCTTGGTTACGTTAAGTGACGACGACTATTCCGACAGAACCTCACTAATAAAATATCACTTTTCGCACGTACGTAACAACTACATATTTCGTAAATTATCTTTACGAAATCTTTCAACACTCGTAACTCACTTTATATGTGGTGTGCTTATGGTCTGAAACACTTCAGTTTGTTGTAACACTCCAAGTGTTTGGTGCGTCGAAAAACGGTCGAAAGATGGAGCTATTTATAGGGAGCGTCTTCTGCTAAGAACAAATGATGATACTGTAAGAGATATAGCAGCCCATGGTGTTCCTTAAAATAAGGAAGGGCATGCCAAATTTGGGTGAAAAACCTACATAAACTCCATGCGCAATCCTTCTTCTTTTGTCTCTTCCCTTTGTCCATTTCCAATCTTACTTCCACAACCCATTTGCAAGACTACCCAACAAATCCAATCCTACCACTATTTGCCATGATACAAACATCCTACTATTAGGCATATCAAAAGGTAATCAGAAGTTAGGGATAGGAAAACGGGTCATTACAAGCACTCAATAGAACTTCCTTATCAATAGCACCAAGTGATGACTCATTGGTTGCTCCCGCATCATCCCCTCCTTCTTCAGAAGGAATTGACCTCAATTCTTGTAGACCATGATCATCAATGTAAGGTGATAAATCGCCCACATTGAAAGTAGCATGAACGCCATAACCTCCGGGCAACTCTAGCATGTAAGCATTATCATTCACTCACTCAATGATCTTGTAAGGACCTTCAGCCCTAGGCATTAGTTTGTTCTTCCTCTTGCTTGGGAATCTCTCCTTGCGTAGATGTAACCAAACTAAATCACCATCATTAAACTTTTTGGGCTTGCGATTCTTGTTGGCCTTATGCTTGTAAGCTTTATTGACAATCTCAATTCTCTTGCGAACCTCCTCATGTAACTTAATCATAGACTTCAACTTAGCTTCTACATCCTTGTGAACCAATTCATCCTTAGCCAAAGAAATCAAATCAAGTGGCAAATAAGGATTCGTGCCATAGACAACTTCAAATGGAGAGTGTTTTGTAGCATAGGTAGGTGACCTATTGTATCAAACTCTGCATGAGCAAGCTTTAAGTCCCAATCCTTTTGCGTTTTGCTCACCAATCCACGAAGCAAAGTACCCAAAATCGATTAGTAACTTCAATTTGCCCATCCGTTTGGGGGTGGTGTGAAGTACTAAACAACAATTTGGTACCCAACTTCCTCCAAAGAGTATTCCAAAGCTAACTCAAGAACCTGGAATTCCGATCAGAAACAATAGTCTTTGGCACTCCATGTAAACGAACAAGTTCACGAAAATATAAATCCGCAACATGTGAAGCATCATCCGTTTTATGGCAAGCGATGAAGTGAGCCATTTTGGAAAACCTTTCAACCACAACCATAATAGCATCCTTTCCTCTTTGTGTCCAAGGAAGAGCAACAATAAAGTCCATAGAGACATCTTCCCAAGAGCGTTCAGGAACTGGTAGAGGCATATACTCGCCATGGTTGAATTTACTCTTGGCCAATTGGCAAATAACACATTTAACCACCAAGTTTTGCACATCTCCTTGCATCTTTGGCCAATAAAAATGTTCATGCAAGATTTCTAGTCTCTTAGCAACACCAAAGTGACCAGCAATTCCTCCTCCATGAGCTTCACGAATCAATAACTCACGAGTTGGACACTTGGGAATACACAATCGATTCCCCTTAAATAAGAATTCATCTTAGCTTGTAGCAAATAATCCTTGAATGGACCAGACTTGCACTCATCAAACACTTCTTTGAAATCAAGATCAAAATCATAGTATCCTTTGAGCATTTCAAATCCCAACAATCTGCGGGGCTCGCAAAATGGTTTGTGTTTGATGGTTATTGAACTAACCAAGATTTGATCGTTGAAAACTCAGAGTCGCCACCCTGTCTTTACCCCGACAAGGAAGGGTTTCGAAACAAGTTTAAAAAGCACAAGTTCGAAAACAAATGAAAGAATTTTACGGAAAACCTTTCTAAAACCAAAAATGACTCCATGCGCCCTAAGGAAAAATGTTGGTTTATTGTTTATTCACAATTTGGAAAACTAGTCTACGAATTAGAGAAAAAGGGTTCGGCGCCTTAGTTAAGGGGTGCGAACATTTGGAACTCGTCTCCCCCTCCGTCATAAGGACGAGCACTTACTAATACATCATTTCCTTCTAAAGATTCTCGGTATATTGGTTACGTTAAGATCCATATAAACAAGTAGAAATAGAAGAGCACATATATTCACATTGTCATTCACATGCAAGAGTTTAAAAGAAGAATTTACAAAAGATTTCCCGAGTCTTTTGGGTACGGACTTGGGGGGTTTGAGCACCAAAGTTACCCTACGTACCTTTCATTGTGGGATTGGAATCCACTCGAGGATCAAAGCCCAACGTAGTTCTGACGGGCAGCCCCACGACTACGGCCTTTTCCATTGGGGGGTAGCGGCTAATATCCGCGAGGGTAGGTGGATGGATCCACAGGGTAGATATCATTCCACTGGGGAAATGATCGGGTTGATTCCACTTGGGATATCACCCATGTGGGGGTAGAGATGGATTTTTACTTCGCTTGGAAGGGGTAGAAAGTCGCTTCACTCAAAGTCGTACTATTGAGAGACTTTATAGATGACTCACATTAGAGTCAAGTCGATCCACATAGAATAGAGCAAGGTATATTCCACTTGCATCTATGTGTCTCTCGTCGAGACGGCGATCGCCTTTGATCACCATGCCTCCTGAACCAGGCATGCTTCTTGAACGAGGTCTTAAAGTGGATGACTCGACCTCTCTAAGGCGAGTTTAAAGATTAGACCTCTCAATAGTTTGACTATGGTTGAATAGACTATCGTGGGGAGATTTGATGGAAAATTGATTGGGTTAGGTCACTACAAGAAATAAGCTAAATAGAGACGGAACTTTGTGAAGGAAATCCGTCTCTAATCGTACTTAGAGACGGATTAGAGACGAAATATGATTCGTCTCTAAACAGCTCGTCTCAAATTTATTAGAGACGGAATATAAAATCCGTCTCAAATTTGAGACGAAATTAAGATCCGTCTCTAAGAAATTTGAGACGGATTCTTATGTCCGTCTCAAATATATTGGAGACGGATTTTAAATTCTGTCTCAAATTAGAGATGGATTAAAAAGTATCCATCTCAAATTAGAGACGATATTATCGGACATCCATCTCAAACTAGCCGCTGAAATTTTACATAATCAGCCGTTTTTTAATAATTCTAGGCTATATTAAATATCATTTTAGTTCACTATATACAAGTATACAACTATCGAAAAAAAATTAAAAAATCGCTATATGGGATTCGAACCCACGTCTTTGCGCAAAGGCACATGCTCTTCCAGTTTTGAGCTAATAGCCTCCAAAGTATTACAATGTAAAATCGTTGTAAGACACATAATATCTGAGTATGTACGTGCTTTAGCTACATACTTGAGGAACCTAGGCTGACTCATTGTGAGTCATACATAGCATTGACCGCCACACCCATGTTCATGTAACAACCTGTACCAACGAGAGAGCCTGATTATATACATCAACAACAACATTCACATTTCAAGTTCTATATACAGAACTTACATCTGTAGGGGTGGAATTTTAGTCACTGTGTACAGTTTCGCGTTCATGTTTGTTAATTTAGTTATTTTCCTCTACCTAAACACCCTTTTACGGAGGAGCTTATACTTTCATGCATGCTTAACCCAAAATGTGGAAGGATAAAGGTTTATCTGATTCTAAACACAAAAAACAAGCGAAGGCTAAGCGTAACCGATGACAGAAATTGAGGAAATAAAACAAACGTACAATGTTCATAGAAGATAAGTTCTCCAGAATTAAAATCCTTCCACTTTTATCAAGAACTAAAAAAAAGGTGAAAACCAGGAGGTGCAATCCTTCCATTCTTATCAAGAAAGGCAAAATTATAACGGGGTCAATCAACTCTAAAATTCTAGAAATGCAATAATGCAAACAGGTAGCAATAAAATCCTAAAGCCAAATCAGAAGGCAGCTAGGTGCAAAGACCAGTATGCATAACATAACAATCAGTCGTACCAACCTTGTATACAAGAAGAGGCGATTTATGTCTGCTTCAAATTGCAGATGCCTTGGATCCTTTGCAGATGTGGCACTATTGGCAAGAACTTTTACAGCTACACCAAACAAACAAAAGTGAGTCACAAATAACTCTAGCAATCTGTTATAAACAAAACGTAGCAATGACTGAGAGGTGCATATATGGAACATTGATTCAAGGAGCTTAAGGCTCTCTCTAAACTTCTATAATAAGAAACCTTGAAGTGGAAATGCAACATTGGACGACAAGCAGATGACACATATGGAAACCAGGCATCCTAGCTATTAGCTATGGATGAAGCCCCACTATCGCCGTGTGGTTAGCATACACACGACTAAGGCAAAGTGTCCAATAAAACACAGACCCAGGGTATTCGAATATGTTAGCACTAAGCAACAAACAAAGGTGAGACTATGGTGTTCATTCAAGTCAGCATCAAATTCATTGATATTACCACTGCTAGTCTACTACAGAGAACAATTGGAGTCTCATCTTGTTCATCCGATGTTGCGTATATGCGAATAACTGACACTCAGTGAGTAAGAATTTCAAACTACATGAGAGCTTCATAATTCTACCTTACCCCCTACAGGGCTGGAAAAGTAAGTACAACCTTGTCAAAACAGGCCTGCTAAATGCTATAGATCATCAGCTCTTATAAACCAGCAACTCTGACCAAATTAAACTAAAATAGACCAGGAAGCCAACAAGCGTCTGTTAACAGATAAGTGCACCAACGCCTCATATGCGATAGCACAATAAGACAAGAAAGATAACAAGCAGAAAATTACCAGCAACCACACACACTTCCTTCCAGTGCCCCGGCATACCTGAATAAATCCCCTGTCAATCTGGCAAGTTTAAACCAGTGTTGTAGTGGGCGTTGGCATCAACAGGAAAACCATCGAACAAACAATAATCTCGAATGGTTTTTTGGGCAAGCCCAAACCTCCGCTTCTTAGCCTTAAAAACTTGGGTTCATCAGATTAAATTAATGTATTCGGCAAAAACTAAACACACTAAGGACTTCTAAATTCTAATTGATTCAATCAAAGTTTAATCTCAAAGAGAGACACCAATATACACATACTCAGAACATTGTTAAGCTAATCAAATGTATAGAAGAACCAGAATTAGAAAAATCAAGGAAATCTGAAAATAGCAACATCTTAGCACTCATAATAGTTACGGAATCATTATTACAACACACATGATTATGTTCATAACTTTAACATGGTATCAGAGCCTCAGTCAGTGACCCTGAGGTCTCAAGTTCAAATCCTGGAGCCCCCTCCTTTTCAAGTGGAATTTCAGCACAATGTTTGTGCATTTATCACCCACATTTCAATGTGGTTTCAGTCCACTTTTCAAGCCCAAAGGGCTTTCACGTGAGGAGGAATGTTAAGATATAAACAATTATTGGATCTCAACCATGAGTCTAGTTGAGTTGGTTCTTTAACAATCCTAATGACAAATCTATATTAGAAACCAATTTCACAAACACAAATCCCAAACCCTAACTGATTGATAAACCCCAAATCAAAAAAAAAAAAAAAACCGAAATCGCAAAGCGGAAAGACCAAATCACAAATCCAAACAATAACTAATGACAAATAGAATCACACATAATACATGAAATCGTAATTGAAATTTCAATAAAAAGAAGTATGTTTTCGTTACTTGAAAACAAGAGAGAGAATGAGAGGTCGTACCTTCAGCGGCAGAAGGAGGGCGTCAGTGTTGCAGACTAGATCGAGATCCCGAAAATCGTAGTAAAACACAACCCAGTAAAGTAGTACCAAAAAACACAGCATAGTTGCAGATCTGAATAAACGAGACACAAAATCCCAAAAGATTGGATCTTGAGAGAGTGAAACCCTAGTTCCTAAACTAAAACCATAGTAAGAGGTTACAGAAATTAATTTGCAGAAGAGAAAGGGGTAAAAGGATAGGAATTTAGAGGAGAAGTTTGAGAGAAGGAGAGAAACGGGAAGAGAAGGTACCTGAAGCTGAACATGACGAAGTTGAGAAATATAGGAGAGAACCAGGAATCAGAAAGAGAAAGACAAATGATTTATTTACTTGGGCTCAAGTATTTGGAAGAATAAAGATGGTTTTGAAACGGAAAATTAAGGTCTGTCTCTATTCAGAGACGAATTTATGTATTTTGTCTCTGATTAGAGATGAAAATTACATTCCGTCTTTGATCACTTTTTTGAGATGAATTAAATTAGAGACGGACGTTTAACATCCGTCTTTGAATAGAGTTTTTCTTGTAGTGGGTGTTTGGGTTCGGTGGAATTGGCCGTATCGTTAGAGCTGCCCGTGTAGGCCCTACAACAATATAAGGAAAATAAATCACCGATTCGATTATGTTCGATCAAGTGGTGTTCCACTGGGGCGTTGGTGGAGTACTTGATAGAGGTGAATGTAGATCGACTTCATGATCGCCCATAAGCGAATTGGCAATCCTTGCCTAGTGTTGGGGTAAGGCCCCGTCCAAAGTCCATACAAAGAACGGGAAAGAAAACTTTACATGCAAAACACATGAAAGAAAGTTTATTTACTTACACGTACAAAAGGTTTTGGAAAAAGAAAATGAATTCTTAAATTCTTGGGGAAAATGGAGAAAACGACTTTAATTAGAAAAACTAAGAAAAAAACATTTGAAAATAAATAAGAAAACATTTTTAGGGGTTTTTGGTTTTAGTAACTACTCCCTCCATAAACTTATATATGACTTTCTCACATTTCGATACGTCTTCTTTATCCAAAAATATCTCATAAGATATATTAGTAAAAATTATAAAATTATACTTGCTTGAAAGGATTTTTCAAGACGAATCCAACGATATATGTTTCATAATTTTTCGATATGTATTTTTCTCTAAAATCGCAAGTCAAAGGCTCATCTCGTAATCCGAACACGTCATATATTTATTTATGGAGGGAGTACAATATTTACAAAAAGGTCAATATTTAGTCCCTTTTGACTTTAATCGACTCGGGTTGACTTCGGTTGACTTGCACCTATTTGCAAAGTTGACTTTAGTCGATCTTTTGGGTAGAGTTGGGTTGACAAGGGTAGACTTTGATTGACGTTGGTAGAATTGGGTAGACTTGTTTGACTTTGGTTGACTCGAGTGGATTTGGGTTACTTGTTGGATTTTAGTAGACTTTGGTAGACTTGGTTGCATTTGGATTGGTTTTAGACCATGGTTGACTTGATCTCGATTGACTTGACTTAGGTTGACTTGACTTTAATTGACTTGACTTAAGTTGACTTGACTTAGATTCACCTAGATTACTGTCTAAGTGATCAAATAAGTGGGTTGATTAACTAGACTTCCTATTAAGTCTAATTGTTTTTACAAATTGGGTTGAATAGACACCTAATTAAGTCTAAATCGTTTTTAACATTTCGACATCTCAATGAGGTGGATTAACTAGACTCCCTATTAAGCTTAATTAATTAATGAATTAAACCAATTAATTTGGGTAATAAACTTGTCATTTTTAACCCCAAAAAACAAAAAGTTGGTGGAAATTAAATGGTTTGAAAGATCAAATGAAGTCTTCAAATTTTTCTGGATTGAAGGTAGGCTCATTAACATCTTGGGATCACTCATGAAGTTTTTCATGACCCCAAGAGTTCATTTACTTACAAAAAAAATTTAAGATTGAAAATCGGATTTTTGAGCAAAATAGGATCTGTTTTCAAAAAATCATAACTGTTGACAGGGACATGACTAATTTTTGACATTTATATTTCTGGAAACCTGGGAGTCTTTTCTTCAACTCTCATGAAGAAGACATACCCGGAAAAGGTCATTTTCAATGCTGAAACCCGCGTTGAACTGAGTTGGTCGGAGTTGTGACCAGTTTTGAGCAGTTGTATTACAAAAAAATGTCATAAATATTATGCTTTGAGTTTGGATCTAAAAATTTGTAGAGATGCTTTTTAGACTCCAAATAAGCTGGCTTTATATGATCAAGATTTTTAGCCAAAAGGATGTTTTTATACACATTTTACAAGTTGAGCTGAAAAACAGTTTGAAATAGGTTAAAACCCGGGTTAGAGTTTTAGATCATTTTGTACATGGAAAATGTGGTAAAAAATTTGTAAAAAATACCAAACTTACTCATGAAATTAAACAAACAGTAGAACATCAAAACAACACAAAAAAGGGCGCTCCACTCCTTAAACTCTCGCAACTAGTGTTCCCCTCAATAAAGGGACAGCCACAAAAGGCCCTAGAGGCAAGCTTACGAATTCGTATGGCTCAATAAACCGATACTTCATCGTTACTGACCAAGGCTCGACAATAAAATGGTTAGTAATGTATTGGAGAGAAAAAATGAATTGAAAGAACATAAAAGAAAAGGATAGAGAAACCACCTTTGGCAATCAATGGTTGTAGATCCTCCAATGTTAGGGTTTTAAGTCACCTAAACCAATTTTAATCTAAGTGAGATTGGTTGATTTTAATTACTTAAGAGCTATGGCGATTCTACACTACACATTTATTAGTAAATGATTAGTATTTAAAGTGGAGTTTGATGTGAGAAGTTAATGAGAGAATATGAGCAAATGTAGAAGTAAATGCAAGAGAGTGAACTCTTTTTTTTTTCTCTTGAAGAAGCCGGCCCCTTGAGGCTCTCTTCTCTCTCTTTTCTTTGCTTTTGTTTGTGTGTTGATGAGTATTAAGTGTGGTGGTAGTAAATGAATAGTCTTTGCTTAAGTATGAAAAGAAGAGAATAAAAGTGAAGGAGAATGAATGAGGGAGATATTATCTAATTAATTGGACAATAAAGAAAAAACTCTCTTGCCCTCCAAGCATCACCTTGGCCGGCCCTCTCAAGCCACACACCTCATCAATTTTTTTTGTCTTTTGCTATTGTATGTGTTAGGAGAGAATAATGAGTCATTAGGTTAAAAATTAAAGGAAAATAGAAATAGTTAGCATCTTTTTAGCATATAGTTAGAGTATATATGAATTACATGGGCATGACATATATAAAATGATGTCATTGCTTATGTGGTTTAGTAGTATGAAAATGAAATCGGGTTTGGCTCGTTTCGAGCAAATTTACCTCGGTTTGCGCAAAAATGAAAACCAGGTGAATTAATGAAATTAGAACTTAGAACTTAAAATGATAAAAACCAATATTATTAATATTATTTACACAAATTTCAAAATTTATATAAATAATTGAAAAAATGGTGAAATTGAAATTGTTGAGAAATCGTTTTATTCACAAATAAACGAATAGAAATGGGTAAATAGAAATGAATAAAATGAAATTGAATTAGAAAATAGAAATTGAATTAGAAAATAGAAATATATTGATAAAAATGAAAATAAAAAGGGTGAGACAAATTGGTGTCTACACAATCTTACTTCAAGTGTAGACAATAATGTGTACCTTCGCTACAATGCATCGGCCACCACATTACTTTTGCATCCTTGTACTTAGAAGAAAAGTGAAAGGATTGCAAGAACTCCACCCACTTGGCATGTCTTGGATTGAGCTTTTGTTGTCCATTGATATACTTTAGTGCCTCGTGATCCGAATGCAAGATGAAATGATTCGGTCTTAAATAATGACTCCAATGATCAAGTGCTCTCACAATAGCGTAGAATTCTTTGTCATAGGTCGAATAATTGCATCTAGCTCCACTCAATTTCTCCGAAAAATAAGCGATATGGCGCTTTCCTTGAATAAGGACAACTCCTATACCAACTCCACTAGCATCGCACTCCACTTCAAATAGTTGAGAGAAATCAGGCAATGCAAGGATTGGAGCCTCACATAACTTCTCTTTGATCAACTCTAAAGCTTTTTGAGCATTATCACTCCAAATAAATGCTCCCTTTTTCAAACATTCAGTAATATGACTCACAATAGTGCTGAAATTACGAATAAATCGTCAATAGAAAGAAGCTAGCCCATGGAAAGATCGCACTTCCGTCACATTCGTTGGTATAGGCCATGAACGAATAGCTTCAACTTTCGACTCATCCACTGCAACACCATCCTTAGAAAAAACATAACCAAGGAACACAACACTAGAAACCAAGAAGCTGCATTTTCTAGCTTCCCATAAAGTTTTTGAGCCCTCAACACCTAAAACAGTTGCCGTAGATGATCCAAATGGTCATCCACACTCTTGCTATATACCAATATATCATCAAGGTAAACAACAATGAATTTACCAAGAAATGGTCTCAATACCTCGTTCATAAGCCGCATGAAAGTGCTGGGTGCATTAGTAAGACCAAAAGGCATCACTAACCACTCATATAAGCCATGTTTCGGCTTGAAAGCGGTCTTCCATTCATCCCCTTCACATTCTAATTTGATGATAACCACTACGCAAATCGATATTCGAAAAGATAATATAACCATGTAGTTCATCCAACATATTAATTAATACTAGTTTATGTACCCGTGCAAAATTGCACGGCGTGTTATGAAATGTTGGTAATTACTCGTTTTTATATTACATTTTTTATTATTCGAATAAAGCATTAAAATTTTAAAAAAATTAAAATTAATGGTTGTGCCCTTAAGAACAACGGGGAACATGTCAAAATCTTTTTTTTTTTTGAGTCACAAATTAGCTTATGAAGACTCGTGACCAGCTATTTTTTGGCACGCAATGGAGTCGTGAACCCGAACCAGTGACCCATATTATTTCTAATCCGTTTTGACCCATATTAACCTGGAGACCTACAATTTTTGGAGCATGAACCCGCTTTCTTAAGCCAGTCACCCGGTATGTCCAACATTATGACATACTAATGTAACCCCATTTGACACACTTTTTTTTTTTTTTTTTTACGTCATTATGACCCTTGACTCGCATTTTGGCTCTAGAGCCATTTTCTTTTAGTCGGTCACCCGCTATGTTCAATGTTTTAACCGACATTGGTTAACACAAATTTTCGATCACAAACACGATATTTATAAGTCATAACTCATATCGTTGATTGAATTGAAGTTTAGTTTCTCTAATAATTGATTTTATTTCCTATATTTCAGCTTAAAACATGTTTAAATGGGGTAGCTAGCCCTATTTCATTATACATTAAACATGTTTGATTGAGTATCATCTTAGAGAAGTTATGTTCGATTCAATGAAAACAATTTAATAAGTATAGGAATTTATCTCAGTACTTTACGTTTATGTACGAATTACAATTTATGACCCGTGACCCGCTATTTTTGGGTCCCGTTTTTGTGAACTTTAATTCATATTAACCCCGAGTCCCCGACTACTTTTTAACACACTTTTATTAACTCTGACGTCACTTGTTGACCCGTATTCTGAGTTAAAATGAAACAAACCCAAGATGTGTTGAAGGTTACAAAAGTATCGTAGAATTCAAAAAAAATTAAATTTAGGCTTCTTTTAAAACTAAACGAAATTCATCGATAAAATTTTCATATGGTAATACATCCTGTAATAATAATTTATTTATTTCGATAATATCTCACTAACACATCTCTTTGTAACATAATTAAGCATTTGATCCACATCAACATATCATGCACGTATAACGTATTTAGGGAGGTCCTTAAATTAATGCTCGCAATCGCCATTGTATATGGCTTTTTCATATTTAATCAATCAAGTACGCGCCTGTATATAATACTTTCGAAAATATTCCAAAACTTATATCCTAATATATTGCGCATGTATATATTATTTCCTAAATTATGTCCAAAAATAACTTGATTTGATATGATTAGGAAAATCTCGTCCAAAATTGTTTTCGGAATTATCTCCTAAAACTTCGAATCCTTTATATATAACTTTGTTAAGAAAAAAAAAAAATCAGTTGTCTTGGTGGTTGAAGTGTTAAAATGGTAACTCTAAGGTTACGGGTTTAAACATTCGTAAGCTCATTTTTTGTGTACTCAAATATAATGATGCTGATGTCATCGATGATGTCATCAGTGACATCACATCTGACGTGGAGGGTCTTAGAGAAGACTATTCAATTGGCTATTAGTATAATTAATTAATTAATATATAATATGTTTGAGAGCATTCTACTCCATATACTCTATGTGGAATGAATTAAGGCAAATTCCCATGGTGCCCACGAACTATGTCAAAATGCTCGAGGTGCCCCTATGTTTGAAACTTGTACCTTGCGGTGCCCCTGAACTTTGCACCTGTAGGCACGTGGTGTCCTTGTCACCTCTTATTTTCTAACGCCGTCAACTTTTGGATGTTAGTAAATTTTAATTAAAACATTTGCAATTAATTAACTAATGAATAAGATAAAAACATTTAAATTTTTTTTTTTAAAAAACCCAAAAAAAATTTCTCTCACCTTAGCCTACCACCACCGCCCCACCCTCCCTACCGCCGCCCCTCCGACCACCTCACCTCCCCCCAAATCCACCACCACTGGGCCGCATAAGGGCGGCGCAAGCCCAGTAAGGTGGGTTATTGGGGCTGACAACAAGCGGAAGACGGCGAAACATGGGTTTTGGGAAACAAATCTGGGCTCGAAAACACCGTTTTTCGCTGTCTTCCGCTTGTTGTCAGCCCTGATGACCCACCTTACTGGGCTCTCGCCGCCTTATGCGGCCTAGTGGTGGTGGATTCGGGGGGAGGGGAGGTGGTCCGAGGGGCGGCGGTGGTTGTGGGGGAGTTAGGGAGGGTGGGGCGGTGGGGGTAGGCTGAGGTGAGAGAAATTTTTTTGGGGTTTTTTAATTTTCTTTTTTAAATGTTTTTATTTTATTTATTAGTTGATTAATTGCAAATGTTTTAATTAAAATTTACTAACCCTATGTCAAATCACCATTTAACATTCAAAAATTAACGGTGTTAGAAAATAAGAGGTGACAAGGGCACCACGTGCCTATTGGTGCAAAGTTCAGGGGCACCGCAAGGTACAAGTTTCAAACATAGGGGCACCGCGAGCATTTTGACATAGTTCGGGGGCACCACGGGAATTTGCCGAATGAATTATCTCACTATGGAAATATTGTATGGAGCGGGCACTTTGAGTCCATATACATTACACAGAATAATGCGAAATTGGTTTAGTTTACACGAACTCGATAAGTGCTATCGGCCTTTATTTCACCATTGTTTCGACTCGAAACATTTATTGTTATGCAATTTTGTGATATTTCTAGGGTTTAAAATTTAATAAGTTGTAGTGACATAATTAAAGGTAATGTGGGAAGAAAACTAGAAAAAATAGTTTACGCTAGTATTTTACGTTATGTTTACCCCAATCTCCATTATAAATGAACTATTTTTTTTTTTTTTTTGGAAAAGTTTAGACTTTTATTCTTCCATTACAGGGATGAAGAACAAAAGGTACAAACAATCCAAAGGATAGCGATGTGCTACCCCGAGAAACCCACTACCTATAACCTTAGTTACTAGGAATAGCACTACTAAATCGAACTATAGCTCTAGTACAAACGTTAAATTTTATACAAAGAGCAATTTGCTGTAAATTCCTCTCAACTCCTCTAAAAATCTGCATATTTCTCTCCTTCCACAACTCGTAAACTGTACACGTGAATGCACAGCGTAGAAGATGATGTTTACCCAGCTTTCCTCTGATTTTATGCCTAAACCAATTCAACTCATGGTTGATTCCACCTGCTCTTCTTTTGTACCCAATCCAATCCAGCACATTTCTCCAAACCTGCTGTGAGTAGCAGCATTTAAAGAAGAGATGCTCACATGATTCTTCCCTTTTCTTGCACAGAATGCACCAATTTGGCATGCATATGCCCTTCCTTTTCAGATTATCTACTGTAGGTAAGCCATTTTGAGCAGCTAAAACAGCTATCACTGAGTTCTTTGGAATACAGCAGCTGTCCCATATGACTTTCTCCCATTTCACAGTCTCCCGACAGTCTCTAAAGAAGTTATAGACTTCTCTGCTGCTTTTGAGCCCTAACCAATGTGCATTAACATCAGAGATACTCAGCTGCATTCCCATTTTGCTTCTAATTTCATCTCTGATTAGCAACAGACACCTCCAGGAAGCTGAGCAATCACCCTGAGCTTGAATGTCCCAGAAACTACTCCTCTTCAGGTAGTATTCTGATACCCAGCAGCCCCATATGCTAATATCCTTCATCTGAATTCTCCTTATCCACTTTGAGAAAAGAGCTTTGTTCCAGCTTAACACTTCTTTTATTCCAAGCCCTCCCTCTTTCTTTGGTGTACAAAGCAAACTCCATTTTATGCAAGTTAGTCTTCCCTTCTGTTCAGTTACTCCCCAAAAGAATCTCCTGCATAATCTACTAATCTGCTTTAGAACTGTCTTAGGAAGCAGCAAAACAGAACCCCAGAATGTTTGAAGACCCAAAATTACTGAGTTAATCAGTTGGAGTTTTCCAGCATATGACATAAAGCTGTTGGCCCAATGCATCAGTTTTGCTTTGATTTTGTCAAGCAAGGGGTAATACATTGCAGCTTTAAGTCTGGATGAATGCAGAGGAATTCCCAGGTATTTGAAAGGAAAACTTCCAACAACATAGCCTGTTCCCTCTGTGATTGTCTTGATAACCTCTGATCTTACCCCTCCCAGGTAGATATTAGTTTTCATAGCATTTGCAGCTAGCCTTGACTGCATTTCAAACTTCTTTAGGGTATTTGAAACAGCTTGGACTGATCTCTTATCACCTCTGGAGAAAATTAGAAGGTCATCAGCAAAGAGTAAGTGGTTCATGCTGATCTTGTTACACTTTGGGTGCTGGCTGAAGTTTTTGGAATGAATTAGTCTCCTTAGCATCCTAGAAAGCCCCTCTATACATATTACAAAGAGGTAAGGAGACAAAGGGTCTCCCTGCCTCAACCCTCTCTTAGCAGCAAAGAAACCCCTTTGAGAGCCATTGATATTCAGAGAAAAATGAGCAGTCCTCAAACAGGCCATAACCCAATTCACAAACTTTGCAGGGAAATTAATGTTAAGCAGCAGATTCTCCAAAAAGCTCCAAGAAACTGAATCAAAAGCTTTTTTGATGTCAACTTTTGTGGTTGCTCTAGGAGAGACCTCCTTTCTATCATATTTCCTTACCAACTCTTGTGAAAGCAGAATATTATCAAATATGGTTCTACCCGGGACAAAAGCAGATTGCTCCTTGCCAATTACTGTTTCCAAAACAGGCTGAATCCTGCTGACCAGCATCTTGCTGATTATTTTGTAGATAGTGTTACAGCATGAGATTGGTCTATAGCAAGCCTATCGGTGTGCGGGATTTCTCCCTATGTCCTGCTGTCGGTTCGGAACGATTACCCCATTTGATGTTTATGGACCCTTGGATGGTATCGGCGCCGTCGCCGTCGCCGTAGAACTTGAGGAAAATTCTGTAGATGAGGTTGAGGGCGGAGTTGGATTGGGCGGTGCAGTGGGAGTTGGATTGGGCGGTGGTGGCGTGCAGCAAACAGTAGTGCGCGTTACCCGCAATATTACTGAAGTGAGGAAGTGGAGCAGGGGCATGATCAACCGTGAGCACGTTTGGGAGCCGTTGGATTCGAATAATCAAATTGCTGCAGCATTACTGTTTCAGTACGACTCAAACAATGGATCATCACCAATCCCTTAGAAGAAGCTAGAAGATGGATTGGAAAAGTAGATCCCCGAAAATCAAGTGAAGCGAGCCTATTTGTCGGATAAGAATACTTATATTGCAGCTTACACATTTCCATGGGGTTATGTGAAGGAGTTTACACTCGTCAATAAAGCTTTGACGCTGGATTACACTTTCCAACATGTTACGAATAAATATAAGATTCGTTCTCATTCAATATATGAAGGTGAAAAATATGTGGCTTGTAAATAGTCTATACCCAATTGTGATGCATAAAAAATGACCCAAATACGTCATCACCCAACTGCACATTACCCTCCTATATATATTAAAATAAATCTTCTCCCCCAACTTCCCCCAAATTCAATAAAATCTATTAGTTTCTTTTTTTTAGGGTTTGTAGAGTTCGAAGAGAGAGAGAGAGAAACAATGGCTTCCAAGAAATGGCAGCAAAACAATTCCAAGAAATCGCAGCAAAGCAATCCGAAGCGCAATTCAAATGGGAAGAAGAAGTCTAATGCACAGCTAAGGGATGATTGCCGCTCTGAGTTCACTTACCGCGCTGCGTGTTCGCCGGTGGAGATGTTTGAGTTTGATGGCACCATGTTCATTTGTTGGTGAAGACACTTTGAAACATCTGGAAAGCATCATGGGTGTTGTATGGTGGGGTTGTAATTTGTCTTTCATGGAAAGGAAGCGGGTATGTATGTTTCTAGCGTGGTATAAAATGGGAGAAAAATGCGGTTAACTTGGGATGAGGATATAGTATAATTTCCACGGTGTATGATAATTTGCACATGGAGGGTTTGATCTTTCATTTGAGGAAAGTGGCGATCAAGTAGCTATTCAGTAGACATCCCGATTTGCTTGAAGGCCGTGAGTTGCCTAGACTCGTGGGTCTTCACGCAAGGCTTATTCAATATGAGATAAGGAGATACCTAAAGAAGCATAACAAGGGCAATACTCCAATGATACCGCTTACAGCAACAAAAGTGGGTGAGTATTTTCTATGTAGGGATTTGCAGATTATGGTAGATCCAAATGGTGAACCCTTGGAAAATTTTGAGTCTCAGATGTTTCACCGCAACAAATGGACCATTTACGATGGAGAAAACTCGTCACAAATCAAGCAAAACTCGTCGCAAAAGGTCTTTTGCGATGAGAATTCCATCCGGTCGTTAGTCGTCGCAAAAAACTTAACGACCGGATTGACCTACTCGTCGTAAGTAATTTTTTTGCGACGAGGTCCTTTTCTCGTCGTGAAATACTATTTGCGACATCATTTTACTCCTCGTAAATTTTTGTTTAGGTCAGCTTTCCTAGGTCCCATTTTTCTGCAATGTAATCTCGTTGTAATGTTATTCTTTACACAAACCCACAACGAAACCAAGTCTTATTTTAGGCAATGTTACTCAATAAGCATGTTACATGTATATATCAGTTCAGAAGTGCTGATTTTGTCAGAAGTCAGAAGTGATCTTAGCCACTCACTCCCCTTTAATCAATGGTCCAGATTAAAGATTGAAATAAAAGAAAATTAAAACTAAAAATACCCCCAAACCCCCAGAATCTCACATTTTCTCTCTCCTCCCCTTCCCCCTTCCCCCTCTCTCCACGCCCTCACCCCTGCGCCGCCCACCACCGCCGCCGGAAACAACCGTCCTCGGCTATCACACCACCGACCGACTCGAAAGACTATCGCGAGTCTTCGTCGGCCTTTAGCCTCCTCCGTCGAGCATTCTTTGGCCGCGAAAACCGTCTTCTCCCTCCCTCTTCTTCGCGCTCGTTTTTCCAGATCTGGCCGCCGTTGCCTATGGTCACCTGTTATGGCTTCTTTCCGCGACTCGGCTTCTATTGTTGGTAGCGCCACTCCATTTTGCCGCGGTAGATCAAAATGAAGGATGACGGTGGATGCGGAGATGGTGGAGTCGGTGGTTGGAGGTCACGCCTATGTTTGCCGGCGACTGAGTCACGGCCGAAGGAGGTTAGGGCAGGGTATCGAAACGGTAGCAGCGGTGGAGGAGAGTGGCCGAGACGGTTTTGGGGTGGTGTGCGGGAGGAGAGTGAAAATGGTGAAAGGTGGTTTTTTTTTTTGTTAGAGTTACGTATTTTGTTCGTGGAGTTACAAGAGTTACGTGTTCAATTAAGGAGTTAAGTGGAAGTTACGTGAATAATTAGTGGAGTTAAGTTGGAGTTATTTGTTTTAGTTGTTGGAGTTACGTGTTTTTAATGGTGGAGTTAAGTTGGAGAGTTACGTGTTTTAGATATGGAATTAAGTTGGAGTTACATGTTTTAGATGATGGAGTTACGTGTTTTAGATGATGGAGTTAAGTTGGAGTTACGTGTTTTAGTTGGTGGAGTTACGTTAGAGTTACGTGTTTTAGTTGGTGGGGTTACGTTAGAGTTACGTGTTTTAGTTGGTGGAATTATATTAGAGTTACGGGTTTTAGTTAGTAGAGTTATCTTAGATTTACGAGAGTTAAGTTGGAGTTGGTGAAATTATGAAATTACTGCAGTTATACAATTTAGCTATTGGAGTTAGGCGCCTGGAGTTACGCGTTTTAGTTGGTGGAGTTAAGAGGTTGGAGTTACTGATTTTAGTTTGTGGAGTTAAGCGACTGGAGTTATGCAGTTCAGGTTATGGAGTTAGGGGAAATCAATGGCTGAGATTACTTCTGACTTCTAACAAAAATTATACTTCTGACCGAATACGCCCCCTATATATATATATATATATATATATATATATATATATATATATATATGGGTCTGTTCCGTTAGGAAGTTATATATGGTAGGAAGGTCAGAAGTACTTATATAGTATAATCAACTAGTTCTTTGACCCGTGCAAAAATTGCACGGGGAGTTATAACTCTATTTTGTTAAAACTGGTTTCAGTTTGAAAATATTTGTACAGAAATCCAATACTATAGGTAAAAAACGTTGTTACATCCAATCTACCACAATGATGTTAGTTAGGTTTTGGAATAATTCGAGGTTTTTTACCCACTAAAATACACTCGATACGCATTGGACAAATGAACTGTATCGAACGACGATATAGTATAAATCTCCCTTACCCTCAACACTAACATGCCCATATAACCTCCCTTACGTGTAGGAAATTGCACGGGCTGTTATATGGAAATGATAATTACGCGATTTTTTATTCTTAGGTCTACATATGGTGATACTATTATAACTACCAATAGATGCGTATTAATAATATTCTTGAGGGCATTGATATGTAACTCTTCAACTACTATATGTTGATCTGTAAATCTGCCCACAATAATGTTCATTGGGTAAGACCCTCCTTGGGGAAGTAAAAGTATAAGTATACTCCTCCAAATAGTTGTAATGCATTATGACTTGATGTATGCAGATTTCTTTGTTCACTTCTTATGTTTCTATCTAATAAAGTGCACGGTTTGTTAAATAAAAATGATAATATAACCTTATTTTTCTTCGTAGGCCGGCCAGATATGGTGAGGTGATACTACATATAACCCTTGAAAAAGATGCGTATTTGAAATCGTCTGCTTTTCTTGGTCATGAACCCATATTTTTATTTTTACTTGTGTCCCGTATTAACCCAGTTACGATAATTCGGAATACAATGTGATCTTTGTATTTAACCTCAAACGATCCGGCCCGTTGATCACACTTGACCTCAATTAATACAAATCACCATAAATTCAAAGCAAAATCTTATTGAGACGACCCCTAGTTGAGTTGACTTCATATTTGACTTGATTCGTTTACAGGTTTACACAACTTAGTTTTCGTATAACATTTTAAAATGTCAGTTTTAGTTAGGTAGACCCCACAATTGTATATTACGAGTATATAAAAAAAGTTATTACCCGTAATTAAGAAAATCGAATTATGAGAAATCCGAATCTCAAAGTTAAGACACTATTCCGGGGAGTAACTTGTTTAACTGAGGAGAAATTAATACATATACGTGTCTAGAATACTTTGTATATAATGATTTGTTTTATTATATTTCGAGTTGTTTATTTTAATTGTTAATAAATTGCGTAACTTGGGAAAAAAAAAAATTCTTACCAGTATGTGTGTAAAGTACTTTCTATATAATTTTGCTTGTTTAAGTATATATATTCGTAAAACTTTTATTTTTCATTTGACTTATGCTTGCATTGCATATACGACCCATATTTTTTTATCTCAATTGCCCTTATTTTTTTTAAATAAATCTTTATATATTGCCTTCGTTTTGGACAAATTAGTAATTTAAATTTAGGTCACTCAACCCATAGTATACGATTAAGACAGCAGTAGTTTCGTACACTCGTGCTAAAGTTTTTACAATTATTATTGTCGTTAGGGATATATGTTTTTTTTTTCCCTGAATACTTTGGTAGAAATGAAGGAAGTATAATTATATATGCACAACGATAATAAGTTTACATTGAATATTAAATTAATTTCTTTATCTTTATACTCATGCTCGTGTAATAACATACGTTTAAATTGATGAGTAAAATTCTTTCCTTTTTGTACCCGTAACTTAAGCAAGTCAACTATTGTTTTTATTCTACTCCCTCTATTTACAATCAAGCTCCCTGCTACTTTTTGACATGCACTTTAATTCTAAATTTAACTTCCCACTCTGTATTTCTTTAAAAACCCAACTTTTCTTATCAGTATGTCGCTATTTTAAACACTACTTCTAAACTCTTATATGGGACAGTTAGTAACCCTCTATCACCGTTGGTTAACACTCCACTTTCTCAAAAATACAATTATAAACAAATCACCTGGCCCATTCGTGGTTCTAACCCAAATAAACATGTTATTGACCCAAGCCGTATTATTTTACATGTTCAAAAGTCGGTAGTACTGGCCTTGTTGATTTGGCTAGGTGATTTGCAATTTCAATTGTTAGTTAATATGCATACATGAACCATATAGGCTATTTTGTTTTATAAAGATTTGATCAAAACACAAAAAGTGTCCTTAGTCATTGTACACCGCTTCCTTCTGATATTAAAACGAATATAGATTACAAATATGATTGCATTGTTTTAGGGCAGAAATAATTATGTTGAATTCTTTTTTTCTTTATTATATTTATAAATTGCTTATATGCTGTGTTATGGTCAAATGTGTGATTCGATTTGACTAACTTTTTCAAGGCCATAAACGTACTTTTTAAGACCCATGACCTCTATTCACACAAATTCGTTTTGACTTGTTTATATTTGGACCTAATTTGAATGACCAGTTGACTCGATAAGATAAATCATTATGGCGAAAAAAAATAAAGTTAAGTAAAAAAATATATAAGTCAAACTTACGGATAATTCTAGGCTTACTTAACATGTGGATACATTACTGTCTCAGAACATATTGGCATGCAGGAATTGAAAATGGACATTATACGAAATATACCATACCATTTGATTTAAAAGTAACACGATCTAATTCCAAAATTTCACCTAATTGATCACGTCTGGCATATTTGTTTTTTTTTTTTTTTACCGTAGCGGGATCGCTTTATTTAGAGGGTCATTTAAACCATTTTTATCTAATTTGATTCATGTCCTTTATTTTAAGAGTCATTATTATCTTTTTTAAACTCATTTAACGCGAGAATGCAAATTTTGTGCCGCTTCTTTAATCAGTACATATCCAGTATTCCAATTTCACAGATTTTATAATCAGCGATATGCTTTGATTAATATCTTTTAGTATACTTGTGCAAAATGATATTTTCTTTTTTATATTGATTGCATTTTTGCGTCAAATCAGGCAAAAATATGTCATTAAGAAAGATCATGACTATATTTTCCAGATAAGCTAATGATAAGGAATACAAAAAATTGTCAAAATTTTGACTTGCTACATTGTAAATGATTGGACGATAAAATGGTGTTTGCTCCTCAGTCCTCAGTCCTCACCCCTTTGAGACGATCAATTACAAAGATTTATCAATTTTTCTATTCAGTACTCATAGTTCACGTAGGACACTTAAGACCTGCCTAAAATTACGTCAAATAAGTTGACCCGTGGTCAAGAACATGTTCTTCTATGAATCGTGATCAACTTTTTGATTCATGAACCTGGTATCTCCGTAAGACGGTCCTCACATTGACTTGAACCTGTTTAAACGTGGTTATTTTTGGGTATATAAATTGACTGGTTAATATTACTGGTCAATTTGTGAACGGTTAAAAATGTGAGACCATCTTGTCATAATATCAGGAAATTAGTTTGACATCATAGCATTTATTAACAAATCTAAAGCAAAACACTAAAAAAATGTTACCAAAATGCCTAAACCCATTTTACCGAATTTTGGGTTTTGGCCAGCAATTGGTAGCAACTTATTCTTTAGGTCATGTACCATTATGTATGGTATAGTTTAGCCATTGCATAGTGATTAACGAAACGATGGACGTCTAATAAGAGGGTGTAGTTTGTGAAACGCATGTGAATGATTTACAGTCAATGTGAAGGATTTTGGCAACACTGGTTTATCGATAGGACTTCATAAGGCTAAAAGTTATAACCTTTGCAAATTAGGACGGGAAAGAGTACAGGTACTCGAATTCTTGGACCTCTTAACAACGATTGAAATCCTTGATTTTACGTGGAAGTGTAGGTGGTGGTTGCTTGTGAATCATTCGGATTCATGTATTCCTAAAACAATGTATCGTGCGTATTTTAATTTTTAATTTTTTTTTTTTGTATTCTTGTGTGTCGTAAGGTAATTACGGGGAGATTGGACATTGGTCAAAATGTATAGGGGTATATATATATGCATAAATAGGGATTTGTTTAAAGAACCCTAATATCGACAACTACCGTATTAATATATATATTTTTTTTATATTTATGCCTTATTTTAGAGTTAAAATCATTCGAATAAGTAGTAAATTCTTGCTGAATCTTAAGGAGTTAATGGTCGTATAATATATATGCATTGAGTGTATTTTAGGCAAACATCAATTCAAAGATATTAATTAGGTAGAAATCATTGTAGTTATCCTTGGTTAAGAAATGTTGATTGAAATAAAAAGGGGTGGAATTCTTTAAATGAAGGCAAGTACCAAAAAAACGCGCAACATGAAAGATTTTGTATTTTTTTGTTGGAATAATTAATAAATATTTTATACTAATTGATATATTATATGACTACCCTTGCCGAATTCTTACCTGATTGCCGATTTTAAGGTATATTGTTGTCGATTTTAGTGGTACCAATTGCATAATTGTTGTAAATATAGCAACAAAATATTATATAGCAACAAAATATTTTAGTACCATAAATATAGTATGTAATGTGTGTGTCTTGCTTAAGTTTTGCCTTAATCATTGTAAATATAGAAATGAAATATATAGGTTCCATAATATAGTGTGAATTTTGTGCGAGTGGCTTGCTTAAGTGTGCGTGTGTCTTGCGTAAGTATGTGAGAGCTATTTGCGGAAGCTTTTATTTGATATCAGCAATCTATGTGGATGGTCTAATAAGAGTTCAAAAGCACGACTATTAATATAATATATATATCTGATAGTGAAACCTACAAAACCAATAACACATATATGAGATTATAAAATGTGTTTTAATTCAACAAAAATCACTTATATTATTATAAAATGCAATTTTAATTTAACAAAATATTTATTATTATAAAATGCACTTCTAATTTAACAAAATGCACTTATTTTTAGAAAATTCATTTCTAATTTAACAAAATGCACTTTTCTTATCAAATGCACTTCAAAATTTAACAAAATCCACTTTTCTTATAAAACGCACTTCAAATTTAATAAAATGCACTTATTCTTATAAAATGCAGTTCTAATTTACCAAAATGCAGTTTCTCGTTTTAGTTTTGTAAAATGCACATCTAATTTAACAAGATGCACTTATCTTTATAAAATACACTTCCAATTCAACAAAATGCACTTCTAATTTAACAAGATGCACTTATTCTTATTAAATGCATATCTAATTCAACAAAATGCACTTTTTCGTTTTGGTTTTATAAAATGCACTTCTCATTTAACAAAATGCACTTCTAATTAAACAAAATGCACTGTGTCCTTTTATTCTTATAAAATGCACTTATTTTTATGAAATGCACTTCATTTTAACAAAATGCATTTATTCTTTTAAAAGGCACTTCAAATTAAACAAAATGCACTTTGTCGTTTTATTCTTATAAAATGCACTTCTAATCAAACAAATGAACTTGGTTTTATAAAATGCATTTCTAATTTAACAAAACACACTTATTGTTATAAACGCACTCCCAATTCCACAAAATGCACTTCTAATTTAACAAGATGCACTTACTCTTGTTAAATGCACTTCCAATGTAACAAAATGCACTTTTTTGTTTTGGTTTTATACAATGCACTTTTAATTTAACAAAATGCACTTCTAATTAAACATAATGCATTTTGTTTTTTTTATTCTTATAAAATACATTGCAATTTAATATTATGCACTTCTTATAAAATGCACTTCAATTATACAAAATGCATTTAAGACGACTTTTAAAATAAAATGCACTTAAAATTAAAGTAAATGCATTTGAGATGATATTTAGATTTTAAAATATTTAATTTGAAACATCAGATTACTCAAATTTAAAGGCCCAAATTAAACCTAGAAAAAAAAAAGGAAAAATTATAATTAAAACCACTTATTTTCTCTCTCCTCCTCCCCCCCCCCAATCCCGACCACCACCGAAACAACCCCAGCCGCCACCACGACCGCCTCCGACCACCACCGAAGTCACCCCCGAGGCCACCAAAATCACCTCCCTTATCCGACAATCATAAGCCCTTCCCCCACGACATCTCCACCGCCTCTCCATCCCCAATTTTCCCTCCCTCATCCGTTTTTATCACCTCAAAATCCTCCATTTCCAACGCCCTAGCACCGTCTTCTCCACCTTATGAACCACCACAATCGCAGCAAACCGTACCACTAACCGTCGAACCAGACATCACCGTCCAATCTCCAACGACGGCAACCACTCGCATATCCTTACCTTTCACTCGCTCTCAATCTCTCTCCTCCTCGGCTTCAGATAATGTGCGAAAACGAAAGAGGATACCGGCGAGGGAATCAATTGACGGGGGCGAGGTATGACTGTGGCCGGATTTGACAAAAACGTGAGCGAAAAAAGGGAAGAAGATGGAGATTTTCGCAGTTGAATTATACTTCTCGAATAAGGCCGGTGATGCTCGTCGTGAACTCGCTGCAGTCCGTGGAGTATGGCGGTGGTGTCGCCGCCGGCAAAGGTGGTCGTCGGTGCATGCCGCGGTGGCTGTGTGGCGGCAAGGGGGGGGGAGGAGAGAGAAAAATGTGAGTGATATTGGGTTTGGGTTGATATTTATTTTAATTTTGTTTCGTTTTAATATATTTAATATGAACCATGCATTAGATTTAAGTTGTGTGAATGGATAAGATGACTTCTTACTTCTTACCTAAGGGTTACTTCATATATATGACAAATGTCGTCTTTCCATTACTAGATGATAAATTGCAATGCACAATGACGTGGTTTAGATAGATTCATATACACTAATGAGACAATGACACTAGCTAAGGTCTTTACTAGTAAAGCCTATGGAAGCCGAATAAGGTTCCTCCTAGTTACACGACTTATGTTTAACCTATGTTAGGCTTGTCACGTGCATTGATGGCGTATGTCTTCCCAAAAAAGTGCTTGATCTCATCCATACGAGTGACCATCCAAATGAAAAACTTGAAATTCAAGTCGACAATTTAGTTGTATAACGTATCGATTACATTAATTTACATATATACCTGCAAATTAAGGCACAAGAAAATAACGATGCAATCAGGTAGGCCTTTAGGATAACCTCTACGACAACCACAAAGTTTTTTATTTTTTTAATTTTTTTGTGAGGTCAAACAACCACAAAGTTAACCATTTACTGTCCAATTACTTGAGAGGCACTTAACAAATATAACCTGATATGCAATCAAAATCATTTAAACACATCACTTTCCTATCACACTTTGTTCCACTTAAAGCAAAGGTAATTACTTTGTGAAGAGAGTTGCATACCTTTGAGTTGCATCCGAAATAAAATACAGAATTCATTAAACGTCGTCTCTTACTCTCAAATACATGTTAAAGTAAATAACAATTTCAAGCCAGAAGGAAAGAAAAGAAAAGAAAAGAAGACAGAAGAAACTCGACAAACCTGAAAATTGAAAAGAAAATCTGAGATTTTGGAACTGTGCTGCAACTAAGTTGTTTTTGCTCAAATAAGAGACAAACTTGTTCATCAAGGGTTCAAGATTCAATCTGACATTTCATGAGTCATCTCACATGCTCTGATCTCAATGAAGTCGGCATCGAGTAACCCTGCAAGTTTCTTATCAAAAGAAAAAAGAAAAACAAAACAAGATTCTTGCAAATTGCAATTATTATTCCGAAACAATGACCTAGCCCAAAACGGTGGCACTCGGCACTACTTGGGGATAGAAACAAGCAAGTGACTGATGAAGACAGATATCTCTTGCCTAAACCTAGCGCGGCAATCTTTTTGGTAAACTTAATCACCTCAAACATATTTGACCTATATCCTTTCTAGTCCCAGAACTCAAGTAACTTATATAAACTTCATTACTTCAAGGACCTCCCACTTATTTGTAATACTACATTTGAGTTGCTTTTAGTCATGGATTTTTATGAGGCATATATTGTACTTTCTTTACCCTGCAATACCTAGATATATAATCTAATGATGGCACACCATTCCCTCAAAAACCTAACTATATTGGATGCGAAATTGTTATTTCAAATAACATTGTCCAAAACAGCTAGGGTACTTCTAAATAAATTATTAATGTCATCTTTTAGCGGTTAGGCAGTTCGGAAATAAAAACGTATTAATGTCATCTTCTAAATAAACAGTTAGGCAGAAGGAAATAAAAATTTACCATAACATCATTGTTCCAATGACATCTTTGCCCAAGGTTGCCTATACCACTCTCCACCATGTGTTAGTTGATCCATTGCTTGTTCTACACTCACAAGACTCTCAGTTACATTTGTTAAAGTAAATAGAAATCCCAAGCGCACACACGTATTAAAAAAAAAACACAAAGAAGAATCTCGACAAACATGGAAATCGAAGACAAAGTCTGGATTTGCTGGTCAAAAAGAAAAATCTCCAAATTGACAAACCCTAAATGAAACACAAACATAGCAGCTCTACATGGAAGAATCGATTGGTAAATAAACGAAAAAATCTTAAATTGGTAAAACCTACATCCCAAATACTAACCATAAATCATGTACAACACCAACCAAATCAATTAAAACAATCAATTGTAACAAGATTTGTAAAAAAATTGAAATACCTTGATAGGTAGAAGAGGAGAAGATTCTATGGCAGGAGAATTGGTCTGCAGTAGCTTTCTTGTGACGGCGAGGCCAAAACATCGAGTGGATTACGACGAACGGTGACCGGAAAGTTAAGTTGAGTAGAATTTGGTTGTGAGGGTTTGAGTTGTCGGGGAGAGAGAGAGAAGGAAATAAAACAAAACAAAAAACAAACTGGAGGAGAAGAGTCAGGAAATGAAACATTTGGGGATTTTGGGACGAGGGAAGTAAACCCGCATTTGGAGTCAACGATAATTTCAAGTTTTGCGATGAGATTTTTTGCACTCGCGACGAGATTACGACCACACTCTCAAGTTCTCGTCCCTATTAATGTTTTTTAGCGACGAGAAATGTGTATCGTTGTAAATTTGGCCGCAACTAAGAGCTTTTCTTGTAGTGTTTGGATCTGATGGGGATATGGTCTGGTATTTTTTAGTGGAATGTATGATCATCAGAGACAAGTGTTGGGAAATGAATTTCCAACATAAATGTCTACTTCGGATCTAGAACGAATTTGGATCCACTATGCAGAAAGTTGGAACCATCCTGTAGAAATGTGGAACCACCCTGCAGAAAAGATGAACCACCCTACAGAGCTACGAGGGAACTACTTCTATTTCCACATCAGAAGACCTTAAAACGTTTGAGTGAGCCAACAATGGCTAATGCAATTAATTTTCGATCAGTTATGTGATAATGACAACAATGATAAAGATGTTACACAATTAAGAAAGGCAATAATATGGACATTATGAGGAGGATAAATTCTGCAATAATGAGCATGAATGCTGCATCTATGACAATAAATGGTGTAGAATGAATGGTGGAATAGGAGGAGCTGGAGGAGAGATTCAAGGAAGGACAATAATGAGCGGAATTGATTACTAATAAGGGAGCAGCTATAAAAGGACACTCGAAGGCAAAGGAAGATGATATTTAACACCCACAATCAAATTACTATACTTATATTCGTGTTCCTTTGTACGCTACCTACAACGGAACTAGTGGAATACTTGGTGGGACAAAGTCTTCACCCGGTGGTTGTTACCTTATTCATAAGGGTTTTCCACCTACAAAAGTCTCTTGTCTTATTTGTTGATTATCCCTTATACTTCTAGTACTTTCTTTTCCTATACTCCTTCCCGGATCTATAATCCTAATTTCCCACAACCGCAGTCCTACTTTACATGAAGTGTAATTTATACCTCCCCTGATGTGTAATCTACTTCCCCTGATCCATAATTCTGCAACCTAAACATCTTTAGCAGAAGTTCCTATAGTAGAAAGGTGACTCAATACTCCCTAAGTTGAAAGTAGGCCATCGTGCATATTTTTGACCAAAACAACAAGTACTGGTATTTGGAATGTGAAGAAATGTTGGTAATAATAATTAAAATCATCAACTATATATTATATCATAGTATGTCGTGTTTGAAACTGTCTTCTTGTTAATGTTACTATATGTAGAGGAATGTTTGTAATTAAAATCAAAATGAGTATTAGGTATGGTATTGTGTCGATCAAATTGGTGTTTGTAATAATCTTTCAATTAGTATTTGAAATCGAAAAGTATTATTATGTCGCCTTTTCTCGAATAAATCATAATTCCTCTTTTGTTTTTGAACACTTGGATATGTAATTGTTTGAGAGTCAGAGGGGAAATCCTCTTGGCCCGAACATGTATCCTACCTGACTTATGAGGATGCTTTGAATTAGTTGTTGGGGTTACAATCTCCTAGTGTGATTTGTATTTTCCTTAATGTGTGAGCACAGATTTATGCCATAAATTGAAATCAAGTGAAAAGACAAAAATGCCCCTTTCAAGCACTGAGATGCATTCGCATCATTATAGCATTTTTCTTGCAGTGTAACAACCCGATCCATCATACGTCGCAACACAACTCAATAAGATGGGAAGTCACCCCTTAGGCTCATATATCCTCTCCGGGCTCTAAAAGGTGAAGGCCTTGTTGGTAGTAAGATGGTAGAAATCTATTATAAACTGATTATATGAGCCTTATTTTCCCAATGGAGGACAAACCAACTCCATAAACCACTTTCCATATTCCGTAGTGTTACAAACTCCCCCACTTAAAGAACGCGACGTCCCCGTTGCGCCTCAACCATTCCATACTAACATTAACACAGGTCCAAGATCTCCCCCGCTAGACGGCTGGCCTGGGCCTAACCCCAGCACCTAGCACGCGATCGCAGGGTTGCTCTGATACCATCTGTAACAGCCCGATCCATCATACGTCGCAACACAACCCAATAAGATGGGAAGTCACCCCTTACGCCCATATATCCTCTCCGGGCTCTAAAAGGTGAAGGCCTTGTTGGTAGTAAAATGATAGGAATCTATTATAAACTGATCATATGAGCCTTATTTTCCCAATGTAGGACAAACCAACTCCATAAACCACTTTCCATATTCCGTAGTGTTACAATAAGGATTGATTGTAATTGGGCACCTTTTTTTTGCTGGGCAAAAGGTGTTGGGGAGATGAGAAAAAAGGGGAGAGAGTTAAGGCTAACGGTGTTAGATTGATGCAAACCTAAACAGCCATAGAAAATCAAACACGATATCAACGTCGTAACAATACTCTGAAAAGGCAGAGTACCCCCACAACGAGCTAAGTTACTCCCAACTACGTTTTACCAAATTTAGGCAATAACGCCTTGTAAGGATGAGCTACATACCAAGAGCACACTCAAAGATAGTAGACTGAAAGGCTCACAATCTAAAGTACCCTAAGGCTTTAGAAAGATAAATTCATATTTGAAAGAAAATATGCAAAGACACATCTTGTAATGGTTTTTTTTTTTTTTTTTTTCATTTATAAAGTATGAATTTTACAATGGTAAGGATGCTCTATTTATAGAGCTGGACTAAAGTTATAGCTAATACAATAATATAAATAAGCTATGATGATACAATAAAGAAAACAAAGAAATCAAGTTGCTTGGAGCAGTGTGATCTCTGATTTCCGTTAGAATATTGGCCGTTGATGGCTGCATTTGTCTTGCTTCTTTTCAGTCCCTTTTTTATGCAATTAAGATAGAAGCTACTTTATTTGATGATAAGAAATTATATATTCTTCTAGTCGAAATATGTGCTGCACAAGTGATCATTTTAAAGCAAACCCTTAAGAGAGGGTTTTCTCAACTCCTTTCTTATAACTTGTAGAGCTGCTTGCTTGTGTGCTTGCTTGATGTATTTGATAACTCTGAGCTTCCCATCCTAAGTAATAAAGTCGAGCCCCAAAATAGCATCATACTTCTGTGATAAAAAAGAGTCGAGTAGAAATCGTGACGGTACGAAATTGGCTATCACTCTCGGAGCACAAATCTGATGAAGCTGTAATTTATGTCATTGTCAAGATTAATTCTTAAACTTCAATTTAAACCTTTGTGCGGAGTTGTCTTCAATTGATGTTGTCCTCAATGTTAGCTCTGGAATCGCAATGGCTTATGAACATCTTGCAACTGCATCATTGATAAAGGACTAGTTTGCGTGCCTGTGCCGCGCCCGGGCTCCCTATTTGTATCAATCATACTTGTTTCACAAAAGAAAAGAAAAAAACGTGGTTAGATAATTACATTGTACACATACATGTCACATGTTGGATCATTATTTAACGTATGAAAAAAAATATAGATTAGCTATAAATTTATAACTGTCAGCTATCACTTAAAAATGTTGATTACTACCACCTCCATAAAAGTATACCAATTAAACAAATTTAATATAGATATGCATAGCTTTAACTTACTAACATCAGAACTTCATTGTATATCTAAAAAAAAAAAATTTGAACAAAATTCGAGATGATATGATCAAATAAGTTTTACTAACCAGACCCAATGAGGATCTAAATAAATAAATAAAAACTAACATCACAAAACAATTACCAATTCGATAGCAACCCGAACCGAAACCGACATGCCATGAATTTAATATGACCTAACAGCCTTTGACCATACCTAGAAATTAATTGGTAAACTACAAATCATATAAGCAAACGGAAACATTTTGAAAATTAGAAACGATAGTAGTCAAGAGAATCTAAAAAAATAAAATAAAAATAGATTCTGATCGACCTTTTATATCATATTCATTTATTAATTCTTTTTCACTACAAAACTATTACTCGTACATACATACTTTCTTCAATATACTCTAACATAGAGGAAACAAATTATACTGCTTGAATTTCATTCATTTCTTTATAATGTGCTTGATATTCTACATATGAGCATTGCTTAATGTAGTTTAACTTTTTTGAAATATAACTTTTTCAGCTCTAAATTACCATACGGAAGAGTCGAATGGTAAAATTTCAATAACATATAAGTTGTAAAAGGAGAACTTTTTGTAGTCACTTTTTATAATAATAAGTCACATTTGTTTGCATCAAACGTGTCACGATCCGAGAAATCCAATAACTCGACGTGGTATGGTGGAATCTGACTCAACCAAACCCTATTCATGAACTATTGCTACATAACACAATAATGTCCAACCCAAACTTGATTCTGATAATAATATGAAACAATGGTACTCAAGAAGCCGAAAAAAAAAGAGAACAAATTCTATAGATAAATTCATGAACCAATGCTACATAACGAAACGCACCATGCGCAGCCCTATTCATGAACCAATTACTAACTCTTTGTATATACATTTTTCCTTTAGTACTACTGAGTAGTAATCTAAACACATTGCTTAATCTTGTTGAATATTTTTGAAATAAAACTCTATTGACACTTGTACGAAAGAGTCAAATTGGCAAAATTAAGTACACGAAAATCTTTATAATCACTTTTCAAACTAATAATAATTCACCTTAAGCCTTATACTTTTCTCGAAATTCTCTTTGATTTGCACTTTCTTTTGGGATTTCGATTCTTATAAGAGAAAGAAACTTTTGAAAAATATGAAATAATAGTAATCAAGAAGCGAGAGAGAGAGAGAGAGAGAGAGAGAGAGAGAGAGAGAGAGAGAGAGAGAGAGCAAATTGTATCGACATATTCGGGATAAGAACTTCATTGTATATCTAACAACCAAAAAACATTGAACAAAATTGGAGATGATGAGATCAATTAAATTTTAGTAACCAAGCCCAATGAGGATCTAAACAAAAAAACAAAAAAACTAACATCACAAAAATTACCCTATAATAACCAACTCGATAGCAACCCAAACCGAAACCGACTCGATTGGACATGGCATAAACATAATATGATCTAACCTGCTCTGACCATATCTAGAAAATTAAGGGGAAAACTAAAATCATATAAGCAAACAAAATATTTGAAAAATTAGACTAAATAGTAGTCAAGAGATACATTATAGTCAAACTTTTATCATATTCATTTATTAATTATTTTTCTCTACAAAATCATTACTCTTTGTATAGTTATACTTTTTTCACTACACTCTAACATAGACGAAAGAATTATACTACTTTAATTTCATTCATTTCTTTATAACGTGCTTGATTTTCTATATATAAGCATTGTTTAATGTAGTTGAATTTTTTGAGATATAACTCTTTTAACTCTAGATTACCATAAGGAAGAGTCGAATGGCAAAATTACAATAACACATAAGTTGTAAACGGAGAACATTATGTAGTCATTTTATATAACAATAAGTCACATTTGTTTGCATCAAAGTTGGCACGATCCGGGAAATCCATAACTCGACGTGGTAGAATCTGACTTAACTAAACCCTATTCGTGAACTATTGCTACACAACACAATAATGTCCAACCCAAACTTAATTGTGATAATAATAAAAAACTATGGTACTCAAGAAAGCAAAAAAAAAAAAAAAAAAAAAAACAGAGAACAAATTTTATAGACAAATTCATGAGCCAATGCTACATACATAACAAAATACACCATGCCCAACCCTATTCGAGTTATTTGTCAAATTGTTGTCTGAACTTACAACAAAAACTGAGATTGGTGTCTCCCAACTTTTCCCCCCCAAATTGGTGTCTCCATCCAATTCCATCTAATTTTCCATCCATCTTCCTCTCTCTCTCTCCTCTCTTACTCTCTCCTTTGTCTCCCACACTCATCCCTACCACTCACCACCACCACCCCATCATAACCAATCTCCATCCCCATCTCCATCTCAAACCCAAAAACCCAGAAATATGAACCTAGAAAAACAATATGAACACAATATTTCTTAGTGTTTAGGACATGATTCCTAGTGTTTTCGAGTTTCTGACATTTACAATTTACGCTAATTCAATTGTGAAGTACTATTATACTATTTCCAACTCTAAAGTTTCTATCCTTTACTTGTCAATTTTCGCCCCATTTCACACTCAAGTTTCTCGTCGCCTTCATTCTTTGTCGGAAATATCGAGTCACCGATTCAAGTATTCAACAACATATGCCCCTGATTTTTCCAAAACATTCCCAAATTAATCAGACCACCCCTACACTCCCAAGTCTAAGGTCTTGTACACACCTTTAATATAGCAAAAGTCATAAGATTTTCTCACATTTTCACATCAAAACATCATCTCTTCAAAACCCTGCAAAAACAACACAAACTCCCCCCATTTTTTCTCACCTCAGAAAAACAAAAAAAAAATGGCATCTTCTCTCTCACTAGACATAGCCACAACATTCTTCACTCTTGCAAGAAGAAAACCAATTCAAAAATTCCCAAAGTTTTCATCTTTTCTTAATAAAAACCATACTAGCATAAGAAGAACACGTAACCATTACGCTACCACAAACTATGTTTCTCTTTCACTCTCCTCTAAACCCAGAAAACCCATTTCACCTATCAGGAGGTTTTGCACTGTTGCTTCTTCTCAACTGTTGAAGTTGAAGTTGATTCTTATGATGATGTTGACACCAAAATTCCTCCTGATAATAGGGTTCCTGCTACTATTATTACTAGATTTTTGGGTTCTGGAAAGGTAATCTTTTTTTGGTATTTCATAAGTTATTTGTTGGGGTTACTGTATTATTATTACAGTTTCGTATGTGAGAAGTTTAATTTGGGATATTAGTGACAGATGCAATTTTTTTGATTGAATTGGAATATTTGGTACTGAATTTTTTCTGGGTCTGTATCTTCTTGAGCAAGGAAGAGGCTAAGTGCTACTTATTTATGTTTCTATTACAGTTTAATTTGTATGATAGTAATGTATGTGGACTGGGAGTTAAAGAAATGTTTTACTGAGGTTCATATTGTTTTTCTGGGTTCATATTTATGGGTTTGAGATGGAGATGGAGATTGGTTATGATGGGGTGGCGAGTGGTAGAGATGAGTGTGGGAGACAAAGGAGAGACTACCGAGAGAGTAAGAGAGGAGAGAGAGAAGAAGATGGATGGAAAACTAGATGGAATTGGATGGAGACACCAATTTGGGGGGAAAAAGTTAGGAGACACTAATCTCAGTTTTTGGTGTAAGTTCAGACACCAAATTGACAAATAACTCAACCCTATTCATGGACCAATTACTAACTCTTTGTATAAAAAAATTTCTTTCAGTACTACTGGGTTGTATATTCAAAGCACATTGCTTAATCTTGTTGAATATTTTTGAAATAAAACTCTTTCGGCACTTGTCGAAAGAGTCAAATAGACAAAATTAGTGAACGGAAATCTTTATAATAACTTGTTAAACTAATAAATATTCACCTATAAGGCTTATACTTTTCTTCAATTCTCTGTGATTTGCACATTTTTTTTTGACCTCTTTCTTTTTATGTGTAAGAGATGTGTTGCAAAATGAAAATGTCTCACGAATATTATGATCATGATTAACAAATCGGAACAAAATCATATACTTTGTATAGATTGGAAATCCTTTTCATAGACCGTTTCAACCATTTAATATTTTCTACGCTTAATATATTTTAAAACTTTCTTTTTTCTATTTAAGTTAAAATTATTTAAATATTCAACTAATTAGGATTTTATAATTTTTTTTATTATTTTTCCTTATTATTATTTTAATATTTCATATGTATTTCCATATCCTAATAATCAATAATATTTTTTTAATACCATCCAATGAGATTGGGCTAAGTGTCCGTCAATGAAGGGTTGTACTCGGCTTATATATATATATATATATATATATATATATATATTAGATTAGATGGGAAATTGGGGTGAGGTCCAAATTTCACCCAAAAAACTTAACAGGTCCTGATTTTACCAAAAACTAAAAGTTAAGGTCTTGATTTGATACTTTACTCGTACTTCTCCAGTTCTCCCTTATCTCAAAGTTTCAAACAAAGAAAAATGAACACGTAAACACAAATAAAATCAAACCAAATTAAACATAACACAAATGAAGGCGAAATCAGTATGTGGATAGACTATTGAGAACTTGAGAAAGGTAGGTGATGAGGTTCAAATTAGAAACTAGAGGAGAGATGTGAGGTATTCCATAGTTCTACTTTCGAGGTCATCATATTTGAGAATAAGGCAGAGAGAGAGAGAGAGTCATGACTCTTTGAGGACAATGAGAAGAACAATCTCTTTAGGCAAATTTAAGGAAATTAATAATCCAACCTTTGCCAAATCTTACGAAAATAATCAACCTTTTAACGTTAATGAAAATAACTCAATATTTGCATTTGTGTTCGAATTCTATCCCAAGGCCCCACCGCCATTACCATTGTTTCCTAGCCACCGTAAATTCGCCACATGTTTTGGGCGAGCCACCTAAAACCGAAGGCCGAACCACCCAACAACACAAACAATTAAAAACCCAAAAAGTGAAAGATTTGTGAACCCACCCTCACGTAATAATATTATCTAAGATCATACAAGAACCAGTCTTTTTTTCTCTCTCCTCACCTCCCCCACCCCCCAGCCCCACCGCCGGCAACCCCCCCCCCCCACCTCCCCGCTCTGGCACCACTGGGCCGCATACGGCGGAGGGAGCCAGTGGGGTGGGTCGTCGAGGTCGAAAACCGGCCGAAGAGGGCTGTTTTCGACCCCACATCTGCTCGGCCGGTTGATTTGGGTCGAAAACAGCCCTCTTCGGCTAATTTTCGACCTCGACGAGCTACCCCACTGGGCTCGCTCCTCCGTATTATTAGTTATTATTAAAAGATTTAATTAAAATTAAACTAATTATATGTCAAGATCACCGTTTAACATCCAAAAGTTAACGTCGTTAGTGAATTAGGGGGTTTATGGGCACCACGTGCCTATAGGTGCAAAGTTCGGGGGCACCAGATTATACAATTTTCAAAAATAGGGGCACCATGCGCATTCGGACATAGTTTGGGGGTACCATGTAAATTTGCCGAAAATTAAATGAATATCCATCCACTAATGAGAAGAGAACATACATCCTCCCCAAAAGAGTGTCCAAATACTATAGATGAGCCTAGCCCACCCAAAATACCTTGAGCTTGACTAGGAAATACTCTACTAAGCCTCCCAGCGCTCATGACTTAGCCAATGCGGATAGAACTAAATGAATTACCCTCTCGCTTAACCTCAAAACTTCTCTCTAATATTGCAATCACTTTCACTACACATAACAAAATAAGCGCATCAATGTCAAAGGAGAATAAAGTTCTGTCCTGTTAGTAGTTTAGCAGTGATTAAGAAAATAAAAGGATTATCATTGTTATTGATGATCTGACGTTACCAAACAAATACACGAGTTTTTAACTTCAATTCTGAAAGTTCAACAATAGAGCCTCCTTAGTTTTGGAAGACTTTGGGGTGTAAATCTGATCAATAGCAAATTACACAACTCTTATGTGATTAACGACCCAGACCACAATAAACTGCTTTCTTGAAGAGTGGGTGCACATTTCCACTCAGTATCTCTGCATCTATCTTCTCAATATGTGGCCAGATCTGAAAATCAAAGTCTAGTAATCAGAAACCATAAAACCAAATACTCCGTATGGTAGAACAAGTGTCAAATAACAGCAAGCAATCAAGCATAAGGTCACCAAACAGAATCTCTATTCATTAGTAGTCCAACAAATAGATGGCAGCTATCCGACCTCCATCCTCCACACTACCACCGTCCGCCTTGAAAGTTCATATATCATGTGAATCATTGATGAGGTTTAATGTTTTAGCTAAACACCGTGACTTTGATACTTAAGCGTCCTACTCAACTCGTGTGCCCAAAAGCATATGAACTTTTAAAGGTGAACGGAGATGTCATTAGTTACGGTCTCCTCTTTTAAGGAGTTCATGTCAGCTCCTTTTCACTTGATATTCACCCAAAGTTTATGGACACTAAATTTAACTGTTAAAAATGCACATCTTCGGTGTAACATGTATTTACCTCAGAGGCATACTGTCTTGTGAATGCCTTGACATAGCCTAGAGTGGATAGACCCCAGTGATCCGTTTCAGTTAAATCGTAACCAAAAGGTCGTCTCGCCCCATTGCTGGTCCAAGAGAAATGTGAAATGATTAAAAAAATTCCAGAAGATTTATTGCACCAAATATACAATAATTTACTTCAACAAAAATGAAAGGCAAACCTGTTCACTCCTTTCTCTTTATCCACTTCCATCATCGAAGGGTCGTCAGAGTCTATAGCCATTGTGTCAGTCAGGCCATAGCGCAGGCTACTGAGCGTTCCAATTGAAGTATCCTCAGCCAGACGTTCAAGCAGAACGACTGAAAAGCTCTTATACAACGACAAGAACAAGGCCTTCATATGCAAAGTGGAGAAAATAAAAAAGATTACATCAGACATATATTCAGTCATGATCACAAACCAACAGCATATAATAGTATTGACTACCGATGAACAAATCACTACTCAGTTACTCACTCCGTCAGTCTGTCCCACTTCAAGCACCCATATAAAAAACGAACCCTCATTGAGGAAATGAGGAGGGCGTACACACTAATCGGTTAATAGAAGTTCCAAAAAAATTGCGTGGCGAGTTAGCCAAGATTCTTATCTAACACGCTATGTAAGTTTTTTGGAACTTTGATTAACCGATTAGTGTGCACCCACCTCAATACGGGGGTAATTTGGGTATGGGATGTTTGAATTGGGGGCAGAGGGAGTATTAAGAAAACTGCTTCTGAATAATGCATATAATTTGCAGGTCAACAACGCATTAAAACCAGGCAGTAGGAGTAAGACCAACAAAAACCATAGAACGAGGATATAGCATAAGAGAATCCTGGAGCACACCAACGCAAGTAAACAGAAATTTTGGATAATGAAAGAAAAAAAATCAACAGAACACACAAAAGGTCAAGTAAGCCGTAGGGGAGTCCAGGTCCATTCTGCGGCAGTGCGCCACATGCTTGCGAATATTTTTACGAAAAGATACAAACAGAACTAATTTTCCATAGTGTGACCAATATGTTGATGACAGGAAGCTTTTGAATCACCAAAGTGGGGCAGGGCATCAGGCAGTACCATTTTTTTTGATACAGCTACTGTTACGAAGTAGATATGAATTTTTGAAGACAGAATCCAGCCGGGGAAACCAATACTGTTCAAACGAACTTGAGCAATTACAAACCCAGCAGGCCCGTAAAATGGCCTTATTATCTCTAGGAGGATTAACTTGTTCTCATTCGAACCTCCAGGATAAGAATTGTAACTAATAAGGGAAACTCAAAGGATCATATTCTACAATCTACTCCGCAAAGGGACCAACAAGACAAAGTGCAGTGTGCAACACTGCCAAAGCTTCTATACCATGTCATTCTAATGCTTCCATAAATAGTGATCATTCTAAATGCTGTTCGAACTTCTAACTTTTAATTTCAACAAATATTAGAAATAAACTAGTTGGTTCACTCGGATGCCGCATGGGCTTAACTACAGATGCACATGCCAAAATATGATATAAATTAGCAATAAGTACCTCATTTTCACCAATCGCACGAATAAGAAGAGCCTCCTTTGCCTCCAAAGATTCACGTACAGACACCTCTTCCTCTTTTGCCTTCTCTGAAGCTAATTTTAGGCGTTTTAACTTGACAGGATTGTCACCAACAATGGGCTCACCATTCATAATTGTAAGATTTGCCTCAGCTTTCTCAAACTCTATTTCAGCATTGGTCGTTGCTTCTGCTGCTGCTTGAACGCGTTTCTTTAGTGAGGTGATCTCTTTCCTAAGATCACTGATACGATTGTATGTTTTACTTACGGCATTTCTAAGGATCTGCGGAGAATAGCGTAATTTAGAAAAAGCAATGATAGCAACATCATAATGATAGGGAAGATAAGGGGGAGGGGGATAAGGGGGGTGGACTATACCTATTTTTACCCCTGCATTGAGAAGAAGAAAAAAAAAAAAAAAGAGGGGCCAGGGGGGGCCTATTTCTGGATGATACAATATAGAAACTGCGCAAGAATTGCATCGACCGAGTGCTAGTTTACATTATGAGCACAGAGCACATCATTAAATTCATATCTTTCTATAATAAGAGTAATTCTTAAAAAAAGCACAGTCCCAATCTCTGAGCCAAAGTGAGGGGTACAGCTTCCACTGCTCACTTACACAACATTTTCCCTCTTTACGTCTCCCAATACTTACTAATTTGATTCATCGACAAGTGATCACAAAGCCCATGGACTGCCGTCAGGGAACAATGCATTTTCAATGGGATCGCAAGTGGCACAATAACAGACTAAGGAACCGAGAAAGAATTGCACAGTAAGGAGATGAAGGAAGAATGTCATGATAAGGAAGACATTTCATAAAAACTAGAGAGAGATATAAGACAAATTTTCACAATATAGCCTGCCCTGGCTCAAAATGAGAAAAAGTGGAAACAAAATGGGGCAGCAAGATGAAAAGAGAACAAGCATTATGCTACAATCACTAGGTGTTGATTGTGGGCTGATATCAAGAAAGCTAAAAATTGACTTGCTGAATGAGCCATGGCACCCAGCACACATACAGCAATATAACGAAACAACGAAGCTTTAGTCCCAGAGTCATTTGCACAGATCGCACTCACCTAAAATGAATCGTCATTTGGAGCGGTCAAAGTAAAGTGGGATGGAAGGACTCCCTTAATTTCAGTGAACCAATATGGTACTGCCCGAAGAATCTATATTTGATTGCTAATCAACTCACTACTCAGTACAACTTTGAATGACTGTGGCTTGATAATTAGGATAAGGAACCTCCAACCAATTAAAAGAACAAAGAATCATATAAAAGAACCATGCATCGCATACCCATTTGCTAACATCACTGGTAAATTAAAACAAAGCTGCGCATTTGCAAGCACACGTATAGCAAGAAAACAAACTTGCTTACCTCCCAAGGCCGGTCTGACGTATGAAACTGATCAATATTTGACGGAGAGAATACCCATCTTACAATTGCCAAATTAGAGATAAGACGATAACCCATCATACGGTCAATGGCTATAGCTGTCATTTGAGTGTTATTCTTCCAGAAGGTACTCACTTCACTAAGTAGCATTACTTGTCTGTCCTCGTCAGGACAAATCTTGGCAATGACTTGACCGTATCTCTCTAAAACAGTCATTAGATGAGTGAAACTCTTGGACCCAATATTAAGAAGAGTTTGAGCAACTACTTCAAGGGTGACATCCAACCCATGCACAGGAAACACATTCTCTTCTGCCCATGTTATAATTTCTCGTGCAGTTAGTCTGCCTCTAACCATACTATTAAGCTCCTCCGACAATGCAAGTTGTTCAGGTGTGACCCTGCTATCATCTGCCTTGTATCTGAAGTTTGGGCCACCCTTTGGTGGAAGCAGCTCCTCCAATCCCGGCGAATTTTCAACACTCTAAAAAATAAAAGACATAAGTATACAATAAATTGCAAACATGTAAGTGAATTGCCAACCCAGCACAAGAGAACACAAAAAAGAATTTCAAGTAGGGAGAGGAACCCATCTCGGTCAATTCCACAGACCTTCTCTTCTTCAGAAAGCAACAAAGGGGGGAGGGGGCAGAAAAATGGCCAAAAGCAAAACGTAATGGTTATATTTGAAGACACAAAAGAAGGCTCCAAAGACCATTACCTCCTAGCCTCCCATATTGGAGGCCTCCAACCACAATAATACCCCACCATCAGACAGCACAATTTTTTTATTAACAATAAATGGCATGGTTTCTTGCAATATAGACTTCAGCTAAGTAACCGCCACAGAACAGAAGATGAGATACATCAAACGACATATAATGCAAATTAGAATAGGAAAGAAAAAGGACTGTCTGGAGAAAGAAAATCAATAACCGCTCATCCAACACAGAAGGAAGCCATCTTAAGGGAAGAGCTCTTGTATCACAAGGGTTAACTCAAACATCCATCACTCAGACAGTTTTACCAACATAATATGTCGTGTACATGTACATCTATGTTTTACCTGCTTGATTTTATCCCAGTATGACAATCGAACTTCTCTTTCCAAAACTTCCTGTACAAATACACGTTGTGGGGACCACTGTGGAAGGTCCAAAACATACGCCCATTCTTCCCATGGCCAAATAAATTGAAAATTGGATCTGCAATGAGAAATTAAGATGAAGATGAATGCCCCATAGATGACAAACACGGTAAAGATAACTTTGAATGAAAACAAGTCACCCATCCTGGATATATGCACAGAAACAAAAATGGGGAAAATCTGCTCTCACAAATCATAGGAACTAAAATAAACCACAAACAGATGTAGTAAGGCCCCTCCTTCTGAACTCAAAACATAAAGTTCAAATAAGGGAAACATATTTTATACTCCCTCCATATCCAATCTTCCTGCTCTCCATGGTGGGGAGTTCACATCCAATCTTCCTATTTCTTATCTTAGTAACTTTTGAACCAATGAAATGTTTCCAAAGTGCTAATGCTCCCATTCCCACTTGTTTTTATGATTTTCTAATGCACTCCTAAAACTTTGTGGAAAAAGTAACAAGAAGGTTGGATATAAATGGAGGAAGTAGTATTTTGATATCTGGTCCCAGACTCCAAGGTTATCAAATAGAAACGACATTTTCTGTCTTTAAACATTTAGAAAATACCATCCCCACGGTCCCTTGGAACCAGGGAGTCTTTAGCTCCATTCTGAAATCAGCATATACTGCTGAATTCAGATATGCTGTTCATGGAATGGCAGAATTCAGCATCAGTATCAGACAATTGCAGAACTCATTTGTTTTCAAGAGTTGAAAATGTAACTTATTTAGTATCACAAATTCTTCAGATGAAAGACAATGGAAGTATGAGAGCTATTAGCCAATGTTAATATAATAGCTAAAACAAGGGTGGATGATGTAATTGAACTTATCTTTGTCCTTCGTTTTCTTTTCAAACATTTTCCTTTCTTTTCACTTTTTCAGCATATTTATTGCTATTTCTCTGGAGTACCCAAAAAGAAGCAACTATTACTAGACAAAACTGGGGTAGCCAACTTGCATGAATAGGTAAGCTCCAAAAATAAAAATGCGAATTATGTTGATATACAAGGACGGTTTTAAAATTACAAAGAGAACTTACAGGTGATGTGAAAACCAAAGAATTAGTCGTGTTCGGCACTCCATATCCAATTCAGTGATCTTCTCAAACAGGGCACGAACAGCACCAGCTACAACTGCTGGAAATGCCCCAGGAAGAGCCTAGTTTTGAATTAAAAGGCACAAAACAAGTTATTAGGCATCAGAAAAGAAAACCACTGCCTCAGTCTCGTTGTGACAGACTTCTGGGTGAGTGGATAGTTTGCCCAATTATACTCGCCTTTGAAGAAGGCAAACTTAGATTATAATAACAAATGACAACATATCCCTCCATCTTGATCTTCGTTATTAGGCATCAGAAAAGAAAACCACTGCCTCAGTCCCGCTGTGACGCACTTCTGGATATTTCGCCCAATTATACCCACCATTTTATTTGGATAAGATAGGATATCAATATATTCAAAAGGGGGTGACTCCCTTATACAAAAAGACACCTAAAGGGGTGACGCCCATTACAAAAGAGAGCTAATCAAACTCTAGGACTATCTTCAGATATTTTATCCACAAAAAGAAAGAAAGTCAAGTGTCGGTGATAGAGTCAAATTTTATTCAGTGTAACTGATCTTACGCCAACTTATACAACTAGGTCCGCATCCCGACTACTATAATACATAGAGTCAAGAAAGCATAATGTTTTTGTTCTTTTTCTGCCTTATATGTGAAATAGAAAGACTTTTCTGCCAACAAAAAAAAGAGGATAGAGTGGCAACCAAAAGAACAAACAATTGACTTAATAGACACCACAATCCATATACCTGACATTGATATTTAATTTTCTAGCTCTACAATCCATTCTGTTCTTCACGTTAAGAAAAGATTTCACAAATGCGGGAAAAAATACTATGTGTGGCCACTTCTTTATATATATAATCAAGGATACAATCATCGAGGAACTGAACCAGGACATTTAACTACAGGCTTCAAGTCATAGTTAATTTTTTACCTTACAAAGATCCATGATAACCAAAGTGTAATATATGGGCTTGAACTGAGAATGTGGAAGTAATAGTAGCTGCAAGAAGAAGATTAATATTAAAGAACGACCAGAATTCAATGAGCAAATATAGTAAATGAACATGAAATTATCAGAATAAAATGATTCAGTTCAACAACAATAACACCCCCAATGCCTTGAAGGCTCCCTCCTAAGTTCAAGAAAGACTCGATCTAAGACAAAAGAAGAAAACAAGGGCAGAAATGGCACAAACTTATGATATTTCTTGATAAAAGAACAATAAGAAACTCAGTGCACAGTGACTTATAGAAATCAGCACGCAATGTTTTGGTACAAAATTTGTTATTTGTCACCTTCTGGGAAAGACAAGTGCACTAGATTGTACCTTGGCAATGACACATTGGCATTCAAGGCAAACTAGTTGCACGCAGGAGCTATCATTGCTGAAGGTAGATATTAATTAGCTAGAAAGGTCCTATAGACAACTTTCAGCACCGGAAAGAGGAATAAAAAGTGATTACACGATGCTAATGGAGTACATAAGTTCCCATCAAGTGGGGAAGGCATCAGCCGATGTGCCTGATTAAACGATCAAATCACGTTGAACTTATTACAAGGATAGACCTTTCCATTTTTCTCCCTAGAAAACCTAAAGAACAGAAAGGATTGCCAAGTACCACAAGACGAATGTAATTCTACACTGCTCCAGCTTAGTTTTCTGGAGCTTGACTTCTCAAAGCAGGCCTAGAGGGAGAATATCTATCTTATTGGGTTTTGTTGCGCGAAATGTGGGCCATTACTCTTGAAACCTATATCAATATCTTCCATGATTCGGTATTACTGATAAGGAGGATATAGGTCGAGCCGAGATCAAAGACATAGGCTCCAGCACCGAAATTTCATAAGAAAGAAAAATACATGTACTAAACAATCACTATCTGCAAATGCTTTCTGTCCGGTCATGTTAAAAGGGACAAGCTTATCAGGATCTTAAAGCAAGAGCAACACCACCAAGATTCCCTTAACTTACTAGAGATCAAGAAGATACCTGCGAAAAGATGGTCTCTGCCATGAGGTACTCGTAGCGGAAGGGTACAAGAAGACCAACCATGTATGCAGCACATTCTTTTCGGCTAACTTTGCAAAAACCAAAATAGAATGGACAGAAGTTAACTAAATAACGCAATATCAAAATAAATCAGCTAATAAAAAACAACGGGGACCATAAATTGGCAGTATTGGCATCCCAAACTATACAACAGAATGTAGAGGTAAGCCTTAAAAATATGACTTGGGGCCGGCTAACATGAATCGTCATCTATAACCGTCAATTCCAAGCCTTAAAACTTAAAAATTGTTGCAAACAAGTCTTAAAAAAGATAGTGAAAGTTGGCAAGAGATTTAAAAAGACTGTCCAAAGAAAAGGAAGCGCAAGTAAGCCTCCGCACCACTTACACATGAAATTGCCTAGAGATAATAGCATTGCCAGGGTTACAGTTGACAAACATAAGGCAATAATGGTAAACAATTCCCTGATTTTCCCTTCATTTTTCACTGATTTTAAACGGAAGACGCCTGATCCTCAATTGACGTATATTTTCTAACATTAGTAATAGATTTTTTATTGCATACACGGTTTTGAATGGAAACCTTTACTCCCTCTGTCCCAATTTAAAGTTTTAAACACCCCGCGGGGCTTTTGGCAGGGAAAAAGAACACAAATAAAAACAATGCCATGTAGTGGTAGTGGAAGAAAATTAGGAAAAAGTAGAAGAGAATGTGAGGATTAACAAAAAGTAGGAGAGAGAATGTGAGGGAGGATGTAAAAATTAGCAAAATAAAAGTTGGAGAGAAAAGATGTCCCAAATTAAACGGGGCGTCCAAATAAGGAACACGGGGTGTTAGAATAGGGAATAGAGGGAGTACTCAAGAATTTTTACTAACCAGCCATTCAGGAACAACATAATGTCCAGAAGATACTCTTCCATAATGAACCGATCTATCGGCCTCAAATCCTGTTAAATAGAAGAATAAGGAGGTAGTTTAGATGATAACAGAAAAATATATAAATGGAACTTCAATGGACAAGAGAAAAAAAACATAGGTTCCACACAGAAAAATTATTAATATTCCATGTAAACATAGTTGAGACACACACAAAAATACAAGATCGCAAATTTTAATAAAATTGTCCATCAAACAGCCGTGTAAACTAAAGGTTTAATTACTGAACAACTATATATTCCATGTAAACAAACACTGGTATTTTAACACAGACATTTCACGTAATGATCACTTTCTGAACAAGCAAATACGTTAACTAGCCTCAAGCATATATCCTAGAAAGCTATGGAGGAACAGGGTTTGCCTGCTCAGCAACATAACCGATCAGGTAGATTAAAATACAACAAAAGGCATGAAACCGACAACGATATCAAACAGTATTTATATCTAGGGCAAAAGGTAACAGGAGTATACCTCAAGTTTATTTGTGGGAAATATATTAAGCCTCCGCAACCTTTGTGGATATTTCAAATCGGCTTTGTGTTTCTGTCTTCCAAAAGTGATGCTGGACGAAGTAGATGGTAAGCTTGGCTGCTCCGGGCAAACTATGGCAGCAAAGTCATGCGACTTTCCAGCTACAAGCTGAGCTTCAAAGGAGAGATGGGGCCTGGAAACTATGTTTAAAACAAAAGAATTAGTATCAGGTGATATGGAATGATGCTACATGTGAAAAGACACTCTAGAAGCAAAGAAGCTTCTTGGTGAGACTGGATCATACTGTAACAACTAGCAAAGGTGTATATCACAGTAGAAAGAAAGCAAAACTACAAAAGAGCGGTAAAAAAACATGATAGTACAAACTGTACAGTTAAAATAACTACTAAAACACAAACGAGGAAACCACTGAATTAGCAACCAAACAAACACATTCTAGACGAAATATCATCTACAGACACTGCATGAAAGACCAATAGTTGTTTGAGCTACTTTTCCTTCATTATTCTGGCGGTACCCAAATGTCACTACTTACCAAGCAAACACATTCCAGACGAAATGTCATATACCGACACTACATGGTACACCAATGCTTGTTTGAGCTACTTTTCCTTCATTATTCTGGCGGTACCCAAATGTCACTACTTACCACTATGTGTTCAAGGTAATGTTCCCATATAACTTATGGACGGCTATCGGTTGTAGAACAACAAGATTTTCCCAGTGATACCGGCTAATTTACATTATTTACCATTGTTATAATATTGATTTGGGCTAACCTTACACTTTTATCAACCAAAACCATCACCCCAACCCATATTCTGCCTCCTTCCGCCCACTCAATCTCTCACATCCTTCCCTGTTTTACATCTGGCACTTCTCTCACTTCTACCTCCTGCCAACCGTTAATGACTTACCTACGCACCATCATCTGTTTGCTCCTAGCACCCCTCTTTCAGCCCTACCTATCGATTCTATCTCACCTTCCCCAAGCAAGCCCAACCTCACTCTTGAAGTCTTGCTCCTCCTTGCAGCTGCCAGATCTATGCATCTCCTTGCACCACGTATCCAACACCCTCCTGATCCCTTTCTTCCTTCTCCCTGCACGCCGACCCCTCCCCAGTCTCCTGTCTTGTCGACCTTGCACCCTCAGTCTCTCGTGGTTGCTAGGTGGCCACATGATAGCATGATAGCTGTGTGAGTAAATGTCTCAAGAATAACCATTTTTGAAGAATCAATAAACTCGCTCGCACTTTAATAATTGTTTATTCTTTGTGTTGGTATTTGTGCCTAAGTGCTAAGGGAGGAACATCACTGCTTAATAGAGGGGGTTTTTCACATTAACAGCTAGCTAGATAGCTCAGACCTGAAAACTTAAGCCTGATTTGATTATCCCAAATATCTCGGCACTCCGAGAGTTGAAATCATGAAACCATGAAACATGAGAGGTGCCAAAAATATAGGTCAAGTCCGTGGGGACTGATGCTCATTTAGTACTCATGCTTCCCCAGACAACCTTGTCTCTCCATAATTTCAGCAGAATGAAAACCCTTGAGAGCGTTTCCTAGATATAAAAAATAAAAAAAAATTACATCCAAGGGGACTGACGCTACGATTAGTACTCAAGCCTCTCTTGAAAACCTTGTCTCGCCGTAATTTTGTTACTATGGCTTTGTTGTTGCGCTCAACTTGTCGACATCTTATGCTCGTCATCATTGCCATATTTACTTTAAAAAACTTAGGAGATTACTATAAGTGTAACTACCACACCTGACAACTAAAATGCAGCCAGCTCAACATATAAGTTTCACCATAGATGCACACCCTAAAATGGCAGTCACTCAACGTGCTACAAGATGGACTATGGTCCATCAACATGCATCTTCATTGCAGGAAAAATAAATTTTATAGAAGGAAAAGAAAACCACTGGAAAAGCGGAAAGTGCAGATCATAAATTACCACTATCAAGATTCCAGCCATTATTGGACAAATCTTGAATTCGACTCCACAGGTCTTCCAGAAAGTCCTGTAAAGAATTCAAAACAAAATAGAATCACCATTAATGTCTCTATTCGAACATGATTTGTCAACCCTATGAAGTGGCCCAGCAAGTTTAACTGCACAAGTACTCCTTCTCAGTTCATCCTTCTCTGTTCAAGAGAGATAGAAGCGAAGGTTGTGATCAACTAAAATAAAGAACTAAGATGGGTTTTATAGACCAAAACATTAGAATGAACATCAGACATGCAGGAAGGGGGGCAATTTAGGAAAGAGACTGGTATATCTACCTGAAGAGATTGTAATAACATTCATAGTGTAGATATCACGTTTGAGAGCCTGATATATTAATATTGGTAGGTACGATAGGAAATATAACAAGTCTTGGTGGTAAGAGTGTCAACTTCTAACCCAAAGGTCGAATATCCCATATTAAAAAGAGATATGGGATTATGTCCAATTAGGCAAAGAAACCAAGGGGTTGATGGTTTGAGGCCCATCTTCACAGAGAGTTGATCAGCTCTTAAGCTAGTGAAAGTAATTTTATATATTCATCCACCAAAGAAGGAACGCGACAAAGTAATACTTGATTTCAGCTATAAATGACCTCAAAAGGTGAAATTTGAACACGTATTGCGTTCATTCAATATCATCAACTGAACACATATGGGACTCAACTTTATACATAACTTTCTTGATATTTTTCAGATATATCCATTCTAACAAGCTACAGGTCTACTGTCACCCCTTCTTATCCTCTGGCTACAATCTTTCTTTCTCCGATCTAAATGCCAATTTTTTACTCTAGTCCAAGAACACGGGAACGGGTTAGTACAAGGTAAGAGTAGATCATACAGAAAATTCATGAGACTTGGCAAGGTAGGGAGTTTAGACATGTATAGTTAGACAAACTCATTAGACCATTACCTTAACACTTTGTAGAGAGAGAGCAACGAGAAGTGAACGTAAGCAGCGAGCATGCCGAGCAATGGAGGGGTCGTGAGATTATTGTTTTGATACAACACATGATTGACTGAGGAAAGGGGAGAAATATGTTTGTGTACTATTAAGAAAATTAAGATCTTTTAGTTTGATGAAAATAAAGGATCAAAATGATCTCAGCAAAAGGAACGAAAACTTTTGTCAGTGGACATTGTGCTCTACGATCGTTCTTTTTTCGTAACCCCCCCCCCCTCCCCCCCAACAACTTCCTATTCCCAAAATGATTTGGGCGACTAACATGAAGCACAAAAGGGAATCGTCATCATCTTAGAGGAATAATAATTTGTAAAGTAGGGAGCCCATGATAATTAAAAGGAGGGTTACAAAGAAAAGTTTGGCGAAAATCAGAAACAAATAGATTCACAAATAAGGAGAAAAAGTTCGAAAAATAGAACAAAAGGAAACACAAACAAAATAAAAAGAGTCAAATTCCATCACCCATCAGGATTCTTTGTCCCAACTCCCTCCTCTACAATGCCATATTGTATTATGTATTTATGTCCCAATAAACTCAAATCACTTTCAATCATATCTCCGCCAGATTCATCTTATGAACATTACAAGGATTCGTCGCAGCACACATCCAATGTCACATGGAAACATTGTGGCACTACTTCCACCAACCTCTACCCCCCCCCCTTTGAAAGTCACAACAATCACAAAAAAAAAGGTCATCTCCCCATATTTCCAGTAATCGCAAATTAGCTGCATCCAGTCAGTCCAGGATTTTCTTGGAAAATTTATTAATTATGTCAGTGCGAATTTGCAATGTTTTTATTGAACCTATCTTTGGAGGATATCTAGTGTTAGCAAAACATGGCATTAGAAACAAAAGTGATATTCCATATTCAATTTAGATTTGTACTATGTTACAAACAAAGTCATACAAGCAGCTGTTTGACCACAAATTTGAAGTTCTAAAAGGTACAACAACTGATTAAGCTTGATTCAAGCAAAAAGAGCCTTCACTTAATCAGTATGTCATGTCCGTGGATACTGGATAGTGTTTATACATACTTGAGTCTTATGCATTAGCAGCAAGGTAATCCTCTCTGGGTAGAGCAGAAGAGCAGCAGAAATACAGACTATAGCTCACAAGATCTGCTACTGTCGTGTAACAAAATAGGAGGGAGGAGGGAACAGGAACACTACAAATAATACTATCAGGAGAAGATAGAATGTCATTCTTTCATGCAGGTGGCACGACTGAAAAGAGTTTTAAGACCCAAAAGGAGGAGAGTAACATGCTATGGACGGTGCTTACTAAGAACCCAAAAAGGAACACTACCTTCTCATTTGCTGCTGATTTATCAGTTTGGCTGTTGTCAACAAATATAGAGAATCCAACATCTGCAAAGTGTCTCCTGATGCTCAAATAAGCTTCTACACCAACCAGTACTCGGTCAATCTCCTCGGGAACTTGCTGCAAGATCATAGGCTTGCATTACTTTTCCATAGAAGTTACGATAAAACATCCTAAAGGAAAATTCTTCACAGTTATAACCTAGAACATCAAAAAGGAAAGCAAAGAGATAATGCACCTCCATAAGTTCAGCTCCTCCCCATGGAAGACATGATAGTATGCAAAAGATGTAGTAATCAGCGCGTGCTTGCCAAGCAGGATTTCCTTTCTCCTCATCAACTGTTGTAGCAGCGGAAGACAACAAACTTTCGAAGACAACTACTAAAGCCGATGGTTGAAGGACCTTACTAGACATCTGCACAGAACAGATTACAAATTCAGCTATAACTCATGCATATCTATATCTGTGAGTGTGTGATTGTACTCAGGTTATAATTTTTCAGCACTAGGTCAAAACATCCCACTGAATTCTCAAGTACCCAATAGCCTGAAAAATCATTGAGAGACATTGGTATACGAGGTACAAATTTTGGTATATCGGTGACTTGTGCAAAGTAAATCAGAATGCAACAGTTGGACCAAAACATTCCATACATACACACGCACAAAAGAACATAAATGAAGATAACCCAGTACACACACAGACACCAAGGAATGTAGGTCAAGATAGAACTAAATAATTAACTCTAATACATACTAGCATTAGCCTTCAGAGCATATAAATCTGCCCTCAAACGAGCAGCGGAAACTTAATTAAAAGGAAAAGTCATGAACTTGCCCTGACCATGAGGAGAAAGAATAGACTAGGATATTAATTTAGAACAATTGCTAAAAACTAGTAAGCTACTCATGTCTTCACAACAAAGACTGAGTGCTCTGAAGTAAAGCCACATCTTTCTTTTAGAATAAGTATATAATGTGACTATACATTATTGAAGGAACGATACATGTGACGAGCACCAAAAGTGGCCCATTTTGCACATTAAGAAACTAGAAACACAAGCTGTCCCCAAAGATACTCGAGGAGATGATTTGCTGGAGTACCTAGGAACCCCCTCCCTCAAACCCAAGTACACTGAAATACTGAGGGAATATAAGCTCCTAACCAAGCCTTGATGACAATACGAAGGGAGTCCATCTTGGAACCAAGAAGGACACCCATTCCAGATCTTAATGCTAATTAACTTGAGCCAGAGGCAGGAGCAGCACCATAGTGGACAATAAATGTACCCCAAATCAATACTTTTCCAGCTTAACTGGACAAATTGACGCAAGCCATAAAGTTTTGACTGCTGTTGCAAAGGACAAATTAGACAAACGATCTTTGTCATACAGTATCAATTGTTTTGCTAAGAACTGCAATGCAAAAGAATAAACGAGGGGCCCACAACCTACAAGGTCATAATACAAAACTTCACAATTGAGCCAAAAGCTTATTTGTATGTTACATGTGGGCATAAGAAACATAATACTGTAACTTGAGGGGGCCCTGGTCCCAGCCCAAGAATATACTAGCACCAAATTCGCAACTATTCCTGCGCATGACGCAAACACACTAATAGCAAAAAAGGTCTGCAACAATGGGATTCCATTGTGCCAATTCCGCCAACTACCATGCATCATATCCATGAACAAAGGTCAAACAAGCTGTTCTGAAAATAGCACTAGAGTCCAGTATACAACAGCTCCAAAGAAAAAGACTTCAGATGATTACAAAAAGACAACGTGGAGCTCTTTAGCAACAAACGCAAATAAAATAAAAAAACAAATAGCACTTTATATATAAAAAAAAATATGATGAGGAGAAAATGACATACCAAAACTGTCAGAAATCGCAACAAAACTCGAATCTTGTTGCAGTTTTCGACTAATAGAGCGTCCTGCAAAGTCATTCAGAAGATGGAGTGAATAAAAGGGATAACGATAAGAAACAGAGTTACAAGACAAGGCATACAAACATCAACAAGCTACTTCATCAAAAAAGAGAAAATACACTATTACTTGCTTCCACAAGCGTGTAATGATAATACTAGATACACAAGAACTGAAAGATTGAGAAGGCTAATTAAAAATAGAAGTTTCTTCCCCAAACATCACAAAGCTCAAAACTTGTGCCAGTATGGTTGATGGAGAGTTTCACCAGCAAAAGGCATGGTAGAAGTGGCTTGGGATCATGGCCAGAGGTTTCACACAAAAACCATTCCATATCAGGATAGGTGACCAAATGGAAGGCTTTTACTGGGCTGGATATTTTCACACCAACGATGGGTTTGAGCAAAATGTGGTGTGAGATCTTAGCAGATTGCTGCTTTAAATTGAACCCTGATAGCAGTGACGAAACCAGATTTTATGTTGTTCTAACAGTAAATGGTGATGTCTAGAAACAAACGCTGTAGTATACTGAGCCACCATGATTTTGTAAATCTATCCCATGAAGTATCCCTTGGTCTTTGATCTAAATGAACCATTGCCCACGGTAGTACACCCAGGGGCAGGTTATTAGCACCATATATAACAGCATAGTTGTTGGATCTGTTGATAAAATCACAATTTTATTGCATCATTACCTGCAAATGTGTATGAGTTCTTTCAACGGCCTTTTTACCAAAGTCTTCATTCTCCAAATTCAACAGACCAATCTACAAGTCAGAAAAAGGAACGGAGTTTATCAAAGCTCAGATAAAAAGGTGTTCCACATATGCCAGTCCAAATTGCACATTCTACCTCTTGCAATAAAAAAGTTGTGAGGCCACGCCACTCTAACCATGTAGATGTAAGACACAGAACACAAGCATGAAAAAGAGATAGTGTAGATCATTTTACAAGCTCAATTAAAATGTGATCAGATGTCACTGCAAGCATGAAGTATGAACTTGAATCAAACATGGATAAAATGCATGAAAACGGGATACAAGGAAGTGACAAGGGGCTGAGCACATCCAAGAAGCTAGAATAACCAACATAAAGATGTTCGAAGTCTGTCTACTTGATCCTGATTCCTGTGCACTGCCGCATAGTCCTAGCAAGGGTGTTTCTATGAGTTTGGTTTCACTTTAAATATTAAAATTACATAAGCCAATCTCACTTATCAAAAAAACGAATGGCGCTCACAAAGACTCGCTTTCTTACAAGTGAAACAACGCATGATAAAGCAACACCCAGAACTCTAGAACAACCTTTTTTTCCTACCACAAAGGCCTAAAATAGGCGAATACAGGTCAACACATTAACAACTTGCTTTTAACGACAGCTAAGATGCTCAAGCATTCGAGGAAGATCCCATCAGTTTTCTGTTTTTTTCTTTTTTCTTTTAAATACAGCTCCTTCTGAAGGCATACTTTTTCCCTTAACATATGGCCTCAAAACCTTAGCTAGTTCCCATTTTAAAAATGAGGAACGTCTTCATCAAATGCACAAAAAATCCAGATAAATTGGAAACCACTCTTGGGTGTTATGTCAGATTACTATCATACTATTATTATCCAACATACCAAAGTACCATAAAGTGGAGCCTTGTGGGGTAATTGCTCCGCGCACTGAAGAATATACTGCAAGAATTGAGAAAGCCCAGCAGGAAGTCAGTATACGTGTTGACATTAGCATTAGCATTATCAATCGAATGAAAAACTACATACTTGAATCAATTCGAATCAAATGAAGAATAGGAATATATAGATTTGACAGATACAAATGATTCGGAATTTTAAAAGTTGGTTCTGGTCATGATCATTAAAAGGGTTGTTGCAGCCTAACCATGATTGTTACAGCCACAATGCGGCCTGTACCGTACCACCTCAAAATACCTTCATAATGACCTTATTAACCTTTGAATTTAGTATCATGATGCAATTGCCTCCGAGATTAAATAGCCTGAATATATTTATCTAGTTTGAGCAAAATTTCAACAAAGACATACACAATAATCAATCCTTTCCACAACAAACTATACTGATCAGAAAAAAGTATAGTGGATATACAATGTACCACATGCCAACCTCACATAGAACAAATGGTTCCCACCAACGTGAGAGTTGAAGCACAAGTTTTGGAGATGTACCCAAAATAAGTAATACCAGAACAAACGAAATCAACCCAGCCATTATCAACACTCAAATTCTTGTTATTTCAATTTCTAACCTAGACGTACCTCCCCCCCTCATCTCCTCCTTTCCACCCCTCACTCTTCCCCTTGCCACCCTGACTTCCTCGACCCCTTCAGTTGGCACCACCAACTACTACCCCCACATGCAACCTCCAAACTCCTTTTTCTTCCCCGCCCCCTTATCTCTCTTCTCCCCTACTGCGTTCATTAACACCCCCCCCTCTTTCACGCCCATCCCGATTCGATTCAATTTCTATCCAAACAAGTTATATGAATTGAGAAAGAATTTTGTGATGTCATGGTCACAAATCGAAATCACTACATGTAATTTACGATTCCGAGTCCTAAATAAACATGATTGGAGTGTAACTCATTCAGTCATTAATAAGCAGGATAAAACTCATAACCTAAAAACTAAATCAAAAATTAAAGTTTCTAACACTCAAGTGAAAATTCAGGGAACGGGGAAAAAGCTAAAGCTGACCTCCAAAATCTCGTCGCCGGATTGGTCCAACTCGCGCCAAATAACACCGAAGCAGGTATCCTGGGAAAATTAATTGCAAAGAAAGAATCAACAAAAGAGTAATTTAGGGGAAAAGGAAAAGGGGGAGAAGGGTTTAAGCTAGGGTTTTGGATATGAATTTAAAGGAGAAGGAGGAGACTAACAATGTGGTCCTTGAAGTCGAGAGTTCCGCCATACTCCGGCGACTTTTCGCCGATGCGAAGAATCAAACTTTTCCAGCTACTCATCGTTGCGCAGCAGAGAGAGAGCAGGAGGAGAGAGAGAGGGTGTGGAGACTGGAGGGGGGGATGTTAAGCCCGAGTTGGATCCTCTCCAGTTCTTAAAACACCTCCAGTCCCTTTCAATGGTCCAGATTGGACTACCCCCTAGCATCTACGACCAGAAATAAACACAAAAAAAAAAAAACTTCCTCAATTCACGCGCAAAACCCACCACAGTATCAGCCTCCCTCCCTTCTATCTGTACTCTACGCACCCCAGTCCCCCCTGCTCTTCGTCCCATATCTCAGCCCCCGTCCCCACTCCGTATCCCACCACCGCCCACCGCCCACCGCCTTCACAGCCGTCACCACCGTCAACCACTCCCACTCCGCCCCTCTCCACCGAGGCTCTCCCAACTATTACTGAATAGTAAAGGAGAAGCTCCAATGTTGTACCATCAATGCCGTGGCGTGCTCCTCTCTTCTCGCCACCATTTCAACCGTTCCTTCTCCTCTTCCTCCTCCTCCTCCACACATCGCCGCCGTGTCGTCGTCACCGGTAACTCCCTCTCCCCCTAACTCTTCGCAATTGAATTGAACAAATAATGGCGTATTGTTTACGTGATTAATTTTTGTTTTATAATAGGGTTAGGGTTGGTAACACCACTTGGCTGTGGAGTCGAAACGACATGGAGGAGATTAATTGGAGGTGAATCTGGAATTAGAGCAATTACTAGTAACTAGTAATGATCTTAAGTTGGACAATTTCGATTGCGAAACGCAGTGTCATGTGTTTGATCAGATTACCTCCAAAGTTGCTGCTGTTGTGCCATCTGGTACTAATCCTGCTGAATTTAATCCCCACCTTTGGTTTAATCCCAAGGTTATTCTCTTATTATCATCACATTTTTTATCCTGGATATTCTAATGCCATTTACATTGTCTAAGTTTCGATTGAGTAGTTAATCTTGTATGAGAAACGAGACCAATGATTTTGCTAATCTTTACGAGTAATAGTTTTGCGTTGCATTGATTGGTTGAGTTGCTAATATCGTACACTTTCTAATTAATTGTGGAGTAGTGGGTTTGTTTGACTGGGTTTTGGGGAAGGGTCTAAGAGAAAGATATGCTTTTGCGGTTAGTGCCTGTTAGAAGCATTGGTAAAGGTGAAATATTATACTAGTATCCCATGAGGGTTAATGATCGGGTTTTCGTTAAGGGTCTAGGGAAACGAGACTTATTTTATGCAGTTGGGGGCTTGGGGCTTGTGAGAGGAGTTGGTTAGGGTGAACATAGTACCACCATGATGGGCTATGATCCTAGTTATGCATCTTGAGCTATTTTTCAATTTCGTATTGGTGGTAACGTTTGCAGCAGTACAATCTTGCAGAAGAAGGATTTGTTTTCTGATGAAGGATCTATAAGAAATATTAAACTTGCAATTTTTTGCTTGTTAGGGGCATTGGCAAGGGTAGTAGAGTACTAGATTTGTACCCCATGACTGTTCATGAATCTTATCATTCATGTTAAGCTGTTTTGAGACTTGGAATGTTATGAATATTCATACGCAGTAATCAGAATTGTCTCGTGTCAGATACAAAATTTGGCCTAATGGCATGCCGCCCTTACCTGCCCCTTCTTAAGTGGTTGTGTGCTAGTTTGTTTCTTGATTGGGTTTCTGTAAAGGCTCTAGGAAAAAGGTCCTTTCCGTTTGCAGCTAGTGCTCGTAAGAGGCATTTGTTAGGGTAAAGAAAGGTATGTACCTAATTATGCATCTCGAGCATTTTATAGATTTGCTTTAAGCAGTAATTCTTGTTTTAGATTTCTTAGGTTCAGTATTGGGTATTATTTGGTTTGAATCAACTGTAGTACTTAGAGGCATATTGTAAAGGCAGTGACCATACTTCTCTAGCAACATTCCCTGCATTTCTAGAAAAGCTATCTGTATGAGATTCTTGGCTGCAGTATAATTATAAATATAACTAGGCTGGATACAGATCTTACTTACATCTTAATTTAAAAAGGCATGCCTGGGGCGTCCTAGCTGTCATTGCATTGGAAGCTCAAGGCGCCCGAGGTGCATGACTATGCGAATTACAATTTTTTTTTTTTTCTTATATCTTTACTTCTACCCTTCCCTTTGACCCTTAATCCCTAGTGTCTTCTTCGTTACACATTACTCCTCTTTAAGGATCAAAAACTGAGTAGGCGTGCGACTTCACCTCGCACCTTGGGCCTCGTTGCCACTGACCCTCATCGCCTCAGTGCGCCTCGTGCCTTTTAAAGCTAAGTTACAGATTACTAATTAGATGAAGAGTGTAGTTACAGAAGGTACTTGACTTGCTGTCGTAGCCTGTTGCCCGAAATTTTTAAATGAATCATTAATTGAATCCTTGGGTTCATTAACTAATGCGTGTGGTTTTTACTGGAGCTGTAGCTGAGTATGAGGGAACAATTTAAAGTGTATATCTTTTACCCGCATTGGATTGTTCACATGCTGTATTACAATGAGCCAGCAATAAGCAGAGTTCTATATCATTCAGCCGTAATTTGCTTTCTTATCTTTAAGCGCTCTTTTTTTGCTTCTTTGTTTAAGTAGGAGCATAGGTCAATGTCAAAGTTCATAGGCTATGCTCTTTGTGCTGCTGATGAGGCCCTTAGAGATGCAAATTGGGTTCCAACTGAACAAGATCAGAAAGAAAGAACTGTAAGCATTCCAGAAAGCCCCTTTTGTAGTTTTGTCAGTATATTTTTGGTTTATGCCCTTTGCTAACAAAAACAACAGGGTGTATCAATTGGAGGTGGTATTGGGAGCATGTGTGATATAGTAGATGCTGCGCAGCTCCTTTGTGAGAAGGTATGTACCCTACAGCACTATCCTTTTGTGGCTAATTCACGTTTGTGGCTTTTAATTGGTTACCGTTCTTTCTCTACGACCAGTCTTGAAAATCAAACATTTGAAAATCCATAAGTTAATACACTGACGTTTTATGTGTTGTTTGCAGCGTCTTCGACGATTAAGTCCATATTTCGTACCTAGGATACTGATCAACATGGCCTCTGGTCATGTAAGCATCAAGTATGGATTCCAGGCACTTTTAGTTTTTGAAGAAAATGAACCTATTTGAACTCTTTTTTTATTTCAGAAATTGACAATTTCTTTCTTTTCACATCTGTTTGACCTCATTGGCTCAAGTTATTACAATTCCTGTATATTTTCAATACTAGTGTAGGCTTCCTCATTATATGTTGCAAATATATTTCTTTGAGTATGGACCATTCTTGGATATTCATCAAGCTTATGTCACACAACTTTGTTTAGCATCCTGTAATTTTTTTGGCAGAATTAATATGTTAGATGCTGCAACCCTAGAGGAAGGATGCAATTTGTAAACATCAAGTATTTCTAAAAGGTTGTCAATAATCGTGCATCCATAATAGAGGCTCTCATTACATAATCTCAATCATTATGGGTTTCTTCCTTCTCAACTTTTCCCTCCTTGTTTCATTTAGAATCTTGTTTCCCTTCAATCTACTTTTTCATTGTATTAGCACTTCATGTTATGGTTTATACCGCTATGCAAACAAATGCGGGGCTGTGATGAACTCGCAAGGGCAGTCACAGGTGAAGAAGACGTAGGAAAACTATGCTGTCAATTGATATATTTTTCTTTTATATTCATATACTAAAAGCAGTAAAGGACAATAAAGTTAACTGAGAGGTTCAAGTGGCCTCACACTCCCATGAATTACACGACTAAACTGATGATTATATTCTGATGATGATAATGATTCCTCTTATAATACCCCTTAGGCCTTAGCTAGGTTATTTCCCCAAGTAGACCCAAGTCTATTTGACTTCTCTGTCCTTTCAATTTCCATCTAGAATAAGTGTGGGCTTAGTGGCTGTTTTATTACAGGGGCCTAGGCCATCTAGGCCATCTACTTCTTGATGGTGAGGCAAAAACTTGATTTTATTTAATTTGCTGTCTTTTGGGTAGAAAGTCCTGGTATTAACTAAACTCAAACTCTGGTATGTACCAAGTAAAATTATAACAAGGTAAATTTGTCTATGAGACGTAAAGGCCTGTTATGTGCAACTGTTATGTGTTTGTATATCGAATCATATAGCTGTAATTCTCCTTGCATGCGCCCTTTAAATCATGTTTGTTCCAGTACCAATACATATTTATATCTTTTTAAGGTTTATATGCATGCATAGCCTTCTTTTTTAATCTAGGGACCCAATCATGCTGCAGTGACAGCTTGTGCGACTGGGGCACATTCAATTGGAGATGCTGCTCGAATGATTTTATTTGGAGATGCAGATGTCATGGTGGCTGGTGGAACAGAAGCCAGCGTTGATGCCCTATCCATTGCTGGTTTTTGCAGGTATGTGAAGTATCTTTAATAAATGAGATGGAAAACGTTGCAAAGAGGTTGGGGGAAAAGAATTCCTGCATCGATACACTCTAATGCAACAGTTTTATGACAATTTCTGTAAGACAAGTGAAAAACTATTGCTTTCAGTTGTCAAGAGCTGGTTCTTCAGGTTTTTGGCTCTTTGCTGTGCTAGGAACCCTTTCATTGGACATCATTCAACTAGTTTGGTACTAAAAAGTTGTAACATGATTTGAAGGTGGCGGATCAAAATAAAGGAATTGTTGTCACCCCCCCCCCCTTTTTATAATAACGCATAGGACTACTGGGAATTTGTTTGCCTCTTGGAACTAAGGGTTTAAACTATTGCTGTTTGATTGATGTCACTTGCATGTTAGTAGACTGACTTGAGCTAATTATTATTGTCTTCTGCTGACTTCAGCAATACTCCCTCCATCCCACTTCACACAACCCGTGGGGTATTTGCAGTGGAATAAGGAAAGTGAGTTGAGTGGTGGTAGTGGGGGAAAAAAATGAGGAGAGAGAACGTGAGGATTAATAAAAAGTAGTAGAGATAATGTGGGAAATTATGTGAAGATTTTTTAATAAGTAGGAGAGAGAAAACATCTCCCAATATAGATGGGGTGTTTGACGTGGGACGTCTAAATAAGGAAATCGGGGTGTTTGAAGTGGGACGGAGGGAGTAGTAAATAAGGGAGAACCCATTACGAGATTTAGGCCTCTCATAATCTGGAGTGATCGTTTTTTTTTTTTTTTTGTTGTTGCTAAAATTAAAGCCTTTTCTGGGACTTTCTACTCCTGTTGTTCACTTAAGGTATCTGAAGTTCATTTTAACTGATGCCCCCTCTATTAGGGGCACATGAAGTGCTAATATCTGCTTCTACAGGAACGCTTAGTTGTCGAGACCTGATTTTTTATTTATAATAATTCTTTGTAACATGCAGGCTTAAAGCATTATCCACGAAATACAATTCCTCCCCTTGTGAAGCCTCTCGCCCTTTTGACTCTGGAAGGGATGGGTTTATGTAAGAAGTTGCTCAAAAGCTTTTTTCTTTTTACCTTTTTCTTTCTTTGACAATTTGTCTCTGACTCTCAGGAGTCAGGAGACATTAACATGCACAGTATTCTAATCTTTTTGATTGCTGGATTTATTGTTGGACTGATAAGAGATCTTTCTGCAGAATTGGTGAAGGTTCTGGAGTTATGGTATTGGAGGTGAGTTGGTCAGAAATCCATATACCTGTGCATTATGAAATTTATTATTTGTAGAATTGTAGCCTTGTAGATCCGTTTTACATAAACTTGTCATCTTTTGTGCTACTAGTTAGACCTGCATATTGCAAATTTCCATACAAACTGGCCAAATTTAAATTTTTGCGATTTCTGAATGAAACAGATACCATTTAGTAGCTTATGCTATCTAACAAAAAAGATAGGCTGATTTACTTTCTCAAACCTGGCTCTTCACTTTTGGGAAGATTCAGCAGTGTATAATGGGGGTTTGTGAAGTTTTGAGTGGACCATAAGTTCATAAGCAACCAGAAAAGAACATAAAATGATATGACATAAAAAGAGGAAAACAGGAAACAAGGCCTGTTTTGCAACGAGGTCTCAGATTTTAAAAGATTTAATGAATACAAGCTGAAACTGATGCAAACAAAACACCCAGAACAAATGAATAGGAGAACAGCTCCCTTGAACACTCTGCGGCATTTTGCTGCTGAGCCAGGCTCTGTCCTCTGATATTCCTTTGGGTTTTAAGTGGAGAAGGACTTAAAGCTGGCCTTATTTCCCTAGGCTGAAGTGATAGCTAGTGAGCTTCTGAAGCCAAGGAAACAATGATGAGACATATTTGAACCCTTAGGCTTAGGCTAAACTGGACGAGAAGATAAGTCTGAAATTTGAGCATAGTCTGGGCTTTCTGTGTAACTTCTGACGCTTAAGGAGTTCAGGTGTGCTTTAGCATTGGCTGTTGAACTAGGGTGAGAGAGACTTGTCCTCGGGGTCAGTTAGGTAGTAGCTCCTGCATATGCTGTAATGTGCATCAGATATGAGTTTTTCGCAGTGCATATCTTGTTTGTGTATGACCCTAGGCAGTCTTACTAGTTAACCGTTACAGCTGCTACAACCATTATAGTGATGATAAATCTTTCCTGTGCTACACATTGCTCAATTCTGTAAACACCTGATGCAGGGATTCTTAATGAACCACAAATCTAGCTCAAAGCTGTTCTCTGTAATCTACCACATAGGTTTAATGTTGCCTAGAAGTTTGATCTTGACTACCAAGGGTTTGTAGGGTATGTGTTATATTCTCTATTGCCTTCTTCAACTTCAGAATTACTTCTCTGACCTTATTACATTGTCTAAGTGTGTGTGTGATAGCCACGTCCCCGATCATCCAAAGTTTGATAGTCTATTTCTTTTTCTTTAATTGAAATCTCGATTGTTGTGGCGTCGTCCTTTTACTTATCATTTATTAATCTGATTTTGGTACACTTTTTCATCAGTTCTATGTACTGCTATGAATCCTTTTTTTTCAATTGTGATTAAGGAACTTGAACATGCAAAGAAAAGGGGTGCCAAAATTTACGCCGAGCTTTCTGGGTATGGAATGTCAGGTGGTTTTTTTAACTGGAACAAACAATTGGGGATATCTTTTTGTTATTCTTGTTTATAGTGAGGACACCCGTGACATTTTGTTAGCTCATAGGTGATGCATTTCATATAACACAACCTCATCATGATGGAAGAGGTGCCATCTTGGCTATGAAGAGCGCTATAAAACAGGTAACATTGGTCTTAGAAGGCCATTCATTTTTTTTATTTTTTTTATTTTTTTTTTATTTTTTTTTTATTTTTTGTTATTAGCCGGGCTTCTTTAGGTTAGACTCCTGCAAACCGGCATAGCCTAAGAGGACAGGAGCACCGGATATGTAAGACTATGATTAGTTAATGTATATCTGAGGTTTATTATTAATAAGGAAACTACTACTATAATGTTCGTTGTGCTTAACCCTTCTAATTTGTAGACATCCTATATTACATCTCAGAAAAGAAAAAGAAAATGTATTTCTCTTGTAGGAATCTAGTGAATTTGTAAAGTTTTGGTATAGTAAAATTTGTAGAGTGGATTTGGTGTAAGTGCAAGGCAGGACTTTAATTGATGCCTTTTTCTTGTGTTCCACATTCATGTTGTCTATTTGCATAAAAAATATTGTTTTTTCCAAGTGAAGAAAGCAATTTTGGAAGCACAAAAAGGGTTATGATTTCCGCAAAACTCTTAGGGTTGTCTTAAACTTGTGGCACAAAAAGCGATTACAGTATCTCATATTGTTGAGTCAAAATCAGTTATTTACACCCACATATGCAGAAAGGAAAATATTTGTACGTACAAATTCTGACTTTGATGCAATTCTGAAAGAAGTATACATAGTGGTGAATGAATGTTTTTTTAATTGCTCTTACAGTCGGGGCTTCATCACAACCAAGTGGATTATATAAATGCTCATGCTACTTCAACTCCTTTAGGTAAGGTGTTCAAACCATTCTTTGATAACTTAGTTACCTTCAATGCCATCTTAGTTATGTGTCTCTTAGTCATGAACAAGACATCTACTCTTGATTGTTGCTCACGTTTTCTAAATTAAAACGAAAAGAAAGATCCTCTCACTAGATTTTGTAGCAGTTGCTTTGCCAAGCTGCTGAATTATGTTCTTATGTACTTACTGTCCTAATTGTTTGTGGACTTTGAAATCCGTGACCCACTGCAGCACTGTGATTTAACACGTGTCAATTGTCAAAGTGGGCAAAGAATTTGCACAGAGGGAGTATTTGTGGGTACCTGACTATCTTTTTCCCTTAGGTGACGCCGTAGAGGCCACTGCTATCAAATCCTTATTTGGGGAGCATGCGACATCCGGTACCTTGGCATTATCTTCAACGAAGGTATCTTAATATGGCAATTAATATATTTCCTTCTTTTTAACTGAACAGGGACGTGAAAGTATTTGTGTTCTCCTTTTCACTATTGTTTTCTTTCGTAATCTGGCCACTACTGATGACTGGAGTGTTGGTGGCAGACTAGCAGTTGATATTTGTCCATGTGATAATTACTTTATATGCCAGCTGCACACAATGATTGTGGAGTAGCTCTATCGAATAGAACAACAATAGAAGGATATTAAACTACTGTTGTAGTAAACTGTAGACTAGTAGGAGCAACATTCTCTGAAAATTATGCTTGGAAGCATATACTAATACGACAAGGGAGAAAATAATGTATTTCGTTCAGCATAATTCTGAAAGAGTGAGGTATCTTTATTAAATAGCTCTCCATATCTGTTAGAAAGAGGTGGGTGCTTTTGCTCGCAAATTGACTGCTGGAGCGCAGTATTGGATCTCAAATTGTTTGTTTTATGGCATCAAATGTTTTGTCTAGTCAAGAAATACTGTGTAAAAGTTATTGAGTTTAATGATATTTCACATGGAAATGGCTGTCATTCTCATTTGATGTCTCTATAGTCCTACACTTTTGGTCTTTGGTTGGGGTTTGATCTTTTCTATATGGTTTTTAAATATTGACCGACCCCAAAACCATCTTGGAATAAGGCTGTGTTGTTGTTACATGTTATGTGTTTTGTGCTGCCAAATTTCAGGGGGCGATTGGACATCTTTTAGGAGCAGCTGGAGCAGTGGAAGCTATCTTCAGCGTCTTAGCAGTACACCATGTGAGTTCTTCTTCTATGATGTGGCTTTAGTAAAATTGCGTGTACTGTGATGATTTATCTTCTCAAAAGCGCCATTATACATGCACATACTAGCTCATTTTTTGCATGACATTCATGATCATTAGATCATTACCCAATGCCTCCAAAGATGTTATCGCACCAAGTGGGGTTTTGGGGACAGCCTTTTCCTACGGTAATAACAAAGGCTGCTTCTCAAAGACTCTTAGTCAATGCGAGACAATCTTATATGCTGTGGTATGAAAGAAAAAAAGCATGGAATCCTAGTCAGTGTGAATTGCAGTAACTAGTCATCCTGCTGTCTGTCAGTTTTGGCTGTCGCTCTCTATAATGTTTTACTCTCTCATGCATGGCTTTGTACATTCATTAGATGACCCTTGAAACCGAGCTCTGGTAGAGTTTTAAGCTCTGTTTCTTATTTGGTTACTTTTGGTGTTGCAGGGAGTTGCACCATTGACCCTCAATCTTTCTCAGCCGGATCCTGTGTTTGAAGAAGCGTTCGTTCCATTGACTGCGTCGAAACAGATGTCTATTAGAGCAGCCTTGTCAAATTCTTTTGGGTTTGGGGGAACGAATACTTCTTTGTTATTTACGAAAGCTCCATGATACAAATCCAATCCCCCTCCCCCCGCCCCCTGTATTTTTGTAAGGTCAAGTTTTAAATATTTCCTTTCAAAGAACGAAAAGGTTAAGAGAAATTGGCACTCATCTCTACTTACGAAAGTTCTTATATACCCTTTGCAGATCTAGATTGAATCATTCATTATGTTAAATGCGTTTGGGGGTGGTTGAAGAGAGAGAAAAAAGATTAGATTTGGTAAGGTGTAGTCCAACAAAGAAAAAAAATTTATTAGGTGTGGTTGGACAAAAAAAATTATAATAGGTGTGGTCCGACAAAATTTGAGTTTTAATAGGTGTGGTTCGACCAAAAACCATTTTTTTAACGAGGGAAATTTGTGTTGTTGAGTGGGGATGGTCATTGGAAAATTACTCCAACGCAATAGTGCATACCAAACTAACAAAATCAATATTGAAGAAACCTATCATCTTTTCATTTCTCCCATCATATTCGATCGCTGATCATCATCCATCATCTCCGATCATTATACATCATCGCCTATCATCATCATCCTCTCCATCATCGCCGATCAATCGCCCTCCCCATCATCGGCGTTCATCTCTGATCGGCGATCTCTCTCCTATAAACACAGGGCCATTTCTTATTTTGCACGGGAAAGGGGTTTTTGCCGGCCATCGAATCATTAGTCCTGCCGATCGGGGTTGCACCTTCAGGTCGGGGTTGCTTTCCGGGATTCATCGCGGGGTACCTCGTGTCGGTGCCTGGGCTATTTGGACGATAGGGCAGGGGTCTTTGCTTGCCGCCGTGGGGGTGGCTAGTCGTCTCCGTTGACCTGCTCTGACAACCTGGCCCTCGCCGGTCTGAGTTTTGGCCGTGTCGAGGAGTTGGGTTTGTGGGGGCTTCGTTGTTTTGCTTTCTTGCCTAATTTGGCAGGGGCCCCCTTTTTTAACCTTTTTGTGTTGGTTTTGATCTTTTTTTAGTACTTTTGTTTTGTCTCTTGTTTTGTCGTTTTCGGTTGGCGAAAGTGGTTTATAACGCCCATACGTTTGCCTCTACGTGAAATGTAGCCCCACAAGTATTGAAAGAAGCAATTGACCCCCACAAGTTTCATAGATGGTGAAATCAAGCATCTTCTCAATTTATCATGAGATATCCAATATCTCCCCAAAATACCACCTACAAATTAATATTATAAAAAAAATACTAATATTATCAAAATAAAATCTTATCCCACGGAAATTTTTAAATAAAAATCCGAAAAAAGCACTCCAAGAAAAAAAAAAATTGATTTAAGGACCAGTGATGCGTTCTTCGCCTTTAATGTGAACACAATTTTTTTCTTGAAGTTTTCTTTGTTCTCGTAGTAATAAGAGCGGTGAGATTGAGCCGTAAAAAATATAATTTTTTGAGTTTTTATTTTAACTTTGATAATATTTTTGATAATATTAATCTTGTAGGTGAGATATTGGAGAAATATTGAATATCTCGCGATAAATTGGGAAGGGGCTCGATTTCACCAATTGTGAAATTTGTTGGGGTCAATTGGTCATTTCAATACTTGTGGGGCTACATTTCACGTAGAGGCAAACGTATGGGGGTCATAAACCACTTTCGCCGTTTTCGGTTTCTATGTCTGAGACAGTGAGGTTTCATTGCCCCTTTTTAGGCCTTAGCGGGTGTCAGAATAATGGTGGGCGGGGTCTTATGCAGAGTTCGTTGGTGGGTCATTTGCATAGTCATCATTTTACTGGTGATGCCCTTGACGTCACTAGACATGCTCTTTCGACTTCTTTGGCTCTTTTTGATGAGACCGAGTCCACTTTCAGGCGTATGAGTCGCTGGCTTTGTGGTGATTGTTTCAAGACCCACACTTTTCGTTCTAAGTGTTGTCATGATAGTAGGTCTAATTTTGTGGGGCCCGCATATACTGGCGATGGGGTTGTTCGTTTTGTTCTCTATAACTTGAGCAGACCGTCTATCCCTGCCTCACAGCTTGCAGATTTTACTGCAGGGGTTTTGTCTTCGGGTTTTAATGTTGCTATCCTCGATCGTTTACTTTCTAAACGGTTGCGCACGGTTAAGTCTATCCCTTCGAAGTGTCGTTTGAGTTTCTCTCGGGTACTCAGGGGGGCGCTTGACAGGGTTTTTAGTAGGCCTGGTGACATCTCTGGCTGGGTTCAATTGTTTGTGTTGACGTTGCGTACACTCAGGACTTTTACACCGCGGAGTTGTCGTGAGCGTCGGTCTGCTATTAGGCGCCGTTTGCAGGAGGAGTTTATTGTTCGAGCTGTTCGCACTTGGGCTGAGCCTGGGGGTGTGTGGCAGCTTATTCAGGATACTTTGGTGAGGATTCGCCTCCTTTGTTGGATGTTGATGATGAGGCCCTGGAGATGTGTGAGCGTAATGTCATGCAGTGTAGGCGTAAGGTTGTTGATGGTCATTTTACTGCGCGGCGGTTCGTGTCCTTTCTTCCTCGGGCATTGCTCCTGACTCTGATGCTACTATGGAGGATTTGGAGGCTAAACACCTCGTTGCCCCTTGGCCATCATTGTCTGCCTTACATGTTGATCAGCCTCATTTAGATGCTCGGGTTGATATTGTTCTGGATCGGATTAGGAGTTTTCCACGTGGTACTTCTTGTGGGCGAGACGGTTTGCCCTGTGGCAGTTTCTGATGAGCTGCTTGCCTCGATCACTCGGGTGTTTAACCTCTTTCTAGATGGGCATTGTCCTGCTGTTTTAGGTCCGTTTGTAGCTAGCGTCACTCACTCCATTAGTTAAGTCGGGCGGTGGTATTCGCCCTATTGTTGTGGGTACGGTGTGGCGGCGTCTGGTCTCCAAGGTGGGGGCCTCTTTATTGAGTCCTTCTTTGAGTGATTATTTCGCGGACCTTCAGTTTGGTGTGGGTGTGTCAGGGGGTGCTGAGGCGATTTTACATGCTGTTAACCGCTTGGTTGAGGGTCGTGGAGATGAGGTCAGTCTTTCGATGTTATTGGTAGACTTTCGGAATGCCTTTCATATGGTAGATCGCACCGTTATGCTTCAAGAAGTTCGTATTCGCTGCCCCGCTCTCGCTCGTTGAGTGGAGTTCTGTTACTCTAACCCTGATCGATTGTATTATGGAGCCCACACTCTTTTGTCTTGTCAGGGGGTGCAACAGGGTGACCCCCTAGGCCCGCTACTTTTTGCTCTAGTATTGCACCTTTTGGCGTGTAAGATTAGAGACTCCTTTGACTTGTGTTTACAGGCTTGGTATTTGGATGATGGCACTGTCGTCGGTGATACCTTGGTGGTAGGTCAGGTCTTGGAGCTGATTCAGGCAGAGGGTCCTCGTTTGGGTCTTCATCTTAATGTTGCTAAAACTGAGGTTTTTTGGCCTACGGAGGATCCGCGGAACCGGCTTGTTGGTGTCTTCCCCCCTAATATTGCTAGACCCCTCCTTGGGGTCAAGTTATTAGGTGGGCCAGTCAGTGTCGATTTTGAGTTTTGTATTTCTTTGGTTATGCAGAGGGTGGCTAAGACCATTGAACTCATGGACGCAGTAGTTGCTAAGCTTAACGATCCTCAGAGCGAGTTGCTACTTCTTCGTGCTTGCACTCGGGTATCTAAGCTATATTTCGCCCTGCGCACTTGTGCGCCGTGTATTTTTGAGTCGGCCCGGGTAGCTTTTGATGCGGCTCTACGCTCTTCCTTAGAGCGCATCGTTGTTGCTTCTGGTCCTGGTTTTGGTGACTGGCAGTGGAGGCTCGCTACCTTGCCTTTTTCACTCGGAGGGCTTGGTGTTTATACGGCAAGGTATGCTGTCCATTATGCTTTTTTAGCGTCGCGACTTCAGTCTGCTGACCTGCAGTCTAAGCTTCTTCGTCATGCTGGTGTCGTCTCTTTGGGGTCTGCCTTTGCTGATGCTGTTGGTGTTTTTAATCGGACTTTAGAGGTTGATATCTTGGGTAATCCTGGTGAGATCACTACCCCCAGACTTATGAAAAGATTGGCAGATATGTATTTCGCTTGGGTCGCTAGGGATGCTGCTTCTTATTATTCCTTGACACTGGCGTCAGTTGGCTTTGTGGAGTTCTCATCAAGGTGCGCACAGTTCTGATTGGCTTAGGGTGATCCCTATTTCAGGGTTGGGTCATACTATGAATGGTCGCACTTATCGTTGTGTGCTTTGCTACCGTTTGGAGGTGCCTTTATTCACCATGGATCGCCCGTGCTCTGCTTGCTCGCGGGTCTTTTTGGGTGATATATTCAGGGATCATTGTTACACTCCGTATTTTTGGGACTTCTAATTAGTGAGGGTTGTCGAGAAATATTCATTTTGAAATTACTAAATTCTATTTTGGGAAATTTAGAGTTACTTTCCTTTTTGGGTCATTTTCCTAATCAGGTAATTCAATTAGTAATTTACCGAAACCCTTTTTATTATTCCCGTATCCTAAACTATAAATAAAACACAAACCCCAACCCTTCCCTCACATTAGACGCCGCGCAGAGTAGAGAAGAGAAAGAGAGAAGAGGCGAGAAGAGAAAGAGAAGAGAGAAGAAAGGGAGCCGCGCCACCCTTCCCGAGCACCACCGCCGTTCCTCTTTGCCCTCTCTCTTGGTTTTTACACCAAGAGTTGTAAGTTTAACCCTCTTTTCTCATAATTTTCAGATTAGGGATTTTCTTATATTCATGTTAATTGAAGTGAAAACATGAGTTTGATGACGATTATCATTGTTTGGGGTTATGGTTGTGATTAATTATGATTTCGATGCATGAAATATTGAGTTTTAGAATTAGGGTTTCATTAATTGGAGCTATGATGAATCTATGATGATTTTATGGTTGGAATTGTGTAGTATTTGGAGGGATTGCTTATTATGGATTGTATAAATCATGGTTTTAATTTAGAGATGTCTTATGATGTTTTAATGGTGAAAAGTATATTCTGTCCAGATCTGATCTTGCCCTAATTTAAGTGTTAATATGGTTGTATTGATGATTTAATGATGGGATTATGTTGTTGGTATGATTGGGAAGGTGTTGTGCGAATTTGGTGTCGTTTGGAGGTCATTTGAGTATAGAAATCTAAAGTTAGAGTTGTCTTGTTTGCACTAGTAGGGTGATGATTGGTAATTGGTGTATTGTTGTTGGTTTTTAGGTTGTGTGGTCAAGTAAGTACCATTCTAAAGTCTTGAGTTGATTGTGCTAGTAAGGTAAGAACGTTGGTTACACTCCCAACCACGTGATCTAACCCTCCAAGACTATCTTTTCCTTGATCCTAAACTTGTCTTCAATAACCATTGCTCACAGATTGTTCTTATCGTTTGTCCTACTATTCTTGTATCTATCTTTGCTTGAAATTAACCTTGCAGCAACAAGCCTTTTGGCTCATTACCCGGCCCTTCGGCCTCCTTGTTTTGCGGACCGGCTCGGCCTCTCGGCCGGCTCGGTTGTTCTCGGCCTCTCGGCCGAGTGTGCTTTCGTTTGTTGTTTCTTGTGTTTCGTTAATGTGATTTCGTGTGTTTAATGTTGTGTTGTTGATTATATAATATGTTGTTGAATGCGCGCGTAAAAGTGTACACTAATAATTGAATGATGATGATGATAATGATTACCACCTAGAGTAAGCACTATGCCATATATATCAATCTACAGCGGTCGAAAACCTTATTAACAGCGGTTGGAGGACCGCTGTAGTATCGAGCGCTGTAGTATGTATAGTGCTATTCTACAACGGTTCTCCCAACCGCTGTAAAATCCAAGACTATTTGACAGCGGTTCTAGCGCGACAGCTGTAAAAGACGCTTTGACATATCTCAGCGCTTTTCTGTTTTGACTGCTAGTTGCATTCCATACCCGACATAATTAGGTTGCACTCCATATACTACTTTTTTTTTTAGGGTCCACCATATACAACATATTCAGGTTATTTAAATATGCCAAATTACTAATAGAGATAAATAAAATAAAATCAATCGCAAGAAAATTTACATTATTGATAAATCATAATATCAATTACATTATCCAAATTAAAAAGAAATTTTTTACACTTGGTTAATAAGACTAATAAACTTTAAATGAATTATAAGCTAAGTTTACATGCCCAACATAGACGGAAAATATCATCTCCCAAGGCGTGGATAACCTATCATACGATGAGCGAGCTGAACCAATGTACTTTGTTTGAGTTAGTTGATTCTAGCTAAACGATCTACCATCCCGAACAGCTGCACAAGACCAAAAAAATAGCGCATTCAAACGTATTAGTGAATAACTGTATACGATGCAATCTGTCGACGCTACAAAAACACTTGAATACAACAATAAGTTAATTGTTACTTTTAGTTAAGATATTAACCTGTATATGAAGACAAGTTGTATTCATCTTTACCACTTGAGCATTATACTCAATTCCATTCTGATATACTGTATAATTAGTCGAAACGTATTACAAAGCCAAGATAATTAAATACAAGAGTGTCACACTGTCACCCTTGTCCAAGTTCTCAAGATGAGCAAAGATAATACCAGTAGTATGAAGTATACTACTCTACTGCAAATGTCCAAAATACCCTCCCCTGACATATAACAGAATTCTGTTATATGTGTCGGTTAAGGTGGTTAGAAGTAGTTAGTATATAAGCTACTCTGTACCTTTACTTTCATTTGTAACTGATTCTAGCTAAATAATAATCACGATTCTTTCAATCTTCTCCCACAAGCTTTCTCTTTTTCAATCTTCTCCCACAAGCTTTCTCTTCACACACCTCTTCTCATGGTATCAGACCTCATCTGATCCAGTTTTCGCACAAAATTCTTCGTTTTTTTTTTTTTTTTTACTCTTGTAATTTCGCAAATTCGAGCTTGAATTTCAACAATTCAGCTCAAATCTGATTAAATCGAGTGAAATTTCTTCAGTTTCGCTCAAATTCTATCCAAATTCTTCGGTTTGCTTCAAGTTGAAGCTACATTTGTTATTTCCGAATCGGAAATAAGGTTGTTGGTGAATTTGCATAATTCGCCAATTAATTGATTGTTCTTGATGATTAGCAAGTAATTTGCTCATTTTTCGCTGATTTTAAGCATCAGTTGCTGAAAATCAGTATATCTTGGCTTCTCGAAGAAGTTTTTGGGTTGAATTTAGCTTCTTTGGTGTTATTGAGCTGTTCGTTTATTTCGATAAGCTCGGCTGCGTTTCTGGTGGCTTATTTCAAGTTTCCGGCGACGGTTCTGGTTTTTCCGGTGACTTTCGGTGGTTTTCTGGTGATTCTAGGGTTTTCTGGTGTTTTCCGGCGGTTTGCTGGTGATATTTCCGACGATCTTGGTTTTGCGTTGGTTATTGCTGGTTTTTCAGGTTTCATCATTTCTCAACTGTCAAAATGGTGGATGCTGCTACAAATTCTTCTGGTTCACACCTCTATTCTGACCCCTACCACATAAACTCAGGTGATCAGGCTCATTCTCGAATTGTTTCAAAGAAATTTAATGGCAATGATTTTAGACAGTGGTATAGGACCTTGAAAATGTCTTTGTTTGCTAAGAATAAGTTGTGCTTTATGACTGGCACATTGCCCAAGCCTGCTATTACTCATCCAGATTACCAGAAATGGGTGTTTGTTGATCACTTAGTTATGTGCTGGATTTTGTTCTCTATGAAAGAGACAGTTGCTGAGGGTTTTCAGTTTTGCAATACTTCTAGGGAGTTATGGGATGAACTTTCGGAAAGTTATGGTCAAACTGATAGTTTACAGTATTATGAGTTGCAATGTCAATTGAATGACCTCAAACAAGGAAATCAGACCATAGTTGAGTATCATGGCAAAATGAAGAGAATTTGGGAGGATATGACTGCAATTGAGGGCATTCCATCCTGTACTCGTGGTGGTATGGAGCAGTGCTCATGCAACATTCTGAAACAACTGGTTGATGCCCAAAGCAGGCAGAAAGTGGTGAGGTTTCTGATGGGATTGGACTCCTATTATAATACTCTCACAGATAACTTGCTGTCTACCTCTCCACTTCCCCAATTCACCTCAGTATACAGCCAATTGCTATTAGCTGAAAGAGGGAGAAATCTGACAAATATGCAAGCATTGGAAGATGTCAGTGCAATGGCTGCTGATAGTCATCAACAAGTTTCTGCCATAACTTACAAAACCAACTCCCAGCCTCAACATCAGCCTGAAACATCCAGGCCATTCAATAAGTTTGGATTTACTAACTACAAGACCTACAGTGAATTCAAGAGAAAATCCACCTGCAAACAGTGCAACAGAAAAGGGCATCTCTCTGATGAATGCTTTAAGAAACCTGCTGCAAAGATTCCTGATTGGTTCAGGCAGCTCAAACAAAACACGACATCTGGCAAGACTGCAGCTAATTTGGTCTCCGACATCAGCTCTGACTCCCAAATACAGCCTTACCCTCTGTCACAATTCAATGCTACTTCTCAGCAGCCTGCTGCAGTACATGTTGATCCTCAGCTGTTTCATTCCATGCTTCAACAACTTCAGGCTTATCAGCAGTCATCTAATCAGACTACTTCTGCAGCATCTGGGAACAATATTACATCTTTGACCAATTTTGCAGGTATAAATCACAAACTTCAGCCAAATATTCCATATATGCAGAGTACTTCCTGGATTATTGATACTGGAGCTACAGAACATATGTGTCCATATTATGATCACTTTCTTCAGATTAAGAAACTTGAAAAACCAATAATTCTTGGTCTGCCTGATGGTCAAAAGAAGATGGTTTATTTTACTGGCTCAGTAGCTTTTACTGAAGATATTTTGCTCACAAATGTGTTGTACATCCCTGAGTTCAGACATTGCCTATTATTTATCAGCCAGTTAGCAACCTCCAATGGTATTTCCTGTATATTTGACACACATGGGTGTCTGTTTCAGGACCATTCAACTAAGAAAGTGATCACAACTGGAGAGAAGATTTTTGGCCTGTACAGGATTCAGGGTTCTTCTAAATCTTCTTTACTGTCTTTCAATAAGAGCAACAGACCTGTAAGTAATGCTCCTGCTTTTACTTCAAATGTTGCCAGCAAAGTAGATCTATCCTTGATGCACACTAGGCTAGGACACACTTCTTTGTCCAAACTCTGTCATGTACCTCAAACTTGCAGTTCTGGAATAAAGAATTTGTTTTGTGAAACTTGTGTTCTTGCTAAACAACATAGACTTCCTTTTCCAAGAAGCTTATCTATAGCATCTAGTATATTTGAATTAGTTCACATGGATTTATGGGGTGCATATAGCACACCAAGTATTTCTGGGGCTACCTATTTTCTCACTATTTTGGATGACCATAGTCGGGCTGTCTGGACACATTTATTGAAGGATAAGACACAAGTTTATGGCACTATAGAAGCTTTTCTGGCATATGTACTCAATCATTTTGACAAGACTGTCAAGACCATTAGATCAGATAATGGCACTGAGATTGTGCATCAAATATGTGAAACTTTGTTTGCCAAAAAGGGCATTATTCACCAGAAATCTATGCCAAGGACTCCTCAACAAAATGGTCGTATTGAAAGGAAGCACAGGCATCTGGTTGAAACAGCCAGAGCTCTAATGCTACATGCAGGCTTCCCTGTCAGATTTTGGGAGAATGTATTTTGACAGCCACACATTTAATCAACCTTATGCCAACTGAGATTCAGAAATGGACCACCCCCTATGAAATTCTTTTTTGAAAATTTCCTAGCTAGCTATGAGCATCTCAGAAACATAGGTTGTCTGTGTTATGCTCTAAATACTGCTGCTCATAAGGACAAGTTTGCTGCCAAGTCTGCAAAGTGTGTTTTATTGGGATATCCACATGCTCAGAAAGGATATAAGCTTTATAATTTGGAGACAAAGAAGATTATTATGAGTAGAGAGGTTACTTTTCGAGAAGACATCTATCCATTCAGAGACAACAGCCTCAATCCACCCATAATACCCACTCCTGTCATGCCTGCAGGCACAACTACACCTGTCACTCCTGATATTATCATACCTGATACTCTAGTATTTCAAATTCCCACTTCACCTTCTATTACTGAGTCTGGAGAGAATTTCTCTTCCACTACATCAGATGATTCCAATTCTTCTTCAAATAATGATAGTGCACCAGTGCTTACTGCACCTCCTATCAGAAAATCTACCAGGCAAACTAAAATTCCTGACAGACTTAATGACTTTGTTTTCAAAGACATTCCTGTCAGGGTTCAGGAAAATTCTGATACTTCTTCCAGTGATTCAGAAGTTTTTCAATCTTCTTCTTATAGTGAGGATTACTTGGCATCAATGGCAAACATGATGAGTGAGGCTGAACCCAGTCACTATAATCAAGCTTCTAAGGATGACAGGTGGGTTGATGCCATGAATAAGGAGTTGGCTGCTTTGGAAAAGAACAATACTTGGTTTTTGTCTGATCTTCCTACTGGTATTAAACCTATTGGGTGTAAATGGGTATATAAGGTCAAGCATAGGGCAGATGGTACTGTTGAAAGGTTCAAAGCTCGATTAGTGGCAAAAGGTTACAATCAAGTTTATGGCAAAGACTACAAGCATACATTCTCACCAGTTGCAAAATTTGCCACTGTAAGAGTAGTGCTGGCCCTGGCTGCTATACATAATTGGCCTCTACACCAGCTGGATGTCAACAATGCTTTCCTTCATGGCCAGCTAGATGAAGAGGTTTATATGCTGCCACCTCTTGGTTACCATGTACAAGAAAAGGGGCAAGTCTGTAAACGGCAAAGGAGTTTGTATGGCTTAAAGCAAGCCGGCAGACAATGGAACAAAGAACTCTCTCTGCACTCAACTGGGTTTTACACAATCCAAGAATGACTACTCATTATTCACCAAAGAAAATGGAGATTTTTTCACTGTTATACTGGTGTATGTTGATGATTTGCTTATCACAGGCTCTGATTCACAGAGCATTGTTGATCTAAAAGCAGCCCTGGATGAGAAATTCACCATTAAGGATTTGGGTCTGCTAAGATATTTTCTAGGTCTGGAAGTATCCAGAAACTCCACTGGTATACTTCTCAACCAAAGGAAATATATTTCAGATCTTCTGCAAGATGCTGATCTACAAGACTGTAAACCCTGTGCCTTTCCTTTTCCCACTAATACCAAGCTCTCACATGACAATGGGGAGCTGTTTTCTGATCCTGAAAAGTACAGAAGACTCATTGGGAGATTGCTGTACTTAAATGATACACACACTTAGTAGTGGTAAAAGATGGGTTTTGATGCATTCAAATGGTTGATTTTGGATCAATTTATTAACTAATTCTATCATTCGTGTATTTGTGCTTTAATATAAGAATTAATGGTTTTTGTATGTATTTATAGCCTCAAGATTGATGTGCAATTGTGTGGAACGACAATGCGGTGATGAAAGATGATCCAAGGAGCGAGATGCCAAGTTTTGGACAAGTTTGGAAGAGATTTCAGTCCATTTACGGAAGGTCAACTTTGAAGCTTCATAACTCTCAAACGACTTGGAATTTTTCATTAAAACCAATGGCATATTAAATTTCATGATCTTAGCTTTTCAGGAAGTGGTCACACATCCTCATAGACCAAGTAACGAAGAAGTTATGACCGTTTGAAAAATATCGCCAGAGCCAGTCCGCTGCCAGACGACTCGTCTATAGGCAGACGGGTCGTCCCGAACCAGACGACTTCCCAACGACTCCCGCAGAGACTTCAGCAAAATCGACAAAAGCTGCAGACAAGTCGTCCAGACAAGTCGTCCCGATCCGGACGACTCGTCCGCTGCTGTGTCGGCGTATTGACGGGTTTCCTAAACCCGTTTTGTAATATTTTACTATTTAAACCTAAGTTACGTTTTATTTTCATTATTCAGTTTTTCAAGACCTAAGTTGTATTATTTTCAAGATTATGCAAGGCTAAAGACCTTATTCTCGGATTGATTAATTGAAACTACAAATTCATTCAGACAATTGTGAGTTTTAACTATTTTAATTATTGTTGAGTATTATCATTCTCTTTTTTTTAATTGCTTATTGATTGATTTATCGTTAATTAGGTTGCAAACCATTTAGCCCTAGGTTAAATCATATTGCTAGAATCATTAATCAAAGGACTAATTGTTTGTTTAATTCATTCACTAGTAGAAACTAAATCTTAATTCCGTGCTGATCATAGATCTAAGGTTTAGGAGAGAATTGATATATTGATTGAAGATCGAAACCGCGTGTGTCTAGATCTTATCTATCCTAGTTGTTATCGTTCTATTGCTTTATGCTTTCGCTGAATTGAATTTAGGCGCGCATCTTTGTTATTCATCGATTAGGGCTAGTTGGTAGGGCTGATCTCTGTTGCTAGCTATTAATTAGGAACGATCGAAAACTCCGTTTTCACAACTAGGTGCTCGACATAATTGAGGACAATGATCAATTGGATGAACTGTAGTGGATATTAATCGTCCGAGACTTTTTCCTTAATTGAATTACAAATTACTTCTTTTCGTTTGATAACTTGATCATTTACAATCACAAAACCCCCCATTTGGTTACTTTACATACTTAGACTATTACAGTTTTCTGTGGATACGAACCTTACTTGCCTATTACTACGTTTTAGGTTAGCATTGATATTTTATATTTGAAGGCATACGACTTTAGCCTGTCATTAAACCTTACCAGGCTTGATACTTCTTACAGTGTGCAGCAGCTGAGTCAATTTCTCAGTTCTCCGAGAGTGCCATACTATCAGGCTGCAATTCATGTTGTCAAATACCTGAAGGGCAGCTCAGATTTTGCTATTTTCTACCCAGCCTCATCTAAGCTTCAAGTCAATGCTTACACTGATGCTGATTGGGCCAACTGTTTATACAGTGGTAAATCTCTGACTAGATACTGTGTATTTCTGGGGCATTCCTTAGTTTCATGGAAAACAAAGAAGCAGACTACAGTGTCTAAAAGCTCAGCTGAAAGTGAGTATAGAGCAATGTCAACCACTGCCAGTGAAGTGGAATGGATGTTTGGCGTACTTCATGATCTTCAGGCAGCTCCTCCCCTACCTATTTCTCTCTACTGCGACAATAAAGCTGCTCAGCAAATCGCAGCCAACCCAGTCTTTCATGAAAGGACTAAACACTTGAGGGTGGACTGTCACTACATCAAAGACAAAGGGCAAGAGGGTTTTTTGGAAACTCAGCATGTTTCTACTGCTTTGCAACTAGCTGATTTGCTGACAAAAGGATTGGGTGAAAGTCAGCATAAACACTTCATGTTCAAGATGAGTCTAGTGTTAGCACCAGCTCCACCTTGAGGGGGGAGTATGAAGTATACTACTCTACTACAAATGTCCAAAATACCCTCCCCTGACATATAACAGAATTTTGTTATATGTGTCGGTTAAGGTGGTTAGAAGTAGTTAGTATATAAGCTACTCTGTACCTTTACTTTCATTTGTAACTGATTCTAGCTAAATAATAATCATGATTCTTTCAATCTTATCCCACAAGCTTTCTCTTCACACACCTCTTCTCAAGTAGCATCTAAAACATACGAGTATGTTGTAAATAAAGTTAAGTCTCAAAACTACCTCAAAACGAGAGAGAAGTTCATAAGTTTCTCCACATGCATTAGGAATTTTTTTTCGAAATAGGGCTCAAAAAATAAATATTCAACAAAATGGGTCGGATTCAAAAAAGTTTAATGTTATGGGGTGCACGTCACCCCATTTCAGCTTCGGGACAAAACCGCCATTACCACTGGCGGTTTTGCATGTATTGAACAGTGAATATGAGTTTCACGGGGGATTTTGGGCAAATGTGAAACCGCCATGGGGGGTAGCGGTTTCACTTCAAGTGAAACCGCTACCCCCCATGGCGGTTTCACAAATTTTGTTTTTTTTAATGACTTGTATCGGGTTCTCCAGCCCTGATCACCATTCTCTCTCCTTACAAAAAAAAAAAAAATACCCCCGACTCTCAACCTCAACTTCTCTCTCCAGCCCACGTCCCCATTGTCTCCGGCCGCTACTCCGCCCTTCTCCCGCCGCTGCTCCCGCCGCTCCGTCCTCTCTCGCTGCCGCTGCTCCGCCCTCTTTTGTACCAATTTCTTTAAGGTAATTTCATTTCTTCTAATTGTACCAAATTGTTTTAGGTAATTTCAATTCATTAGTTTAATTGTTTGATTTTTTAGTTAGATTACTAATTTATTGAATAATTTGTTTTGTTAGTATTGATAATAATTTGCATATTCATGGTATATGATAGAAGTTGAATTTTTAGGGTTTTGTTTAATATTGTAATTAAACCACATTAATTTAGGTTAATTTAAGTTCATTGAGTTTTTTTTTTTTTTTTTTTTTTTTTTTTTTTTTTTTTTTTTTTTTTTTTATGTTAGATTACTAATATATTTAATCCAATTTAGTTAGTATTATGCTTGAGTTTAGTTATTAAAATTCATAAGTCGATTTTTAGGGTTTTGGTTAGTTGAAGATTTTTGTTAGTTGAATTTCTTAATTAAATTAGTTTATTTCTCTCATTATAGAATGGAAATTACGGGATATCCTTTGGTATGTTATTGGGATGGAGAAATTGTTGAAGCTAGTGGAAATGTTTGTTATAAGGGTGGAAATGAGAGTTTTGTATTTGCTAGTACTAGTATGACTTATAATGACTTCATTGGGGAGATTTGTGAGGCAATGAAAATCAATAGAAAGAGTGTTTCATTGACGGTGAAGATGAAGTATCCGAGTGCCGGGTCTTATAAGGTTGTACCCCTTAATAATGATCGTTCTTTACTTGCTATGTGGGCAATTGTTCGACACTCAAAGGTTCCTTCTATGGACATTTATGTTGAAGTGGGAAGGGTAGACTCTAGAAATGTATTGCCAACAACGATTTCAACAACGCCCAATACTTCTCTCACATCAATGAGATTTGGAGATGTTGCGCAATATGTTTCCATTGAAACCAATAACATAAATAAGGGGACCTTGAACGAGGATTTAGAAGGAGATGAGGCGGAGGAGGAGTTGAATGTTGTTGAACGTATGATTGATGATGAAGATGAGAATGATGATTTGGTTGGGAATAGTGCCCCACATTTAGAATTCAATACGATTCATGAAATTGATCAACAACATGTGAATGCTTGGAAAACTTGGGTCAATGAAGTTGAAGTTAAGGTTGGTAGGGAGTTTATAGTTGGTCAAAGATTTCCAAATAAGGCTGCTTTGATAGAAAATGTAACTTTGTACTCTGTACAACGTAACCAAACTTTCAAAGTGCCTAAATCCAAACCCCACACTGTCACTTTCAAGTGTAGTAGAACACCAAACCCATACAATTGGAGGCTTAGGGCATCACAAAAACAAGAACAGTTTTCAGAAGCCTTCACCATTGTCACTTATCTTGGGCCTCACGAAACTACCTGTGTTGGTGACGTTATTCCACGCGATCATATGAATTTGAAACAAGGTTTCATTAGTGAATCTATTAAAAACCTTGTTGCCAAGGATTGGTCCATTAAAGACCCAGTTCTTATTGAATTTATCAAAGATAAATTGTAATACCCCGTATTTCAGAGGAGATCCCTGAAAGATTAAGGGCTCATATGAGGTGCTTAAAAGGAATGATAGTGCTACTCATACCAAAAAAGTCGACTTTCCTTTTAGGAATCCCATGTGATAAGAACTCCATAGTTAAACGTGCTTGACTGGGAGCAATTTCAGGATGGGTGACCTCCTGGGAAGTTTTCCAGGGTGCGCATGAGTGAGGTCAAAATGCGCCGAGAGGACCCGTGTTGGTCTGTGAGGTCAGCCCACAGCCTGGCAAGCTGCCATAGGTGACTAGTCTCGGCTCAGGCGATGAGTCGGGGTGTTACAAATGGTATCAGAGCAACCCTGCGACCGCGTGTTGATCTTGTGGTCAGGAGAGCCCAGGTCAGCAGCCTAGCGGGGGAAAGATCCTGGAGCTAGACTATGGTTGGCTACCAGACGCAACGAGGACGTTGCTTTCTTAAGAGGGGGTGAATGTAATACCCCGGATTTCAGAGGAGATCCCTGAAAGATTAAGGGCTCATATGAGGTGCTTAAAAGGAATGATAGTGCTACTCATACCAACAAAGTCGACTTTCCTTTTAGGAATCCCATGTGATAAGAACTCCATAGTTAAACGTGCTTGACTGGGAGCAATTTCAGGATGGGTGACCTCCTGGGAAGTTTTCCAGGGTGCGCATGAGTGAGGTCAAAATGCGCCGAGAGGACCCGTGTTGGTCTGTGAGGTCAGCCCACAGCCTGGCAAGCTGCCATAGGTGACTAGTCTCGGCTCAGGCGATGAGTCGGGGTGTTACATAAATTCAATTATACTATCTCATATATGAAGGGGTGGAATGCTAAACAAAGGGCAATTGCAAATTTATATGGTGATTGGGATGAATCCTACACTTTGCTTCCTCACTTCATGCAAGCAATGAAAGAATCCAACCCGGGAACTGTTGTGCATTTTGTGAATACGCCAACATGCAAACCTAATGAGGAAACTTTCTTTCGAGTGTTTTGGGCATTTGGACCATCAATTCAAGGTTTCAGCCATTGTCGCCCTCTTATAACTATTGATGGCACTCATTTATATGGGAAATATAAGGGTACTTTACTTATTGCAATGGCAGTTGATGCTAACGACCAACTTTACCCACTTGCTTTCGGTATTGTTGAGAGTGAAAATACCAATAGTTGGCCTTGGTTTATGGCATGTATAAGGAGGTTCGTGACAGATAGAAAAGGTCTTTGTGTTATATCAGATAGACATGATGGCATTAAAGCTGCTATGAATGATGAACACGTCGAAATGACTGAGCCGCATGCCTACCATAGATTTTGCATGCGTCATGTGGCATCCAACATCAACACAAAGTTTAAAAGTAGGGATTTGAAAAACTTGTTTGGTTGGACTGCCACACAACATCAGAAGAAGAAGTTCAATCGTGGTTTCAATCGAATGGGTGAAATAAATATTGATACACGACGATATTTGACCAAACATGGTTTGGAGATGGAGAAGTGGTCAAATTATAATGACGGTGGGTTCAGGTATGGTATAATGACTACCAATATGGTGGAGTGTTTCAATGGAGTTTTGAAAGGAGGCCGATTCTTACCCATCGTCGCACTTGTGAAATTGACATTTTATCGAGTCAATGCGTACTTTGTGGAGCGGCGTGAGAAGGCAAAACAAAGGCTTGAAGAGAGACATGCATATTGTAAGAAAGTAATGGATGTCATTGCTGTCAATTCTGAGAAAGCCGCACACCATACCGTTGTGCCATTTGATAGAGGACTGTTTCAAGTGACCACTGGGTCGGGCCATAGAGGTAGTGGAAAAGGGAAACATAAGCATACTGTGAATGTTGTGACTAAAACATGCACTTGTAAAAAACTTGAAATTTACAAGTACCCTTGTTCACATGTACTTGCCGTTTGTAGTTCAATGGGTTTAAGTACAAATGCATTTGTGGATGTGTTTTACACTAGTGGTGAGTATTTGGGGTCATACGCACCCAAATTTCGACCCATTCCGGATGAAGCTTATTGGACACCTCTTGATGGTCCTAAAATCCTTGCTAATAAGGATATGAAACGTGAACCGAAGAAGAAGGGTACGAAGGATAAGTCACATCCAAAGCGATTGCGTATTAAGATGGATGAAAAACCACCATCAAAATCATTATGTGGCATATGTCGTCAACCCGGTCATAACAAAAAGACATGTTCTTTAAGAGGGTAACATTTTTTGTTGATCTTTATATTATTGTGAACTTACTTTTGCGTAATCTTTTTGTGTAATATTTTAACTCTCTTGTTTTTCTTTTTGTAGCTCTCATGGAGGCGGATCTTCATCCGGGACCGATCGAACCGTCTCTTCTCAAACTGCAAGACAAACACAGGAGTCAAGCAATTTGGGACGGAGAGGAGGTGAGTTCGCTTAGATGTAGAACTCACATAAAATGGCATGGCGAATATCGTCCTAGTAAGCGGGTAGTTAAATTTATTAGGAAAACCCAGTTTTATGGGGCGCATAGAGTAGCTAGTGTTAAGTTAGATCAGGATTTAATAAGTGCGTTAGTAGAAAGATGGAGGCAAGAAACCCACACTTTTCACTTAACTGTTGGGGAGGCCACTATCACCTTGCAAGATGTGCAAGTTATGTTAGGTTTGAGGATAGATGGAAGAGCTGTGACGGATGAGACCCATCAAAAATTGGCAAGGATTAGTGACTAAATTGTTGGGAATAGCACCGGGGGGAAGTTTGAAGGGAACTTCTTTGAAAATTTCTTGGTTGATGACCCATTTTAGTTATTTGCCCAATGGTATGGACGATGCCGTATTTCATTGCTATATTCGAGCGTATCTTCTCATTTTGTTTGGTACCGTTCTATTTCCCGATAAGAGTGGGGATGTGGTTCAAGTAATCTATTTGCCATTGTTAAGTGATGTCAGTAGATTGGATGATTACTCGTGGGGAAGTGCGGTACTAGCAACATTGTATCGTAACTTGTGTCGAGGGTGTTGTAAGGATGCATTAGAGATATCCGGACCTCTTATTCTTCTTCAGTTGTGGTCTTGGGAACGTATTGCTATAGGACGTCCTATGAACATGGGACCATTAGAATATGAGGATGAGGATGAGGATGAAGATGAGGATGAGGATGGGGATGAAGATGAGGATGAGGATGAGGATGAGACTATAGCTAGTCCATTTGGGTCACAACATATCTATGGGAGAGATGCATTAGGACGTAAGTGGCTTATGATCGATCGGCGAAGAGCTGATGGGATTTTCTCTCTTACCGCTTACAGAGATGCATTTGATTGTATGACTCATGATCAAGTAAGTTTACTTATCCAATCCAATTTTTTGTGACTTTATAAGCATGAAAATAATTTGGTAATTAACTTATTTATTTGTTTTATTTTAGTTTATTTGGCAGCCTTATACAGCGGATGTCATCTCAGCTCTCTCTCCGATTTGTTCAAAGGATGAACAAGATTGGTGTGTTTTGGCTCCTATGATCTGCTTTGACATTGTAGAGTGGCATTGTCCAGATCGGGTAGTACGCCAATTTGGTTTGAAGCAAACAATCCCGGTGGACTGTGATACTTCGGTGGCTCTTCATAAATTGGATAGGAGAGGAAATCGGAAGGTAAGCTGGAGTGAAATCCACAATGTCTATATCGATTTATGGCGTAGGCGTCGAGAGAGGGTGGTGGCTAATATCGATGTAGATGATGGCACGATGGATTACAATGATCCGTATATGGTTTGGTATCGAAACCATACTCGTCGTATCATTGGAGCTGTTAAACAATCTCATGGTGGCCCGGTTTCCTACCATCCTTCTTCTCCCTCAATTCAATTGCTTGTAAGTATGATTTATCGTTATTTCAATTTTATTGAATAGTAAGCATGTTTAGGAAATAATTAGTGCAATGTTTTGATTTTTGTGATTATAGACTCAAGGTTTTGCAACTCTACACATGAGGTGTGAGCATGACCTTCAAGCTGCACTAAATGACGCATCTAGTGTTAATTTTGTCCAAACTTTAACCGACATCCGCAAACATTGCTCTGAATGTCTCGAGAAGGTGGGATTTTCACATCTTATCCAACAATCTCAAGAACAACCAAGTGCAAGTTTGGATGATCATTCTCCTCTTATCCAATATATGCGTCGACGTAGAGTTGGTTCTCCTATGACACCAATTATGGAAGGCGACACTCCGGGTTCTTCCTCAAGCCAACCCGCTTCCTCAAGCCAACGTCGAGCTACACGCCGACGCCGCCTAGCGGATGATTAGCTATTAATATAGTAGTTTGTAATGTATGGAAACAATTTTATGTTGTTTTCGACTCTTTCAAGTTTGTAAAAGACGTTTTAAGTTATGAAATAAGATACCATGCCATTCGAGTTCTCATCTTGGGTTGTTATTGGTGTTATTGAACGATTGTGGTCGTAGCATTTTGGTTTGGGTTTGTTTGAGTTTCAGGTGAAACGGAAAAGAGGGAAAACACCTTCAAAAAAAAAAAAAAAAATATACAACCGCCACGGAGCACAGCGGTTTTATAACCAAAGAAACCGCTGCTCTCAGTGGCGTTTTCATCACAGATTCAAGTAGTATGAGAATTGGTGGCTTAATTTTTGTAAAGGGTGAAACCGCCATGGGGGGTGGCGGTTTCACTTGAAGTGAAACCGCCACCCCCCATGGCGGTTTCACCCTTTTACAAAAATTAATCTACCAATTCTCATACTCAGTTCGGGTGTGAAACCGCCATTGAGAGTGGCGGTTTCACTTGAAGTGAAACCGCTACCCCCCATGGCGGTTTCACATTTGCCCAAAATCCCCCCTGAAACTCATATTCACTGTTCAATACATGTAAAACCGCCAGTGGTAATGGCGGTTTTGTCCCGAAGCTGAAATGGGGTGACGTGCACCCCATAACATTAAACGTTTTTGAATCCGACCCATTTTGTTGAATATTTATTTTTTGAGCCCTATTTCGAAAAAAAATTCATGCATTAGCGATTCAACAATATTCGACTTGAGCATTCTGATTCAGCACTCAGAAGTCAAAATGTTGGCTTTCCGTATATGCATCAACCCTACAAGGCTACAACAACATTTCCACGCCTCTCTCAAGTCTCACCATCAAAAAAATGCCCAAATCAATTAAAATCAACCACCTAGATCAATTCAAGCAACGAATGCATATATGGTCAGAATAAGACCAAGCAAAATATGCATAATTTTAACTCTTATGTTTAACATTAATTATACAAAATTAAAACGTGAAACTTACTAAAAATTTAATTTTGAAGATTGATGGCTGGTACGAATCGACCAAAGCATGGGAAGTAGATGGCTCTAGATTATAATTGAACGAATTGGTATTTGATTTAGTATTGATATGAAGAATTGAAGGAAGATCTGGGATGAAGAAGTATAGATCTGTGGAGTGCGATAACGGATTAGGGGGAATGAGTAATCGTCGTTTCCTTATTTTAAGATGTGGGTTGCGAGAAGTTTTGATGTAGGGTTTGCAGCTGCCGCATATTTAGATGTCATTTAACAGCTGTTCCTGAATGACCGCTGTAAATAGGTATGTTCTATAACAATGGTTGCTTGATGCCCGCTATGAATTGTTTACAACCGCTGTCAAATGTATCATTATGAACAGCGGAGAGTTCTAAACCGTTGTAATAGGACACTTAACCATATGTAACAGCGGTTCCTCGATCGGCCGCTGTGAGAAAGGCCTTGTCAAATGTAAAATCTGTACTAGTGAACGTGACGCGGCCCTGATCGGTCACCTCTGTACCTTTGAATAAAGGGAGTCTGGGGTCGGTTAACTACCGGCTTCCTAATAGGCTTACCTCCTAGAGGCTTCGCATCCTACCTGGCCCTCTAGAGAGGGGTGTGCACACTTCAAGTCATTAGGGGTTGTTTTGTAGTACTCTATCTCGCGTTGGTTCGAGATTGTGGTGGCTGTGGGGTAGGAACCCAGCCTTGATGAAATGAATGTAATGAGACCATTGAATCTTGTAACGATATGATGACTAACGCACTGTTCTATTGTTGTAACGTTTGTCTATTATTTGTTAGCTACGCGCCTCAAGGCGCGTATCTTTTGTAACCATGTATCTCGTAAATTCTTACTCAGCCTTTATGCTGACGTTCTTCCTTCTGGTTCGTTCCCTACCATGTTCTGGGGCCTATGTCATTCTTTGATGGCATAGTTGACAGGTCTTGATGCTTGGATGCTTGCTAGAAGAGTTGTGGTGCATGCTGGGGAATTTATAAACATTATTTAAGTTTTAATTTCATTTGGATTATGTATTCGGGATTTCGTTTTAAGAATTGTAGTTCGACATTTTAAGACTTCCGATGTTTTGCCTTTCATTGGATTATTGTAATCGAATTGCTAGCCTAGCAATTGACTTGGTAGTCAATTGCGGCGTGACAATTCTAAATTATTTCTATTTATAATTCAGTCAAAATTTAGGGTTGTTACAGTCAAAATTCTGAAATATCGTGATTTATACTTATTGATGTATAAAGTGAGTATGAAAATTGATTGAATTGGTTACAACTGATTCAACTGTTAATGCCTTATAGACAATGGTGCGAAACAACGTTCCTGATTTGACAGCTATCCTGGCTCAGTTGGCACAGCATCAGGAAGTAATGGCTCAAGTCGTGACTCAGATGGCCAATAATGGGGGCAATGGTCATGTGACTAATAATGGGGGAAACGATGATGAGATGCTGTTGGCAAAAATGTCAGATGCCGTGCAGAAGAAAAGGCCTAACAATTTTACTGGTAGAGGAGAACCCAGTATACTACTAGACTGGTTGGAAGATATGGAGAGGATCTTCTTGACAGTCGGTTGTCCCGACAATTGCAAAGTTAAGGTTGCTGCATTCTACCTTAAGGAGGTAGCTGGACGCTGGTGGATGAAGATCCAAGATGCATTTTTCAAACCAGTATAGGAGAAACGGGCTGATGGAAATGTGGTTGAGCATTATAGGGATTGGACAGTTTTCAAACACCTTATAGAAGGGGAATTCTTCCCAGAGCATCTGAAAGAACAGAAAGTAGCTGAATTTGAGGCATTCCAACAGACGGAAGGGATGTCTGTGAAGGAATTTTATGATAAGTTTGAGGACCTGAACAGGTTCGCTGACAGCGTGACCCCGACCGAGTACTCTACGGCTTCTAGCTTCAGGAAGAAACTACTTTGGAGCATTAAAGGATGGTTTGTCACTGAACGGTTCCACACTGTGAAGGATGTTTATGAGAGGGCCACAATAGTAGAACAGAATATGGAGACAATGAGCGTGGAAATCGGGGGAAAGAGGAAGGAGAGCCCCTTTGACTTGTTGAACCTGCCAGCTAAGAAGGGAAACTTTGGGAATTTCAAAGGAAAAGCATAGTCTACTGGAGCTGGGAACTCAGGATTTAAGAATTTCCCTACAAACAAAGCCCAGAGTTCGGGTACAACCCAGAACGGCCCCTGGAGGAGGTGCCAGCAGTACCATGCAGGAAGGACCTGCACAGGTGAGAGGATCACTTGCTTCCATTGTGGTAAGCCGGGGCACAAGGCCACCGACTGCTACTCTAAGATGCGTGGACACCCACCTGCTGTGTCCACAGGTGGGTCCGTAGCCCCAAACAGGTTTCAGAACTTCAGAGCTCAAAGTGGTTATGCTGGTTCGAATAACACTTACAGAAACCCGACACCAACTAAGGGAACAACCTCTGCAGCACCAGCTAAGCAAGCAGGACCAGTCAGTGTGGCCACACCAGCTAATAAAGCTACAGGACAGTTGTATGCTATAAATCCAGAAGATGCTGAAAACGCCGATGTCGTATCGGGTAAATTTCCTGTTAACTCAGTAATTGCAAATGTTTTGTTTGATAGTGGTGCGTCCCATTCGTTTCTTGCAGATAAGATTGTGGAGAAGTGTGGACTTAGTGATAGTTCAGCAGTAGACTTCGAGTTTTTAATGCCTAATGGGTCTAGCGTTACATGCAAGAGTCAGTTTAAAGACGTGCCTATAGTGATTTGTGGTCATGAGTTCAAATCAGATTTGATAGCTTTTCCCCTAACCAATTTTGATGTGATATTGGGAATGGATTGGTTGGGTCGTTATAAGGCAAGGTGTAACACCCCGTAAATTTCGGGATTATTATTTAATTAGGGTGTTATGTTTTGTGACTCATTTTAAAGTGTAGTTTCTACCGTGGGATTTAAGCATATTTACCTTTTTGGGTCACTTTCCTAATCCGGCAGTTAATTGGCAAATTACCAAAATACCCTTACTTATTCCCTCACCTTACCCTATACAAAAAAAAAAAAAAAAAAAAAAAAAACAGAAAACCCTCACCCTCAAACTCACGTACGCAGAAGAGAAAGAGAAAAGGAGAAAGAAAGAGGAAGAGAGAAGAGGAGAAAGAGGAGGAGCAGCGGCAGCAGCGGCAGCAGCCACCGCCCCACCGTGCGCCGCCGTCGTGCACCACCACCGTCAGCCACCACCCACGCCTTTCCCCCTTTTACCCACTTGGTCCTTGATCAAGTGTAGTAAGATTCTCACCCCTTTTTCCTCATAAATTTAATTAGGGCTTTTTGAATTCATGTTTAATTGATGATGTAAAGCATGAATATGATTGTGGTATTGTGATTGGTGTTGTATTCATTGTTGTTTGAGGATTTAAAGCATGAGATTACGAAGTTATGAAATTAGGGTTTATAGATTAGGATTTTTGTGTTTGATGATGATTTTATGGTTAGAATTGCATGGAATTTGAAAGGGTGACTTGTTGTGATATGGGTAACATGTAGTATAAATTTGGGAAGATTTTATAATGGTTTGATTGAGTTAAATAGCCTCTGTCCAGATCTGGTTTTGTCTTATTTTTGGGTGTTATTGTTGATATTTTAAGTGTTTAAGTGATTAAAAACGTTGTTAGTATGTTTGTGAAGTTGTGGTGAAAGTTTGGCGCGAATTGGGGTTCGTTTGGTCGATGTATGATCACATTTGTTTTGGGGTTGTCTTGTGTGGTTTTGTGTGTGTGGAGTATGGGTTGTGAGTATGAGGTAGTCATTAGAGGATATCTACCTTGTGATTCGTAGTAATCCGTTTTGTACTTGACACTTGTTTAGGTGGTGACTTTGAGGAAGTACCTTTCGTGGACTTTTGATACTTTCCTAGCATTGTCAGTGTTGAAGGTAAGAACGTTGACCATCTAAGACTTGAGCATGTTTGTACCTTTCGTTCCCATAAGCCTATTCGTTCGCTTCAACTATCGTTATGTTCCTTTCATCTCGTGTCTTTCACTCTTGAACCTCATATTCATGCTTGTCTTGTTTCATGGCAATGCCATTACTTATTGTTGATTCTTATGTTGTTGTTTCCGGCTACGGCCGTTTATAAATTGAAAAGCGCGAGCACAAATAATGTACCTTAATGTTAAGTTAAAAGAGTATCGTAAGAACATGAAGATAAATAAAACCCATCTAGAGGGGCGGACGTAGGAGCCGTCACCACACCACGCGGTTGTGGCTTGTGTTTGTACCTCTGATCAAGGTAGTATTGTGGGTCGGAGATCAGCTACCGAACCCCCTAATAGACTTCCTCCTAGAGGTGGTTTCGTCCTACCGGCCCTCTAGCGAGGGGTGTGCACACTCGAGTCATTAGGTTGCGTTACTTGTAACTCTAGATGCGGTAGTCTTGGGGTAGGACCCTTGCCTTGTATTTTGGGACCTCTCGGAGGCCCTCGGTGATCGTATGTTGTTGTCAAAAGAATTTAAAAGTGAAGCTACCAGATTTTCGTACAGACAGCCTCGGGGTTGACCTTTGCGCGACTTGTGCAACCTGTGTGCGAGCCGTGTCCGTCGATTGACATCGTTCTGCCGGTTCTTCGTTGTCTTAATTCCTTGGCGTAGTTTTTTCAGTTATTTGTAGCTACGCGCCATTTTAAGGCGTGTATCTTCTTTTCTTTTGTTGCTCTCTCCTCTTACTCAGCCTGTGTTGACGTTCTTTCTGTTTGGGTTTGTCCCTACCCTATTTTGGGGCCTGTGTCATTGTTATGATGGCGCAGTTGACAGGTCTTGAAGGTGATTGCTTGTTTGCTTGAAGGTCAACGCATGACATGGGGATTTTAGAATAATTCGTCAAACATTTGGATTTTTAAGAACGATTGTAACTTATTTCTTCCAGTTTGTTTTTGGATTGTAAACTTAACTACAAGTCTTCCGCTGACCATCGTTGTTTCTTTCAGAAGTTTGTTTTAATAAGCCTTGTCGTTGACTTGGTGGTCAACGGCGGCATAACAGTCCTTTATTTTCTTGTTTAAATTTGTCGAAAATTTAGGGTTGTTACACAAGGATAGACTGCTGGATAGGGAAGATTTCTCTTAGAGGACAGAAAATGCTCATGTCACCTACCGCGTACTTCCAAACAGACCAAGGGTAAAATTGGTGTCTGCCATGAATTTGAATAAACAAATAACTAAGGGTGAACCCCTATTCTTATGTCATGTACGAGATACCAGAGTGGAATACCCTGAGTTGGGTGATGTCGAGGTGGTAAATGAATATCCTGATGTCTTTCCTGAGGAGATTCCAGGGATGCTTCCAAAGAGTGAGGTGGAGTTCAAGATTGAATTGGTTCCAGGAACAGGCCCTATTGCTAAATCACCCTATCGAATGGCACCGGTAGAAATGCAGGAACTGAAGAAACAACTTGACGAGTTGGTGGAAAAAGGTTATGTACGACCAAGTGTTTCACCATGGGGAGCACCTGTCTTATTTGTCAGAAAGAAGGATGGATCAATGAGACTGTGTATCAACTACAGGGAGCTGAACAATGTGACTATCAAGAACAGATACCCCTCACCCAGGATAGACAATTTATTTGATCAACTAAAGGGCGCAAATGTGTTTTCAAAGATTGATTTAAGGTCTGGGTACTACCAACTGAAAGTGGCTGACGAGGATGTACCAAAGATTGCATTTTCAACTAGATATGGGCACTCTGAGTTCACAGTGATGCCCTTTGGGTTAACCAATGCACCAGCAGTATTCATGGACCTCATGAATCGTGCTTTAGACCTTACCTGGATAAATTTGTGGTCGTGTTTATCGATGATATTTTGATTTACTCTAAGAGCGAGGAGGAGCATAAAGAACATCTGAGGATAGTTTTGGAGATTTTACGAGAAAAGCAACTATACGGTAAATTCTCGAAGTGTGAATTTTGGCCGGATAAGGTAGCATTTTTGGGGCACGTGATATCCAAAGACGGAGTTGCAGTGGACCCAGCTAAGATCAAGGCGGGCAAGGATTGGCCGACTCCTAAGAATGTGTCAGAAATTAGGAGCTTTTTGGGATTTGCAGGCTATTACAGGAGATTTGTGAAGGATTTCTTCAAGATTGCTAAACCAATGACGACTTTGATGAAGAAAACCACCAAATATAAATGGGATGAGACTTGTGAGAAAGCCTTTCAGACTCTAAAGGAACGGTCAACCACAGCACCAGTATTAGCACTACCTGATGAGAACATACCTTACGAGGTGTACACTGACGCTTCAAAGAATGGTTTGGGATGTGTCCTAATGCAGAACAGGAGAGTAATTGCCTATGCGTCTAGGCAGCTCAAAAGTTATGAGGAGAACTATCCGACCCATGATTTGGAGCTAGCAGCAGTAATTTTCGCATTGAAATTGTGGAGACACTACCTGTTTGGAGTGACATTCAAGATCTTCTCTGACCATAAGAGCTTAAAGTAAATATTCACCCAGAAGGAGTTAAATATGTGACAAAGGAGGTGGTTGGAGTTGATCAAAGATTACGACATGGAGATAAAGTATCATGAAGGAAAAGCCAATGTTGTAGCTGATGCGCTGAGCAGGAAGTCACTACATTCAGTTCAATTGGTGGTTCAAAGGGAGAAACTAAGAGACGAATTTCTCAATTTCGGAGTTCAGTTGACAGAACCAGGAGTAACACCAGGAACAACCACGGTTGAGAATGACATATTTGAAGAGATCAAAGGATTACAGGAGATAGACAAGGTAATAACAGACAGAATGACAAAGGAACCTGAATTATTCAAAAGAGGTGAAGATGGGATAATTCGATTTCAGGACAGGGTCTGCATACCTAATAACGGAACTTTGAGAGACAAGATCCTAACCGAAGCCCATGCCAGCAAATATTCGGTACACCCAGGTGGAGACAAGATGTACCAGGATTTGAGGAAGGGGTTTTGGTGGTCAAGAATGAAGAAGGATGTGGCTGACTTCGTTTCTAGGTGTTTAGTTTGCCAAAAGGTTAAGAGCGAACACAAGAGACCTCAAGGTAAATTACAACCCTTACCAGTACCGGAGTGGAAATGGAGTTCCATATCCATGGATTTCATTGCTGGATTACCTAGGACGCCTAAGGGCAACAACATGATTTGGGTAATAGTAGACAGATTGACGAAATGCGCACACTTTATACCCATGAAAGACACATGGAAGAAGAAACAGTTGGTTGATGCCTACATACACAATGTATTGAGACTCCACGGTACTCCAAAAAAAATTGTATCTGATCGTGATGCGCGTTTTGTCTCTCGATTCTGGAAGAAGTTGCAGGAGGCCTTGGGCACAAAACTTCTTATGAGTATTGCGTTCCACCCAGCGACAGATGGTCAGACAGAACGGACAAATTAGGTCTTGGAAGACATGTTGAGAGCGTGTGCCTTACAGTATCAGGGAGGATGGGAGGACAAGTTGGATTTAATCGAGTTCTCTTACAACAACAGCTACCAAGCCTCAATAAAGATGGCACCATACGAGGCTTTGTATGGCAGAAAGTGCAGGAGTCCATTTTGTTGGAATGACATAAGTGAAAAAGTGGTCTTGGGTCTAGACTACATTGAGGAGATGACGGAACAGGTAAAACAGATTCAGGAGAGACTCAAGGCTGCACAGGATCGACAAAAGAGTTATGCAGACAAAACTCGTAGTCATATAGAATTTGCTGAGGGTGACATGGTACTACTACGAGTGTCTCCTACCAGAGGTGTTATGAGATTTGGAAATAAAGGAAAGTTGAATCCTAAGTTCATTGGACCATACAAAGTGACTAAACGTGTTGGTGAGGTCGCCTATGAATTGGTTTTGCCTGCAAATCTCGATAAAGTCCACAATGTTTTCCATGTCTCTCAACTCAGACGTTACATCAGTAACCCATCGCACGTTTTGAACCCCCGAGCACCACCGCCGTTCCTCTTTTCCCTCTCTCTTTGTTTTTACACCAAGAGTTGTAAGTTTAACCCTCTTTTCTCATAATTTTCAGATTAGGGCTTTCTTATATTCATGTTAATTGAAGTGAAAACCTGAGTTTGATGATGATTATCATTGTTTGGGGTTATGGTTGTGATTAATTATGATTTTGATGCATGAAATATTGAGTTTTAGAATTAGGGTTTCATTAATTGGAGTTATGATGAGTCTATGATGATTTTATGGTTGGAATTGTGTAGTATTTGGAGGGATTACTTATTATGGATTGTATAAATCATGGTTTTAATTTAGAGATGTTTTATGATGTTCTAATGGTGAAAAGTATATTACGTCCAGATCTGATCTTTCCCTAATTTAAGTGTTAATATGGTTGTATTGATGATTTAATGATGGGATTATGTTGTTGGTATGATTGGGAAGGTGCTGTGCGAATTTGGTGTCGTTTGGAGGTCATTTGAGTATAGAAATCTAAAGTTAGAGTTGCCTTGTTTGCACTAGTAGGGTGATGATTGGTAATTGGTGTATTGTTGTTGGTTTTTAGGTTGTGTGTTCAAGGAAGTATCATTCTAAAGTCTTGAGTTGATTGTGCTAGTAAGGTAAGAACGTTGGTTACACTCCCAACTGAAAGTTATTTAGCCTTTAATTAGACTCTTCTAATTAGAACTTAATTACTCCTAATTAAGTTTAGTTAAGGATCTTTAGTTGCATGTAAGATTAAAGCATAAATAAGGTAATAAAACATGTTTTTATACCTTAATCAAGAGGAATTTTGACCTTCCTTCAAATGAAGGATCTTGAGCTTCTAATTAATGGGGATCCTCCCCCTTAGTCTTGAGTTTCCAAGTTAGGAAACCTCCTCCGTTGATCCACCAAAGTAGCTCTCCAAAATTCACCCAAAATAAGCTAGTATAAATAGGTGAATAAAACCCTAAAACCAAAATAAAATTAGCTAACACTTTAACTAATATTATTCTAGGTTTAGATAAGTGTTTTGATCAAGTTTTCATTGACATGCAATGAAGAAAACTTGATCTTAATGGTGTTTGAAGTTGGCTGATTTTTTAGAGAGAAAAATGGAAAATTTCTCTTTCTCTCTCTCTAAAATCAATATGTGAATGAAAAATGATGTGTTGTGTGTGTTTTGACCATAAAACACATTATATATAGTGTGGTGGCAAAATGACTATTTTGCCCTTACCAAATACACCCTTTAACATCTTATGTTACAATTTGGGTATAATTTGTACACTTATTTCTTTAAGTGTTTGTTAATTATTATATCATTATATAATAATTACTAATTATATCATTTTAGCTAAATTACAACTATTTGTAATTTAATTAGCTAATTGTCTATATTGACAATTCACACAAAAATCGTAATTTATACGACCAGAGTTCAGAACTCGCAAAACACTATCCGATATAATCAGTTAACTCTTTAACTGAAATATTAGGGTTTATATTATATTGTATTAAATACAAATATAATATCCTTTGGAGAAACTATCTTTAGCGGTGTGACCGAGAGGGAACAGTTGATTACCGTCGTCAAACGACAATAACGTCAAACTCTAGCCAGCCAACCGTTATCGATTTACGTTAATCAACTGACTTAGTATATATAATATATCTCAGGCTTATTCCTAATTAGATTTAATTTGTCAACGCATTATTGTCGGAGGACACCTACTCCAACAATCTCCCACTTGTCCGAGACAAGTCATGCGTTACCGATTCTCTTGTCCGTTATATCTCCCACTCAATGCGAAGTATCTTTCAGGTCAAACTTGCATTGGATCCTTATCAAAAGTGGTTTTCTCGATCTGGATTATGACTGTCTGACCGAAATATCTATCATAGATCTCTTCCGAGCGTGGCCAAGCATTTCCAGTCACAATTCCTCGAGTGGCCCAAAGATATTATACCCTAACGTGGGTGGACAATCCCTTCTTGACTTATTTTCTTTGTTTCATATAGTCGGTAATGACCCAATACATGCCCTTTTAGCCTCCTTTTACGGCACGACTTAGGACATAAATCAAAGTCACCACTTGCTGTATAAACTCAGACAAATAATCTCAGGTCAAAAGAATCGACTAATATGAATAATATAGATTATCTTCCCACGACCAGGCACAAAGGTTCTATAATTGGTCAAATGTCTGACAGGGTGTCTTCTACAGCCTGTCTATATAATCGGTTATTCATCTCCATGAACCTATGACTATTGAACTAGTCATCAACCGACTTACAATCTAGTTAATTGAGACGTCACCTCATTTTATGACTAGAGACAAAATAAACTGTTAATCCAGTTCACTTAATAGGGTTCAAATCGTCTCCACGACCTATTAGGAATTAAAAAAGTATATAATATATAATTCAGAATTTCATCAAAAACTGAATTAAAAGAAAAGTTTATTAAAACTTAAAACGATGAACTTATTCATTATATATATGTAAAAACTAATACACTTATTAATTTTACATCATATAATCTAACACATGTTAGGCATACGCCTCAAACCCATTGAGGCAACATGACCATTGTGTTTAGCCTGTGACAACGACTTGGTTAAAGGATCAACGATATTATCGTCTATCCTAACCTTACAAATCGATATATCTTCTCGTTCCACAAAGTCTCTAATTACATGCATGGAACTTTCTGAGTACATGTCTAGATTTATCACTAGACTTAGGCTCTCTAGCCTTAACTATTGCTCCACTATAGTCGCAGTAGATTGCAATAGGATCCGCTGCTGTAGGGACTACTCCTAATCCTTTCAGCAATTGCAGGATCTATACTGTCTCTTTTTCAGCTTCTGACGCTGCAATATACTCAGTCTTCGTTGTAGAATCCGCAGTCACTGTTTGCTTGGTGCTCTTCCAGCATATGACTCCACCATTTAGTATAAAAACATATCCTGATTGAGATTTTGAATCATCTCGATCTATTTGGAAACTAGCATCCGCGTAACCCTTTACACGAAGCTCAGAATCCCCTCCAAAGACTAAGAATGTGTCCTTAGTCCTTCTCAAGTATTTAAGGACGTTCTTAACGGCTATCCAGTGGCTTTCACCTAGATTGGCTTGGTAACGACTTGTCATACTCAAAGCATATGACACGTCTGGCCACGTACACATCATAGCGTACATGATCGAACCGATTGCAGAAGCGTAAAGTATCGATTTCATGCGTTCAATATCTTTAGGTTAAGTTGGACACTGAGCTTTACTCAGATTTATTCCACTTCCCATAGGTAAAAACCCTCTTTTAGAGTCTTTCATATTGAACTATCAAAAATCTTATCAATATAAGTTTCTTGACTTAATGCTAGTATTCTTTTTGATCTATCTCTATAGATCCGAATTCCTAGGATGCGTTGCGCCTCTCCTAAATCCTTCATCTGAAAAAGTTCCCCAACCAATCCTTATCGGAGTTAAGCATGGGGATATCATTCCCAATGAGTAATATGTCATCTACATATAGGATTAGGATAGTTACTTTACTCCCACTAAATTTCATGTATAAACAAGGTTCCTCGACACTTCGGATGAAACCATTTTGTTTAATCACATGGTTGAACCGATGGTTTCAACTCCGATATTCTTGCTTAAGACCATAATGGATCTCTTAAGTTTGCAAACTTTCTTAGGATTGTTTGGATCAATAAAACCCTCAGGTTGTGCCATATGCACATCCTCTTCCAGAAACTCATTCAGGAAGGCGGTTTTAACGTCCATCTGCCATATCTCATAATCATGGAAAGCCGCAATCGCTAAGATTATCCGAATAGATCTAAGCATTGCAACTGGCGCAAAAGTCTCGTCATAGTATAAATCATGAACTTGTGTAAAACCTTTAGCTACCAATCGAGCTTTGAAAATATCTTGATTTCCATCCACGCCGGTCTTGATCCTAAAGATCCATTTGCACTGAAGAACATTGGTTCCTTCAGGCAAGTTAACCAAATCCCATACTTGATTCTCGTACATGAAATCTATCTCGGATTTCATTGCCTCTAGCCATTTAGCAGAATTCGGTCCAGTCATGGCTGCTCTGTAGGTTACAGGCTCATTGCTTTCTAGAAGCAAAAAGTGATCACCACCATCCTCGATCACACCTAGGTATCGATCTGGTGGATGGCTTGATCTGCCTGACCTTCTACGAGTGGAAAATGGAACCACAGAGTTAGACGATTCAGGAATGTTTTCTGGCAAAACATCCTTAGCCTCGTTTTGCATTTGTGGCTCCTGAACTTCACTAAGTTCAAATTTTCTCCCACTTTGTCTTTTAGAAATAAATTCCTTTTCTAAAAAGACAGCATCTCGAGACACAAAAACTTTGTTCTCAAGACGATTGTAGAAGTAATATATATCCTCGAGTCTGTAAAGGATAACCTACAAAGAGACATTTATCTGATCTTTATGCAAGCTTATTGTCAGTCTTGTTTTTGACATATGCTTCACAACCCCAGATCTTGATAAATGAGAGGTTAGGAGCTTTTCCTCTCCATAACTCATATGGAGTTGTCGTAGCTGATTTAGTCGGAAATCTATTGAGTGTGAAAATAGCAGTTTGGAGAGCAAAACCCCAGAATGAATCAGGAAGCTCAGTCTAACTCATCATTGTTCGTTACATGATAGACTTCATTTGTCAAATCTAAAACATAAATTCCGTTTATAGATTTGGCAGCTCCGTACACCATATCATTAAATGAGAAGGTACAGCAGTTGTTTCGTATTGAAAATTCAAAACCTTCAGCGTCTAAAACAAAAACCGAAATTATATTCTTACTTAGAGTTGGTACAAAATAGCAGTTATTTAGATACAACTCTAGCCCTGAGGCCAGTGACAGAATATACGTTCCTAGTGATACGGCGGCTACTTTAGCTCCATTCCCGACACGGAGGTCAACTTCACCTTTTGCCAGCCGACGTGCCTTCGTCGGCCCCTGCAAGTGATTACAAAGGTGAGATCCACATCCAGTGTCTAATACCCAGGATGTGGTACTTGCATAATTAATGTCTATCATATATATACCTGGTTTCGACTTCTTCTCCTCCAGCTACTGTGTGCAATTTCGCTTCCAATGCCCGAAATTTCCACAATGGAAGCATTTCTGTTCAGGAGTCGCGCCTCTCTTAGCAATAGAATTGTTGCCCGAAGCAACTTTTCCTTTTCCTTTGCCACGCGCGGGTTTCTTACCCTTCCCCGCACCCTTCTTGAACTTCCCCTTTTGTTTTACCGCCTTGGATAAAACATCTCTATTCGCGCTCCCACTTGACACCAAATCCCTCTCATGTTGTACAAGCATGGCATGCAATTCATGAAGATTTTTCTTTAAATCATTCATGTTGTAATTCGTCCTAAAAGGATCGAATGTTGCAGGCAAAGAATTAAGCAGACGGTATACCGCAAAATCTTCAGAAATTGGGCAACCTAACTTTTCAAGAGTTTCAACATTCTCAATAAATTTGAGAATATGAGGACCAATTGGTTGGCCCTTTGAGAGCTTAGTCTCAAAGAAACTCGAAGCTGCTTCGTATTGAACTATTCGCGGCTTTTGCGAGAAACTAGTCGTGAGCCGAGCGAATATTTGATACGCACTGAAATCAATCATGCGTTTCTTTAAACGCGGGTGCATAGAAAAAATCAATACATTCTTAATCTGGTCAGATTCATGCTTGTACTCTTCATACATTTGTATCATTTCAGGGGTGACGTCGGGACCTGGAGCGGGAATCGGGGGTTCGTATAGAAAACGTTGTTTTCTATCAGATTGAAGGGCTAATCGCAGGTTTAACTCCCAATCAGTAAAATTGCTTCCATCCTCTTTTAGTTCATTCTTTTCCATAAAATTACGAAGCCATTAGTCTTTGGATAATACTGAATTGGACGTTTGAGCCATTTTCGAATTTTAAACAACAACGTGGGAAAAACAATCGATTAAATTCATCTTCAAATTCACATTAATATAATTATTTGTGAATTTAGGCATTTATATAATGATCTCTCTAAATTATATAAATGATTACGAGATCCGATCTTATATAAATTTAGGCACGCGGAGGGCGATACATCCCAAATTTATGTAATTTCGGTGAACCAACTCATGATTGATTCTAAACTTAGAACTCTCGGTTGATCGATTTCAACTAAATCAATCCTTTAGTCCCGTATTGCAAGACTTGTATTGCAAATCACGTCAAGATTAAACCAAAATTTACTCGTAATAACTTTTTATTAACCTACTCCCCCAAGGTAAAAAAGGAAACACCCCGCTAGGGCGAGCGTGCCCCTAATGAACAAGGGTTGCATAGGTGTGAATTGTGGAAGGACTAAATCTTGATTTTACAAATTTTTTTTGTGAGAGATCTTGTCATATTTTATCTATCGCTTTTAAGTGAACTAATTCTAGCGAGTCATGGATAATGGATATGACAATGTGGGATTTGCGTTTGGTTATAATTGTGCGAAAATTAATCCAAGCATGCATCAAATAAATCCAAGTCCTAGTATGGCCATCAGACTAGAACCTAATAAAAGCAATTAAACCTAAACTAGGCTTCAAAAGCTTCAAAGGATCCGTCTTCAATTCGATCTAGACTCACCAACCATTGGCTCCCCAAAAAGCGCCGGTCTTCAATATAAACAATTGTACATATGGACTGTCCTATTATACATTTTTAAAAAATAAGAAAATTATATATAATTACAAACCGGGGATACGAGATCGCAATTATTACAAACCAATCGGATACCGTCCTTACATTTCGGTACAGTACCAATACTATAGTACTCTATGGCCATACTATACCTAGAATCATGCATATAAGATCGAAAATCAGATTTCTAACTTTACGGTACAAGCAGCTCGAATCTTTTAGGAATTTCCGATTCTAACTCTTTAGAATCAATAATCAACACTTAAAACACCTTTTAAGTTTAAACTAACCACCAACAAATTAGTTTTTCAATATTTAGTCTCCACTAAAATTGAATTAATTAGTTTAATTTGATTATATTTGCTAACTATTTGTCCAAAAATCACATAATAAACCCGAAAATATCTAAATAAATCATAACTAATTATGAAAAAATTTAGAAATTATTTCATTCTGTGATTTAAGCTCACAACCAGTAGCTAATTAAGGAAAAAAATATGCAAAATTATTTTGGTCATTTTCTCTTAAGAAATCAATTTTCCACCATTTCTATTATTACTAACTAATAACAAATGGCCAATAAAATTATGAAATAATATCTGGAAATTATACTCATTATAATTATGGAAAAATTATAAATTTCCTAAATTAACAAAATCAACATGCATGTTAATCTAATTTCCAATTAATTAGAAAATAGCATAAATCTTGTTAAAACAACCAAAAATAAGCAAAATTACCAAATAAATTCCTAAAACACCATAATTTTGGCTGGAGCATCCACATGCCCAAAAAATCACATGAAACTTTAGTTTTTATGATAAAACCAATTTTTATCATTAAAAATTAATTAAGTCATTAATTAACCTAATTAAAGCTTAAAATTAACATGCAACTTAAACTGAAGCTCTGATACCACATGAAAGTTATTTAGCCTTTAATTAGACTCTTCTAATTAGAACTTAATTACTCCTAATTAAGTTTAGCTAAGAATCTTTAGTTGCATGTAAGATTAAAGCATAAATAAGGTAATAAAACATGTTTTTATACCTTAATAAAGAGGAATTTTGACCTTCCTTCAAATGAAGGATCTTTAGCTGCTAATTAATGGGGATCCTCCTCCTTAGTCTTGAGTTTCCAAGTTAGGAAATCTCCTCCCTTGATCCACCAAAGTAGCTCTCCAAAATTCACCCAAAATAAGCTAGTATAAATAGGTGAATAAAACCCTAAAACCAAAATAAAATTAGCTAACACTTTAGCTAATGTTATTCTAGGTTTAGATAAGTGTTTTGATCCAGTTTTCATTGACATGCAATGAAGAAAACTTGATCTTAATGGTGTTTGAAGTTGGCTGATTTTTTAGAGAGAAAAATGGAAAATTTCTATTTCTCTCTCTCTAAAATCAATATGTGAATGAAAAATGATGTGTTGTGTGTGTTTTGACCATAAATCACATTAAATATAGTGTGGTGGCAAAATAACTATTTTGCCCTTACCAAATACACCCTTTAACATCTTATGTTACAATTTGGGTATAATTTGTACACTTATTTCTTTAAGTGTTTGTTAATTATTATATCATTATATAATAATTACTAATTACATCATTTTAGCTAAATTACAACTATTTGTAATTTAATTAGCTAATTGTCTATATTGACAATTCACACAAAAATCGTAATTTATACGACCAGAGTTCAGAACTCGCAAAACATTATCCGATATAATCAGTTAACTCTTTAACTGAAATATTAGGGTTTATATTATATTGTATTAAATACAAATATAATATCCTTTGGAGAAACTATCTTTACCGGTGTGACCGAGAGGGATCAGTTGATTACCGTCGTCAAACGACAATAACGTCAAACTCTAGCCAGCCAACCGTTATCGATTTACGTTAATCAACTGACTTAGTATATATAATATATCTCAGGCTTATTCCTAATTAGATTTAATTAGTCACGCATTATTGTCGGAGGACACCTACTCCAACACCAACCACGTGATCTAACCCTCCAAGACTATCTTTTCTTTAATCCTAACCTTGTCTTCAATAACCATTGCTCACAGATTGTTCTTATCGTTTGTGCTACTATTCTTGTATCTATCTTTGCTTGAAATTAACCTTGCAGCAACAAGCCTTTCGTCTCATTACCCGGCCCTTCGGCCTCCTTGTTTTGCGGACCGGCTCGGCCTCTCGGCCGGCTCGGTTGTTCTCGGCCACTCGGCCTCTCGGCCGAATTTGCTTTCGTTTGTTGTTTCTTGTGTTTCAATAATGTGATTTTGTGTGTTTAATGTTGTGTTGTTGATTATATAATATGTTGTTGAATGCGCGCGTAAAAGTGTACACTAATAATTGAATGATGATGATGATGATGATTACCACCTAGAGTAAGGTGACGCGGCCCGGATCGGTCACCTCTGTATCTTTGAATAAAGGGAGTCTGTGGTCGGTTAGCTACTGGTTCCTAATAGGCTTACCTCCTAGAGGCTTCGCATCCCACCTGGCCTTCTAGAGAGGGGTGGGCACACTTCAAGTCATTAGGGGTTGTTTTGTAGTACTCTAGCTCGCGTTGGTTCGAGATTGTGGTTGATGTGGGGTAGGAACCCAGCCTTGATTAAATGAATGTAATGAGACCATTGAATCTTCTAACGATATGATGACTAACGCACTGTTCTATTGTTGTAACGTTTGTCTATTATTTGTTAGCTACGCGCCTCAAGGCGCGTATCTTTTGTAACCATGTATCTCGTAAATTCTTACTCAACCTGTATGCTGAGGTTCTTCCTTCTGGTTCGTTCCCTACCATGTTCTGGGGCCTATGTCATTCTTTGATGACATAGTTGACAGGTCTTGATGCTTGGATGCTTGCTAGGAGAGTTGTGGTGCATGCTGGGGAATTTATAAACATTATTTAAGTTTTAATTTCATTTGGATTATGTATTGGGGATTTCGTTTTGAGAATTGTAGTTCGACATTTTAAGACTTCCGCTGTTTTGTCTTTCATTGGATTATTATAATCGAATTTCTAGCCTAACAATTGACTTGGTAGTTAATTGTGGCGTGACAATTCTAAATTATTTCTATTTATAATTCAGTCAAAATTTAGGGTTGTTACAATCATGTTGTTTCGTGTACAGGATTGGTTGGCGTCAAGCATCGGCATAATGCTGTTCGTGACACGCTAGTTGATATGTGTTATCGATCAGGGGTCTCAGCTGGAAAGGAGGTTGACATTCGTATGATTGGTGCTGATGGCCGACATCTTCACCCAGCAGACGTGCTGCTTTATTCTTGGGACAGAGGGCGCGACGTTTGCGTCGATTTGACTGGGACGTCGCCCTTGACTCAGACTGGATTGACCGATTTCGAACCAGGTAAGGTGGTGCGAGAAGCGGCCGATCGTAAGCGTGCTAAGTATGAGTCTAGGTGCGCTGCTTTGGGTTATGGCTTCCTTCCCTTCTCTTTCTCCACTGTGGGGGAGTTGGAGCCCACAGTTGTTGCTCTGCTTAAGCGGATCCAGCAGTTCTCAGAACGCAGGATATTGGTGCGCAGGGTGCAGCTCATATATTTAATAAGATTGGTTTTTCCATAGCAAAGGGTGTGGGGACTCAGATCGTATCTCGGCTCCCCACCAACTTCTTGTAAATTATTATTGATTTTTAGTGATAATAATACGGATATCTAAATAGTGCATCGGTGCATATTCATCGACATTGCTTATGACCGGAGCTAATCCATGTATATTTTACCGTTAGCTCTATTGAGTGCTTTGTTGAATGGTAGAATGTGGATAACTTCTATTTAATTCTACAATAGGAGTAATAGTAACAGAGTACGCTAGCCCCAAAAGAACCACCACTTTCAACTGTAAATTATGTATACATGGACTTAAAGCTGTAACAACCCTAAATTTTTGACCAACTATAAATAGAAATAAATTTAGAATTGTCACGCCGCAATGGACTACCAAGTCAATTGCTAGGCTAGAAATTCAACTACAATAAACCAACGGAAAACAAAACAGCGGAAGTCTTTAAATGTCGAGCTATAGTTCTCAAAACGAAACCCAAATTACATAGTCAAAACGAAATGAAGTTTGAGTTAAAACAAAGTCTTTCGAAAACCCCAACATGATCAGCTTCGTAAGCATGCAGCCATATCATCAAGACCTGTCAACTATGCCATCGAAGATTGACATAGGCCCCAGAACACGGTAGGGACGAACCAGAAAACAGAACGTCAGCACAGGCTGAGTAAGAAATAACAAGCATAAAGAACAAATAAGATACGCGCCTTGAGGCGCGTAGCTAACAAGAACGAATTCACGTTATAACATAGGAATATCAATAACAACAGAGTGCATTATCAAAAGAGCATCGTCGCTCAATATATAAATTACTTAATCATATTTTCAGCCAGGGTCCTACCCCATAGCCCCCACTTAACGAACTTTGTTCGAGTTAGAGTTGTAATTATCGCCCTAATAATCCCGAGTGTGCACACCCCTCGCAAGATAGGCCGGTAGGACGAGCTCCCATCTAGGAGGAAGACTATTAGGAAGTCGGTAGCTAATCCGACCCATAGTACCTTGATCAGAGGTATATCAAACGATGATCGGCCGAGCCGAATCCATCGTACTCTAGGTGGAGTCATTTATTTTCTTTCATCCGTTTTATATACGTTATTCACGCGTGCATTATTTGACGATACAAATTATAATGATCATAATCGATAGATACTTGAAGCGAAACAAAAACACAAGCGACAAACATACACACCACTCGACCGAGTGGCCGAGTGGTGGTCTCGGCTAGAGGCCGAAGGGCCGAGGAAGGCAAGGATCGACCGAGAGGCCGTGTGGGAGTATGGTGGTCGAAAGACCGCAACGAATATCGATATGACGGAAAAGAAATACGCTCAATGATATAATTTAGGCACAAGCGAAACGGATAATGAGAATGAACGTATAAAGCAAGAATATATGATGTTCAAGCGGATTAGTGTATCAATTCAAACAAGATAGTGATTAGTCAAGAGGATTGTGATCAACGTTCTTACCTTACTAGCGAAATCACAAGATCAACTCAAGACTTTAGAACGGTACTTCCTCGAACACACAACCTAAAATCAATCAACAACACACTAATCACTAACCATCACCCTACTAGTGCATCCAAGGCACTCTAACTTTGGATTTCAACATTCAAACGACCTCTAAACAACACCAAATTTGCACAACACCCTCCCAAGTACTAACAACATTAATCCATCAATAAATCATCATAATAACAACTTAAACATCCAAATTAGGCAAAATTCAGAAATGGGCAGAATGTATATTCATAATCAAAACACCATGAAACGTCCCCAAATTGAAACTAAGGTTTACCCATCTCATGATAAATATCTCCACCAAATTTCACATCAATCCACCCATAAAATCACCCCAAAATTCATAAGAACCCTAATTTCAAAAGCCCTAAATTAGCATTCAATTATTCATGCATCAAAACCACAATTAAACATGATTATAATCTAATAAAGCGATTCCCACAACCACAATCATGTTTAAACCATAATTAACATGAAATTAAGAAAGCCCTAATTAGAAACTATGAAAGAGGGTGTAGAAACATACTACTCTTGATGTAAAACCAAGAGAGAGGGTCGGCTAGGGTCGACGGCGGCGAAGGTGGTGGTGATGCGTGGCTCTTCCTCCTCTTCTTCTCTTCTCCTTTCTTTCTCTCTTTCTTCTCCTGCTTCTCTCGTGCGACGTGAGTGAGTGAGGGACGGTTTGAGTGTTTTTTTTTTCTTTTGTAGAAAATAGGAAGGGTTTAGTAAGGGTATTTTGGTAATTTCGCCAAACAGTTGCCCAATTAGGAAAAACGTCTCTAAACGGAAGATATACCCTAATTTCCCAAAATAGATTTTCATACCCTTAAAACGAGATTCTCCCAATACTTGTACAATTCAAGTAACCCAAAAATATGGGGTGTTACAAAAGCCTTCTGTAAGGGGCACCACTTTCGCTGGTACCCTAGCCTGCAATTTTGATACTACTTGACGAATGTCCTGGGATTAAGACAAAAAGTTGTGTCAGGATATATCCAACGGATACATGAACAACATACACACAGGCAAGAAGAGAGAATTTACCCCGAGATGATAGCGTGAAGAAAAATGCGTTAACAAAACGGTTTTGTTTCGTATCCATTTGGCATGTTCCAAGAGCTGCAGTTAAACTAAAGTTCAGTGATACAATTCTGATGAGCTGAACGTCATTGTACGAATACTGTAATGTTTCAGTTAAATCTGCAGCAGAGTTTGCTAGAGCTTATGCGCATTAGCTAATAAGACAACATAAACACAGATGTTTATCAGAAATTTTCATTTCGGTGTCTCAATCACTAGTCACTGCACACCAGCATGCCACCATAAGTGGAATGTTTCAAGGACATTAGTGCGCCAAGGTTGGGTCTATTTTTTATACTCAGTTCGTATGTGCATCTTCCGCTGCCCGTGGACCAATGCAAAAGGCTTTATAAAACTAACTCAAAGTCTCAAACATACACGAGTATTAAATCTTCATGAGATCAAGCATACGATCATTGAAGACAGAACCCTAACATCCACTACAATGCATGCACTTGATGTTAGTTGTAATCCTTAAAACATCCGTTCAATAACAAAATGTTATGCATCTGATTGTAGCAGTCACAAACCAGAGAACATCCAAAAGTTATGCCGTAACATAACCCCCACCCCCTTTATCCCTCGCATTATTGACTGGCTGGCACTCTGGTGCATATTCAACTGAATATTAAAATTTTTACCTCCATTGTCAGGAGGAAAAGAGGCACCAAGGCACCAGATGGCAAAAGGCTCCCACTACAGTTAGCCATTTCCCACTACAAGAAGTGTATGACGTTAAAAATGATACTCTTGGTGGAAATAACAATTTGCCCCAAGAGTGTTTGATCGGATTTACATACATGTTCCCGATAAATAAAAAGATTTCAGATAGAAGCACTAAATACCTCAAACAAATGTGTATGACCGCGCTCACGTGCTTGCTCGACACTGAATCCATCATCCAGAAAAGTTGCCTGTTGATTGCTATTCAGAAAGAAAAGAAAAGATGACTCAAAGGTACACAGATGAAAGGCAACCCTTTCGAAGACCCCAATTGAACTATGAATATCTATGACAACATATATATATATATATATCGCTCGAAAGATCAATATCACCGGTCAATGCGTCAAAATTGGTGAAGTTTTAAACCTCCACTTGGTATGAAAATTTTTAGGATCAAATATACTACTGAATTACAAGGCCAACCCCACGAATTGGAATTACCTCAGTAATTAAAAGCTTTGCCCTTAGTGCGTCAGCATTTTGTGGATCCAGCAGAAAATCTGAAGTTGTGTCTCCTGTGAATGCTACCTCTGGAGACAATATCATGTCTGTAATCTAAACAAATTTCAGAGTCAAAAAGCTATTAAAAGCAGGGTAGGAAGAACATCACACCGAAACTAACCTCAATGCCAGATTTCTTCAGTTTCTCGATTTGTTTCCCTTTCAAATGAACGTACTGCTTCTTTAACATATTTCCTAATTGAATAGATGACATATCCCTGAAATCAAAAGGAGGAGCTACCAGATTACAACTTCTAGAGCTGTAGAAAATCCAAAATGAGAAAAGATTCGTTTATAGTACTCTAGACCATGCAAAGTACAGTCAAAATGAAATCTTATTACAGGCTACAGCACAAACGTCATTTTGACATCTATTTAATTTTCTGCAAATTATGCAGGATTAGATGAGAATGGATGTTCTGCCAAACTCCTATGTTACTCATTCTCTCGTAAAGAATCTGCATAGATATGTTTTTGGTCTCAGATTTGACAACATTAAAAGATTTCTCTTTCTTTTGGCTTAATATGAAATGTCAAGTACTCAACATGGGTTTTTAAGGAAACATAAAAAAAAAATAAAAAAAAAAAAAAAAAAAAAAAAAAAAAAAAAAAAAAGGTTACACGCAATTATTGCTCCTTTTTCTGCTTAGCAATAACAAATAAGAAGCTTGTATTCTAGGATGCACATGTATTAACCTATCCACACCATAAAACGAAGCTAGAGAAACATTGTACTCATGAACGCAAACAAAAGAATACATGGCTGGGTATAACATGATGAGTTTTGAATGGTCGAACAACCAGGTGTTCCCGTAATTCATATGTTTCACCTTCAGCAGACAACATAAACAAATCAAAATGGAAGGCCGTTCCTTTCAATAAATAAGAATGCTAGAAACAAATAAAACCAGTATACATATACATACCAACATCAAGTGCCACCAAATCAAAACAAAGGTCCACCTGACCCATAGACCTATGAATGTCAAACAACTTCTCTACATCCTCTTTGAGGCAGGGTGGGACAAAGATGGTTGGTGGTTTCAAGCTGTACAGAGCACGAGTTGCAACATACATCGGTAATCCTCCCTAGAGAAGCAATGCAAACACATCTGAGTAGGCAGAAAGGAGTAGGAACATGATTTAACCATTTAAAGCCAATAGAGCATAGAATAAACTACAAATTACGGATCCGAGTAGCTAGGAAATTAACCCAGCCCTTATTAAATATACCGTAGGTTTTTTTTTTTCTTTTTTTTTTTTTTTTTACAAACAATAGCATGCCTCATCTCAAGGGTCACAGAAGTAAAGCTCAGCCTTTGTTACACATATTCAAACATAAATCACAACAGCATGGCTCATCACCAAGATTAATGACTAAATCACAGGAACCTTGTTCCACAAAATTTTGTTGACTCAAAACTGCCATTGAACTACTGGTCATCTTCATTGGTTCAAAGAGAACAACAAAGTGGCAGACTGGTGTTGGAATCTCACGGCCTCACCTAAGGAGTTGAACGTTAAACCATCTATGCACAGCTGACATAGTAAGTAGTGATTATGACACCACTATACATTACCATGTGATTTCAGGCGAACCATTAACACACATACAACAGCAACAACATTACCTTGCCTCAAACTACTCTCCCCAGTGCGTGGAAAGGTAAAGGCAGGGAGGGTCGCAGCCTTACCCTTACACTAAAACATAGAAGGCTGTTTCTGGACACATCCCGACAGACTCTCGTTTCACATAGAAGGCTGTTTCCGGACACATCATGCTAGGGCTTCGAAATCCCTCGGGTAGATGAGCCTTGGGAAATAGTGTTAACCCGTGGATGTCTAACCATGGTTTAGCTTGGGTCATACCCTTCAAGACGTCTTTCAGCTTGTTTATCTCATCCTCTAGTCTACTCGGCACCATCTCCTGGTGCACGGAGGGAGGTCCTAAGTTGAAGGGTACTCCAATCTCGGAGGGGACGGGTGGTCTCAGTATGTGATCACGTTGCATATTGAAAATGATTTGTTCGACCGTGACCTGACGGTCCAGTATGGTTTGCATCATTACTTTCAGCTCACTCATAGCATCGGAATGGGGGTAATCCGGTTGTCATTATCATTGCTCCCTTGAGCATCAGCCATTTCAGACGGTGGTTTTGGTGACTCACAAATAGGTGCTCGAACTAATCTAGACCCGGATCGAAGCCAAAGGGTTGACCTACAAATTGAGGAGAGACGGTTTAATAATGGTCGTGAGAGAAACGTAATTTTATTGATCGTGGGAGATGAAACGACAAAACTCATTTACAAGAGTGTTTTGGGAGAATTCTTTTATTCATCTTTAGATTGATAGTTTCTTTTTGATGTTGAATTTACAAATTCAAAAACTTTGGTATTTGGAAAAAAGTTGTGATATTTACAAAAGTAGAAAAGAAAGCTTGTGTATATTAACAAAACTTTGTACAAGGTTGAGTATTAAAAGGTTGTGTATATCGACAAGGTTGGAGGGGTAGTGCCCGCATCCATGAGGACTGCCTACGTATCTCTTTCGGGAAATCAGGGCGACGTAGTTCGGAAGTGAACTACGGAAAGGTAGATTTCAAAAAGACCCTTTTATCTTTTGAAAAACGGAGACCCTATTATCTCGTTTGATTGGTTGGAGTAGATTTTGTTAGATCGTTGAAGGTTTGAATGAGACGCTATTATCTCGTTTGAATTTTAAAAAACATTTTGTTTTTGAGGTTTGAGTTTCTTTCTCTTTTGGGATTTTCTTTGGATTTTTAAACTTCTCGGTTTGAAAATGGGAGAGGTTTTTATTGTAAGTGGAAAAAAGAATTTTCTCATTACAAAACAAAAATAGTGGAGGTTGGATTTGATTGTAAAAAAAAAAAAGTTTATTTACAAAAGGAATTGAGTGTGATGGTATTTACAAGTAAAAAACCTCATTTTCATTTTTGAAAAACTTTTGAGAGTTTTATTTACAATTTTCAAAAAGAATAATAGAGTTAGTAGTCAGCTTGTTGGTTTGTAAACATTTGATTTTGTATTGAAGAAAAAGGTTATTTAAAAATTTTCTTTGAAACAAAAAAACTTTTTACAAAACAATAAAATGTGTGTATTTACACGAAATTGAATTTTGAAAACGATCGGAAAATTTTGACACTTATGTTAGACAAGACTCGTGAGGCAGACTCGAACTCGACAAATCAAAAGAATGACTATGTGTGTAGACGTAGTAACGACGCTAATCAACCATGCGTTGGTCCATGTGTCCTACACTCAGACTCAAGGTGGTTGATTAAGGTATTATTTTTTTTCAAGTGACCTCGGCGCACTCCATTGTGCCTCCGAGGGTTGAACGCTCTTGCATAGCCGGTCCTCAATAAGTCGCGGATACAAGTTTATGCTCTTAAGCATTTTAATAATCTTTTCTTCTATTCCTGATCCGGCCTCGATAAGGATAGGTGTCAGGCCTAAAATCGGCTTTTCTAAAGAACAACATCACAGTGCAGTGTGTGCGGACCGAATTCAAACAGGCATTCCCAAACACACGTAATTTCACATATATACATGCTAGAGCAAGAATATACAAAAGCGATGGATCTACGCAATCAATACACGTCATCGATTCTAAAGAAGGAAATGATGTACTTTCAGGTCAAGGCCTCGGAAAGAACTTAGTTTATTTTTTTGTATAAAAAAAATAAAAGAAATTAAATATCCCCAGCGGAGTCGCCAGACTGCAGGGCTCGCAAAGTGGTTTGTGTTTGATGGTTATTGAACTAACCGAGATTTGATTGTTGAAAACTTAGAGTCGCCACCCTGTCTTCACCCCGACAAGGAAGGGTTTCAAAACATGTTTAAAAAGCACAAGTTCGAAAATAAATGAAAATTTTTTAAGGAAAAGCTTTCTAAAACCAAAAAAGACTCCATGCGCCCTAAGGCAAAATTCCGTTTATTGTTTATTCACATTCGGAAAACTAGTCTACGAAATAGAGAAAAAGGGTTCGGGGGGTAGCGGCTAATATCCGCGAAGGTAGGTGGATGGATCCACATGGTAGATATCATTCCACTGGGGAAATGATCGGGTTGGTTCCACTAGGGATATCACCCATGTGAAGGTAGAGATGGTTTTTACATCGCTTGGAAGGGATAGAAAGTCGTTACACTCAAAGTCGTGCTATTGAGAGACTTTATAGATGACTCACATTAGAGTCAAGTCGATCCACGTAGAATAGAGCAAGGTATATTCCGCTTGCATCTATGTGTCTCTCGTCGAGACGGCGATCGCCATTGATCATCATGCCTCCTGAACCAAGCATGTGTAACACCCCGCAATTTTCGGGAATATATTTAATTCGGGTGTTACTAATTATATTAAATTTAGGATATTACGGCTTATTTTGGGAACAATTATAATAATTTTCGGAATTACTAAAGAAATTTCATTAGCTTTTATAAATATCTAATTAGGAAATTACCATTTTACCCCTTACTTCAATACTAAGTAATTATACATATAAATCTCATTTCCACCGCTACAACCATACTCATCATCTTCGTCGTCGTCTCGCCATTCACTCTCCTAGATAAACTTCAATTTCATTTGCTCATATCTCCTTGTATTCGGCTCCGTTTTCAACGAAAATTATACCACGAAATGTCTCTCTTTCTCTTCTACATAAAGTTATGAATTTGTTCTCCTATCGTTCAACTCGTACCGATGTCGATTTTAATTGTATGATTGTTTTAAGCTTGATTAGTATGATTATACTTGTTTTGAAATTCTTATTATTGATTAGTATGATTATTAGAAGATTATAGGTTGTTTTTATTGATGATTTGAAGGATCGTATCCTTCGATCAAGTGTCATTTCCGATAATAAAGAAGATTATATTACGAGGATATTATATTCGGTAATATTAGGTAGTCGTAGTGTTTTGCTAGAAACCAACTACGGTCTGTTGGTTTAATGATTAAGCCGACTACTAACTATTATCGAGTCCTACAGGGTCACACGCTTAGAGTCTCGAACCAGGTCTAAGACGATAATATCTAATGGGTTATTAGTTATTATTGGGCTTAGGGTTTTACTGAGTGATTAGGTTATTTACTGTATTAAATATACTCAGAGTATATATGTACAAGAGAGCTGTATTACGTAATACACAACATACAGAGTAATTGACTCTAAACCTAATCACACGTACAACACACAGCCTACTCAAGAAAAACGTGAGACTGTCTCCCAGCGTTCTTGCAGACAAGACTTGAGGAATCTGGTTCGGTGCTCGCGTGGACTGAGTAGAGGGGTCGCGTTTGGGATCCTGTTCCTCCTATAATCTGAGCAATTGTTACACGCATCAAGAGGTGTGATTATTTGTATCGATCCTATTAATCTATGTATGCGATCTTGGGTTAAATGCACGAAAACCGTTTTCCTAATTCCGCTTTTTAGCATCTAAAACCCTATAGTGGTATCAGAGCGAGGTTACATAAATTAATAGTGACCAAGATTAATTTTGATAAGTGATGCATGTTAATTATTTCATTTCAATTTAGAATATTATGTTGTGGTTAAGTCGTTCTATGAAATTCGATTTCGATTAATTGTATGTGTAAAATTATGATTTTACAAAAATCGCACGCATTACTCATAAAATCAAGAAATTCGTTTCTATCATTTTTCCAAAATTCTAATTGAACAGAAAACGTGTTTTTGGGTCAATTAGAGTATAAATCGAAATTAGGTCAAAATTGAATTGGGGAAATTTGTTTAACCAATTATTTTGTCAAAAGTTTCAATTAAAAATTAAGCAAATTAAAATTCGCTTCTTCCATGCTTAATTTTTTCAATCAAACTCACGAATTAGAACAATCGAATTTCTTAATTGGGTTCAAAATTTTCGAAATTAAAATCCCCAATTTGAAACTCGAATCTTGATTAATTGGGTAATTTAGGGTTCGAATTTATTGAGAAATTTCGATTGTTGTATAAGTCTTTCTTCAGTTAATTGATTAGAGGATAAAATTTTAATCCAAAAATCGTTTTGGGTAAATTTTTGGTCGAAAATCAATCAAAAAAAACAAATTTCGCAACTCACCTGATGGACGCCGTGGCTGGACTGGGGCGGCGTGATCTGGGTTGATGGTGTTGACCATCGGACTCGGGTCGCGAAATCAGGTAAAAACCCTACTTGTGCAACTGTTGCTGCGCGCGCGAAACGCGAGGACGAGCGCAGAGGAAGTGGCCGCTCGGGCTAATTCGTGGGCGTTGCTAGCATCGTCGAGTGTTGCACTCGGTGGTGGGAGCATTGGCTCAGCTGGGCTCGGTAGAGATGTTGATTGAACAGTGTGTTAAAATGAATTGGGGAAGATGAGATTTGTGAGTCGATGGCTTGTGCGTGATGTTTGATTGTTTGATCTGGTTATCAAACAAATGTTGATGGTCATCTTGGCCTTTTCGCTGCTTTTGACCTCTATATTTTTTTTGGGGGGGGGGGGGTTGTACACGTATTGACGTGTGTTATGCAGTTGGCTAAGTAGGATTTGACCAATTTGTTGGTGTTATTAAATCCACGAACGACTTATGATTATTTCGAATAATACCACTTAATTAATATTGATTGAAATGAAATAATAAAATTCTTATATGATTAATTTGTTAATTATGAGCATGCTAATTTTATGTGTTTAATTGTTAAATGCTCTTTTGTGTTTAAATCGTTTAAATGCATGTTTATTTTTTTAATATGTTTTATTGAATGAATGATTATAATATGTGATATTATTGTGGAGGTGACTAATATGGCCCAAAATAGGATAGAAAATACGGTCTGCGTACCGTTATATATTTTCGTAATAGAAATACGGTCTGCGTACCGTTATGTAAAAACATCATTTCAGTTTCAGTTTTGGATTCAGAGGGTTATTCATTTAATATTAAGAATAATTGATGTTCTATTTATATGAATGAGATGTTGTATGCCAAAGCAAAGTTAATTAATGGTCTTTACATACTTGATTTAAAGAGCCATATCTATAATGTAAATAATAAACAGCAAAAATCAAAAGATTCTAATCTCGCTTATTTGTGGCATTGTCGATTAGGTCACATTAATAAGAAACGTATACAAAAACTCCAAAGGGATGGGGTTTTAGCATCGTTTGATCTCGAATCTTTCGATATTTGCGAATCATGTTTAATGGGAAAAATGACAAAGTCACCTTTTACTGGAAAAGGAGAGAGCGCTAGTGATCTATTGGGACTCATCCATACTGATGTATGTGGACCAATGAGTACACAAGCTCGAAGCGGATTCAGTTACTTCATTACTTTTACTGATGATTTAAGCAAATACGGGTATATCTACTTAATGAAACAAAAGTCTGAATCATTTGACATGTTCAAACGATTTCAAACTGAAGTGGAGAATCAACTTGGCAAGAAAATTAAAACATTACGTTCGGATCGTGGTGGGGAATATTTGAGCCGAGAATTTGATAATCATCTAGCAGATTGTGGAATTCTTTCACAATTAACTCCCGCAGGAACGCCACAATGGAATGGTGTGTCTGAAAGGAGGAATAGAACCCTATTAGATATGGTTCGCTCGATGGTGGGTTTTGCCGATCTTCCAATATCCTTTTGGGGATATGCTCTCGAGACTGCAGCATTTAACAGGTCACCATCAAAAGCTGTGGATAAGACACCATACGAGATATGGACAAGAAAAACTCCTAAATTGTCTTTTCTGAAAATCTGGGGTTGCGAAGTCTATGTAAAACGGTTACTGTCAGACAAACTCGGACCCAAATCAGATAAATGTTTCTTCGTGGGTTACCCCAAAGAAACAAAGGGGTACTACTTCTACAATCCAAATGAGCGCAAGGTGTTTGTTGCTCGTGATGGTGTCTTTTTGGAAAGAGATTTCATTTCCAAAAAGGCAAGTGGGAGTAGTAGTGTGTTTCTCGAAGAAAATCGAGATGAGCAACAAACGAATGTGGTTGGTCCCACATCAGAGACGGGCTGGCCGGATTCCAACGTCCCTTCGGGGAATGTGGAACAAGCTCAGAGGATGGCGTATTCCATGCGCGAATCCTCTTCCGTCCCACTAGAATCTAATTCTAACGAAGATTCACAAGATGTTGTGACTTCTTCTCCTGTTGCTAATAACCCACGTAGATCGAGTAGGCCACGGGTACCGTCGAGAAAATATGTGGATTTTCTTTTGACAAAGAGTCACGATATCTTACTTTTAGAAAGTGAAGAGTCTACCACCTATAAACAAGCTTTGATGAGTGCAGACTCCGTAAAATGGCTTGAAGCCATGAAATCTGAGATGGATTCCATGTCTGAAAATCAAGTATGGGACTTGGTTGATTTGCCAGATGGGGTAAAACCTATCGGTTGCAACTGGGTTTTCAAATTGAAAACAGACAAGGATGGAAACATAGATGTTTTCAAAGCAAGATTAGTTGCAAAGGGTTTTAAGCAGATTCATGGTATAGACTATGATGAAACTTTCTCCCCAGTTGCAATGCTTAAATCCGTCCGGATACTCCTAGCGATTGCAGCTCATTACGATTATGAGATCTGGTAGATGGATGTCAAAACAGCCTTTCTTAATGGTTATCTGAAAGAGGATGTGTACATGACACAACCTGAAGGTTTTGAGGATCCAGATAATCCTAGTAAAGTATGCAAACTTCAGAAATCTATTTATGGATTGAAGCAAGCATCTCAGAGTTGGAACCTTCGCTTTGATGAGTCGGTCCAATCATTTGGCTTTCTCAAATGTGCAGGAGAACCCTGTGTGTATAAGAAAGTTAGTGGGAGTGATGTTGTCTTCTTAATCTTGTATGTAGATGACATACTTCTCATTGGAAACAATATTCCAATGCTGGAATCTGTAAAGGTTTGGCTTGGAAAATGTTTTTCAATGAAAGATTTAGGAGACGCAGAGTACATTCTTGGAATCAAAATCTATAGGGATAGATCCAAGAGGATGATAGGACTGAGCCAAGGAATTTATATTGATAAAGGTCTTAAGAGGTTCGGCATGGAAAACTTTAAAAAAGGTTTTCTACCTATGCAACATGGCATACATCTTAGCGAGACTTAGTGTCCTAGAACACCTGATGAGCTGAAACAGATGAGCTCGATTCCTTATGCTTCAGTCATAGGATCGATCATGTATGCTATGATTTGTACTCGCCCAGATGTTTCATATGCTTTAAGCGTGTGTAGCAGATACCAATCACGTCCAGGTGTACCACACTGGAGTACAGCTAAGAACGTTCTGAAATACTTGAGAAGGACTAAAGATGATTTCTTAGTGTATGGAGGTGAGGATGAACTTATCGTTGAAGGATATACCGATGCAAGCTTCCAGACTGACAAAGATGACTTCAGATCCCAATCTGGATATGTTTTTCGTCTGAATGGAGAAGCAGTGAGTTGGAAGAGTTCAAAGCAGAGCACGGTGGCTGATTCTACAACTGAAGCTGAGTACATTGCTGCTGGTGAAGCAGCAAAGGAAGCTGTTTGGATGGTGAACTTTATTGGTGAACTTGGTGTTGTTCCTAGTGTTGCTAACTGAATAGACCTTTATTGCGATAATAATGGTGCTATTGCTCAAGCAAAAGAACCAAGGTCACACAGTAAAGCCAAACATGTGCTCAGGAAATTTCATATCATTCGCGAGTTTGTCAAACGAGGAGATGTGAAACTTTGCAAAGTACATACGGATGCTAACATTGCAGATCCATTGACTAAACCTTTACCGCAATCAAAGCATGATAGTCATATTCGAGATATGGGTATCAAACACGTTGGAGACTGGCTTTGATTTTGTATGATTTTGAAATTATGAATTTGTTCATGGTTTGATTTATACACTACGATTATGTTTGTTATTATTGCGAAACGTTGTTTCACGATCTATTTAATTATGGTTTAGAAATTAAATATTGTCCAGAATAATTTACTATTTCAAAGAGGTTTGTCAAAATGTTATTTGACAAATGAAACCCTATTTAGTGAACTGAAATTATAAATTGGATTTGAGTCCCTAGTATAAGTCATTTGTAATGGACAGACTAATGACACGGAAATACTAGTTTGGAAGTTGATTGATGGTGCTGTTTCATGGACCATAGGGACATTGGATGTCTAGTCGATTACATGGATATATACTAGATAGCATATATTGGACTGACCCACTGTGCAATTCCGTAAATTACATTTGGAATTCGTAGTGATTATTATGGTAAATTCCTTAGACATGAGTGCATCATTTCTCCTATGAAAGGATTGGTATTTCTTTGATCTTGCTCAACGTCATGCTGTAAAAGGGGACTATAAAGGCAATGATTGGGGCTGCTAAAAATTGAGTGGGAGTAATGGGTGCACAAGATTGGAGAGTCCTCCTATGTGATAGGAATGGTGTCCAGGCCACTTTAAGAGTAGAAACTGAAAATGCATGGCCGTGCTCGAATGGATTATATGTTAATCATTCGTCTTGCAGTTCGACTCAGATTTCAAGGAACGATTTGATTGATGATATAAAGGATATGTGATATCGCAATATATTCAAATTAGACACTAAGAGATGAGGGAATTCATATGACACACTTGCTCTAGGACAAGTGGGAGATTGAAGGATCGTGTCCTTCGATCAAGTGTCATTTTCGATAATAACGAGGATTATATTACGAGGATATTATATTCGGTAATATTAGGTGGTCGTAGTGTTTTGCTAGAAACCAACTACAGTCTGTTGGTTTAATGATTAAGCCGACTACTAACTATTACCGAGTCCTACAGGGTCACACGCTTAGAGTCTCGAACCAGGTTTAAGACGATAATATCTAATGGGTTATTAGTTATTATTGGGCTTAGGGTTTTACTGAGTGATTAGGTTATTTACTGTATTAAATATACTCAGAGTATATATGTACAAGAGAGTTGTATTACGTAATACACAACATACAGAGTAATTGACTCTAAACCTAATCACACGTACAACACACAGCCTCCTCAAGAAAAACGTGAGACTGTCTCCCAGCGTTCTAGCTGACAAGACTTGAGGAATCTGGTTCTGTGCTCGCGTGGACTGAGTAGAGGGGTCGCGTTTAAGATCCTGTTCCTCTTATAATCTGAGCAATTGTTACACGCATCAAGAGGTATGATTATTTGTATTGATCCTATTAATCTATGTATGCGATCTTGGGTTAGATCCACGAAAACCGTTTTCCTAATTCCGCACTTTTAGCATCTAAAACCCTACAATTTGAGTTGGGTAAATGATTTGGGTTATTTTCTGATTTCGGGGTTTGGGGTTCGTATATTGGTTGATATGGTCATGGTTGTGTACAGTGTGGTTGTAGTAGTGTTTTGTGTGGTTGTGGCTGTCGTTGGTGTTGTTCAGGGCTGCCGTAGTGGGTGCAGCTGCGGCTGGGCAAGTTTGGCGCGATTGCTAGCCCTGTTTGGCGTGTCTTCGGCTCTGTTTTGAGCGTCAATGGCGGCCCTGTTTTTGAGTTGTGGTATCGTAGGGTGTTGTGGCTGTTCAGCTGGTTGTTGTCGAGGCTGGGTATCTGGCGTATAGGCTCGGTTTTAACATCGCCATGGCCCTGTTTTTGGGTCGTCTTTATTGTCGTTTGTTTGAGATGACTTCGTGGTGGCTAGGTGGTGTCGCGGTTGTTGTAGTTATTGATGTTGTCGGGGCTGTTTTGAGTGTGTATAGGAGCAGGCCTTGGTCGTCCTTGCGTCGTTGTTGTTGATACCAAGATTGTTGTTGTCGTTGTTGTTGTTGTTGTTGTTGCCATTGTTAGTGTTGTTGAGGTTGAATCGGAGGCATAAGCGAGAATATGGCCTAGTTGTGGTCATTTGTTGTGTGAGATAATGAGGTGGTTTAAATAAACCAAATTAGGAGGGTTTACTAATACTAGTTTTGTTATGGTTTAAATTGTATAATGTTTGGGTCATTAGCTAGTAGACTTATATCTTGGAAATTTGCGAGTTCTAGTGTTAACTAAGGAGTTAACTAGGCTTTGGTAATATTGAGTTAATCACTCACGTCCGCTTTATTAATTGTGGTTATCGTTTTTGGTTATATAGTTGTGAGTTTAAGGAAGTCCAATTCGCTGATTTGAAAGAGGTAATTAAGGAGAAGTTTGGCGATTACGGTAAGAACGTTAACCCCTCTTGAGCTTGAGCATGTTTTTATATATCTTTTGGTGATCTGACTTTTCAGTTCATATCATTTATATTGCAATTCATATATACTCTTACCGTTTCAAATATTTATAAAGTCGGATTGTTAAAGTTCAAACCAATGAAAGGGGTTCGACCCCTCTGTTATATATTCACTCTTAGTACTTGTCTTTGTTTGATATTCGGCCCAGGCCTACGTTGTCATATGAGATTGATTCTATGAATAAAATAATGTATCTAAAACGGATGAAATGGCCTTATTGAATAATGTTACATCACAATCTGCTAGAGCAGGCGTGACCACTGGTCCGTCCGGGAGATACTAAAACACCTCTGATCAAGGTGGACTTATAGGCTCGGTTAGCTGCTAGTCGCCTATTAGACTTCCTCCTAGAAGGGTTACATTCTACTGGCTCTCTAGTGAGGGGTGTGCACACTCGGGTCTATAGGGAGGTTCAGGGGCTCTAGTAGCGTGTTGGGGTAGGACCCAATCACGAAATCGGACTTATAATTGTCGATATATATATTGAACTGATTAAATCTCAGCCTTGAGCTTTTGTTGTATTTCTGTACTTGGCTTTCTTCGACTATGCGTTGCTTGATTAGCTAGGCGCCATGAAGGCGCGTATCTTCTTTTCCTTATTGTTCTGCATGCTTTTGTGTTCTTACTCAGCCTTTGCTGACGTTCTATGTTTGGGTTCGTCCCTACCCTATTTTGGGGCCTGTATCATTCTTTGATGATGCAGTTGGCAGGTTTACTTGAAGTGAATTGTTGCATGGACGTCGATGCATATTATGGGGATAGCTTTTGAGTAATTGTTGCGTCGTTTGAGACAACTGAATCAATTATGTCTGTTATTATCAAATTGGGTTGTTTTTTTTTTTGTTAACTTGACTTCAGTCTTCCGCTGTCAACTTGTTATCATTTATGTAAAATAAGTGGGTTTAAATTTTATCAGTGTCTTAGCCTTGCAGTTGACTCAGTAGTCAATTACGGCATAACAATCCTCGATTTTTTTGTATTATTAAATTTGGTCAAAATTTAGGGTTGTTACATCATGCCTCTTGAACGAGGTCTTACAGTGGATGAGTCGACCTCTCTAAGGCGAGTTTAAAGATTAGACCTCTCAATAGTTTGACTATGGTTAAATTAACTCTCGCGGGGAGATTTAATGGAAATTGGATTGGGTTGTGTGTTTGGGCTCGTTGGAATTGACCTATTGCTAGAGCTGCCCGTGTAGGCCCTACAACAATATAAGGAAAATAAATCGCCGATTCGATTATGTTCGATCAAGTGGTGTTCCACTGGGTTTTTGGTGGAATAGATGGTAGAGGTGAATGTAGATCGACCTCATGATCGCGCATAAGCGAATTGACAATCCTTGCCTAGTGTTGGGGTAGGGCCCCGTCCAAAGTCCATACAAAGAACGGGAAAAGAAAACTTTACATGCAAAACACATCAAAGAAAGTTTATTTACTTCCATGTACAAAAGGTTTTGGAAAAAAAAAATGAATTTCTTGAAACGTTGAGGAAAACGGAGAAAACGACTTTAATTAGAAAAAACTAAGAAAATGACGTTTAAAAAAGAATGAGAAAACATTTTAGGGGTTTTTGGTTTTATTAATCACATTATTTACACAAGGGGGTCGGTGTTGGTCCTTATTGACTTTAATCGACTTCGGTTGACTTTGTTTGACTTGCACCTATTTGCAAAGTTGACTTTAGTCGGTTTTCGGGTAGAGTCGGGTTGACTTGGATAAACGTTGGTTGACAATGGTAGACTTGGGTAGATTTGTTTGATTTAGTTGACTTTGGTTGACTTGGTTGTATTTGGATTGGTTTTAGACCATTGTTGACTTTCATTGACTTGACCTCGATTGACTTGACTTGACTTAGGTTTACTTGACTTAGAATCCCCTAGACTTCCTTCTAAGTGTTTCAAAGTCATCAAACAAGCGGCTGATTAATTAGACTTCCTATTAAGTCTAATCGTTTTTACAAATTGGGTTGAATAGACTCCTAATTAAGTCTAAATCGTTTTTAACATTTTGACATCTCAATGAGGTGGATTAATTAGACTCCCTATTAAGTCTAATTATTTAGTTAATTAAATCAAATAATTTGGGTAAGAAACTTGTCATTTTTAACCCCAAAAAATAGAAAATCAATGGAAGTTGAATGGTTTGAAAGATCAAATGAAGTATTCAAATTTTTCTGGGTTGAAGGTGGGCTCATGAACATCTTGGGATCACTCATGAATTTTTTCATGATCCCAAGAGTTCATTTACTCACAAAACAAATTTAAGATTGAAAATCGAATTTTTGAGCAAAACAGGATCTGTTTTTAAAAACTTATAACTGTTGATAGGGACATGACTAATTTTTTAATTTTAGCTTTCTGGAAACCTGGGAGTCTTCTCTTCAACTCTCATGAAGATGACATACCCAGAAAAGGTCATTTTCAATACTAAAACCCGCATTGAACGCAGTTGGGACCAGTTTCGAGCAGTTGCATTAAAACAAATGTCATAAATATTCTGCTTTGAGTTTGGATCTAAAAATTTGCAGAGATTCTTTTAAGACTCCAAATAATTTGTCTTTAGAATATCAAGGCTTTTAGCCAAAATAATGTTTTTATACACATTTTACAAGTTGGACTGAAAAACAGTTTGAAATAGGTTAAAATCTGGGTTAGAGTTTTAGATCATTTTGTACATGGAAAATGTGGTAAAAAAATTTGTAAGAAATACCAAATCAACTCAAGAAGTTAACAAAACCGCAGAACACAAAAACAACACAAAAAAGGCGCTCAACTCCTTAAACTCTCGCAACTAGTGTTCCCCTTAATAAAGGGAACGGCCCCCGTAAGGCCCTAGAGGTTGGCTTATGGATTTTGGTGTGGCTCAATAAACCACACTAAACCCATTACCAACCAAGGCTAGACAAAAACAAAAGTTAGTAATGTATTGCAGAGAAAAATGAATTGAAATAACAACAAAAGAAGAAAGAAAGAAAGAAAGAAGACTACCTTTGATGATCAATGATTGTAGATCCTCCAATGTTAGGGTATTAAGTCATCTAAATCGATTTTAATCTAAGTGAGGTTGATTGATTTTACTTACTTATGAGTTAAGGTGATCCTAATGCTACACGTTTATTAGTAAGTGATTAGTATTTAAAGTGGAGTTGATGTGAGAAATAAATGAGAGAATATGAGTGAATGTGTGAATGAATGCAAGAGAGCAAATCCTCTCTTTTTTCTTTGCTTGTGAAGGAGCCGACCCTCTCCTCCCTTTCTCTTCTCTTTTTTTTTTTGGTTTGTTTTGTGAGTAATGAATGTTGAATGATATTAAATGAGGTGTGGTTGCTTAAGGATGAAGAGAAGAGAATATGAGTGAAGGAGAATGAATGAGGGGTGATAAAAATCTACTTAATGAGAAAATAAATAAAAGAAATAGACTTGCTCTCCAAGCCTCAATTTGGCCGACCAAGAAGAGAGCGAGGATTGATAGAGGCAGCACAGTGCTGCACCCTTTCCCCGCGCAGCACGCATAAGGATAAGATAGTAAAGGGTAGCGGAGCAATATCTGTGGCCAAATGGGAATTCTGGAGCAAAGCTGAGCAAAATGGGGAAAATGATTCCTAAGCAATTACTAAGAAAACAAACGCTCCTCTCATTCTCTCAGTTGTCACTCTCCTTCACTCTTCCTCTCTCATTCTCTCTCCTCTATGCTCATCCAACCTCACTCCATCAAATTCTCCCTGCATTTTTCCCTCTCCTTCTCTATCACTTTTATCCAAGTTAAGGAAGGTTGACGAAGTGATGTTCCGATTCATGTAAGTTGATTATTTTAATTTTTATTTTCACTTATGGATACATCTCTCACATCATTCGTATTTGTTATGATTGTTTGTTGAGATTCGATCATCCTCATGTTTTAAAGCTTATATTTACATGTTATTTTTTTTACCTATTGTTAATATGGGTTTGTAATTTGGGGATTGTTAATTAGGGTTTTCTGATTTGCGATTGTTAATTGGGTTTGTAATTTGGGGTTTGTTGATTCGAGACTTACTACTAACTTTACTGGCTTATGAAATTTGAGAAAAAGTCACTGTTGGGGTGAGTTCGACTTCGGGATATATGGGGTCTAAATCTCTGTCCTGCGCATAGAACAAATTGTCAAGGGGGCCCAGTTTTACCTAGGCGACGTGCGATCGAGAAATGGGGTGCCGAGAATCCCTTATCACCAGAATAGTAATAAATGTCTCAAAAGTGTAGAAAGTGGAATTAGAATGAACCTAAAGTTGAGGAGAATGAGGGGGTATTTATTAGGGGTGTGCAAATGCGGGTTCGGTTAACCGTTTGTCACTTTTTGGCCGACCCTAAACCGTAACCGTTAGTTCGGTTAACCGCACATCGGTTAAACGGATTTGTCGGTTCGGTTTAATCGGGTAATGTTTTAGTACCAAATTAAGTAAAATTGATGGATAAAATATTAAGATTCCACTATACGTCGATACTTCAATTAAATTATGTATTATTTCCCTCAAACAAGTGAATTTTAACAACATATTTGATTAATTATCTTATTTTAGACTTGTGAATTAGTTGACTTATAACCTAATTTATTGAAAATAAGCATTATGTCCACTTTCGGTTCGAGTACGATTAACCGCATACACACAAAGTTGCGACCCTAACCCGCATTTTATCGGTCCGGTTACCCGCTTTTTCGGTTCGAGTAAATCGCTTTTCGGTTCGGGTTTCGGTTTGGAGGTTTTTTTGCACACCCCTAGTATTTATAGTGGATGAGGTACCCCTAAGGAATAATCCTAGAGGTCCCCCCTTCATCTTAACCCTCCATTTCCTTGACATCCAACGGATGAGATTTACTGGATATTATGGACATCATTTGGGCTTTATCAAGGGCATTGGGCCTCTATTCCTAAGGGGTGTGGCCTCATTAATAAAATGAACCCCAACAGAGCCCCTCCGAGTCGGGTTGCGCTCGTTGGTCACTGCGTCTCGGCTTTTCCTTTCACCGAGGGCGACCTGACTGCGCATCCCCTGGCCGCCCTCTGTCGTGGCTCATGCAATGCGCCTTGACAAAGTCCTTTGATGTCGTTCTCCTGTCTTCCTTGCTTTCAAGGCCGTGGGGCTCGTATTTTTCGATTTTAATCGAAAAACTTCGCCCCTTGCGAGATTCATGGTCGTATGCATCATGCTTGCTTTTTCATGCTTCGTTATACCTCTCTTGTTCTCGTTTTGTTTCTTGTGACTCTTGTTCCGGCTTCGCCTATTCGGGCTTCAAATAATTTCGCCCCTGGAGTGGGGGCGAAAATCGCAACCGAACATCGCCCCTGCAATTGGGTGCGATTTCGCAATGAATATCGCCCCTGGAGTTGGGTGCGAATTCTATTGTCGAGGTAAATAACGTATCGTCTTCAAATTTTGGTAACTCAATTATTTGCCGAAAAATTCGAAAAGATTTTGGAAGGATTTCGAAAAGATTCTTTCCAACCGTCAGTTTTTTGGAAAATCCAAAGGTCACCTCGAAACGGCAAAAAGACAATTGTCTTTAACTGTTCATTATGACAGTTAATGGTGGCTTTTACTGGAAATTGTGCAAAGCCATCTGGTTTTACCAATTTGCCCCTCTGACTCTTTCTATAAATAACCTTATAACTCCATAAGAAATCATTTTGATTTTTCTGTCCAAAATCCGCCCCCCTTTTTTTCTTCAAATTTCCTTCAAAATCCCTTCAAATCTTGTCGATTTACCCTTCTAACTTTCCGATTTTCTCAAACTTTTACCCAGATTTCGCCGCTCTTACTTCAATCTTCCTTTGAATCGCCCCATCTTCAGTTTTTAATTGAATATCTAAAATTTTTCTTCTTTGAAACCTGAAAAAATTAGGGTTCTTCTTCCCTAATCTACTGCCACTTTTTCGATCTCCGGCTATTATCGGCTTTGTTTGAAGCTTTCTTTGAAGATCCCGACGCTTCCGTTGAACTTTTCTGCAACCTAAGGTATTTGCCTTCTCCTTTTTCATGCTTTCTGTAATTGCTTTTTTGGGGTAACCGTTGGTTTGGCCTAACCTCTTTTTCCTCTTTTCCCGTTTTAGCCCTCCTTTCACATCCCAAGATGACGATTCGAGGTCTGAAATTGGATCCGCGTCATATGGCCAACGTGTGGGTGGACTGCCCGTGGCTTCAAAAGAATTACAAGCCCGGTCAGCGCCCCTTGGCCGATCTGGGTTGGGAGGCAAAAGTATGGCTATCGCGACCGGGCACGTGGGATGGAAGGCGAATTCCTCTTGGAATTCCCATCGATCCCCGTCGCACGTCGTCGTTTATTGACTTGGGTTCGGACTCCGAATTATCTGATTCCGACACCGAACCCGAAGCCAACATCTGTCGCTGGCGATGTCGATATAACGTAACCGTTGCTTATTTGCCTTCCACGCAGATGACGCAATCAAGTGCCTCTTCTTCATCCTCTCAACCGCGTGCGCACACCAGCGTTCTCGCACCAGATGCGACTTTCACCGATGCACAGGCGGTTCATTATGTCGCGGCTGCGCAAAACACGAACCTAGACTTGTTAGGGAAATATGGTTAGTGGCGCATGTGCGTCGATTACACTGATCTAAACAAAGTGTGCCCGATGGACGGCCAGCCTTTGCCGCGCATGGATAGATTAGTCGACTGGACTTCGGGCCATGGACTATTAAGTTTCATGGATGCCTATGTTGGATACCATCAAGTGCCCCTCGAAGAGGAGGACAGACCAAAAACCGCATTCGTCACTCCGCTGGGAGTATACATGTACCGCGTGATGCCCTTTGGGTTAAAGAATGCGGGTGCGACATTCCAAATATTGGTCAATAAGGTGTTCGACGGGCAAATTGGGCGCAACATGGAGGTCTATGTTGATGACTTGATAGTGAAGAGTGTGTTGGTTGCGAACCACACACAAGATCTAAGAGAAACATTTGCTACCCTGCGGAAATACAACATGAAGTTGAATCCCAAGAAGTGTGTATTCGGGGTGCATTCAGGGAAATGCCTGGATTTTATGGTCAGTGAGCGCGACATTGACGCGAACCCAGAGAAGATAAAGGCTATCTTGGATATGACTTCCCCTCGGTGCGTCAAAGATGTGCAGCGGCTAACTGGTTGCGTGGCGGCACTCAGCCGATTCATCGTAAAGTGAGCAGACCGTTGTCTACCATTTTTTGATGCACTCCGAAAGCGCAAGACGTTTGAATGGAATGACGAGGCCGAGAAGTCTTTCCTGGAGCTGAAAGAATATCTGACTAAGGTACCAAAGATTGTGGTACCAAAAGAGGTGGAAGAGATAATGATGTACTTGTCTGCGGGAGAGCGAGCAGTGGGGGCTGCGCTGGTGGTCGAGCACGATGGCTCAAAATGTCCTGTGTATTACGTGAGCCACGCACTCGCCGGGGCCGAGTTGCGATATCCACTGCTCGAAAAGTTGGCACTGAGTTTGTTGATTGCGAGCAGGCGCCGCCAACTTAGCTCAGTGGTAGAACACGTGGCTTTTAACCACGTGGTTATGGGTTCGATCCCACAGACGGCGCCAAATGTTGGGGTGAGTTCGACTTCGGGATAGACGAGGTCTAAATCTCTGTCCTGCGTAAAGAACAAATTGTCAAGGGGGCCCGGTTTTACCCAGGCGACGCCCCTCCGACGGTCAAGTCAGTAATAGGTGCGATCGAGAAATTGGGTGCCGAGAATCCCTTATCACCAGAATAGTAATAAATGTCTCAAAAGTATAGAAAGTGGAATTAGAATGAACCTGAAGTTGAGGAGAATGAGGGGGTATTTTTAGTGGAGGAGGTACCCCTAAGGAATAATCCTAGAGGTCCCCCCTTCATCTTAACCCTCCATTCCCTTGACATCCAACGGATGAGATTTACTGGATATTATGGACATCATTTGGGCTTTATCAAGGGCATTGGGCCTCTATTCCTAAGAGCTTTGGCCTCATTAATAAAATGAACCCCATCAGTCGCTTGACTAGAAATTAAATAGTGTTTAATTAAATAAAACAAAACATTTAACCCCAAATCGAAGTGACTTGTTCTCGGATTACCCGAGGAAAGGAGGAAATATGAGAATCAGAATGTACGTATACCACTACATGTTCTGCAAAATGTGTGTATGAAGTCGATTTATGTTCATGGTCATGTATGTGCTCAAGAAATCCTAAGAATGACAATATTAATGTGTGAAGACCCCCCCTCTCCCCCTTCCCCATAGTGGCCGGCATTCAATCTCTCTTCTTTTATTTGTTGGTAAAGATCAAGCGTATCATGTTGGGTATGATGGGGCATTGGGTTGTCTCTTAAATTTTCAGGATTCTAATTTTGTAATTAAAAAAAATCAAAGTTTGCGTAAACTAATGTCAATGTTTGGTTTTTAATTGATTTTCTATTCTTTGTTGATATATCTGCTCACTCATTAGGTTTTATATATTGGGTCTATTGGAATCTTTGGCACATCAATTATGATTTGTAGAGTGACAATTGCTGGCAGAATAGCCTTTCAATAGGTTGTTATCCTGTTACTCTCCACTATTAAGGCCATGGCATGCATGCATTATGGATATTATGCAGATTCCTGGTACTACAGTCCTTTAGCTATGTGCCAAGATGCATCATGGTGTTACGAGTTCATCAGAATACAAGATGAATGTTAATAGTGCATTTTAACTCAATTTTGTTCAGGAAAATGCTTCTAACTATTAGGGTGACACTCGTGTTTTCCTCTGAGATTTGTGCAAAGTTAATATGGCTCTTATTTGAAGTACTAGTGTGTAACTGCAAATGATGATCCCAAAGACGTGACTGGGCTATAAGAAGAGAAGTAGAGAGCTATAGTTACCAAGGCTACTCTCCTTATGGCTAACAGAAAGGGTGTGTAACAAACTGAAGTTGAGATAGGAATAACAAGTTTCAGATTAAGTATGCAATATTGAATGATTTTTCCCATATTATCATGATTTTCCATTATCATCGTTGTTCTTTAGATATCCATCTTAGATTTCTGCTCATTTTTGTGTTGGCTATGGTTAGGCTTGGCCAATGGGGTTGGGTTGGGGCGGGGCGGGTCAAGGGCATTTGCTAACGAGGCGGATTATTCAATATGTGTGTTAACTTCTATATGATACAGGCATTGTTTAGGGTAGTAGAGCATTGGAGTATCACAGACTACAGAGTTTGTAAGTTTTAGTAATGTGGATTGATATGAGCTAGTTTAGTTGTTGATGCCACGGGTTTGTTTGATTTAAGATTTGTGTTAGTAGGGTGAATAAATTCACAATTATAAAATGTATAATCCAGTTCTTAACTTTAATTTGAGCAGTATGATCTATAATTTAATTGTTGTAATTCTAGTAGTCGTAAAAGCGTGGACCTACCACTGTAGTTAATAAATTTTGACGAGTTCTGATTTAATTTTCATTTGCTGCAGGTTCAAGATGAGAGAAATCCTTCACATTCAGGGTGGACAGTGTGGTAACCAAATTGGTTTTAACTTCCGAGAGGCTGTTTATGCTGAGCATGGCATTGACTCTACTGGAAAGTACAACGGGACCTTTGATCTACAGCATGTCATTGACTCTAACAACTTCATGTTTGGACAGTTGGTATAGGAAACAATTCGGCTAAGGGGCATTACACCGAGGGTGCTGAACTCATTGATTCTGTTCTTGATGTATTCAGGAATTCCATGATTTTGTAAGTATTACTTTTAAGTTTTTGTTCTGGTGGTCGTTATTTGAACTTCTCTATGGAAGTGACCTCCAAGATAATCATTTCAACCATGGTTGTATTTGGATTGGTTCTAATAAGCTTGTAAATTTTTTTTAGTCCCAGAATCTGCGTCTTCATACAAAAGTGGTAGCACATAGCAGTCTATCATACATAAAAATTACTTTGTGATCATAGACTCTTATTCTATTCATGTCATGTTTGTGTATATTTCTTATATGTTCATGACATTATAAAGGAATACTAGGCTTGTGTTTTGCTATATTTGTGGCTCCTGCTGGCTGATGGACGAAATACTTCTCAAGTTGGCTGAAGAGTAGCTTTTTTAAGGATGATTCATCTGTTCCTGAACGCTCAAGTTACTTCTTCGAAGGTTTCAAAATGCCTTTTATTTTTGTGTCGATACTTGTCTATTGTGAGATTTACATTTCATTTTGCGGACTGTAGGTGCTACTTCGATCTTCATGAATCATTAAGGACTCTAATCTCTTGGCCAAATAGCAATTCTTCTACATTACTATGTTTCTCCTCCATATTGTTGTTTATTGATCTTTTATTTCTTTAGAGTATAACCTCTGGAAAGTAGACAAATCATGTCAATGGTACCAAGATTAGCTTCTAGCTATGACAACAGGTTTGTTCACTTTCTATAACTTTGTGATATTTCATGATTAAAAGCCTATTAGTTCAATTGGGAGAGCACTATGCAATTAGACATGCATAAAAGATGTAGGTTCGAGTCCTACATAGGCTATTTGTAGATTCAAGGCGTCTTATCATTCTTTCCGATAGTAGTTGTCGATCAATACTACTACAATTTTAACCGAGATGATCGAACAAATGATGTCATTTACTCCCTACTACCCACGTTACCACTACTATAAGTCTTGAGATTGGATCAAACAAATGAAAGTGTTGTTACTTTCATATTTATCTTTTTATTGTGGATTCGCTATGCATATTCAGAGTATTATGTAAACCTTGTGTGAAATGAAAGTGCTTTAGGGACGTTTGGTAGTGCATTAGTAGGTAGCATTTGGTGTTTTCATAAAGTGAAAATGCTAATGTACATGTTTGGTTTTGAGTAGCATTTGGACTAAAACATAGCATTTTAGGAGCATTTAGCAAAACGGTAATTTTATGAAACTAATGTTGATTGGCCGCATTATATATGTTTAGGCTATCTTTATTATTGACCTTAAAATTCATCTAACTCACTTTATTTTTCTTGGCAATATTACTTTTTCTCTAAATAAATACAAGACATAAGTTTTTGAAGACGTCACTCCTTTATCTTAAGCCAGCTCCGTGTAACTTAATAAAAAAAATATGACCCAAGTTTGGTAATAGAATATGATTGACTTGAGATTATATAAATATATTTTAGATAAATTATAATGGTAAAACCTACTTCTGAAACTTAAAAATAGTTGAGACAGCACAACAATACTAATGAGACATATAAAGCTGGTTCAAGATAATATAAGTTCAATAAGAGAAAAATACTTTCGACTAATAAGCCAAGCACAGAAGCTACGCTCAAAAGCAGAATAGGCGCTTGAACTTACCTTCGCACATCTCAAGATCTTTAAAATTTAATAACGAGCTCTTTTGCTGGCCCTTTGGCTTATTTGTAAGAGAGTTTCTTCCTTTGTGGACAACACAAGAGAGCGATTGACTCTTCTAGGCGGTCAACAGTGTGACAAGGACGGGGATATCCTGACCCTACTATCATTATGCCTTTGCAACCGAAGCGAAAGCGGAGATGGGGATTCTGCACGTATGAGTAGTCATACAATATGGAGTATGTTTTATATTAAAAATAGCCCTAAAGTCAAGTTCAAACTTTATACCTACATATATGGTTAATTATAGACAACATGAGTTACATGATAATAATTGCCTACATATCCTAGCAAATCCACATAATTCACAAAAATACATATAAATCAAAAGACAAAAATACAATTCTTAGATTAAGGGTCATGTTTATTAACTAAGATGATTACTAAAAGTAGTATGTTAGTCACTAATTAAATGATATAGTTCATGATATAAATAATAAGGGTGGGCTCTCAATAAATTATTGAGAGACGGTCTCTCATAATTAGCCCTACTAATCCATCTATAATTTTAGAGAGGGGTAGTTAATGGTCTCAAATTTTGAGACGGAAAATTATTTTGTTCCATCTCTAATTTCAGATTTTGGAAACATTTGAGTATCCATATACATTTAGACTCTCTAATTATATATTGTACATACCCTCTAATTAGTTATACAACGTTCTATAATCCCTAAGAATTGTTGTCGCCTTGATACTTTGGTAGTGTGGTATGAGAATTTTTAACTTATCATGTTACTTATATTGTTTGTTGATGAAGTTATATAGCCGTATAAGTCACGAATATTGTTATTTCCCTTTCATATAGATACAAATTTTCAACCGTCCGTCTTTATTGAGAGATGATGATGTAATTTCATCGCAAAACAAAACTAGTTTTAGCATATGACTTATCAATCAATAACTTAATATTTTTAAAAACTCTTTACGACAATATAATAATACTAATCAATAATATATGATCTATCTCAGATAATAGGACCTGCTTAGTAGGGAGTAAGTTAATATAATGATGCGTGACTTTGTGTATAGTGGTCAATGAACTTTTTCGACAAACATTGGTTAATTGTTCTAGTTGCATGGAATTGCCGTTCATGGATGCTTTCAATCTTTTTATGAGATATATGATACTTCTTCCGTTCTTTTGGATTTCTTTCAATAAGAAGTTTCATAATACAGGTAACTCATACTCCGTATATAACTCGCTGATCAATATAATTAACATAATCTAATCGATCGAACAAGTTCACACTTAAAATGTATTTCTAAATCACATAATAAGATCAAATAACACAATACTAATAACAAGACGCATAAGACGCGCTTAAGACATAACTAACATATTCCGAGCTGAAATACAATATGTCAACACAAGCCATTGGCCGGTTTAATCAACTTCCCTTCCTTATTAAATGGCCAAAATCAAGTTTGATCATTTTACATATGATTTCATTGGTATTCGATATTCGGGTCGCCAAAGTTTGATCATCACATATGATTTCATTGGTATTTTCTATATATACACCATATTATCTGAGAAAGACTCTATATTATTGATTAGTATTATTATGTTGTCGCAAAAGTTCGTTTTACGAAAATTTTAAAGTCATCGATTTATAAGGCATATGCTAAAATTAGTTTTATTTTGACATGAAATTACATCATCATGTCTACATAAAGACAGAAGGTTATGATTTATCAATATGGCGAAAATCATAGAACTCAGTCAATGAAGAATCTTAGATCGTACTCGTATGACATTGGTCTGTAAATCGAGTGAGCTTAATTAAGAGAACACTATAATATTTTCTATTAACTATGCATAAAGGATATAGGTTCGAGTCATACATTTACATTTGTAGATTAAAGACAAGTCAATTGGCGTTAGTAATTCATAAACCATTGGCGTATTCCATGAACTTATAAACAAGTCACATAAACCTAGTTTTATCGACGTGAGAGTGTGAGATGATGTATAGTGTGAGAGCGTACTCCATGAACTTAAATACTTTCTTTGAGTAATTTGGAAAATATATAATAGTTAAGAGACAGTATAAGGTTTTCGCTAGACAAGCTAAGTTGAACTAGAGTATGACCATAGTCGTATTCGTATTGCCGATTCTTGGCTAAAAGAGGATGTCATTCGAATCTTACATACTGTGAATAAGTTCAGGTCCATTTCGGATCATTCATTTAGAGCTTTGAGTTCAAAAAGTTATTATTAATGGTTAACAACCAAACATAAGTGATTTTTTTTAAACTCTTTACGACAACATAATAATGCTAATCAATAATATATTATCTATCACAGATAATAGGACCTGCTTAGTATGGATATAAGATCAGCTGTACAAAAATAAGTAACATAACTTATAGCATACAAATAGCCTGATATATATACAAAGATAGATTAGTGAGCGCGCACATCCTCTTTAACGAGGGTGCTTTTTCAATAAACCGTAATTCCAACTAGAAATATTAACCAAGCTTTGTCGAGAAAGTCATTGGCACCATACAGTAAGTCATAGATGACTATGCTAACCTACTAACCATGCCATAAATATATTATCTACGACAGACCTTATATTATTGATTAGTATTATTATGTTGTTGTAATTTAAAAAAAAAAAACATTAATTCATCAATCAATAGCCCATATGGCCAATTTTACCAAACAACGTCTATGTCGACTACTTGGATTCTACTCCATGGAAATTATCCCTCCACAAGGGCGCAGTGGGGGTATGTGGTTGTTGGCTAACCATGATAACCTAACACTTCTGCATCTAAGTGTCATTCATTCTCGAATAATTCACCTTAGATTACGGGATATTAGAACAGACTATATCTTCCATGTCTTTGGCCTTTATTGTCCAGCCCAAGAGCGTTACAAAAACCCCTTTTGGGCTGACCTTACAACCCTTGTCTACTCCACCTCGGAGCCGTGGTTGGTGCTAGGGGATTTTAACGAATTGTTGTCCCTAGCTGAAAAATTGGGAGGAATTCCGGCCTCCCAAACGCGTTGTGCCCGCCTTAGGTCTTTTATACATTCGACACAAGCGATTGATGTCCCACACATAGGTACACCCTTTTCTTGGAAGCGCCGCTTCGGTAATACTATGGTCTATGAACGTCTGGATAGAGCACTTTGTAGTCCGGAGATTCTCCAACACCACCCCTCATGTGTGTTATCCTATAAACAGTTTTCCTACTCGGACCATGCCCCAATTATTTTTTCGTCTCGCCCTAACACATCGCGGACATCACGGCCCTTCCGTTTTCTTAATTGTTGGGCTGCTAATCCCGCTGTGGAAAAGTTAGTGGCCTGCGTATGGTCCACTAGGATCCCTGGTACACCATTTTTTTGCTGTCACACAGAAACTTAAACGCCTTAAAGTCGCGCTTAAAGCCTGGCATAAACGAACATATGGTAACATTAATAGACAACTAACTGCCAATGCTGAAAAACTCAAAATTGTTGAATCTAATTTCTTGAATGAACCCATTAAATCTTTAATCCACGCCACCTAGCGCACGTGGCTCGGCTGACCCGCCAAAGGGAGCGTCTGCATTCCTTTGGCCAGAGATTTTGGGGAAAATTTGCCCGCAAAAGATCGCTTACCCAGGGGGATCGCAACACAAGGTTCTTTCATGAACGTCATAAACAGCGCCGGCGACGCAATACTATTGCTAGACTGAAAACTCCTATCGGCGCCTAGACATCCCACCCCGATGAAATCAAACAACTTCTTACTCATGAATTTAAGAATCGTTTTGTATCTTCGTCTTCGAACAATCGAAGATGCAACACGGAGGGCTTAACTCCCATTATCACAGGGAAAGATAATTCATCCCTGATTGCCCCAGCCTCTGAAGACGAAATTAGGGAAGTACTCTTCCAACTATGCCCTTTCAAGGCACCGGGCTCCGATGGGTATGGCCCTAAGTTCTTCCAACGTTATTGGAATATCATTAAATCTGACGTCATACCGGCGATCCGTAGTTTTTTTCACATATGATACTTTGCTTAAACTGTTAATCATACTCTGATACAACTCATTCCTAAAATCGATGACCCGGAAACCCCGTCTCATTTCCGCCATATTAGTCTCTGTACCACTCTTTATAAAATTATTGCAAAAATTTTGGTTAACAGGCTGAGACCTATCCTTGGTAAGATCATTAGCCCTTTCCATATTGCCTTCATGTCAGAACGTATTATTCACCATAATATACTTATTGTTCAAGAAATTCTTAACGTGTGTAATAAATCCAAGAACTCTCCCGGATGGTTAGCCTTAAAATTAGATATGGAGAAGGCCTATGACCGTGTGGAATGGGACTTCCTACTTAAATGTCTATCCACACTCGGTTTTCATGAAAATTGGATTGCTTGGATCCAAGGATGTATTTTATCGGTTTCTTATTCCATTATTGTCAATTCGTCTACAACGACCCCGTTTCAGCCCTCTAGAGGCTTGAGGCAAGGCGATCCACTTTCCCCATACCTTTTCATTATCTGCATGGAGGTGTTGTGCCGTCAACTTACGATAGCAGCCTCATCCCCTAATTCGGCTCTTGGTATTAAGATCAGTCCTAGCAGTCCTAAAATCCCTTGCTTATTTTTTGCGGATGATAGCTTTATTTTTTGTAAAGCAACGCCTACAGCTTGCCAAGACTTGAAAACAATTTTGGATCGCTTTTGTATCGCTTCTGGCCAACTCGTAAATTTTCAAAAATCATCGATTATCTTCTCAAAAAATATCTCTCCCACTAGACGGAATTCTCTAGCCAGCCTTTTCCAGATGACTCCTAAACGGGTCCTTGGACGATATTTGGGGGTGCTTTTAATAGCCCGAGGCCTAAGGGAGTGGATTTTAACCACTTAATTGTGTCTACTGACAGGCGATTCCAAAGCTGGGTTGCTTCATTCCTTTCTAAAGTAGGTCGGTCAGTGCTGATCTAAGCAAACCTGGAGGCCTTGCCTAACTTTGCCATGGCCATCGCCAAATTACCGACTAGTACTCTTCACAAGTTGGACGGCCTACACAGGAGTTTCTTTTGGCAGACTAAATCGACAAAGAAAGGGCTTTCTATGATTTGCTGGAAAAAAGTGTGTCTCCCAAAGGAATGGGGAGGGTTAGGGTTACGCAGGATGGAGGATTTCAACCAGGCCATGATCGCCAAATTGGCTTGGAAGGTACTCATGCAACTCTCTGTAACAACCCTAAATTTTCGACCAAATTTAATAAACGAAAACCTAGGATTATTATGCCACAATTAACTAATTCAAGTTAATTGCAAGGCAAAACTAAATCAATAATTCCAAATTTACATAAAAAAGAAGTATGACAGCTGAAGACTTAGCCAAAGTTTACAAAACTCTAATCCAAAAAAAAATGTTTATAACCCGATCCCCATGCATGTAGACGTCCACACACTCATCACATCACCTTCCAAGACACCTATCAACTGCGTCATCAGAAAATGACACAGGCCCCAAAATAGGGTAGGGACAAACCTAAACAAAAGAACGTCAGCAAAAGGCTAAGTATGAACTCAAGCAAAACCAAAGGTGCGTAGCTGAACAAGCAACGCTTACAATAAAAGGATTAACCAAGATGTTTTTAGAGAGATGTGAACCGAAAATTATATTATGAATTTCAGAGAGAAGAACCAAATATACAGGAATGGGCACTCCGCATCAGTAACCCATCTTTGGTAAGGGTCCTACCCCAAACCAGGAACAACTTTAGAGGCCAACCAAACCACCCTAAGAGAACGCGAGTGTGCACACCTCTCACATGAGGGCCAGTAGGATGTAACCGGTCAAGGAGGAGGTTCTAATAGGTAACTGGTAGCTAATCCAGTTAAGAGTTACCTTGATCAGAGGTATAGTAAATCATTCGTAAACGAGCACCCTCGGAGGAGTTAACACGTAACTCTAGAGTGTTTATAGAAGGAAATCCCATTAACCATAACCCATGTTCAAACCATGATTAGATATTTTATTTGATGTATAATAGGCTGCACCCTCTTCATGTTTCAGAACACATTATTGGAGTTTAGAAGATAACCGGGAATGAATTCCTTATCTTTAAGACACAAAACCAACTGGACATTATAACACTTTCTCTTAGGAGTATTTCAACACATCAAACGTCAAATTTCATTAACTACTTAAGGATTTATAGCCCAAACAGCACAACTGCTCCAAAACAGAGTACCATATGCGCATCCAAATCCTAGGGACAATATAATGATCATAACGACAGTTTTTCTAGCATTACAAAAGCCTAACATGAAGATCTTGAAATGAAGTTCAACCTAGGATTTTGGTTCGATTAAATACATGAAGAAATGAGACTTTTATGATCAAATTACGAAGACCCTATGTTCATGATACTAGCAGGCTAAGCAACGAAACAAGGGTTTACTTTAGCATATGGTCTTAGTTCAACTTACTAGCTAAGTTGAGCTAAGACGACATGGACTGTTAAGTTGAACAAGAAGCAATTGGCTTCATGTCACGATCCCATGAGTAAGACCCGCCTGATATACGAGTTTTATACGCACGACCACTGAAACTTAGCGGTACCTTCTAAGTTCTAAGTAAAGATTTTATTGCGAATCACATAGGCGTTTATCCGTAAAATGACATAGCGACTTTATGTGTCATCATGGGTTAAAATTTGAGTACCGTCGTTTTAATTATTTTCAAGTTCTTCACCCTATTTGCGAGTGCTAGATGACACATATGACATAAATGATAGGATGACACTCAACTCAATACCATTTGGTGACGCCTTATCAACGTTCTTACTATTTCATCACGGGACCATCCAAGCCGAAAACTAATGTTGTTCTTTCTAGGATAAGATTGTATCATACCCATTATCCACACCCATCTCTTTCCTCCTTTGCTTATCACACACCATGACTTTCTTCCTCAGCAATCAACCACCATACCCCAATCTCAGACTCACCAACCTGCAATGCTCTCCAAGACCAAAACCCTGCAGAATCACAGTCACCTGTGCAGCAGTCCCAGCAAGGGACAGAGTGATAGACTTCGGCAAATACAAGGGCAGAATGCTGGGAACACTGCCCTCAACTTACCTGAAATGGGTGTCCAGCAACCTGAGAGCTAGGACTTTGAAGAGTGGGCTAACCTGGCTGATCAAGTCCTCGAAGACCCGGTTTACAATGACCGCGTAGAGTGGGAATACGCTGACAAGCTACTCAATGGCAATGCCTTAACCGCGAATGCTAAGTCTGAAGGTGCTGTTGCTGAGTTGCTTGATATCAGCCAGAGGTTTGGATGGGACAATGAGGATAGGTCTGCGTGGAACAAGATTGATTTTTAGCTTCTTGGGACATCGAAAGGGGGGAGAATTCCCAGGGTGACAGAAAAGACTGAGGGCAGGTCTGTGAACCTGGCTGCTGAGGGAAGTGACAGGTTGGATGGCAGGAATGCTAAGAAAGGTAGCGTCAGTGAGACGAGGAGTGAAGAGAAGCACGCCGAATGTGAAGAAGAATGACAGGTTTTACAGTGTAGGTGAGGATGATGGGATAAGAACTCCTTCAGAAAGTTCTGAAGGCCGAGAGACAGAGGTGTACAACCCAATTCCTGGTAGAGAGACATTGCTGAAAAAGGTTCTCAGTCGGAGAAAGATTGGATAAAAGTGTCCTATTGTAGGATACGGTGACACATGGTGACAGTTTCAAAGGTTCAGGGTTTAGTTTCAAGTCGAAAACTAACTCGAAAAATTTAAAACCTCGCCATTTCTTATGATAAACTTACAGTGGGACGGTCCTATCCAAACCCGAGTTCTCTTGAAAAGGGTTCTCAGAATTTCAGCTGGGGAAAGGTTGCACAAAAGTATGTGGAGTTCCAAATTTTTGTTCTTTTAGAGGAGTGGCTACAGGATTAGGAATTTAGGACTACTCAGATATTGGAATGTTAACTGATCTGTTACCTGTATAGATTGTGTACCCTGATAATTCTTCAGTCATCATTTCTGAATCTGTTGTCAAATGCCGACACTCAGATGTAATCATGCAATTGATATGCTTAAAAAATGAGTCAGAAATTGTTTTAGAAATAGGAAGATGACAATGTTCAGTACTTGTGAATTGTGATTGCTGATTGTTATGAGTTATGATGACAGGTTAGAAAATTTACATTCTCAGACACAAAAACATCTTTCCTATATCCAATTAACTATAATCCATTCTGTACAAATGTATTTTTCCGTGACATAAACTTTCCAAACACAGTGAAGTCTTCTTATCAAGTGCCAACGTGAGGCGTATAGCCACCAGTAGGAGGGCCAAATGAATATCTCCATTCTTCACAAGCTGAACACTTGTCCGATTCTTTGCTATTGATCAGGGTGCAGAATTTACATGACCAGCTACTACTGCTTTGCGGCTTGACTTCCTCTCTTTTCGGTGTCTGGCATGCTTCACACGCTAAAGCTAGAGGCTGTGGATCATTCAAAAGAGTACATGGATGAGCCTTTGTAGAGAAACAGAGGATGTAAGAGAAAAAGAACTTCAAGCTTCACAGGTCACAAATGCATAAATCAGTACAAATCAGTTTCCTAAGAGACAACCAGGAGGGAAACCTTATATGCGGCTAAGCTTATAAACCCAATAACCAAGAATCGCGAAAGTATTTTAAGAAGCAGTAGTTTCAGACTTACCTTATTGATCAAAGTACACGCTTCGCATTGCCAAGTGTTCTGAGTTACTGTTTCTTCAAGGCTTTGCCAAGATGGCAAATTTGAAACAGAAGGAGATGGGTTGTCCGGCCAAGAAAAATCCTCGGGTTTTTGACAATTACTTGAAGATGATGCATTATTTGCTTGTTCTCGTGGACCCTCAAGAGATGTAGATCCACACCATATGTCATCATGTAGTCTCCTTTCTGCAGCCATAGCAGCCGCTTGATTGGGACTCAAGGCAGCCTTAATACCACTGTCGCCACCAAGGCGCCTAGGCCCTGACGGCATCAAACTCTCACGTTGTGCTCTTTTCTCAGCAGCTGCTAATGCATGTTGGCGGAGTAGTGGCAAAGGTGGTGGCTGTGAGAACCCAGCTAAGCGTTTTCCTGGTAGATCAAATCCTTTACCAGTGCCGGTAACTCCCTTTGCCATTAGTTCTTCACATTCCTACAGATAAACATGAGAAGAAAAAAAATATAATATCAGTATTGAGCATTCATTAGTTGAAAAGAGCATCCTTTCATAGTCACATTAACTCATAAGTCATTTCCAACAAGACATCCGACTGTCCGAGTAAAAATGAGAAACCAAGATCTAGTGAATACTTGAGCCCACAAAGTTTAGCATGAAAATTTGAAAGATAGTGCTCATGGTTGCAACCTTCACGTACTATTTGTGACCTAATGCAGGTGTTTCTGATGTGAAAAAACAGAAACTTTTTAGGCTTGTCTAATCCTCAAACCTAAAAATTTGACACAAAAAAGCATTTAAGATGCAGTTTCTAACTCAGGAGCAGCAATAGGCAATAGCCAATAGCCTCTTGTAACAGATCTCAAGTAAGGACAAGAATTTCGTATATCAAGTTCAACCAAGTAATTTCATTGAATTATCAGCAAAATTCCAGTCATAGACGAACAAAAAGGATAATCTTTTCAAAGATGGTAAACTGGTAAAGAACAAAGTTTCAGCTAACACATTTCTTACAGTTTGCGCTCTTCATGAACAGTCCAGACTCCAGATAACAAATTATTCAGACAAAAGTATAAGAGAACAAGGAAAAAATCAAGTTACTAACCAGTCTAAGCTCATGTAAGAGCTTGTAGAAAGCAGCATTATGTGGACCAATTTCATTGTGACAAAGTTCATGCAGCATAGTATCAAGAATTTGCTCATAGGAAAAGAAATCCCATTGCCTTTCTTGTCTGCGCAATCTTAGCTTAACCTCAGCACCTCCATCAATGTTCAGTCCCATGAGGGCTAGTTCCGAAGGACTGTGATTGGCACATTGGCAGTCTGATCAGTAAAAGTTTTTAAAAGGGTAAACCAGAAAAGCAAAATTAAAATAAGTTGTCTCTTATTCCTACCTAAATTCAGAAAGAAACTGGACTTTCCATTTGTGCTTGTACATAATAGGCTGCACCTGTTTCGCCACATTCTCCAAAATTTTCCGAGCCTCATTTGCTCCGGCCATCTTGAGAGGCTTAATCTCCCATACCTTGTTAAGATCACTCAGGTCCTTATACATGGCTCTTATGGTGATAAATTTACCTAGTATGCAAATTACACAATTTTTAAGATAAACAACTGTTGAATGAAATGGTGATAATCAACAAGAAATTCTAAGTAAAATCAAAATTGATAGAAGAAACCATGAACAAAAAATTCGCGGTATCACCAGCAAATCATAACTAGGATGGCGTTTTCGAAATTTCATGGCGTACACAAGACGGTTACTAGATGGCGATTCATGTTAGCCGACCCCAAATCATTTTGGGAATAAGGCTTGGTTGTTGTTGTTGTTGTTGTATCACCAGCAAATCATAACTTATAGCTAAATTCAATCCATCATATCTCCCCATTAAAATTCCATCTAATTCACGTCCACGAGTATGATTGATCAAACATCGTAATTAACATAACTAGGCCAAAATCCCACAGCCGAGACCATCATGGCAAAAATCACACTGCAATTGATCTTCCATTCCCAATTCCCCACATTTCCTCAATTGAATCCACTACATTTCCTAATTGAAATTTCATCTAACTCACGGCACAACATAATTCAAGGTTTGATCAAACATCGAAATCAATACAACTAGGCCAAAGTCTCACAAGCGAGACCATCATCATCAAACTGCACTTGATTTTCAATTGCTGACAATTTTACTATTCTCCAAATTCAAAAATCCAACTAGGGGTTTCCCACATTGATAGTTTCATATAACAATTCAACGTTAGCCGACCCCAAATCATTTCGAAACTAAGGTTTTGTCGTAAAAACCCTACTAGGGTAATTCAACAGTGACATTCTAAAAATGATCAATCAACCCACAAATTTCGGCACAAAAAATTCCAGAATTTTCTTTACAACATCATATTATGAGTCGAACCAATTTCTCAGGGGGTAAAAAAGATGGTAAATTTATCATTTTTGCAAGTAAATACTAGAAGCTTCCAAACAAAATCAGCAAGCATTATTTTTATGAAATCAATACATCAATGAAATTACTGTTTAACTGCTAGTAAATTCAATAGGAATCAATTGCAGAAAAGCTTAAAAATTAAACCCAATTCAATTTGAAGATTGGGAGAGAGAGACAGAGAAGAAACATACCTGGTGCAATGAAATTCGAGAGCAGGTAGGAGGAAGCAGAGGACTTTGTAAAAGGAGAAGGGGAAAAGTCTGAAATATTTATTGATATACTTTCTGTTGATGATTGTGCCTTCTTGGAGAAGTTACGCAACTACTTTCTAGTCACGCATGAGCATCTCATTGAGTTGGAACAGACTCAATTAGTCTAACTTATTTTATCATAAGAGCATCGAGAAAATGTTGTTTTCTTTTCATTTCGTTAGATCGTAGCGTCTAATACTTCTTTCATAAATCAAGATAGAAAAATAAACTCACATTTATTTATTGAAAACTATAGACGAGTTGAATTGAGCCGATTATGAATCGATAAGTTGTTGATCTTCTATACTAACCATGAAAGTTTTGTTCGTTTGCACTAAATCTAAAATGATATCGGCGCTTCTCGTGTATCAAAACACAAAAACGATTTCGAGAAAGGTAGACAATTTGTTGCCACGAGTAGGAGTCTTTCCATTCCCACAATTATTTATTCACAAGTCATTATATATCCACGTCGTTATGCAACAAATTTTGTATTAGTAGGAATAATTTTTTAGCGGTGACCTCATACGTCGCGTTCCAACTCCAACCTCTTCTTGCCTACCGTATTTGTTGTTGGAAATGCTTTGCTTTTTCTGATAATTCCTTTGTCCCACATCGGTTGGGTGAAGGAAATTTTGTGGGTTTATAAACACATTCCTCCTTGTAGTGGGTAGTGAGCATAGACCAGGGACTCCCCTCGCGCGCGCCGCCGACGCCGTCGCTCGGCTCGTGTTCGTGACACGTGCGCGGTGTGGTGGGCCTTTATTTTGGCCGGAGGTCAACTGATGGTCCAGTTTGTTATGAGACTTATCAGTTGACGAGTCTTTTGCTCAGTCTTCCGATTTTGTCATATTGACTGAATCTTCATTCTTATCCCACGTTTATCTCAACAAAGCTGATATCCTTGCTCCATTATCTCCACGATTTTTGCAGCTGGAGAACTGCTTCTCCAGTGTATTTATATCCCCCTTTCTCATTCATTTTATACACACAAGATTCCAATATCGACTTTTATACTACTGAGCAATACTTCGAGTTCCATCTCTGTAATTTCAAGTGCACGCAATTATGGAGCACTGTGAAAACCTTGGGGGGCGTCGTCTGAGTTGTGGTTGCACCTGAGCCACAGGCGAAATTCGCTTCTAAGGCAGTGGATCACCACGCCACAGCAACATCAATTTAATCCGGCCACATTCAGATTAGTATTCTTCTTTCTGCAATTTTATTTTCCTTTGTAATTTCAATTTAAGTCAATTGTAATCTTTTAGCAGTAGCAATTTTACCAACAATTTAGAAGCGAATTTTTCTTTTATTGTAATAATAGAATTGCTGCTGTAATCATGGCAATTACTTTAGCCAAATCCCTTCCCGACATGTCAAAATTGGAACCATTAGATGGGACTAATTACAGGCGTTGGTCGCAGCGTTTACTGATCTTCTTCCAACAATTGGAAGTCAACTATGTTCTGTTCTCTGATGAAGGTGACAAGACGGTGGAAGTTGATTCAGACTCTACCGATGTTGCTCGTGCTCTTACTGATCAACCTCACAACAATAATGAAAGATCAGAAGCCGAAAAGAAGAAGTTCGAGAAAGACGATATGCTGGTTCGTGGTCACCTTCTTTCACATATGAAAGACGTTATGTTCGATTTGTACTACAACAAGAATACTGCTGCTGCAATCTGGGCAGCCTTGGAGAAGAAGTACGCATCAGATGATGCTGGGAAAAAGAAGTACGCTACTGGCAGGTGGCTAGAGTTTAAGATGGTGGACAACAAACCTATCATGGAGCAGGTTCATGTTTACGAAAATCTGGTGGGCGAAGTCTTGGCATAAGGAATGAAGATGTGCGAAGTTCTACAAGCCAATGTCCTCATTGAGCGCCTTCCTGAATCGTGGGCTGACTACCGAAATCGTTTGAAGCACAAGAAGAGAGACATGACCCTGGAGGAGCTGATCAATCACATGAAAATTGAAGAAGCCAATAGATTGAAGGATAAAGGAAAATCGTTGTACGAAACTGATGTAAAAGCTAATGTTGTAGAAACTTCTGTTAATGCTAATGACAGGTACAAGAAGAATTACAACAAGGCATCCAATAGTGGCGGCTGGAAGAAGAACAACCAGAAAGGGTTGGGAGTCCAGAAGCCGAAAGCTGGAAGTTTCAAGAAAGGCGGAAAGAAGAAAGATGGCAACTGTTACGTGTGCGGCAGTCCTGATCATCGAGCATTCCAGTGTCCGCAATGTGCAGAGGCTAGCAAACGAGCTGCTAAAGATCAGCGTCCACAAGCCCACTTAGCCGAGGAAGCCGAGGAGGTCATAGCCGCGGTCGTGTCCGAGGTGAACTTGGTCGGAAACAAGGCTGAATGGGTCGTGGACACAGGAGCTTCAAGACATTTCTATTCTAACAGAGAGCTATTTGCTGAGTTCGAGAAAGTGCCAGAAGGGGAGCAAGTCTACATGGGAAACTCCAGCAGCTCCGAGGTGCTCGGAAAGGGGAGTGTTCTACTCAAGCTTACTTCCGGCAAATCTTTATCTTTGCAAAATGTGTTTTATGTGCCTTCTTTGCGTAGAAATTTAATTTCTGGTGGCTTGCTTAATAAGGCTGGTATTAAGTTAGTTTTTGAGGCCGATAAACTTGTATTGACCCGTAATGGAGCCTTTGTGGGAAAAGGTTACATGCTTGGGGGGTTGTTTGTTTTAGAGACCGTTGTTGAGTCCATTAATAAAATTTCCTCTTCCGCTTACCTTGTTAAGTCTTGCGACGTTTGGCATGGTAGATTAGGACATGTGGGTTTGAGTTCTATGAAAAGATTGCATAAAATGAACTTAATCCCTAATCTAGCTTTTGATGGTTTTGATAAATGTGAAGCATGTGTAGAAGCCAAATTTACTTGTAAACCTTATAAGTCTGTTACAGAGAGGTCTACCCAATTGCTTGAATTGATTCATTCCAACCTAGCAGACTTTAAGGACACCGAGAGTAGAGGCGGAAAACACTACTACGTCACATTTGTAGATGACCACTCGAGATACACGAAAGTGTACCTCCTGAGGACTAAGGACGAGGCCGAGGATATGTTCCTCATTTACAAAGCGGAAGTTGAAAACCAGTTAGATCGTAAGATTAAGAGACTTAGGTCCGACCGGGGTGGTGAGTATCGTGCCACTTTCCTTAAAAAAATGTGAGAAGGAGGGCATCATTCATGAGTATTCTGCCCCACGTACCCCTCAACAAAATGGCGTAGCTGAAAGGAAAAATAGGTCCCTTAAAGAAATGATGAATGCTATGCTCTTAAGTTCAGGTTTGCCTGTCAACATGTGGGGGGGAAGCTGTTCTTTCAGCTAATCATGTCCTAAACCGTGTGCCTCACAAAAAATTGGATAAGACACCCTATGAGATGTGGAAAGGTTATGAGCCTAACCTGAATTACCTGAGAGTGTGGGGGTGTTTGGCAAAGGTTGGTTTACCTTCCTTTAGACGTGAGACGGTTGGTCCTAGGACTGTTGATGCTATTTTTGTTGGTTATGCTCTAAACAGCGCTGCTTATAGATTTATGTGCTTGCATGATAGGTCTATGTGTGAATCTAGAGATGCTGAATTCTTTGAAAATGTATTTCCTTTAAAGCTTAATGTTTCCCGTGCTGTGAGTGCTTCTACTTCTGTGTCAGTACCTGCTTCTGTTGTTCCTGTTGAGCCTATTGAAACTAGAAGAGGTAAAAGACGTAGAATTGCAACTAGCTTTGGTTCTGACTTTGTCACTACCCTTTCTGAACATGATTTAGATGAGTTAAATGAACTTGTTGTTTATATTCACATGTTAGAAGAAGACCCTAAGACCTATGAGAAGGCTATGCGGTCTGTTGATGCTAGTTTTTGGAAAGAAGCCGTTAATAGTGAAATTGATTCTATTATGTCGAATCACACTTGGGAAATTGTAAACTTGCCTAGAGGTTGTAAACCCATTGGTTGTAAGTGGATCTTTAAACGGAAACTTAAAACTGACGGTTCTGTAGAAAGATTTAAGGGAAGACTTGTTGTTAAAGGATTCACAGAAAAGGAAGGTATTGATTTCTTTTATACTTACTCTCCTGTCACTAAGATTGCTACTATACGTGCATTGTTTGCTTTAGCTTCAATTCACAGCATGCTAGTACATCAGATGGATGTAAAGACTGTAATAGCCCGATCCATCATACGTCGCAACACAACCCAATAAGCTGAGAAGTCACCCCTTAGGCCCATATATCCTCTCCGGGCTCTAAAAGGTGAAGGCCTTGTTGTTAGTATAATGGTAAGAATCTATTATAAACTGATCATATGAGCCTTAGTTTCCCAATGTGGGACAAAGCAACTCCATAAACCACTTTCCATATTCCGTAGTGTTACAAACTCCCCCACTTAAAGAACGCAACGTCCCCGTTGCGCCTCGGCCAAACCATACCAACATCAACACAGGTCTAAGATCTCCCCCGCTAGACGGCTGGTCTGGGCCTCGCCCCAACACCCACCACGCGGTCGCAGGGTTGCTCTGATACCATCTGTAATAGCCCGATCCATCATACGTCGCAACACAACCCAATAAGATGGGAAGTCACCAATAAGCCCATAAATCCTCGCTTGGGCTCTAAAAGGTGAAGGCCTTGTTGTTAGTGTGATGGTAGGAATCTATTATAAACTGATCACATGAGCCTTAGTTTCCCAATGTGGGACAAACCAATTCCATAAACCACTTTCCATATTTCGTAGTGTTACAAAGACAGCTTTCTTGAACGGTAATCTTGATGAGGAGATTTACATGGTGCAGCCTCCAGGATTCGTGGTTCCTGGGCAAGAGCACAAGGTATGTAAGTTAAAGAAATCTTTATATGGCCTAAAACAGGCACCTAAGCAGTGGTATGAGAAGTTTCATAGAACTATTTTAAATTTTGGTTTTATTGTTAATGGTTCTGATGCATGTGTATTCTAAGTTGTTTGGGTCAAACTGTGTGATTATCTGCTTATATGTAGATGATATGTTGATCTTTAGTACACATATTGATGCCATAAATGAAACCAAACGGTTCTTATCCTCTCGTTTTGAAATGAAAGACTTAGGCGAGGTAGATGTAATCTTAGGTGTTAAAGTTACCAAGACTACAAATGGTTTCACCTTGTCTCAGTCTCACTATGTGGAAAAACTTTTAAAGAAATTTAGTAGTTTTGATGTTTTGCCAGTTAGAACCCCCTATGACCCTAGTATTCATTTGAAAAATAATCTTGGGAGTTGTGTATCTCAAGCTGAATATGCTAAGATTATAGGGAGTTTGATGTTCTTGATGAATTACACTCGTCCTGACATAGCTTATGCGGTGAGCAGACTTAGTAGATATACCCATAACCCTAGTGGAGAGCATTGGTCTGCCCTTAGACGTTTATTGAGGTACCTTAAGGGTACATGTGACTTAGGATTGCACTTTGTGAGCTTTCCTGGTGTATTGGAGGGTTATTGCAATGCTAACTGGGTGACAGGTAATGATGAGGTGAGTTCTACTAGTGGATATGTGTTCACGCTAGGAGGAGCTGCGATCTCATGGAAGTCTGCGAAGCAGACTTGTATTGCTCGCTCTACGATGGAGTCGGAGTTCATAGCTCTAGACTTGGCTGGTCAAGAAGCCGAGTGGTTTAGAGGACTATTGGCAGACGTTCCTTTGTGGGGGAAACCCGCTCCACCGGTCTCATTGTTGTGTGACTCATAGGCCGCAATATGTAATGCCAACAATAAAGCTTACAATGGTAAGAAGAGGCATATACATATTAGGCATGATTGTGTGAGGAATTTGATTGAGAGTGGAGTGATTACCTTACAATATGTGAGATCAGAGAGGAACTTGGCAGATCCTTTGACTAAAGGCCTATGTAGACGGCTTGTTATGGATACATCGAGGGGAATGGGACTTAAGCCCGTTGGATGAGGAAATTGTGGTGGATACCCGAACTCGCATCATGCGAGGGTGGTCTAACGAAGCCATAATTAGACTCATTATTTACACACTTGTCCCATTCCTATGGTGTTGGTGTACTTTTAGGTTAAGCTTTGCTCTTAATGAATTCATAGCCTTCGGGTGGTCCCACTGAGACGGATTTGATGGATTCACCGATCTTTGTTAGGGTGAGCTTTATGCTCTTAATGTCTCTATAGCCCTTTGAGGGTGGTCTATGTGTGGATAGACTTGATAGAGACACCTACATGAGTGTGAAGGATTGGCCTCCTTCTATGAAAGATATCTGGGCTATCTTTCTAAAGCACTCATGAGCGTCCCGAGGTGTTTTAGGCCATTTGTTGTTATATCGCGGAACTCTTGGATCTAAGGTGAGATGCGTGTTGCCGAATTAATTCTTGATTCTAGGAGTTCAAGATTCGTTCACTCTCTAGATAGAGGATTGTTCTGCTTCACTATGTGTCAGTTCAATCGTAAGACACTGACATTTAAGTGTCGAACCTTTCTGTTGCTCAGTAGTATTTTTTGCTTTTGCTTTCGTTTTTCGCATAGCATTTGTGGGGGATTGTTGGAAATGCTTTGCTTTTTCTGATAATTCCTTTGTCCCACATCGGTTGGGTGAAGGAAATTTTGTGGGTTTATAAACACATTCCTCCTTGCAGTGGGTAGTGAGCATAGACCAGGGACTCCCCTCGCGCGCGCCGCCGTCGCTCGGCTCGTGTTCGTGACACGTGCGCGGTGTGGTGGGGCTTCATTTTGGCCGGAGGTCAACTGATGGTCCAGTTTGTTATGAGACTTATCAGTTGACGAGTTTTTTGCTCAGTCTTCCGATTTTGTCGTATTGACTGAATCTTCATTCTTATCCCACGTTTATCTCAACAAAGCTGATATCCTTGCTCCATTATCTCCACGATTTTTGCAGCTGGAGAACTGCTTCTCCAATGTATTTATATCCCCCTTTCTCATTCATTTTATACACACAAGATTCCAATATCGACTTTTATACTACTGAGCAATACTTTGAGTTCCATCTCTGTAATTTCGAGTGCACGCAATTATGGAGTGCTGTGAAAACCTTGGGGGGCGTCGTCTGAGTTGTGGTTGCACCTGAGCCACAGGCGAAATTCGCTTCTAAGGCAGTGGATCACCACGCCACAGCAACATCAATTTAATCCGGCCACATTCAGATTAGTATTCTTCTTTCTGCAATTTTATTTTCCTTTGTAATTTCAATTTCAGTCAATTGTAATCTTTTAGCAGTAGCAATTTTACCAACATTTGTCTCTTTCCTATCCTGGTAAAGTTTCAACCTTTCTCAAAATACTCATTCTAAATTGCTTATAATTTTGTGTGTTTTCTTTGTAATTTGAATGTTTTTGCAAGTATTTGATCTTTGAGATAATTGACGCAGTGAATTTTGATGGGTTAGTTGATAATTTGCTTAAATTGAAGTATATGTTTAAGTTATGCTGTAACTTTTGCTCACTAGTCACTACGTTGCTGATGAGTTGGCTCCCACCGTTGATGGGGGTTTTAAACGTTGCGGAACTTGATATGAATGAATGATCCCGGTTCGCTTTTGACCTTAAAAAACCTAACTTACGCAGTGAGTTTGATGGGTTAGTTGATAATTACTAGAATTTCATTGCTTGAAGTTGAACTAAATTTTGTGTGTAAATTATGCCCTTACCAATCATATATTTTAGGGTAGTAAGATTTTGCAGTTCTGGCCACTTCTATCTTACTTCGCTGTAGGCGGGATCCTTTGAGGCACTGGGGTAATGTTGTTGGTTAATTATACATTATCGGAATTTCATGGGTGCAATTGTTCAGTTATGAAACACTAGGGTGAGACAAATCTCATAGGACGTAGTGAGAATTTAAGGTCGGTGGTGTTTTTAAGGTTACAAGTTGGGATTCCATGATAAACGTTTAAAGGTCCCGTCTTGTCTTAGTGTAGGATTGTCTTTCCCAAGACTTGCCCTTTTGTTGTGGGAGAAAGATACTCCCTCCGTCTTCTTAGGAATTTACATCTTTGAAACCAAATTTTGGTTAGCTGATCCTACCACGGTTCCCTTTGAAGTCCTCGTATAGATGTTGCTAGGAGGGATGACGATTACAATGTAATGAGTTTTATTGCATCGTAATGAGAATACATGCTACTCTTCCTTCAGAGTTATTAATGAGGTCAAGCTTTGTGAAAAACTTTTATGTGATAATGAGCGAAATTGCAGAATTCACAAGTTCATGCTCCAAAGTAGGGATTTTTCTACTTGAGAAAGCTAGGTATGGAGCAGAAAGTTCTACAGTAACAGAACATTGTGATGTTTTGAACAAGGCATAACCGTACCCTTTTGGCTGCTAGAACTAATCTCTCTATTGACATAACCATACCCTTTTGGCTGAGATGAGATTGAAATGAGCTATTGTCCAACATCTACTCAGGCCGGCAATAGCTTGTTTGTTTGGACTAATCTATTATGAAGTATAGGCTTGGGCTTTTTAGATTTAGTAATAATGGATATGACTATTTTTTTCTGCCTTTCTGGCGTTTGAAGAGCTGTTGAACTTTTATCGACATTTGACCGTCCAATTTGCCCTGGATACTTTTTAGATTTCAGTCATTTCACTGGAAATTTTCGATATTTTATTGATTTGGGAAGTATTTAGGATTTCTGTTTCCTAGTCTGCATTGAAGGTTTCCTTGGATGTCTTAGTTCTATACGAGTATCATGTAAGGAATGTCATTGCTTGCTTCTATCGATCCTTGGTGCTGTGAGGCATTCATTTGGACTTGTTTTAAGTGCTGGCTTCAGAATTTGTTCTATCTTAAATGATCTTTATTCCAGTGCTTCTTAGATTTCCCCTTATGTTGCTTTTCTATCTCTGATTTCTTTATCACATATCAAAACTCCCTTCTTTGCGAAGCTTAAACCTTTTGAGGCATTGAATTAGGTCTATTGCAGCATCGATGAGTGATGATGGTGAAGATGCTACGTCATATGAGAATCCACTTGGGAAGCTGCCTGATCATCTGCTAGTTGAAATTTTTATCCGACTACATGTATCCGACTGGAGTATATTATCTTGCGTCCAGAAACGCTGGGCTAATTTGTTCAAAGGAGAATATCTGTGGCAAGCTGCTCTTGTGAAAGCATATCCTTCTGCTGGTCTGGCAAAACGGTGGCCGGGGCCAATTCCTCAAGGTGGGAGTAAAAAGTACGGAGTAAGAGATTTGCGACTCAGTCTGATATCGATCTATTAATCTGAAATGTACTGTTTGGCACTGAGCTTATCGTGCCATCCAAATATGCAGGAGATTTACAGCTTCTAACAACTCAGAGGGCAAGAGGATGTGGTCTATGGTCTAAGAGAGAAGCAAGTGATTCACAATCTATGTTTATAGAAAAAAACGTGAAAACCTTTCAAAAACGTGTATAGTGCAAAATGAGACGCCACGTAATTGTACGCTAAGTTAGATTCTATGTACAATATTGTTGTATTGCAAGTGTACTCATGTTCTTACGAGTGTAGTACCACTAACACGATATAGCAATTATTACCGACGAAATATATCGAACAATAATGTTGGGGGGCAGCCCAACGACTAGTAAACTTATAAATAAGTATGTGTCTCAGCATGGCAAATACTACCGTACCTCGGGGGTACCAAGAGAATGGTACCCCCTGGGCTCATTTACCTGGGCTTACAATTTGAGTTGGGCCAAAGTCTAACTTGACCCAATACTTCAATTAAAACCCAACCCATATTCTCTCCCCTTCCCCTATTTTCTCTCTCCTCCCATACCCACCCACCACCACCACCACGAACCACCTCCGGCCACCTTCACCGACCACCACCCCACGCGACGCCACCACCACCATTCGGTGGGCGCTCGCTCCGGCGACCCCACGGAGGACCCCATGAGCCCGCGCGCATCGCCCCCATCGCCCTCCACTTACTCTTTTTCTCATTTTCTCTCTCCTCCTTCACTCCCTTCCCCAGCCCCTATTCTCGACCGCCACCACCCATAAACCCTCCCCCGGCCCTCGCCCTACGCCGCCGACCACACGCCCCACCATCATCCCCGCAAATAAGTAATGTCAAGTGAGATCGAAAAGAAGGGAGGGGATAATAGGGGAGAAGGAAGGGGCGGCGGTGTCGTGGAGTGGCGGGGGGAGGGTCGCATGGGAGAGGCGGTGAAGATGGCTGGGTCGAGGCCGGTGTTGGTGGTGGTCGGCGACGGATCGCGGCGGGGATAGGGTGGTCGGGTGGGGTAGAGGGGTTGGGGGAGGAGAGAGAAAAAGGAAGGGGAAGGGGTATTTTTTTTGTTTTTGTTTATTTGATTTAATCTTAACCATTTATCTAAAATATTCATTTTAAAACAAAAATCGTTCATTTTAACACAAATATCGTTCATTTTAGAACAGAAACTACCTATTTCAGATTAAATAACTCAAGACAAAAAGAATTTATTCTAAAACAAATATAATTCATTTTAGAACAATAATCATTCATTTAATAACAAAAAACATTCACTCCAAATCAAATATCATTCATTTCAGAACAAAAAATCATTCATTACATAACCATTCATTTTAAAACAAATACCATTCATTCTAGAACAAAAAATCATTCATTACATAACCATTCATTTTGTTTCGCGATGAACGGCTTTTGTTTCGGGATGGTTAGGTTTTGTTCTGAGATGAATGGATTTTGTTTCGGGATGGTTAGTTTTTGTCCTAGAATGGTTAGTTTTTGTTATGAAATGGATGGATTTTGTTTCACTATGGTTGGTTTTTGTCCTAGGATGATTACCTTTTCTTCTGGAATGGTTAGTTTTTGTCGTAGAATGGTTACTTTTTGTTCTGGAATGGTTAGTTTTTGTCGTAGAATGGTTACTTTTTGTTCTGGAATAGATGATTTTTGTCCTAAAATGATTACTTTTTCTTATGGAATGGATGGTTTTGTCCTAGGATGGTTAGTTTTTGTTTCAGTATGATTGGTTTTTGTCAAAGGATGATTAGCTTTTGTTCTGCAATGGTTAGTTTTTGCCCTAGGATGATTACCTTTTGTTGTGGAATGGTTAGTTGTTGTCCTAAAATGGTTACTTTTTGTTGTGGAATGGTTAGTTTTTGTCGTAGAATGGTTACTTTTTGTTCTGGAATGGTTAGTTTTTGTCGTAGAATGGTTACTTTTTGTTCTGGAATAGATGATTTTTGTCCTAAAATGATTACTTTTTCTTATGGAATGGATGGTTTTGTCCTAGGATAGTTAGTTTTTGTTTCAGTATGATTGGTTTTTGTCAAAGGATGATTAGCTTTTGTTCTGCAATGGTTAGTTTTTGCCCTAGGATGATTAGCTTTTGTTCTTGAATGGTTAGTTGTTGTCCTAGAATGGTTACTTTTTGTTGTGGAATGGTTAGTTTTTGTCGTAGAATGGTTACTTTTTTTTTTGGGATAGATGATTTTTGTCTGAGGATGGTTAGTTTTTGTTTCAGTATGATTGATTTTTGTCAAAGGATGATTAGCTTTTGTTCTGGAATGGTTAGTTTTTGTCTTAGAATGATTAGCTTTTGTTCTGAAATGGTTACTTTTTGTTCTGTAATGGATGGTTTTTGTCCTAGGATGGTTATTTTTTGTTCTGGAATTGTTAGTTTTTGTCCTAGGATGGTTGACTTTTGTTCTCTAATGATTATTGTTCTAAAATGAATTGTTTTTGTTTTGGAATGAATGATTTTTGTTTTAGAATGAATGGTTTTTGTTCTGGAATAAATGGTTATTGTTCTAAAATGTATTATTTTTGTTTTGAAATAAATGGTTTATATTTGTTGAAAATGGTCTATTGTTCAATAATTATTCTTTTTTTTGTCATACAATGTGGATATTACAAAACAAAAATAGATCATTATAATGGTATGTTTGTTTTGGAATGAATGAAAATTGTTCTAGAATAAATGATTTTTGTTTTGAAATGAATGGTTTTTGTTCTATAATGAATAAATTTTGTTTTGGAATAAATGTTTTTTTTATCATGATATGAATGGTTATTGTTTAGGAATGAATGTTTTTTGTCCTCAAATGAATGGTCACTGTTCTGAAATGAATGATTATTGTTCTAGAATGAATGATTTTTGTCCTGGAATGAATGATTTTTGTTGTTAGAATGAATGGGTTTTGTCCTTAAATGAATGATTATTGTTCTAAAATGAATGGTTTTTGTTTTATAATGAATACTTATTGTCCTGGAATGAATGATTTTTGTTTTAGAGTGAATACTTATTGTCGTGAAATGAATGGTTTTTGTTATGTAATGAATAAATTTTGTTTAGGAATGAATCTTTTGTCATGATATGAATGGTTATTTTTTTAGAAATGAACGTTTTTTGTCCTAAAATGAATGGTTACTGTTCTAGAATGAATGGTTTTTGTTCTAGAATGAATTATTTTTGTTGTTAGAATGAATGAGTTTTGTCCTTAAATGAATGATTATTGTTTTAAAATGAATGATTATTGTTCCAAAATGAATACTTATTGTCCTGGAATGAATTATCTTTGTTTTAGAATAAATACTTATTGTCGTGTAATGAATTGTTTTTAGTATGTAATGAGTAGTTTTTGTTTTGAAATGAATACTTATTTTCGTGAAATGAATGGTTTTTGTTATGAAATGATTACTTATTGTCGTGTATGACCGCTATTTGCTATATAATGATTTGTTTTTTTATATAAATTAGAATTTTTGTTTTCTCTCTCCTTTCTATTCCCCTCCACTCCCCACCAATTCTTCCACCGCCAACGATGCCACCACTGACCACCCCAACACCCGATGCCACCAATACCGTCATGACTACCTATGGCCGACCAATCTACGGCGGCAAGTCGGCAACCACTTTCTGGCACCATCACCTCCACGCGATTCTCTCTCACTCCATCTTTGTATTCTTCTCGAATTCCGAGAACCACAAGCTCCGCCACCCCAACACCAAGCTTGCCTGTCACTCTCATACGTCCTCCAAGCCGGTGTCTAGTCGGTGTATGTTGCCGGCGTCGCCAATTATTGTCGGAAGTCATATAATGGGAGGAGAGAGAGAAATGTGGGAGAAATAGGAATTGGAGGTGGTGGCGACCTAGCAGGGCTTTTGGTCCCTTCTCTCCGGCGGCCGTCGAGAAGTTTCCACCGAGTAGGGTGGTGGTCGGGACGGCCGGCAGGTACAATAAAGGGGCTGGAGTGGGGTGAGGGGGAAAGGGAGTTGGGTTATTTTTGTATTGGACTTGACTGTTTTTGTTACAGATAAAGATTGGGCTTTGAAAACAAATTATGGACTGCAATTGTTAGAAATCCGGGGGGTACCATTCTATTTGTACCCCCGGTGTACCATAGACCTATTGTCTGAGCATAAGCTTATCTTCATGATTACCATAAGCTTATGTATGGTATATACTACATTTCCATAAGTAAAATATATGAATTTGCTTTGTTTATAAATATACGGAGTATAAGATAAGATAAAATAAGATAAGATTGATTGATTAAGAAATATTAATTAAGATTAAGATATATATTCCCTCCAAAAAAAAGATATATTGATTGATTAGATTTAGATCTGAAACCAATTTTTTTTTTTCCTAAAAATAGAAAAGTGAACATCGAAAAGGAAAGAGGAAAATAAAGATAAGTATTTTAATCGTATTTATTAAAGGCCATAGATCTGTAATCTAACGGCTGGCAAGGGCGTTTATTTGTAGTCGAGACTAGTATATAAACCAATTGAGTCTGCGATAGCTGTACTCACGCCAACCCTTTTGCTCGAAAACAAAACCCTAATTGTTCACGCCGTCGAAAGCTAAGGTATCGAGATCTCACTCTGCCCCCAAATTCAGGTATTATTTCATCAACTTAATTGTTTATTTTTTCCCCTTTCAATTTGATTGTGGTAACTTGATTCATTTTGTTATGAACTGAATTATTTATTTCCCCCTTCCTCTAATCCTTATCATATAATAAAATCTAGGTTTCAAGATCTAATTGTTCACGCCGTCGAAATCTAGGTTTCAAGATCTCACCGTGCCCCCAAATTCAGGTCGGGCTTCTCCTTTAATCTTTATATATGTTAATACTCTGGCTGATGATATAAGATATTGATTTCTTGAATTAAATTGTTTATTTTTACCCCTTTTTTTAATTTGGTTGTGATAACATGATTTATTTTATTGTTTATTTTTACCCCCTTTCAGTTTTGTTGTCATAGCTTATGAATTTAATCATTTATTTTCCTTTAATCCTTATCATGATGTCTGTTTTTTTTTTTAAAAAAAAAAAAATTGGTTTCATGGATTGAATTGTTCATATTTCCCCTTGTAATTTGGTCGTGGTAACTTTGATTGATTTTATGAATTGAATTATTTCTTTTCCCCCTTTCCGTCTATAATTATTATTATTATTGTGCTGATTAGGTCAATTTCTCGAATACATTTGAAAGGATGGATTACGGTTGCGATTGCGATCCCATGTCTGGTGACGGTCCTATTGTCAATGACTTCTTTGATGATTGCCAAGATATTTTTTTTTACTTATAATTAATTTTGTGTTGGTTGGATGTTGTAGTTAATTGTATTATGTTTGGTTTGATTTGATTAAATTAGAGTCGTAATTTTTTCTGTCTATCAGGGGATATACCATTTACATCACTTTATATTAACGAAGAGATACAACGATTGAAGCTTTCCTGGAAGCCGGTGAAGGGCGAAATCTTTGATGTTGCTTCGTTCTTGTCCCAATGTGGGGCAAACAAATCCCTGGTTCGACCTAGGGATGGTAGAATTGTGGGATTAGAGACTCTTTAGGATAAGTATCTTATCTTCTGTTGTCTCGTCTTGCCTTTTAAGGATGAGTCTGACGTTGAAATCACATATATTGAGGAATTCTTCAACGCATACCCTAAGCTTGTTAGTGAACATGATTTTGAGATGATCTTTGTCTCCAGCACTCCCAACAAGTATTATTTCGACACCTTCTTTTCGGAGTTCCCTGGCGTTACTATCTCTTTCAATAATCAGCATTCTCGCAACACCATTTGCTCCTACGTTGACAGCAGACTGGCCGGTGTGATAGTGGATCCTAGCATGAAGGTTTTGTGGGAAGACCACGGTGGTGATTATTTCTGTAAGTATGGAGCTGCCTTTTTTCCCTTTACTGATGAGAGGGTGGATGCCCTTGTGGCAATGGAGTCGTCGTTGAGGTGGAAATTGCACTATTCTCTTGATGTAGTCAATGAACATGGACCACCTGTATCCCTTGCGGATCTGTTTTTCTACCAACCTCATGAGAAATTCAAGAGATTAGGAGGGGGCTGCGATGAAATTTCTATTGATGAACTTGGCAAAAAGAATTGTGTGGGTGTGTACCTTTGTGTGGATGGAGACTTCATCACGGACCTGGCTTCCATCTATCGCGAATGTAAGACCAACAATCTGGAGTTTGAGATCGTCATAGTGTGCACAGGGTTCGGCGACACACCCTCTACTGACGATATTCAAGAAATTAAAGATGCCTTTGGTGAGATTGAAAGGACGTCATTGTCTTGGTGGCTGTTCCCGTGCAGTTATGAGAGCAAATGCCGGCTCTAGAGGATGTGTACCAATGAAACTGTAGACAATCTATTCATCGTGAGGCCTGGTGGCATGTGTTGGGAGTCTGAAGGAAAATTATTATTGCATAGTGATGGCATCAATTCGTATCCCTTCACTAGCGAGAGCATCCTTGAGCGTATGAGTTCTCTTACACTTGACTCACTTACCAAACCTCCATACAAGTGCTACAACAACCCTGATTCTAGTCTTAGCCTCTCTGATCCTGGTTCTGAATCTGTGGAGCATCTTTGAAACAAGAATGTCCTTGTCTACTTTGGACATCCTAAAATTTTGAAAAAGGATTGGGTGGAACTCCTGGAAGAAGTTTATAGTGGTGATACCCCACTGGATGCGGAACCGGTCTTTGTTCCTGTGGGTTGTGATGATAGTGAAGATATTCAATTTCGATCCGATGTAGTTATGCCGGCTTGCACCTTGTTGACAGGTTCGCAAGCTCGTAATGCAGCTGACCAAGCTTTAACAAAGTCTGAGGTGGAGAGTAAGGCGACTACCATGGTTGCATTTGGGAAAGATGGCCGCATCCGCTGCAGTCATGTTCAAGTCTATCTAAAGGATCCACACAAGTTGCGTGCATTATTTGGTGAGTCTCCTTCGGAAGACTTCCCTAAAGGTATGTACAATAGGGTCTGTGATCACATGCGCGATCTCTACTATTCCACCAAAGAGTTCGATGAGATCTGTTAAGACTTGTGCCCATGGTATGTTGGGTGCTAATTAGTAATCGTTCAGTTTTATATGCTGTTTGACTTTGGTTGGTATCCCTGTAAGATATTATTATTTGGATAATTACTAGCTTTTCTGTAAGATGTTTTGATGTCATATGGAATCATGGATGGACAATTACTAGCCTTTATTTCTCTCTTTTTCTTTTACGACCCAAAGGCGATTTGCAAATCTGAAAATTTCTCTGTTGTAAATCCTCCATTGCTTAAATTGTTGTGTCCTATGAAAGGACTGGGTACCAAAGCCCTGTTGCATAGGTGTGATCATGTCTACTTGAGCTCTGCCTAGTGTTATTCCTATGAATTAAAAAATGTGGAATTCCCATGAATTAAAAAATGTGGAGTTGTTTGGTAGCCCAAAATCATGAGAATTCAAAATTCATGGAATCACGAATCCCTGAAGACAACCTTGGATTCTTAAAAACTTACAGCTGACGATTGAAATTCAAGCAACTATAATGAAGGATATGCGGATGTGACAATTAGCTTTATGCCTTCCTCTAATTTAGTACGCGTACATTGATTGCTTGCCTAACGCGGTAGGCCGTTGTTTGCAAGACATCTAATGACGCTTAATGGAAAAGCAAGGACTGAATGAGGAATACAAGTTGTACTTTTTGTATGTCGATTGGTTGATGTCCTTTTGCTCTCCGAATCCTTCTTTATATGTATAATGCGCTTAATTGGAGTAGTTGTTATGTCTCTGCTGCCTCCCACTTTAGTGTTCATCAAAACATTACAAGATGCTCATCAACATTTATTACATCAGAATACCCGATAGAAAGTTGGGGTTCGGGTTAGTGATATTCCGTCGGGTTGATTTCGGGTATGTGATGTGGATACCATCAAACCTCTCTCTACCGATGGACTATCGAAGTAGCGATGTAGAAGTACTAAGTATTTGGGCTCAGTTAAAACAAGCCCAGCCCAACATGGAAAGCTTCATGATGTAAATACAGCAGCAGCACATGATCATGAAGAAAAGCAAACGGCTACTTTAGAGGAGTAGGTTAAAGTGTACTTGTAGGTTGTAAATGATTTTGTCATCATGTACAAATCATACTAGATTTTAATTAGCTCTTCACATATATAAAGGATTCTCGGTGTACAGAAAATTCAAGAGAGAGAAATACAATTTGAGGCTGCCGCAATTGCACAACATTCACAAATTCTCTGAGTTTTGCAAACACTCTGTTTTATAAATTTAATTCGACAATCTGGTGATTAGGATGGCGCAAATGTATGAAACTCAACATGGTATCAGAGCCTTGTGCTCCTGATTACCAGAGTTGTCATACCCAATCTGTTGTAAGTTAATCTTCACTTACTTCGTTTTTAATTTCTTTCTTGTAGCAGTGTTAATCCTGATAGAAAGCATAGAACTTTCTTGTGAGAAAGCATAGAACTCTCTCAATCCTCTGTTTGTTTGGGTGAAATAGCAATAGCTTTGTGTGTGGAGCAACAAAACACAGATCTTTGTTGTAGTTGTATGAAAAAGATTGTATCTTTGGTGTTTTAGAATTGTTGTAAGGAAAGACTGTATCTTTGGTGCTGTTGGTGTGAGAATCTTTGGTTTTGTGGTATTGTTGTGAGGAAAGATTGTATCTTTGGTTGTGTTGTTTAGAGAATCTGAAGTTTTAGGAGTAAAGTTGAAAACTTTGTACGCTAATTAGCGTTTATAAGTGAGTTTTGTCCAAGAATGGCAACTGGAGAAGGACTTGAGTTGGATGTGAATGTCAATGGAAATGGTGGAAACCAACACCAGGGAAACAATGAGGTTAGGGTTGATCCTCTCACCGGGGCTGAGAACTATGGACCCTGGAGGAGATTGATGGAGTTGGCTCTGTCAGCTAGAAGGAGGTTTGGGTTTGTCACAGGAAGTACAATCAAACCCACCACCAATGAAGCTCACATGGAGGCCTGGAATGCTAACAACAACCTGGTAATCTCCTGGCTGTTGAACAATGTGTCTAGACCCATAAAAATGGCTAATCTTTACACACTCACACCCAAAGAGATATGGGACACTCTGAAGAGAAGGTATTATGTTGCCAATGGTGCAAGGAAATACAAGCTGAGCAAGGAAACATATGAGATGTCACAGGGAACAAAGACTGTGGATGAATATTACACTGACCTGACTATCATGTGGGATCAATATGAGCAAATGTGTGACTTCCCACTGATAGAAAATGTCACTCCGGACATTACCAGGATTATTGAGGCAATGCAAAAGCAAAAGGAGGAGAGCAGACTTTTCCAGTTTCTCAATGGGTTGAATACCAAGGCATATGGAGCTTTGAGAAGTAATATACTGATGATGAACCCTCTGCCAACTGTGAATGAGGCTGTGGGTCTGCTGCTTCAAGAAGAAACACAGATGAGAACTTTGAACACTCACCAAAACAACAAAGAAAGTGAGATGTCTGCACTGGTGGTTAAGAAAGAGAATGGAGAGATGTCTTGTGTCCACTGTCCACAGATGAACAATCACAAAACAAACGAGTGCTGGAAAGTGGTTGGCTATCCCTCTGGTCATCCTAAGATGAGGAAAAACAATCAAGGCGGGTTTGGAAGAGGAAATGGTGGCTCATGGGGTCAGAGAAACCAGCAGAGTGGCTACAATCCAGGGGGAGCTAGATGGAACAACAACAACAATCAGAACAACAACTATAACAGCCCCAAAGGACAGGGAAACCAGCCTAAGACTGCAGCAAATGTTCAAGGAGAGTGTGAGCCACCTGATTTTGCTGTAACTTTGGCTCGAATGAATGAACAAATTCAGCAGTTGATGAAGTATGCACCAGGCAGCAGCAATTCAAGCAACAATGGTGACACAGATGAGGAGATCGATTGCAATTTTGCAGGTATGATTCTTAGCTGCAATGCTCACTCATCCCCAAATGAGTGGATTATAGATTCGGGTGCTTCAGACCACATGGCAGCTAACCCTAGTCTGTTAGAGAACATGAGGGTTGTTGAAAACAAACCCAAGGTGAATTTGCCAAATGGTAAAACCTCCTATGTCACACATAAAGGGGAGGTAACATTAGTCAATGGACTAAAGATGAAAAATGTTCTCTATGTCCCTGATTTCAAACAAAATCTGATGTCCATTCAGAATTTTACTAAAGATAATGCTTGTAGAGTTACATTTTATAACACTCACTGTGATGTGCAGGAATGTGATTTTGTAGAAGTCAAGGGACTTGGAAGAGCTCATAGTGGTCTCTACTACCTAAACAACAACTACAAAAAGACCCACAAGACACAAAACCTGAAGAAGCTCAAGCCAAGCAATGAAATTTTATCTTTTCCTAGACAATCAAATCAATGTAATCCTAAAACAGACTGTCATAGCTACAAGTCTGCAGCTTTAAGCTTTCCTAAATGTAATGACATTTCCACTATGAATGCAAAGTCCTCTATTTCCTTTTTCAATCTCTGGCACAACAGGCTTGGGCATGCCCCTTTCAACAAACTCAAACACATTTCAAAATTAAACCTACATAAATCTGACAACACTGATTGCATATGTTTGTCTTGTCCCATGGCTAAGTTTACAAAATTTCCCTATCCAACCAGCATGACCACTGTGAGTCGTCCCTTTGACTTGATTCACATTGATATTTGGGGTGCATATAGGGTAGCTTATAAAGGAAAATATAGATTTTTTCGGACAATAGTTGATGACCTGTCAAGAGGTACATGGGTGTACCTGCTTCAGTACAAATCCGAAGCTTTTGAAACCCTGAAGAATTTTTGTGAGTATGCAGAAAATCAGTTTGGGAACATGGTTAAAGTGATCAGATCAGACAATGCCCTAGAATTTGATGATTACCAGTGTCAGGAGTACTTCAACAGCAAAGGCATTCTACACCAAAATTCCATTGCTGACAGGCAGCAGCAGAATGGCATTGTGGAGAGAAAGCACAGACATGTGCTTGAAATTAGTAGAGCATTGAGGTTTCAGTCTGGCCTATCACTAGGGTATTGGGGAGACTGTGTGATGACAGCTGCATATCTCATCAACAGGTTGCCATCCTCAGTAATAAACAACAAAACCCCCTATGAAGTGATCTATGGAAAAACTCCTGACTACAGTGGAATTAAGACCTTTGGATGCCTTGCCATGGCTTATACTGCTGAGAGGAATAGAGATAAGTTTCAGCCAAGAGGTGTTCCTTGTGTGTTTCTTGGATATCCATCATTGCAAAAAGGATATAAGGTCCAAGACTTAATCAGCAAGAGAAGATTTGTCACCAGAGATGTGATATTCCATGAGCATGTGTTTCCCTTTTTGCAGCAAACCAAGGGTGTATTCATGCATCCTGTACCTTCCCAAATTAGTCATGACTCAACTACTATACCCATATTTCAGGAGACTAATCAAAGGGAGACAGTAAATGGAATGGAAGTGGAGAATGATGGGGAGTTAATTAACTATGAGGACTCAGGTGAAGAAAATGAGTGTGTGCTGGTAGATGAAGAAGATCAAACAGAGACTTACACTACCCAACCAAGGAGATCAGACAGAGAAAGGAAAGAACCAGTGTGGATGAAAGACTTTGTGGTGAACTTTAAAGGGAAAAACAACAAGGATGACACAGTTAAAGCTGTTCCAGTTGTGGAAATAGAAGTCAATTCTGTATTTGTAAACATGGTTAAGAACATCATTGAAAACCATGAGCCCTATCACTACAGTGATGCAGTGAAAAGTGAGGACTGGGTGACAGCCATGAACAAGGAGCTTGAAGCCCTAGAAACCAATAATACTTGGGAAATCACTACTCTACCACCTGGTAGAAGAGCCATAGGGTGTAGATGGCTGTATAAACTCAAATATAAGCCAGATGGCTCCCTTGAGAGGCACAAGGCCAGGCTAGTCATACAAGGCTGCAGACAGCAAGAGGGTGTAGATTATACTGAAACATTTGCTCCTGTGGCCAAAATGACCACAGTTAGAGCATTGTTGGCCATAGCATCTATGTATGGCTGGCAGACATGCCAGATGGATGTCACCAATGCATTTTTGCATGGTGATTTGAAGGAGGAAGTGTATATGCAGATGCCTAAAGGGTATGATAGTGTAGGAAGCAGGATACATGTGGGAAAAGATGGTTATAACTCTGACAAAAATCAGAAGGTATGCAGGTTGATCAAGTCTCTGTATGGGTTGAAACAGGCTCCCAGACAGTGGTTTGCCAAGCTGTCATCTACTTTAATCAAGTTTGGATACACCAAGTCAAATGCAGACACTTCCCTGTTCATTAAAACACATAATGATAATATCACCACCATCCTGGTTTATGTAGATGACATGGTGATTGCAGGAAATGACCCCACTGAGATTGCCAACTTGAAAGAAATGCTGAATGGGGAGTTTCACATGAAGGATCTGGGTGTTTTGTCTTATTTTTTGGGTCTGGAAATTGATCACACCACTCAAGGGATATTCATCTCACAAAAGAAGTATACAATGGATCTGTTGAAAGAGTTTGGGGTGGAAAAGGAAAGGTGCCTGAAAATTCCCTTAGATGCCAATGAAAAGCTTGAACCCAACAAGGGCACACCCATGCCATGTCCAGAAAAATACAGAAGGCTCATCGGAAAACTCATCTATCTTACAATCTCAAGGCCAGACATATCCTTCTCCGTCCAGCTCCTAAGCCAATTTATGCAGAACCCGACATCTGATCATTTTCAAGCTGCTAAAAGAGTGCTTAGGTACCTTAAAGGGTCACCTGGTCAGGGTATTCTCCTAATAAATTCGTCAGCTGCCAAACTGACTGCATATTGTGACTCAGATTGGGCATCATGCCCATTTTCGAGGCGGTCCACTACTGGTTTCTGTATTCTGCTTGGAAGTTCTCCTATCTCCTGGAAATCAAAGAAACAAGGAGTGGTGGCGCGTTCTTCTGCTGAGGCAGAGTACAGGGCTATGGCCCTCACAACATGTGAGATTACATGGTTACTGTCATTGCTCAAAGAGCTTGGAATCAAGGGTCTAAATTCTGCTTATCTTAAGTGTGATAATCAAGCCGCCTTGTCCATTGCTGCCAACCCCGTTCTACATGAGAGAACTAAGCATATTGAAATCGACTGCCACTTTATCCATGACAAGGTCTCTCAGGGAACTGTCCTACCCTCCTATGTCCCATCTCACATTCAATTGGCAGATGTGTTAACTAAAACTCTGCCTGTATCTCAACAGAAAAAGCTTCTGAGCAAGATGGGAGTTCAGGACTGCCCTCACTCTCATCTTGAGGGGGAGTGTAGAAGTTCTAAGTATTTGGGCTCAGTTAAAACAAGCCCAGCCCAACATGGAAAGCTTCATGATGTAAATACAGCAGCAGCACATGATCATGAAGAAAAGCAAACGGCTACTTTAGAGGAGTAGGTTAAAGTGTATTTGTAGGTTGTAAATGATTTTTTCATCATGTACAAATCATACTAGGTTTTAATTAGCTCTTCACATATATAAAGGATTCTAGGGTGTACAAAAAGTTCAAGAGAGAGAAATACAATTTGAGGCTGCCGCAATTGCACAGCATTCACAAATTCTCTGAGTTTTGCAAACACTCTGTTTTATAAATTTAATTCGACAATTTAGTGATTATGATGGCGCAAATGTATGAAACTCAACAAGCGATGGACTGTTATTGGTTTATTTTGGGCCATAGTACCATAAATGGAACCAGAGGCCCAATGGAATACAATCCTTGATCGGACTTTGAAGTTTGAACTGAGTCCAGAAGGATATTTTAAGACGGAGAACTTGCCATAAATCAAATATTCAAGTATGTTAGGCCTCGTTCATATGCTAGGGTAGTAGAGTTAGATGTATCTAACAATAGCTATTGATAAGGGCATGATTGCTTTGATTTCTAATTTCATAGTCCAATTCCCATCTTCTATTAGCGCCAGTCGGAGTAGGAAGATGGAAAGCAGAAAGAGATAAAGAAGTAAGACATATAGTTGAGCTATCTGCGAGTGTAATTAGAACAGGTGAGAGAAAAAGTAGTTTTTTAATAGAAAAACTTGTCAAATCGACGTAGTTTTGTGTCGTGTTGGGTGTCTGGTTTGTGTTTGGTCGGTGTCCGGTTCGTCTCCAATTAAAAAAAACCGTGTCCGTATCCTAAAATTAAATAAAAACACCGGACACGTTTTTGGACGTGTCGGACACGTGTCGTACCGTGTCCGATCCGTGTTCGTGTCCAATTAAAAAAACCGTGTCTGTATCCTAAAATTAAATAAAAAAACCGGACACGGTTTTTTGGCGTGTCGTACCGTGTCCGATCCTGGACAGGCGTGTCCGTGCTTCCTAGGTTATCGATAATATTATTTAGTCTCAACATTTTGCTCGAATTCGAGTCAACCTTAGATCGAGTCAATTTGGTTCAGCTCAATTTCAAATTAAGTTAATTCAATTTGAGTCAAGTTTGGAACAGTCCAGTCTCGGGTGAAGTTAGATTTTGGTCATTATCGGATACCAACTGTAACACCCCCAAATTTCCTTTCCTTTTCAAAAACATTTTATCGAGAATCAAAACACAAATAAGGAAATTCAGAGGTGTCACTCCGCACTCGAGTCAAAGACCCGAATGCAAGGAGATTTCAAAAGCCACAGTATAATTGTCTAATGGTCTAAAATAGTCTATTACAATCCATTAATTAAAATTACAATAGTCCAAAATATGAAATATGAAATAATCTATGTCTAATAACTACTAGTCTAATTATTGTTTCCATCTAATTCTAGTGAGTCATCGTTCCCGCATGCATCACTCACTCCAAACCTGTGGTGAATTTAAAGCACAAAAACCACAGTTGATAAAGTTAGTGAAATTGAGTAAGCTAACACCTCAACGTGTAGAAAACCAAAACTCTTACCTGGATTTTGAAAACGTTTTTAGTTTTATTTTCGAAAACACACTTAGCACATAAACATATAATCATCCAATAATAATTCCAAACCAGTAGTTAAGAGTCATATATCAGAATCCACCATTCAATTCATCACATACTCATAGTATAAGAAACATTCCATAATCCATATCCAACAAATCAAAGATTAACGATAAATAAGAAATTCATAAGTCACGAGCCATAATCCACAATTCCTAGTTAACAATCCACAATCCATAATCCATAATCCACAATCCACAATCCATAATCCTTATTATTTAGAAATGAACTGAATCTTTTGCCAGTTCACCCTATCAACCATAATCCATAATCCATAATCCAAGACTACTAGACCTTAAGTGTGCACACCCCTTACTGGGTGTTTTTAACCCAAGTAGAGTAGACTAGAGCCTAACCCTCTTAAAGACCGATGCGGTGGGGTAATTAATAGGAGTCGATGCGACTCAATCCAGTAAATAAGAGTTCTTTTGACTCAACAAATAAATAGGAGCTCTTTTGGCTCAAACGAATAAATAGTTCTTTTGACTCGAACAAATAAATATGAGCTCTTTTGGCTCAAACGAATAAATAGGAGTTCTTTTGCTCCGTCTAAGTAACCAATATCTTATTGAGAGAGAGTTGATGATCACAAATCATATAAAACGATACCAAACCAACATCACAATATAAATTGGCTATGCGCCCACAAACCAAACCAAATCAACCAATTCAATATACATTTAATCTTACCTTTCAAAATAACATATTTGTCACAAGCCATACCATATACCAATATCAATACAATAAATCCAACCAAATCAAAATACAACAATCGTATAAACTGAATCGTTCTCCACCTATCATGATACTATGTTTTCATCCAATCACACATTCACATCTAGCACGTAAGTTTGAAAGGTTTCTACAAGTTTAAGAAGGGTTGAGCATGCTAGCTTACCTTTTTAAGCAAACGAAAACTCAATAGCACAACAATCACTAGTACTCCTCGTCTACGAACTCAGGCTCTACAATTATACAAACGACATTCTCAAATTAACACTCAATCTTTCTCAACCAACCAACCAACTATATTCCTATATGTTAGTATATATGATCCTATATGCAATGTATGATTATGACAATACCAAATTCAAACAAACAATTACCAATTATCCAATTATTATCGTTCTATTTCAATAATTATCCAATAAAACTCAATTAACACCAAAATTATTATAAAAATTCACAAAGGCTTAAAATTAGTTTAAAACAGAATATAACTCATAAAAATTAACCCTTAATTATTATAATTTAATTATAAAATTATTATACCAATTTATATTATGTTTTATTAATTAAAAACAATGTTTTATTACATAAAATCCCAAAAGTTCGAATTAAATTATATAAATCATGAAAATCAGTTTATAATTTGTTAAATTATCAGAATGTCGAAATATTGATTATCATAATTAATTTGGACTAATTAACCTAAATTAGAAACAATTAACCAAAATTCCCCAATTTACAATTTATACAAACTTGAACAAAACCCCAATTTAAATCTCAAACTAAATTCAAGAACCCTAATTAACAGATTTTAAGAGCACCCAATTCATATCTTTCAAAATTAATTGAAACAAAATCGAATAATTAAGCTAATTAATCCCAAATTCGTAATTAGTGAAATTCAACTCAAAACAAGCATCAAGATCACTTCTTTGTGTATAAAACTAACTCAAATCAATTACCCACTAATCATAACACCTAAAACTATCAATTAAACATGATTTTAAACAAGAAAATCGACTTGTGATTCACGTTTATAAAAGAGGACGAAAACAGGGGAAGAAGGAGGCGTTACCCACGGCCGTGGAAGGAGGAAGAATGAGGGGTTGTGGTGGCCGGCCGACGAACTGGGTCGGCGTGCGCGAGCGGCGTCGAGGGCGGCAGGCGAGGTCGGCGTGAAGGAGGATGAACGAAGAGGGAAGGAGGAGCAGGGGCGGCTAGGAAAAAAAACAGAGGAACTCTGTTTTATACAGAGTAAGGGGGGTAATGTCGGGTTTTTTTTTTCCTTTTCCTTTTTCTGATTTCTTTTTGGGTTGGGTTGGGGTATAAGTTGGTGTTTGGGCCAATTGGTGTGGGCTTGAGTCGTTGTAGTGTTTAGAAGATAGCCCAATTCAGAAATTAGAAAATCCTATATAGAAAATCCGACTCCAAAATTCATTTCCGAACTCGGTTTTGAGAACGACAATTAATAATTAAAATATTTTCATTTCAATTGGAGTAGATGATACATGCGGGAACGACGACTCACTAGGAATTAGTTGGATTCAATAAACTCAGACTTTCATTTGTTAAACAATATATTGGAATTAGATTATTTCATATTTCAATCTCAAATTTTGGACTATTATAATTTAAGTATTGGATGTAATAGACCGTTTCAGACCATTAGACATTTTGTAGTTTGCCTTTTGAAATCTCCTAAAATTCGGGTCTTTGACTCGAGTGCGGAGTGACACCTCTGAATTTTCTTATTTGTGTTTTGTTTCGCGATAAACTGTTTTTAAAAAGGAAAGGAAATTTAGGGGTGTTACATGGATGCTGAATTCTCTTTTACAGGCTTGTAGAGCTGCTCATCTTTTGACAAACCACAAGAGATCAATAGGCCCCCTCGGGTCAAACTGTATAATGAAGCAACATTATTATAAAAGGTTTTCGGATCACAAGTGATATTGCATAATAATCGTAGTTTTTTGGAGGTTTGAGATTAATTTGATGTTAGCGTTGTATCTTGATAGTTTTAGTACTCGTTGTACATGCCGTATGGCTAATTATTATGAAAAAATTTCCCTCTCTTCAAAAAAAAAAAAAAAAAAACTTTAGGGCCCGTTCGGTAGCATTGTCGTTTTAAGTTTTTGGTTTTTTTGTGTAAAAAATTTAGTTAAATAAGTTGCAAAGATAAATTTTAATTGTATGTTGCTATAATAGACATACTGAAAATGAAGAGTGACAACTGAAAACTGAAAACCACTTTTTCTGGTTTTCAAAAACGGGACTTTGGTTTAAAAAAAAAAAAAAAAACTGAAAACTGAAATCAGAAACGATACCAAACAGGCCCGTTTTGATTTTTATTTTTTATACTAATTTTGTACGGAGTATTCTTTGAACAAAATTTGGCTTCATAAGTAGTTAAATCAGTTACAGGTTACGGGTCCAAGGGTTGGGTCAGATTTGACTCGAAGATATTTGTTTCAAAAGGAGTACTGAGTGATATGGCCCGTTATGGGTCATTGGTCATAAATACACGTGTTCATAACTAAAAACTAACGTGATACATGGGAGCTATGGGTCAAAGCTTATAGTGGAAGTTCAAGACTATCACGTCACCTTCCAGTCTCAATATCTTCTGAAGTACTCAATATTTCGAAGAACAATCAATTGTATAGGAAAGTTCATGATCTAAGCTTTCCGAAAAGTGGTCATATGCCTTAAATGGTTAAGTAACGAAGGAGATATGCTTGTTTTAAGTTGAGCTGTCCAGTTTCTACGCGGGTACACGAGAATGGCCGAAACTGCTATATTCCCCAAGCCATGCACGTCCAAGGAAGTTCTTAGTAGATATAATACTTATTCTTATTTGTGTCTTTGTTTAAGTTTAGGAAAGTGTCTTATTTACAGTATTTTGTGGAATAAAGGAGCCTTAGAAGGTTTCCAAGTTGTTATAGAAGAGTTTAGGAAAGTTTCAGTAATAAGCTTGAAGTTGGTTTAAGGGAAGACCTAAAACTGGTTCTTAACTTGACTTTAGGTAAGTTTAGGAGTCTTAAGAGTAGTATAAATAGAGAGTCTTATTGTATTGTTTTTCATACAAGTTTGAGCATTAATATCGAAGAGTCGAAGGGAGTTTCCTTCAAAATCTGGCCTTGAGAGGTTCTGTGTTCTTTTGGTTCGTGCCTTGTTTCTTTGTGATCTTGGTGCTTTCCCTTTGTTTGTGCTTTGTTTCTTTGTGATCTTAGTGCAAATTAGTCTTAGTCAAGTATTCTTGCGAGGATTCTAGACTAATTCATATCCTTTATTTTCTGTTTTAATTCCGCTGCGTTACAAATTCAAAAACACATAAAAATTAGAGTAAGTTTTACATCATAACGTGTTCATTTCCAAATAGTAGCGGGTTACGAGCAGGGCCATGTGAGAAATTTTCAAAAAAATTGAGGCTTTGGGCGAAATTCCAAAATGGGGCCCAATACTTCGGATTTAATACGTTTAAAGCACACAAGTAAAAGAAATCTAAAAAAAAAGGGTGTTAATTTTGCCAAGGCAAGTTTTAATCCTTCCAAGGCAATTTATTTAAACTCACAAAAAATACCCCTCTAACATGATGCTTGCTAATTATCCACGGAAACAATTCCTATTTATTTCCTAATACTTAGGCTTAAAATTTAAGAAAGGAAGGTCGTCATACACTCATACACCTCACTACTTTTATATCAAACAATATATTATTGCGTTAGTAAAAGATCTTCTGGTTCTTAAGTTCTCGCAAGAGCAAGAGGCTACAATACTACGTGACTTATCGGGATTGAAATTCTTAAGAACGAACAAATTAGGTTCAAAGTTCATAAAAGGAAAAGAGCTTTACAAAAGATTCTTTTTAGAAGCAAATTTGAAATTTGAGATAAAGTAATCGAAGTGCAGCGCTTAGCAAGAAAGTTTGACTATAGAAGCAAATTGAAGCTTGATTTGTACTATATTGATTAGTAAATTGTTAGAACAAGCGGAAGTTTTGGGAAATCTTTGTTGAAAATGAGTATTCCTATTTTTAAAGGCAAGAGATATGGAAAAGAATACAAATTAGATCATAGTTATTAATCAGACAACATATTATATGGGTATTTTTGTAAGTTTGAATAATTTGTCTTGGAAGAAGTAAATCTTGCCTTGGCAAAATCAGCACAAAAAAAAAAACTAGGGAAATTTTCCAATATACCCCTGAGGTTGCCGAAATTTTCAGGTATACCCCTCAGGTTACCGAGCTCTCCAGCGTACCCCTGAGGTTTGCAAAATGACGTTTTTTCCAGTTTTTTACTAACGGACTCTAACACCGTTAGTCAATCAGTCATTTGACTTATTTTAGAAAAATAAACCTAATTAAAAAAAAAACCCCAAAATGCCAACCCTAATTTCCTTTCATTTTCTCTCTCCTCTCCTATCCCCTTCCCCCACGATGCAACCACCTCACCACCACTACAGCCACCACCCCAACACCATCATTCGGGAAAACTCCACCACCATATGGGGCACGCTGATTCGGCGACTCCAAGATGGCAACCCTCACCCCGCGCCACCGCCTCCCATGTCCCCCGTTTCCTCTTTCTCTCATTCTCTCTTCTCTTTCAATCTCTTCTATCACAATCCCTTATCTCCATGGCCCACATAATGGTGGCTTCGACGACGTTAATGGGTGGGCTTTGATCGGTTGCTGGTGGCGCTAGGGTGGAGGTAGGCGGCTGCTAGGGGTGGAAGGGAGGAGAGAGAATGTGGAAAGGAGGAGAAATAGAGGTGGAGAGGACAGGGGTATCGGGCGTGGGTGACGGTAGCCCTGGCCTTGGAGTCGCCGGAGCAGTGCGCTCCAGATGGTGGCGAAGGTGACCCGTATAGTTGTGTTTATGTGGTGGTTGTGGTGGTGGTGAGGTGGTTGCACAAGGTGTGGGAAGGGGGAGGGAGAGGAGAGAGAAAATGGTAGGAAACTTGGTTTTTTTTTTTTTTTGTTATTGTTGTTGTAATTATGTTTGTTTTTTCCAAAATAAGTCAAAAATATAAAGGGTGTAACGGTGTTATACGCCGTTAGTGAAAAACACAAAGAAACGTCATTTTGTAAACCTTAGGGGCACGCTGGAGAGCTCGATAACCTGAGGGTATACCTGAAAATTTCGGGAACCTCAGGGGTATATTGGAAAATTTCCCAAAAAAATACTCAAAACACATAGGAGTTAAGATTGGAATATGTGATTATCTGCATAAATAGTGTTTAATTGATGTACTAAAAATTAAACAATTATTTGTAACATTCTGAGTGGGGGCTCTATGCGCATGTGCGTCTCGCCCATGCTCATCCACCCCACCGATTACGAGTCTTGAAAAGCAAAATCATAAATTAGAAAAACATCTTAATATAACATCCCATGCAAATATGCAATCTTGAACAATAAGCTAAATTATTCGTTTCCCACCAATTTCTTGTAAATTATTGTTGATTTTTGCTATATTATTATGTAAAATAAAAATAAGCTGAAAAACAAACTAACAAACTAGTACTCGGTATTGTTTATAGGGTTTTTGGTCGAACCACACCATTTAAAACTAAAATTTTGCCAGACCACGACTATTATAATTTTTTTTGTCCACCACACTTGATAAAGTTTTTTTCTTTGTTGGACTACACCTTATAACAGCTTCGGCTTTCATCCACCCATTGTCGCCACTAGAACCACCCACTGCCGCCCCTCACCTACTGCTCATCACGTGACACAAAAAAAAAAAAAAAATAACAATTACACTTTGCAACCAATTTCTTGTAATTTATTATTTATAATTTATATATCAATAATTATAACTTTGCAACCCCTAATAATTGTTTTACGCTCTTTTCCCTCCAACTATCTTCACATTTTCCCCCCTCTTTTTTTCTCCATCCTTCATCTTCCACAATCATACCTAGACGATTCAATTACCCATCATCATCATCATCATCATCATCACACTTTTATTGCTCCCACAATCGATTACTCTATTTGAAGGCTTTCATGCTAAATGTTAGTTTTTTGTAGTTTTGTCATAAACCCAAGCCAAAATTTGAATTAGTTTTCAATTGAATTGCTTAGCCTTAATTGTGTACAATATAGGGTTATTTGGGTTAGGAAATAATTAACACTTGGTTGATTATGAAATTCGAATTTGAAAATTGATTGATTGGGAATTGTGAATGAAATTTCACTTTAATATAGGGTACATTAGCATCGTGACAATCTTCTTTTTGATGCATTTGAATATAAGTGGCTCTAGACTAGTATAATCAAAGTATAGTGCTAGTTTAGTGTAAATTAATCAGATTTTGTTAGTTTTTATGGTCTTGCGTAGTGCTAGTTGATTGATAATTGACAACCTTTGGTCCTGCATTGTGTGTTTTGTCATTTACTTGTAAGCAAAGCATAACCTACATCTTATAATTTGGTCTATTCTATTGTTTTAGTTAATACTGTACTACCCCTTGAGTTGTTATGTTGAGTATTTTTCGGATACCGGCTTCAAAGGAATCCGAGTGATTTGTAACTTGTAAGATGTGATGGTAATTGGACAGGAATTGGTATTGTATTCAGTAATAGTAATTAGACTACATTTGTGATGTGATAGCTAGGATGAGTAAATCTTGCAACAATAGAGGTGTGGATCATGAAGCTCGTGATATAAGCACTAGCTTTAAAGTTTACCATGGGGGTCAGTTTGTGACAAAGAAGAATAGGACAGAGTATGTTGGTGGAGAAATGTTGTTGAAAACTGATGTAGGTGAAGTTTGTTACAACAACATAACTGATATACTGAAAAAAGACCTAAATTATGATGATATTGGTACTATTTGGTATTGGAGATATGGGTTAAGCTTAATGAAAGGCAGAGCACAAGTGAAAAATGACCAAGATTGTATACCACTAATGGCTACTAAGGATGCCAATGGGTTTGTTAAATTATATGTGGTCCATGAAAGACCAAGGCCAATCCTATGTGCAAATCCAACCGCACCATTCGTCGTCCCATCACAAACCGAGCCCACATCTGACCCTATCATGCTTTCAAGCGGGAGACATAGATTGGCCATTAGAAGAGCTACCACCCAGCTCAAAACAACTCCAGTGACAGAGAATCCTTTTCAAAATGCTCAAAGTGAACCTGATGGTGAAGTAGAATCTGAAGGTGAACCACAAGCTAATTCTCACTTTGATTCTGAGTTAGTATTGAGTGATGGGGACTTAGATAATGATAGGGATGATGATTTGTATGTTGAAAGTGTTGGTGATGATGTTATTGCGACAGTTGCGAAGAGTTTGAGGTACTACTCACTCAAACTTCAAGTGCACCCAAACTTAGAGGAAGAAGACTTTGAGTTTACCTTAGATGATGAAAAAGAAATCGGTTCTGATGAAGATGAGCTACAGGACAATGGTTTAGATGAGGATGTGAGTTATCCTGTTTTTAACCCAGATGTTGATTTTCAAAGACCTATAAATCTAAGAGTAGGGCTACAATTTCCGGGTAGGGAGGTGTTCAGAAAAGCCTTAAGGTATATCACGCTATCCAACATGGTTATGACTAATACCTCCTACATACAAGCAATTGTAGAGTGAGTGTGTACTGCAGGAAAAAATGTGGTTGTGACTGGATTAAGCGGAGAGCTCGGTTCGGAGAATGCATGTGTGAGCCACACGAGAAAATCTGTGATTACAAGGTCCATGCTCAAAAGGTTAAAGATGGGGAAACATTTCAAATTAAGAGTTTGAGATTGAAGCATAAATGTGGGTGGGCAGACTACAACCCTAAGGTGAGTGCAGAATATTTGGCAGAGAGGTATTTGGCTTACTTTAGGATAGATTGTGATTGGAAAATTAAGGTTTTTCAAGATAGAGTTTTCAAGGATATTAAGGCGCGTATTTCTTAATAGGTGGCCTACAACGCCAAAAAAAAAAAAAAAGCGCTTTGGAAATACTTCATGGCACGGCTGCAGACCAGTTTAAGAGAGTTTAGGACTATGCAGCTACAATCTTAAAGTATGACGCCGGTAGTTCAGCGGTTGTTTTGGTGAAAGAGGGTACTCCCACTAAAAAAATACCTAGACCTCCTCCATTTTTCCAGAGATTTTATATGTGTCTTCAAGCATGTAAGGAGGGTTTTGTTAGAGGATGTAGGCCAATTATTGGTGTAGATGGTTGTCATCTTAAAGGAACTCATCCAGGGCAGCTTCTCACAGCAGTTGGCAAGGATGGTAATGGTAATATTTACCCTGTTGCTTGGGCCATGGTGGAGGTAAGAAACATAGATAGCTGGAGCTGGTTTTTGCATCTTTTAGTGACATATTTAGGCTCAGTGGCTGAATCCGTCACCTATGTCGGTGGGAGAGAAGACATGCAAGAAGATGTTGCTTTTATGTCAGATTGGCAGAAGGTATCTCATTTATTTTAGTTTATTTTCCTTGTTTGTTTGCTAACATATGGTTTAGTTTTTAACTAGTTTGATATACGATAGGGCTTATTGGAAACTTTTGAGAATGTTGTGCCGAATGCTGAAATCAGATTTTGTGCAAGGCACATATGGGCTAATTTCAAGCTACGGTGGTCAGGAGAGTCATACAAGCAATCATTTTGGAAAGCAGCCAGGGCATAGACTAAGGTAAGCATATGGTTTAGCTTATTTTCATTCCATGTGCTTTAGGATCTCATTAACAAGAAGTTGATTTCGGTTTTGCTTATTTCCATTAGGCTGAGTTCAATAAGCAGATGGAAGGCATTAAGTTTTTGTCTAAAGAGGCTTATCAATACCTACATAAAATCCCTCCCCGAAACTGGTTTAGGCATGCTTTCACCACAAAGTCAAAATCGGCTATGTTGTTAAACAATTGTTGTGAAAGTTTTAATAATGTTCTAAGACCAGCTAGGGATCAACCTGTTTTGACATTAATGGAGTGGATTAGGAGGTATGTAGCGAAAAGGATGTGTGCAAAAAGAGAAGGTGCTCACAAGTTTGAAGGCAGATTCATGCCTTTAGCCATGAAACAACTAGAAATGGCTTCAAAAGAGTATCAAAATACTTTTGTTACTCAATGTGGTATAGATGAATTTGAAGTGGACCATAATGATTACACATTTATGGTGAATTTGAAAGACAAGACTTGTGGGTGCTACAAATGGGACTTGACTGGTATCCCCTGCACACATATTGTATATTATTATAAAAAAGGGTAGACCCTTTGAATTTTGTTCACCAAGCCTACAGTAAAGAGACTTACATCAAAGCATATGCCCCCAATATTTATCCCATACCTGGTATACTACAATGGGAGACCACTACCTTCCCTCAACCAGACCCCCCACCTTATGTGCAACAAAAATTTGATTTTGGGGAAAATTTTTGGGCAAAAAATCAAATTTGGGGAAAAAAATCAGTGGTGGTGGTAGTGGGGTGGCTAGGGGCGGCATTGAGTGGGTGTTGGGCGGAAATATGGCCGGAGTTGGTATAAGGTCTAGTCTAACAAAGATAAAAAATTTATTAGGTATGGTTGGACAAAAAAAAAATTATAAGAGGTGTGGTCTGACAAAATTTTAGTTTTAATAGGCGTTATTCGACCAAAAACTCTTGTCTATCTATCTATATATTTCTATAAAGTTGTGCCACAAAGCTGATAAGGCACAAGCTTGATAAACAATCGACATGTCAGCGCCAACCATTGACCTCTCACTTACTTATTCATCAAGTTACCAGTGTGCTTACCATTACTTCATGCATATTTTTACAACTCATATTATAAAAAGGAAAGAACCAGTACAAATGAAATGCGGAAAGAATATATAATTCGTCAACTGACCATGGATTTTGCTATCAATTAATATTACGTTCTACAATTGCCATGGAAAAAATATCCTCGAAGAAGGATTTTGCCGAAAATAGTGCCTTAATTAAATAAAACAGCATATTCCGTTATGACAAAAGGAATCAAATATTTTAGGTTTAAATAAAATGGAAAACAAATAATGTGAAAATGATTTCATATATACAATTGGGGTAAAAAAAATATATACTGTATGCAACAATTTTGGAAAATGGTTTATTTCAGCCCTTAAAAATGCAAATTTCTAAGAAATAAATCAGTTTGTCCTATAATATAGAAAAAGTCAATAAGTAAATTACTGTTAATTGAACACTGAAAATTTCCGAAAATAATACACAAAAACATAATTATTTAAAAAGAATGGCAATAAATCTTTTAATATAATATCATAATCATCTATATGTTGCATATAAAATAGAAAACTCCGCAATATACCGAAAACAGAATACTCCCCCATTATTCAATGATAGCAATCCTATAATATTGCAGTGGATAGGACGATTCTTAATTTTTTTTATCATAATCATCATATACGATTCTAATATTATTTTCGCTATTTCTTTTGCACAAGACGGGACGATGATTTGATCTTGCAGTGGTTAATCAAACCATTTTGAAAAAGAGGAGTTTGTGCCATCTCGAATCTTGGTCTCATGCATCAAGTCTTAAATTTGGTAGGTTTTTGATCTCACACATACTTATAGTACATGATTTTCATTTAATTAGTTACTGCTCCCAGGGGTGAAACCAGGATTTAATTTTTGGGGTGGCGTATTATAACAATATACTCCCTCCGTTCGGCTTTAAACTTCATAGGGCGAACGGACACCCATTTTAAGATGGATGTACACGTTTTTTTTTGGCTAATCTAAGTTCCAAAAAAATTGCATAGTGGGTTAGATCAATATTTTATCTAACTCGTCATGCAATTTTTTTAGAACTTCGATTAGCCGATTAACGTGTACACCCACCTTAAAAAGCGTGTCCGTTGGCCCTACGAAGTTTAAAGCCGAACGGAGGGAATACGTGGTATTTCTAACGTATAATTTAGGATTCATTCATTATATATCTAACCAAAATCAATACTAAATAATCCCATCTAATTAGAAAAATAACGAAACGGACATACTCAATAAATTACGGAATAAGAAAAAAATAAACATACGAACAAAGATTGTGGCAAAGGGAAATGAACGTTTTATATATTAAAGTTTGCATAAGAAAGCATGAAATGATTGTGGGCTATTGGTTAGTTGTCAACATTTGATTCCATTAGGTATTGAGTTCAAATCCTCTCATAGACTACCTAGAGGTTAACTCATTTTTAAAAGTAAAGACAAATTTTTAAAAACAAATAAAACTTGCCACCAACAAGAATCGAACCCAACACCTCCTTGTTATAGGGATCCCAATGTAACCACTATGCCAACTATATGTAATTTATAATTTGAGCACACAAAATTATATATAAACTAAATATTCCTATAAAACCAAAAAACATCTGCACCCCATCGGGGTGGCGGCCACCACCCCTCGCCACCAAGTGGCTTCGCCCCTGACTGCTCCTGTCAATCAAGTATCACAAATAGCATTAGTTGTTGAATGTTTTTATATACATCGTTTGATAAATAGTGAAACATGTAAAAAGAATGCACATGCAATTTCAAGCACGGTCTTAATTATTGGCGAAGAGTTACTCTTTCTATACGTAACAAGGTACATGGCTTTCTATTTGTAAGAGTATGTGCTTAATTTGTTTAGTTATTGATCTTCAACATGGGTACGTATGTGCTTGATTTGTTTTAGGTTTGTACTGTATTGAATCGAAAGGCGAGACAACAGGTGCATAATGGGCTATCGACATTAATTAGTCAAGTATATGTCATCTTTCTTTAATGAGGGTGACCATTACTCCGTATTTTTTAGTTTTTCATATCTCATTTTATACTATAATTTTTTTTTCTTTCTCATATGTTACATATCGAGTACTTCGTTGTCGCATTTTCTCATATGTGATGTTTGTCTAATTTAATCAACCATCTATTTGTACTGCACTACAAAAGACTCAAGAGTATGGTACGTAGGAGTAGACCTGATATAATAGGCGGTGTTTGATCAGATAAGATTTGTTGACATTTTGACCTACATAAAATTGTTTTGATGTTTGATTGGTGAATTGAACCAGTTTGAATGACTTTGGGATTTCTATCAGTTGAAGGTTTGTAATTTTTCTATCCCCTTTTTGTGTTCCTCTTTTTGAATGATTTCTGAATGCTTTATACTTACAAGTTACAACTCATCTTGCTTATTGCTATTCGATCAAGTGAGAAACTATTGCTTTGGTTATGTATTTTTTCATAATCACTCCATTCTTATTATTTTGTGTATAAATCATAGTACCTCCGTTTCTGACCGAAACTTTTATTTTTTTGAATGGAAAATTCTTTGCAGATGAGTACGCTTGAATCGGAAATGAGTTGAGCATTTAAGTTTTGTGTTTCGAAATTCTCATAGAAATTACTCTGATTAGTCAACCGGGGTATTCACTAGGCTTTGAATTGATTGTGTTAAATTAGCTCAGCTATAGTTAGACCGCTAGATTTGATATTATTTCATTGATGATAATGTATTCCATGAAAGTTATTACAAATTTTACGCAACTGTTGTATTATTAGCCTTATGTTCTATCAATCTTGATTAACAATTTCATTAGTTGTTGGACTTTCTAGAGTTTAGATTGAGGTTCAGATTTGCTCCCTGTGTTATCATATTCATATTATTTACCGCTATGAAACCAATTAATTTTTTGATAAATAAAAAATAAAACTCACCTAAAAAAAATGTCACATATTCTTTTGAATGCGGGTGTATATACATAGCACTATTAGAATTACTTCACATAAACATTTAAAAACCCCGTGCATAACACGGATTCATAAGCTGGTTTATACTTTATAGTTTATACTGGTGTTACCACCTAGCCGGAACTAACAAACTGGCGGGTGTGATAAACCACGAGCATCGATGAGTTTGGAGAGAGAAAAATGAGGAGCAGCATCAGAAAACCAAAATCACCATCTTTACTCACACTCTCCCTCCTCTCCATCTCCCTCATCATCTTCATCATCTACGTCTACTCATCCCTCACCTCTCCATTCTCCCTCCCCAAACCCGACCTCGATTCTCTCTCCTCCCCCTTCCCAAAATGCCCCCACCGGAGTCTGACAGGGGGAGAGAAGTTCCTGTGGTACGCGCCCCACAGCGGCTTCAGCAACCAGCTTTCCGAGCTCAAGAACGCCCTTCTCATGGCGGCTATTCTTAATCGCACTCTTGTTGTCCCCCCTGTGCTTGATCATCACGCCGTCGCCCTTGGTAGCTGTCCTAAATTCAGGGTTTTGATCCCGCCCGAGCTCAGACTTAGGGTTTGGAATCACGTCATCGATTTAATTCGTCAAGGAAGGTTAGATTTCAAGCTTATTATTATTATTATTTGATTTGATTTGGTTGATAGTATTATTTGAAACTTTGTTCAGTCGCTTTTTTTTTTCGCATTGCAATGATTACCTTTTTGATCCACAATGACGCCAAAAATAGGAATGATTCGAACAATGGGGGAGGGGGATTCTGAACTTGAGACCTTATGTATCAAGTTGCGCAGTCGTTTTTGCAATACAAGGCCGCAATGACATTTGATTAATAAATAAACTGATAGGATTCAGCAAGGGGGGCGGGGGGGGGGGGGGGGGGGACATTGTTTGTTGTGCTCCCACTTGATTTAGGACTTGTTTGAAGTGGAGATCTTTGATAGGAATTTATAGTGGAAAGTAGGAGGATTTATGGCGGTCTTGTTTGCCTTGAGGGCAGAGAAGTTGTCGTGGCGTTTGCTTTACTTACTGCTAGAGAAATGATTAATTATAGCTGTTGCTTCAGCGCAACATAAAGTTTGTCCAAAGTAGTACTTAAAGCGCCGTATACAAAGCAATAAGTTCTATCTGTGCCTCATACGATCATGGAACATCTTATCTACAAAATTCACAAATGGTAAGCCTCCATCTAAATTCAATGCTTGCCACCGAATATAAAATGGCCTCTATAGTCGAAGCTTCTATTGTAGATGCTTTTCCTTAACAAAAACTCCGCTGATTTCAACCCTTCCAAATACACCACCAATTTCTTCCCTCAGACACATAGTGGAGTAAGGGGAGGTCGTACTCAGGCCTTACCCCTATGTTGATAACGTAAGGCTGCTTACGAATGACCCATAATGAATATTGCTACTTCAAAATATAAGAAGTTCAGTTTTGTGAGCAATTTTCCATTTTTCCCAAAGCCAAAGAATAATTAGTCTTTGACTCTATTTGTAACAACCCTAAATTTTGACCAAATTTAAATAATACAAAAATCTAGGATTGTTCAGTTTTCCGAAACGACGCAACAATTTCTCAAAAGCTAGCCCCATGATATGCAACGACGTCCATGCAACAATTCACTTCAAGTAGACCTGCCAATTGCATCATCAGGGAATGATACAGACCCCAAAATAGGGTAGGGACGAACCCAAAACATAGAACGTCAGCAAAAGGCTGAGTAAGAATTCACAAGCATATAGAATAATAAGGACAACAAGATACGCGCCTTCATGGCACGTAGCTAATCAAGCAACGCTTAGACAAAGAAGCCAAGTATAGGATCATAACAAAAGCCCAAGGCCGAGATTCAATCAATTCAATATCTCAACAATTACAAACCCGGTTTCGTGATTGGGTCCTACCCCAACACGCTACTAGAGCCCCAATACCCCGTCCTATAGACTCGAGTGTGCACACCCCTCACTAGACAGCCAGTAGGATGTAACCGTTCTAGGAGGAAGTCTAATAGGCGCCTGGCAGCTACCCTAGGCTAGATTTTCACCTTGATCAAAGGTGTTATTATAATTCCCCGACGGACCAGTGGTCACGCCTGCTCTAGCAGATTATGATGTAACATTATTCAACATAGCCATTTCATCCATCTTAGGTACATTATTTTATTCATAGAATCCATCTCATATGACAATGTAGGCCGGAGCCGAATATCCAACAAGGACAAGTACAAAAGGATGAACATATAACTGAGGGGTCGAGCCCCTTCTCATTTAATTGAATTTCAATAATCCGACTTTAGTAAACTTGGAGACGATATGAGCATATATTGCAACATATATAATGTGAAATGAATTGTCGGATCACAAAAGATATTTGAAACATGCTCGAGCTCAAGATGGGTTAACGTTCTTACCAGACACGCTTAACTTCTCCTTAATAATCTTTCTCAAAATCGGCAAACAGAATCTCTTTGAATTCACAAAGCTCTTAGCTATCCCGAACAGCTCCATACTTCGAATCAAATATCCAAAACCTCCATACATCATCCTCTTACGAACCATGTAAGCATGGGACGTCAATTAACTACAAATTATCATTTTACTCCCCAAATATCTCCCAAAAACTAAGTATAACTTGCCCAAATCCAATATAACAATAGGCTACCCTCTCTTCATGTTTCAGAACACATGACTGGTGTTTAGATGCTCATTTGGGAAAGAATCCCTTATTATTTAGACACAAAACCAACTGTAACTTGTAACACTGCCTCTTAGGAGTATTTCAACACATCAAACGTTAACTTTCATTAACTATCAAAGGATTTATAGCCCATATACCACAACTGCTCCAAAACAGAGTACCATAAGCGCATCCAACTTCTAGGGACTATATCATCATCATAACGACAGCTTTTAAAGCATTATAAAAGCCTAACATCAAGAGCTTGAAATGAAGTTCAACTTAGAATTTTGTTTCGATTCAATACATGAAGAAATGAGACTGTTATGATCAAATTACGAAGACCCTATGTTCATGATACTAACTGGCAGAGCAACGAAACAAGGGTTTACTTTAGAATATGGTTTGGGCAACTAATCATAATGAAAATGAAATTAACCAATTGGGGTTTCTTCCCAAAGATCTCAAGAGTAAATAGAAACAAGATTTAAGTAATGATCTTACCAAACAAAGGAGATATGACCAATATAGCAAAGCTGGTCCAGAAACAAGTTCAGAAAGACACCTTAACTTGTAGAGCAATTAACTCAATCATAATGAACAAATTTGGGCTTACTTCTGTGAATTTGTAGATAGAAAAGAGTAGTTGAATTTAGGCCTTTGTTTCGCCCACTTTGGGTGAGAGACGAATGAGAAAATGGATGTTGAAGATGAAGCTGCTGCTTGTCATTCCAGCGGCAAGTAGCTAGGTAGCTCCGTGGCTCGTTCTAAGGCCTGGCTTGGTCGACTAAGCATCAAATTTGGGGTCCAATTAAGTGTCAACATGAGGTATGATCATCTAGGATTAATTATGTACTTCCGGTACCTCGTTCTTATGAAATAAGATCGGTTTCTAGTCCCGACACTACACACAAACTTCTGAAATTGTGTAGGTTAAGATTGTGTAACTTGAGAATGAACTTATAACTTGTGGTATTAAATCTCATATTTATTAGGAAAAGCTCTTCAATTGATACAATGGAACAATCACAATTTTGTTCCGAGTTTTTGTTAAGAGGTTACTTAGCGACTAAGAAAACGTTTCTTCACGATTAAGAAAGTTATCGAAACGGCATTGGATTGAGAATGTAATCGAACATTCCATAAGTAAGACCTCCTCAATAAACTTAATGGTATGATCTATTCCATAACCGAGATCACTAATGGATACAAAACAAATATTCACTCTTTTAAAATCCGAAAATCACTATATAAATTCCTAAAAATAAACCGTAAAATTCTAAATTCAATATAATTAGTAACACCCAAATTAGATAGATTCCCAAAAAGTACGGGGTGTTACACTATTTGTGTTCATGATTTTGTATGAACCATGGTCTTTGGTAGAAGTGACATTAGTGACTTCGATGATGATGTCCTACGAGAATGAAGACATACCCTATTCAATCCTACAATACATTTGGATCAAATATGTAGTTCCCTCTGAGCTATAGCTTCTGAATCTCATAATTTGTTCATTTTTATTAGCTGATTTTCATGAATATCTTGTCAATTGTCACATTGCTAAGAAACTCCTTGGTTTTTGGTTCCACGAGCAATTAGTCTACCTCTTTGCGACCATGTTACTATTATAGATTTCGTTTTTTCAAGTAAATTGTAATAATGTTACTAAGAATAAACAATACAACCCGGAGAGGAAGTTAATCTCCCAGGCATCAAGACCGAAACATTTCCAAACTACAAAAGGCAATGTGACCAAACATTACATCATCTTCCTAACTGCTAGCCACTGTTTGTCCTTAGAGGAGCAATTGTGTGTAATATTTATAATTTTCCTAGCAATGTACTCCACTATTCTATCTACCATTACCCTTGGGCATTCCAGACATCCTTCTACTCTGTTTCTGAGACAACCAAAACTGATAGATCAGATTACAAACTAGAGCTCCAGTGACTAGTTTGCATGTTTGGAGTTGGGATTCCTTTTAGCACCCCATATTATAGTATTAGCCTTTGGAATTTAACCGCCAATCCATCCTTCAAGTTCCTCCAGGCATTTTGTGCTATAGTCACACATGCAAAAGAGATGTTTATGTGTCTCTCTTCCTTAGCAACACATCTCCAAAAATATCATCAGCACATATTCCAATCTTGGCTAGCTTTTATTTAGTTCGAAGTCTGTTCAGCACAACCAACCAAGTTATGAAGCTAGTTTTAGGTATCATTTGTCTGCTCCATACAGTTTTACACTTTTACCACATTCAGTATGAGGCTGATCACCCATGATCCAGTCATAGCCATCAGAGATTGTATATCACCAGCTTTACCTAGCCAGAGACTATTAGTGAATCCTGGTTTTGACTTCTCTTTAATCTTGCGAATTTCTTCAATGAGCTAGAATCAATTGGAGGAATGTAATCAGCCCAATTATTATCGCTGAGGTGTATGCTATTGATCCACGTTATCTTGAGGGAGTCTGCCATATCATAAATCCTTGATGCATATTTGCCAACAGCAGCAATAATCCAATGTCTAATATCCTTTGACCCAAGCCTCCTGCACTTTTTGACTTGCAACACTGATCCATGCAACTAGAGGAGGAGCTCTGATTAAGTGCTCATTATTGTCACATAGCTAAATCTGACACTATGATCGGCCTCATTACAGCTTTTGGTAAGATAGAGATCCTAGCCGAGTAAGAGTGTAGACTCATTAGGACTAATTTAACCAAGGTCAATCATCCAGCATAGCTCCTTTTGTTCGCTCCAGGACTCCTAATTCTTTTAACAACTTACTCTACGAGGATATCGCAGTGCATAATAGATAATCTATCTGCTGTTATTGGAATTCTAAGATAATTTAAGGGCTATGCTCCAAGTTGAAAGCCTGAGAACTTAATAATGGCTGCGTTTTCTGATCGTTGATACCAGCCATTAATTTCTCAGATTTTGTAGTATTGAGGCACAAACCAGAAGCATTTGAGTAGGTAGTAAGACCCCTTAGAAGGAGTACAATAACCTTTTTTCTCACCTTTGGCAAGTAAAAACAGATCACCTGCAAAACAGTGGTGGTTAACCTTGACGCTTTTGCTCATTGGATGGCATTTGAATTCAGATTTTCCTTTCACCACATTTAGTATCCTAGATTGATTTCATTTGCTCTTCTATTTTCGTAGTAGAACATATTTTGCTTTGGGCTTTGAGCTATTGGTGTTTCGTATCCTCACATTTGTATAATGACATCTATGTGGCGTATAGGGGGAAATTCCTTTGATGATCATGTAATTAATAAAGCGCAATGCCATCATCAAACCCTCACCATAACGTCGAAGGAAAGGAGAATCACAATCCAGTCCCGGCTTTGTTGTACATCGGTTTCTAGCATTCTCTTATCTTCAAAATTAATCTTAAATTGCACCGTTTTATCAATTTAACATCTGTAGTCTCCGCTTCTTGAAGGGCTTTTTTTTTGGGTTTTCCAGTAACATCTTTTGGAAAAATTATTTCCATTGTTTTTGTTTTTCTCCTGATAAACATACTCATATATGGGGATTATACTTAAACCCCAAATGCAACTCGCGTCATAGAATGTTACCAACACTATTGTAGAAAGTTAATCCTGCACCTTTTTACAAATTTCCGGCATATCTTCTAAGGTGTCGAGAGCTGAATTGGATTGGTGGCTGACCCTGACAATCTCCTATTGTATCTCCTGTGAATGAAAGCTAGTTTTGATGGCCCCTGGTATTTCTTGTTTGACCGGTGAATCGCATCCTTGAGTTCTTCAATTAGCAATCCAAGGAGACACATTAGCCACACTAACTCCAAAGCCTTATGGTTCTCTTTAAAATTTTGCCTCATTTATCTCACATTTGTTGGTTGGACATGAGAATAGGCATCGATATTGTGTCTTTAATGCATGACTCAGGCACACCTCCACTTATGTTTTGCCATCCTTTGTTCTCACAGAGGCATAGTTTTTGTATTTTACATATAAATAGTTCAATAGGAAAGAGACAGATTGTACTTTGAAAAGATGGGTCAAGTTATTTCCGAAAAATTCGTATCGTGAAAAAGGATATGAAGCCCCCTTTCCAGGGCTGCTTTATTTATGAGTTTGGTAAGACTAGGTCGGAAAGCTGGAGAGGATTAAAGTCTTGAAAGAGTTTGAGAAGTGAAGAGAGGATGATGACACTGATGTGTATGGCTGGTCAGATTCCGAGAGGGGGAAGGGAAGATTTGTACTACACTTGCTTACTTAACTTCTAATGTATTGTTAAAGCATATCCTTAGAGCAGTTATTTCACCATTTTCAAGTTATGGAGGTTGATATAGACTGTAGTCGGCTTCTTGAGATCACCTTCGGCACTCTATATTCTTAATTAATCAATTACATTCAACAGCCAGTTCAGTGGTTTGAAATTTAGGATTGCATTAGGGTGGTCTTCAAAATGCATGTAATACTGCTTTGATATGATGGTAAGGTACTAAGAATGGGTTGGAGCATCTATGTTAAAACTTGAGTGTTTGTGGCTTAATGTCTGCCCATCCCGTCCAAACATGGGGTGGCTTTGTTGTGCACAAAGTACAAACTCAACTGCTGTAAGCATCTTCTACTCCGCCATTAAATTTCTTTTATCTTTTCATTACCTATCCGCTCTCTGTTCTGAAATGATGAATCTTTTTAGAATTTGTTGGTTTTGGTGTTTCTAAAAGCATGTCACTTCATACCTCATGACAATTTACTGCCTGCTGCTAGAGGTAGTTGACAAGATGGCAATTATCTGCCTTCAGTTAAATAGGAACAATATATCATTTCTGATATTTTTTAATGCTCCTTTCTTGGTATCTTTTGGGATCTTATGTTATTTTCCTGTCCAAATTGCGCATACACTTGCAGGTACATCTCAATGGCTGATGTGATTGATCTTTCCTCAGTCTCTTCCATGGTTCGTACAATAGATTTTGGTTCTTTTGTTTCGTTGTGGTGTGGTACAGACCTTGATTCTATTTGCTCAGATGACTCAAATACTCGATCATTGTTGTTGAACCACCTCAAGCAATGTGGTCTTTCTTTATCTGGGTTCAACGGTAATGTAGATAAATGTTTGTACGCTGTTGATGTAGATTGTAGAACTACTGTCTGGACTTATCAACAAAGTGGTTCAGATGGGACTTTGGATTCCTTTCAGCCTGATGAACAGCTCCGAATAAAAAAGAAACTCTCATTTGTTAGACATCGCCAAGATGTGCTGAAACATCTTGGGCCAGGTTCAGAAGCAAATTTGTCCAGCTTGTTAGCATTTGGAAGTTTATTCACTGGCGTGTACAAAGGTTCACAGAGCTACATTGATATTTTTGAATCCCCAAGTGATGATCGTATTCAATCTTTGCTTGGTACGATTAAATTCTTGCCATTTGTACCAGACATCAGAAACGCAGGAAAGGAGTTTGTCCAAAAGAAGATTGGGACCTCATTTCTTTGTGCTCAGCTGCGACTGTTAGATGGCCAATTCAAAAATCACTGGGAAGCAACCTTTTCTGGACTTCAGCAGAAGGCTGAAGCTGTTAAGCAAAATGGCGCTCTACCGGTTCACATTTTTGTAATGACTGATCTCCCCAGAAGTAATTGGAGCAGAAGTTACTTGGGGGACTTGGCAAGTGATATGAGCTCATTCAAGGTTCATGTCTTGAACGATGGAAATGATATTGTAAAACAAACTGCAGCTAAGGTCCATGCTGGTCATGGCATGAGGCCGAGCCATTGCCTTCAGCAGCCGCCTGACTTGCGTCTTTATCTAGAGGAAACTATTTGTAGCTGTGCATCTCTTGGGTTTGTTGGGACAGCTGGGTCTACAATAGCAGAAAGTATTAAGCTCATGAGAGAGAGCAACTTTTGTTAGCGCTATTGTGGCTGTGTTCGAGTCACTATTCAGCAGAGCTACAAACTGTTGGTCATCGGATGTAGGGCCTTTCTTCTTCTCTTTGGATCAGATGTTAAGGCAAAACGCCCTGACACCTCAGTCCGGCATAGGTCTGGTTTGTCGTGTGCCTTCCAAATTCTTGGGGCCTTATTCAAGCTTCAGCCACTGTTTAGGTCTTCAGTATTTGAGGCGCTCAATGTCATAGCAGCTCAATGTTAAATCTTCATGGATGTCGACTGTTTAATCGACTAGTCTAACTAGCTCTACAGTACCTATACATCGCATTCAACTGTGCAAGGGTACTCCTGAAGTACAAGTTTCTTGCTATAGCTTGCAAAGTTGAGAGACGAGCTGAGTGCGACCTTGAGATTGAGCTCTGGTTTGACCAAGTTCGGAATCTATGGAACTGGTCTTCAAACATTCATTTGAGTTTCAAGCGTAACTTGTCAATACATAACTAAGATCAACTTTGACAATAGACAATCAAAATACTTATGTAATTAAACACGAAGTCATCTATTTTGTACCAATTAATGTATTTTAAATTTAGCTCACATAAACAATAAATCTAATATATATATGTAAAAACGAATAATTTAGAGCGCATAGAGGGCGTCCAGAGGTCTAGAAATGCATAGAGAGAGTCCAAAATTTGCTAAAATAATCCACATAAAACATTAAAAAATGCACACACAGAGTCCAATATTTGTAAAACTCTTCTGTAATAAAGTTATCAACGTGAAACATAATATAAACTGTAATAATTTGGGCTACGTATATCTGAATATTACGATACATGTATCACTAAGTTCGTGTCGAAACGTACTTCAATATAAGATCCATTTACACATACGTTTGAAAAGTTAAGAATGATTTTGTTTGAGATATTCCGACAAGTTTAAGACATTAAAAAATGCACACAGAGTCCAATATTTGTAAAACTCTTTTGTAAAACAATTGTCAACATGAAACATAATATAAACTGTTATAACATGGGTTACGTATATCTGAATATTACGATACATGTATCATTAAGTTCGTGTCGACATGTACTTCAAAATAAGATCCATTTACACATACTTTTAATTTGGTTGTGATATATTAACAAATTTAAAACTTTTGTGAAAAATGCTTAAAAAATGAGTATTATTTAAACATAGAGTATACAGAGTAATACTTTGTACGATGACATAAGTGATTTAATGAGATCCGGAGACATCTTCACTAACAAATATTTAATTAATGTCATGTTTATTTATTTATTTTAATTAATAAATAAGAATAGGCGATTATAATAAAGTGACCCGTGCAACGCACGGGCTTTTCACGTAGTTATATCTGAACAAGTCCATTTATGCTTAGTCCCATCCCTTTTAGTCCTTGTATGATAAAACCTAAAAAACAGTAATTTCACTCCAGAAGCAATGAATTTGGTCTTTATTTTAGCGTATATACAGCTCCACTTCAGATCAAATCAGATGTTGTAAGTAGAATAATAAGCGCACTTGTTAATCTTCTTTAATTCCGGTATCACACCTGCTCATGTTGGAATACTCCACGTGCGCCATTGTTGTATATTTTCCTTTGATTAGAAGGTTTATTTCAACATAACAACGTACTAACATACGGAGTAATCCGGAAAATTTCTTTTAAGAGGAGTTTCGTGATAAATGGGCAAAAAAAAGAAAAAGAAAGAATAGTAATCATTCGAAAGAGTGTTCGTCCTCATTGTATACATATAAAAAGTAACAAAAGTTTTTATCTAGAGTTTTGTTTTTCACTATCAAATAATGGAAAAATAAATTCAACAAACGTAGTTTTTAATCATTTGCGGTTTTTAATAGTTGGCAGCACAATGATCCAAACATTGTCACGTTTTAGGTAATGCCAAAACGAACACAAAATACGACACCCTAGAATATGCAACGCGCAATCGTGCATGACAAATGATAGATGTTAGAACACATCACGACAAATATATGCTTTAGATCACCCTAGTATGTTACAACACATACCCCGTATAAATATTGTGTTGACGATTTTCAAAAAAGTAACCGGAATCCGTAAACTAGAAAAATATTAATAAGAACATGAAAACAGTTTATTGAATGACAAAAGCATATCTCTAAGCATAATCTGAAACTCAAAGTGGACATAGAAGGTGATAGAAGTTCTGTACTTTGAAAGTCACAATCCCAGTCTCATAATTTACAGACTGAAACTAACAAGCCAGAAAATGCTGAAAAAATAAATGTTAAATATATTCCTATCCTATCCTGAACTCTGATAGCTGCAGCCTGCAAACATACCAATGAATGCCTTTCACAGTCACAGTCACAGTAACAGTCACAGTCACAGTCACAGTCACAGTCCCAAGTCCCCCGTCTCTTGTGCACATGATTCTTTAAAGCTCCCACACTCCACACAAAATACATTTTTTTCTAACTGATTTCTTTCCTATCACCAAAAAAAAAAAAAAAAAAGGAACTTTCAAGGAATAAAAAAAAAAAAAAAAATCCCAGGTACAATGGCCTTGGCGTCTCCACAACACAACATTGTAAGCTCATCACCTAGCTACTGGACATTGAACAAGAGTTGTTTCTTTCCGGGAGAGTCCTTCAAAAACTGGGATAACTACAAGACAGCACTATCACAGACTTGCTACCGTTTCAGAGACCGTCTTAGGAGCCGGTCAGATGATGCAAGTGAACTTGGAGACATTAAACAGCAGAGTAAGCACGATATGAAGCACTGCCTTAACTGGTGGGATCTCATCTGGTTTGGCTTTGGTTCGGTAATTGGAGCAGGAATCTTCGTTCTCACTGGTGAAGAAGCTCATGGTGAAGCAGGACCGGCCATTATTCTGTCGTATGTTGTCTCTGGTCTTTCTGCAATGCTCTCTGTTTTTTGCTACACAGAATTCGCAGTAGAGGTGCCAGTGGCTGGAGGGTCATTTGCTTACCTAAGAATAGAGTTAGGGGACTTTGCAGCATTTATGGCAGCAGGTAACATTCTGCTCGAAGGCATTGTTGGAAGTGCAGCGGTTGCTAGGGATTGGACATCTTACTTCACTACACTATTGAACCGTCAGCCCAATTCTTTAAGAATTCACACAGAACTCGCTAAAGGGTCTAACCTTCTGGACCCGATTGCAGTTGCAGTTCTAGCAATCTCTTCTACCATCGCAATGATAAGCACCAGAAAAACATCCATCTTTAACTGGATCGCATCAGCAATAAACACAGTTGTCATTGTATTTGTAATTGTCGTGGGGCTTTCACAAGGGAAAGTTTCAAATTTGAAGCCGTTCCTCCCTTATGGAGTCAAAGGGATCTTCCAAGCAGCTGCAGTGGTCTACTTTGCTTACAGTGGGTTCGACACTATAGCCAACCTGGCTGAGGAAACAAAAAACCCAGAAAGAGACATACCCATAGGATTGCTAGGATCGATGTCCTGTATTATGGTGATTTACTGCTTGATGGCCCTTTCACTGAGTATGATGCAGCAGTACACAGAAATCGATCCAAATGCCGCCTACTCCCTTGCAATCCAGAGTGTGGGCTTAAAGTAGGCAAAGCCATTGGTAGCTCTAGGCGCATTAAAGGGAATGACAACAGTACTGCTAGTTGGGGCACTCGGGCAAGCTCGATACACCACTCATATAGCACGGGCACATATGATACCACCATGGTTTGCTCTTGTACACCCAAAAACAGGCACCCCTATATATGCCACTCTCTTAACTACCATCTTAAGTGCCAGCTTTGCTTTTTTCTCAAGCTTAGACACTCTATCAAGCCTATTATCCATCAGCACCTTGTTTATATTCATGATGATGGCTGTTGCAATACTCGTGAGAAGGTACTATGTCAGAGGATCTACTCCTCGTCGAAATCTTCTGCTTCTAACAATCTTTATGCTGATCATCATTGCTGCGTCCATGGGAAGTGCAGCATACTGGAATATGAATCCCAGAGGCTGGTTAGGTTATGCTGTAACAGTTCCTTGTTGGTTCTTTGCAACCATGGCAATCGAAATCCTCCTGCCTCAGCAGCGCTCACCCAAGATTTGGGGCGTTCCATTTCTGCCATGGCTCCGATCTCTACCAATTGGTACAAATTTGTTTCTCATGGGATCACTAAAGGCTGAGGCATTCATAAGATTTGGGATCTGCACTATAGTGATGCTCATCTATTACTTTATCTTTGGTCTGCATTCGACATATGACATGGCATATCAGAACGATCCAGGAGCTTGACGAAGTTCCTGACAAGAATACAGTAACATCAGAGCAGCAGGAGCAAACACAGTAGCCCCAGAAATTTCTCTGGTAACTTCAAATAGAATATATTAGTGTATAGAACACGAAAGCACTCCTTCTGCAAGAGTATTATTGTTTCCTCTGCTGACTACTTCTTTAGTTCTTTATATCTAAAAGCCATAGGATCACTTCTAGAGATATAGCAAAGTAGGAACAGGGGTTTGGGTCAGTCATGTGAAAAGAGCACAGCCAGGCACCAGTTGATGCAGCAAACTAAGTAAATTCGCAAAACTAAAATAAAATCAAATGACGTGATTGAATCCCGATATAGCATGCACTCGCACGCACTCATACTGTTATTGCCACCTTCGTGCACCTTTATGCATTTGCTATTTTCATACCAATGATTCCAAATTGTATACTACAGCTAAAATTCGTATTCACGGATGACAAACTAATTAATTCTCAGCTCAAAATTGTTCTCAACTCTACCTAGCAATTTACGAGACTCAAATTATGCCAAAAGAGTTCGGTTAATGGAGGCCACATAAAATTGGGATGCATGATAAGAGCAAACACATGCAATTTAATAAATATAAACATGCCCATTGTGCCTACAAGATGTTTGTCCCATTGTCCCAGAAAGACAAGGTATTCCAAGGTAATGCAGTCGCAATAAGCTGAAAAATCGAAATGAAGTGTTCATGTGAGTGTAAGAATTCAGGTTTGCGCAATTGGGTTCGGGTGCCTCTTAGAAGGTCCAAATGGAACTCATTTAAGGCATACCATACCTTTCTGGAAAGCTAAGAGATCAATCTGAATCATGGAACTTGAATTAAGGGAAAATAGTTTGTGGATCAGTACCAATTTAATATTTACTACAGACTAGCAGCAGGGGTTCTCAGGAAATTACAGTTTACATGGTTCGACTTTGAGAGGTGATATCTCATAGTTTAGAGATCTTTTTTGAGCAAACTTTATATGCATATTGAGGTTTGGAAAGATATCTATCCAATGAAACCTGCTAGAGCTTCATCCAATGAGTTTTGATATGTCAGAACATCAGTTCCGCACTGGCACATTTTAATAATGGGACTCTGTTTTCAGCGGTGATTCCTGTTGTTGTGAATTCGAAATTAAAGTCTTACTGAGTTGGGGCACGTATTAATTGTGGGAGGCCAATTAAAAATATTAGGAAGTTAGGATAAGTATTCCTACAAGTTAATACAAGCAGCTCTACAAATGATAAGTAAAGGGATGAGAAAACCCTCCCATGAGGGTTTGCTTAAAATAGCATTTCTTAGAATCAGAGGAAGCAAGCTGCTCTCTTAATTGCATAAAAGGGAACTGAAAAGGAGAAGAATGTAGCTACAATATGGAACCCAAATCAGACGTAGGATACAGCACACCTAATCAATTATATCTATCTATCTATATCTATACTTCTATACTATACCTTTAATAACCTAACTATAACGCCTACGTGTCATTATTTGGAAGCAATTCCAGCCAAAAAAAGCCAGCTGAAATCTGATGTGTCGGGTACTAAGGCCATTGATCAACCTTTCTCTCTCCTACGTGTAATGCCCTGTATAATACGTGGGTGGGCCTTAACACATTAAATGGGCCTAAACTAATTAAATTTGTCTGATGGCTGTTTGTGTTGTTGGAACGCCTGATCTCGACAACAACAAAACTCTTCACCTCTTCATTCATTAAAGTCGGGACGCGTGGTTCTCCAGAAAATCACAATCACACCTCTTCACCTCTTGCTTCCGTTTCAAGCTCTACGAGTTCCAACTTTAAATGGGCACATTAAAGGCGGGTGTTATGAAGTCGTAGGGTCGTTCCTTGCTGCGTTGTCGTTCTATTTATGAGAGGTTTTCTCTTCTTTATTGGAGCTGGTTAGTGTTGTCTCGCTTTTTGATTGCTCAGTAATATAAGGTTGTTGCTTGAGTTGGTTTGTCAAGCCCTCTGTTTCATTTGCCTATTGGGTTCTAATAATTGTTAATTTGTGTTTTCCAGGGATCTACCAATTCAATTGTACAAGCTTGGAGTTGGGTGATGATAATTAAGGTAAGTTTTGTAAGTCGGGGAGGGTACCTATATGGAGTAATTGTGGTTGCGACCTGGCCGAAATCCTAAAATTCCAATGAATCATGTTAAGTTGTTAGCACCATAATCTTAGCTTGATGTTGATTGAGTTGTGTGCAACCAAATTTGAATGGTTCCAGGTTAATTGGAATTGTGATCAGCTTGAATTTTTAATGTTGATATTTATCTTGAATTGAAAAGATTGGTTGAAGAAATTGGTGAATGTTGATAATTCTGGAATTAAATTGTTGTTGAAATTGTTTTGAATTCGATTCATTTTAGCTCAATTTGGGGTTTTTCTTCCCAAAATTCATCCTACATGGAACAGCTCGCAACCAAACTTCTCTAAATTTTAGTATTTGACCTTAAAAGTTAAGCGAATAACACCCATGACTACATCTTTGACTTAATTAAGAAAAACAGGCTTTGAGTTTTGCGGCAAGGTGAACTCAATACCTCAAAAGAGATTAATATTTTGTTTGACTACATGAGTTGAGCTTTAGCCAGAGAGTAGATTTTCTAGTACGATTCTGGGTTATTATATTTGTTATTGGCTTAATCTATAATGGTTTATGTTAGCTAGCACACTACATGCCTAATCTATCAATCACCAGAAGTTACAATCATGATAGCACGGCAAATAGAAACTACATTTCACTCTATTTGTTACAGTTGTAGTAGTAGCTTCTTTTTGTGTTTAATTGTTCAATTATATAGGCTCATTATTTTTTGGAGGTTGAGTACCTTTGGTAATCTTGCTGGCCATAAAACGTGTTCTAATTTCTCCTTCTTGGTTTAATAATGTAGATTTTTAGTTAATCTTGGCAAGCAGTAATCCAACTTTGAACTTGGGCAAATGGCAATATAATGAAGGTGTGTTGTAGCGGATCATAGTCTGATTGTGTAAGTAATGTGAATTGGAGTGATGAGGGAGACCCTGTCTTTATAGCAGCAAGAAATTCGCCTTATTTTTGGTGTAAGCCGTAAGGTGGTCAGTTATTAAACTTAAAAGTGGTAGGCTGACTACAGTAGCAGAAATTCAGGAATTAAATTACTAAGGGCATGTTTGGTATCGTTTTCTGTTTCCAGTTTTCTATTTTTTTGAAAACCAAAGTCCCGTTTTTTAAAACCAGAAAAAGTGGTTTTCAGTTTTTTGTTGTCAGTTTTCTGTTTCTGTATGACTATTATAGAAACATACAGTTTAAATTAATTTTTGCAACTTATTTAATTAAATTTTTTACGCAAAAAAATCAAAAACTGAAAACGACAATGATACCGAACGAGCCCTAAAGTGTCGAGTTAAAAAGAACAGAAAACTCTTATACCTCCCATAAACTAATTCGGAAATAAAAAGTTAACAATGTAGTTGTATATATTGACTTAGTCTGCGAATGCGGTAGTTTGGACTGAATAATTATAGTAAAATACTCCAGTGTGCTGTTAGGCTTAAAGATCACACTAATTTTGGAATCTTGCCATCATAGTGGTTCAGTTTGTGGCCTTTTTAGAGTTGTCTTTAGGATAGGTTCGGGCTGTTGAGTTTCAAAGGTCAATCATGTTTAGCCGAACACGAATCGTTAGGGGATCTGGATCACGGGTTGATTGACGTTGCAGGACAATTAAGTTGATCCTTGATCAGTACCAGTGTAACACACCTCAGTTAGTCATTAACTCATTGTGATTCAAAACCGAGTTTTTTGTTCAGTGTAAATCCCAGATCGTAATTTTAGGAATGAAGTGTAGAGGAAAAGCTGCATTCTGATCTTAGGCGTCAATCCCTATATGTCGTTATGTTGCATAACAATGTACGAGTACAACACTAATATATCCATTGAGCCAGATACACACATTTCTCTGAGTACTTATGTACTCTTTAAGTGAGTGCTTAGCCGCAAACTAGCTACGTTTTCGCCTTGGTTCTGAGCAATATACTCTCCTTTTTTTTTTTTGTGTTGTGTGTGTTGGGGGGGGGGGGGGAGGATGGTATACCAACTTACTAGATTATGACCAGGTGCCTACAGACATTACACTTACAAAGTTACAACTGGTTGTGGTACTGAAATGTGCATCCTAACCCTATCTGAATCAGAGTAGCAACAAGTGCCTTGGTTGCAGAATGTCTAATAGACAGACCATGAGCAATAGACCCTATAGGAGGATGTTACTAGATATTGTAAAATGTATAATCCATGAAAAGTTACATGGTCGTACACTTTAACAAGGGGTCTTCACATTATTCCACTAAAGTGTCCATGCCAAGAATTGAACATGAGGGTGCTCAGTCATGGTAATTGCATTATATTAGCTTATTCATGGTATTTGCATAATATTAGCTTATTATTCATAGAAATGAGACACTGCCTGCAACAAGAATGAAGTTACTTTTCTAGAATATGGGATCAAAATCTGTCTACACAGTAACTTTAATTTGTTCTTTACATAAATCTATCGACTTTGTACTTCGGAAGGTAAGTCATGGTTTGATTATGATGATTTTCTTAAAGGATTATTATAGATGTCTACCAAAATTTGGGGTTTGATTCATACAGACTCACTCCTGGCATGTTCGAGGATGAAAGAGGTATCTATTCAGATGAAAGAGGAATCTATCGTTCTTTTGGCACTTCCAACTTTTATAACCCCCCTATAATTGTAAAGTTGTGCTTCATGTTGACGAGGTGGAGGCGGTCTGTTTCAAGCGTTTCAGGGTTGATCTCATCTCCTCTACGCAGTTTTGATGCAACTAACCTTCTCAATGGCGGTGCGAAGGAATGCATGAGAAGTAGTGACACTCAACTAAGTACACTCACATGTTTCGTATGTTGAGTATATATATATATATATATATATATATATATATATATATATATCAATTACAATTATTATTATTTTTTTCTATAGAGAAGAAACACTTGGTGTATATCAATATTCATTTGAGTGATATTTTGGTTATCCGAATAGTCTTACTCTTCTCTTGATGTGAGGATCTTATGAGAATAGCGTTGTTGGATCAATTATTAGGCGATGAATGAACATTTTTTTGCATGAAACTCTCCTCCATTGTATGCATTTTCTTAATGGTAATCATTTTGAGAACTTCGAGAATTATCGAGAGAAAAGAGCAAAAAATGAGACCTCTTTTTTAAGTTAAGCAATCATATATTTCCTAAAGAAAATTATAATTTGAGATTAACTAAATGAATTACAAACACAGTCCCGTGATTACACGGGTGCAAAAACTAGTTAGTATGATTATTAGCCTAGTTTTTCTTTTGTATTTCCTTAGTTATTGTGTTCTTTTATTACATTATTGTATTAGTTTTTAGTTCACTGAACTCTATATATAGAGTCTCATTTTCTTAGTAGTACGCAGATTACATGAGGAAAAAATCATCACAAAGAAGTGTCTTTGTTTTCTTTCAAATCTGAATTTATCTTTCGAAAGCCTTAGGATACGTTAGATTGTGAGACTTTTAGTCTACTATCCTTAACTCCTTGAGTGCTCTTGGTGTGTAGTTCTTCCTAGTTCTTCCTTGCAAGAGGTTTATTGTCTGTTGTGCTCTTGGTGTGTAGTTTTTCCTAGCAAAAGGTTTAGTCTGATTAGCTTAGCTATATCAGGGAGTAATCTAGTTCTTGGCTTTGTTTTGCTGTTCTACACTCAAGGGAGAGTCAGTTCATATCCTTATATTCAGTTACGATTTCTCAAAACCAATCAATTTCTTAAACACAACCATATCCTCAAAAACAGTATTGTTAAGTTGGTTAAAGTCAAGTTAGGGAGTAATTTAGTTCGTTGTAGGAGTACTCTGCGAGTCTGCGTTTTGTACTGTCACAAGGTTCAAGTCATGTTTGGGTGCTTATGGCTGTTTAGGTTTGCATCACAAGGTATCCATGTCGATTGTACACTTGTACCTAAGCAGTATGTTCATTAGACAGATAGGACACATGGAGACATTGTCATATAGATGGTTTCTAAGGAACACCAATAACCCCATGTCATATGCTTTATTTGCAACTCTAATGAACAATCTTGTCATGTCACATCACATATAAAAGTAAACATTTGAGGACTTGAAAGTCATCAATCACCTCTAATAGCTATGATAGTCGGATCACCAAAACCAGAGCAACTGAATACACTATTACTCCGAATTCTGAAAGTTCACTGCCTGGGAAGCAAATTAGGGTTTTGTCATGATGTGTTGCACATCAATATGTGATATCATAATGTTCGAGCCACTAGAGGTTCCCATCAACCCGTTTCACCATGTCATTAACAACATCGCCATCGAGGTTTTGTTCAAATTGTTATGTACTGAATCCGCAAGCATAAATGTTTTTTTATAGGTACTAATGATTTGCATGAATCCCTCTTCCCCAGCAAAAATTCGTTGTAGAAATCACAGATTAGTGTTCTCTGAGACTTAAAGATTGCGTGACAAAATTTGGACAAGAATAGTGTACGTCCATTTATTTTTACCCTTCAATTTTTCTAATGCACCAAGAGTTCAAATTCAGCTTATTGAGGCTGTTGCGAAGGTGTCCTACATTTCTCACCAACACTTGACATTCCTGTTTTTGTCAAGGTAGCAATATCGTTGATGGTTTGGGTAGAACTCAAAAGCAAAGTCAAGGTTCTTTACCTTTTAAAGCACACAAGTATGGACAGTCAATTCAAAGCCACAAAGATAAGTATGTAGCATAGTAGGAGAACCATACTTACACGGAATGATCTCTTCCGGCAAAAGGGTGGATGACGCTTACGCAATTTCGCTGAAACTTCAAAAAAGATTTAGCAACACTGCCATCTCCCTTTCGATAAGACGACAACTGCGTTACATGCCTCCATGTCCAACATTGCTTTATTGTGTTGAAGATCTATGACCAAGAACACAACAGTAAATCCTTAGTCTCAAAATGATTCAAGGTCAGCTGGCTTTGAACGTTATGTGAGAGCCATGAAAATATTAGAAGACATGAGCAGATGATACTCTTCATCGCGGTAGAACAGCATGTACCAAGATTAACAAGAAAAAATCTTTCCTCTTTTTTTTCTTTCTTATGCAACATCCGCAATCTCGGATACCAGCCATCAAAATTGAAACTAAAAGGCATATAAGAAAAAAAAAAGGGTGTAGGAAAAGACCTGCTCAAGGACGGTATCACGTAGTGTATGTGCTTCGAATATGCTCAATACTCCAAATGATGCAATAGATGTAGCCCCGATTTTAGTATTCGTACACGCCTGCTCAAAGATATGGTCCACATCATCTTCCTCAAAAGTGATTGCAGTAGAGTAGATGAGATTAAAAGCAACGTGTACTATAAAATGCTATTAACACCGATAACATACAAGTTTCACTATTCCTATATGAAATTTATGAATCTTAAATTGGTTATTTATTGGTTTGACCAAAAAGATATACAAAGAGGTAGAGCAAAGTTTATCACTCGATTCCTCATTTTATATGGCTAATATATTATAGAAGTGAGACTTATCTAAAACTACATAGTGTAAACCCTTTGGTCCAGAAGAAATCTAATAGAGTACCAAAAAACTGAACTTAAATGGTATAAAAGTGCAATGATGGCAATATGCCAATATGACATGGCCTTGATGTGAACATTAAAAACATGGCCTTGATGGGAACCGTCACATAAGAAATAAAGATGACAGAATCTACTTAAAACATTAGAAAAATTAGCAGGATATCATAATTTGTAAGTTTTTCGCCTTTGCAAGAGAATTTCAAAAAGAGAGATGGGGTAATACTGATAGGATAATGACATAATCACAATTAAACATCAACACGATTTTCAGCTTTAACATCCACAAGTGTATCATATGAAACATCATTAGATTACATATTGGGAATAATTCCACTACATCCTCGTGTTAAGCAATCGACACTTACATGTCAAAAACCGCTTTATGCTAATAGGCAGGGCACCAATTATATTTTAATTCATAGACATCAGTTGAAGGACAGTGATCAGTTTTTAGGCTAAGGGCTTGATAGGAAGAGTGGAGACAATGGAGGGAGTAGTAAACAAGGGGCTCTCACTGTTTCATATGTAACATGTCAATAATGAAGCCAATGAAAACTATGGTTATACCTGAACAAGTCCTCAAACACAAATGCAGTTAACAATCACAGAGTCATCAGACACATAACGACAAAGTGCTCCAACCATCTGATTTTATAGCAACCAAATCCACCACTGCAACAGAGAAGGGGAGAAGCTCAACTGTTACATACAAAAGTACTTATAAATTGAATCCAAGACTATTGCAATATTTGACGGGATTACTACGTGAACCATTCAGAAATCAATCCCCTATAGGCTATAGCTAAAACATAATTTTGGGGTGATAAAGTTTGCAGTTCAGACCACATCATACAATATTAAATTCTTAGCTGGACAAATGTGAAAGACATCAAGGGTTGTCTACCATGCACAATAGAAGATCTATTTTTTTGTAAGGATTGTAGTTCATTTTATTCATCCACTTGGGGAAAATAAAAGAACAGCGTACAAAAGACTGCTCTAAGAATGCCTAAGAATTCAGGCTAATCCACTACCTCCTCTATATGACAATTACTCATCCAATAGTACAATCTAGCACTAACAATGTACTTAAGCTGTTCAATGAGCCAATCACTGAAGTGTTCTTTCTCTCCAAACAGTCAGCAATTCCTTTCCTGCCAGATCAAGTATATTGCAGCATTGAAACTGCATACAGCCCAGTTGAATCTCCAATGCTTCTTATGATTCTTCTTTTTTTAGCAATTTTACCACATCCTTGATTCCATTTGGTCCCTGGTGCAATCTAGTCCAGTTCCTGACTTAATTCCAAATTTCAACTACAAAAGGACATCTGAAAAACAAGTACCTGTTGGGTTCTGATACTTTCCTACAGAGACCGCATCTATTCACCATTGTTATCCCTCTCTTCACTATATTGTCTACTGTAGCCAGCTTCTTTTGTAATGCTAAAGCTGCAATGAAACTGTGCTTGGGGAGATTAACACTCTTCCACACAATTTTATGCCAAGGAACTTTCTGAAAATACATTCTGAAAGTGATCATATGCTGCTTTTGTGTTATATTTCCCACCTGTAGTCCATTCATCCAATAGCTCTCCCAAAGAATTTGCTCCTCCCAAATTAGCAATGAGCTCATTCTTCACTTTAACTATACTTCTCGAATTCTCTGAATCTGAAGTCTTTGCAGTGATCTCAGATATAGTAGTTCCATTCATTTTGTAAGCACGAATCCAATTTTTCCCAATTTTCGTCTTTCCTAAGTGAATTTTTTTAACCATTTGAAATTAAGGCCTTGTTCCCTCAAAGTACCTCCTTAATATTCATACTACCTTCAATTTTGGGGCTGCAGATACTAAGCCACCTCTTGTATTGGATTTTTATCTGATCAGGCCCAATTCACCATAGTCCTTTCAAATCCAGTGGATTCTCTTGATGACACCCTTTGGTAACTTGACACTATTACACCAGAAGTTCTCCAGTCCGAAGATAATAGAGTTTTAAGTTTACATTTACCAGCATAGGAGAGGGTTAGAGCTGACCAGTGTTTAACAAAAGCCTGGATTATCTGGATGAACTGGAAATACATCTCATTTTTAAGGAAAGAAGCATTGAGAGGCATACCTAGATATCTGAAGGGAAAAGTGCCTTCAGCAAAACCAGAATGAGCTAGAATTTGATCCTTCAACTCTTCAGTCACCCCATCTAAGTATATGTCCGTCTTTGAGGGGTTGGCATGAAGACCAGGAATCCTAGCAAATTTCTGAAGACAACCTATAGCTGCAGAGACTGAAGGAACATCACTTCTCAAGTCCTCTGCAAATGTTAAATGGGTGAGCCTTGCTCTTACACATTGAGGGTTATAGGATAACTGGGGTTGGAGATGCATTTGCGTGAGGTATCTCAAGAGAATCTCCATGCTTAAGACAAGAAAATATATGGTGAGAGAGTGTCTCCTTGTCTTATCTCACTCTTTCCTTGAAAAAACCCTTCACAGACTCAATTAAGCTTAAGTGAGAACCAGGTTGTTGTAATACACTTACAGATCCAATCAGTTAATTCACAAGGGAATTTGAGAGCTGTGAGCATGCGTTTGATTAAGTCCCAATTCAGAGTGTCAAAAGCTTTTCTAATATCTACTTGGATCCGTCTTGGGGAAATCCTGCTTTGAGCACACCCTTTAACCAAAGCCATGGAGAGAACTACATTATCAAAAAATACTCCTCCCAGCTGCCTGCTCCTCTCCAACCAACACTGGCAGGGTTTCCTTCAGTCTGTTAGATCTTGCTAATGATCATATAGAGTGTTGAACAGTAAGCAATAGGCCCATAATCAATAACTGTAGAGGCATTATCCTTCTTTGGAATCAAGGTCACCATAGTAGCATTCACTTTCTTTGGAATCAAGGTCACCATAGTAGCATTTATTTTATTGAAAAATTCCATCACTGCACAGATGAGGTCCTTCCCTACAATATTGAATATCCCAAGCCCCTAGGAAGAACCCTGCACTAAACCCATCCTGTCCAAGGCTCTTATTAGGGTTAATGCTGAGAAGAGCAGTTTTAATCTCATCTACACTGACAGGTTTTGTAAGAGGTTGTTATGGTATTCAGGAGTATGTAAAACTCAACTGATTAATACCAATAACAAGTGTATTGTAGAGGAAGATTGTAACTGATTTATTGATTAAAAATGATAGAATGATTTAGAAGTACAGGAATGTGGGTATTTATAACAGAAAACAGATTCTGTTTTGTAACCATCAACTAACAACCTAACAGAATTCTTTGTAACTAACTTGACAGCTCAGCTTTGCCTATAACATACCATCCCCCTTAAAGGAGGCTTGACCCCAAGTCTGCATTCAATCAACTTTAAACTCTGGAAATTTCTTCACAAACTCCACAGCAATTTCCCAGGTAGCTTCTGCTGTAGTGTATCCTGCCCACTGAACCAAATATTGAACCTGAACAGCATTGTGGAACTTCACCATTTTCTTCTCCAGGAGGGCTACACTGCTACAGGTTTAGGCTCTACTTCAGGTGACTGTCCTTGGAACCAGGGAGGAATATGAGTGGCTATAGGAAGAGTGCCTCTGAATCTTTTTAGTTGAGATACATGAACCACATCATAGATTTTAACTTCAGCAGGAAGCTTCGATTTGTAAGCAACAACCTTAATCCTTGTTGCTATCTGAAATGGACCATAGAACTTTGGGGATAGCTTCTTATTTGTTCTTATCTGGACTGACTTCTGCCTATAGTACTGTAGTTTCAGCCATACCCAGTCATTTACAGAGAATTCCCTTTTAGACCTGTGCTTATCAGCCATGACCCTCATTCTGTTCTGGATTTTCAGTAGTTGTTGCTTTAACTGTGAAATCATAGCCTCTCTTCCCTGCATTAGACCTGTCACAGCATCTACCCTAGACTCTCCTGCTAGATATGAGAGGTGTAGAGGAGGAGGTTGATTGTAGACCACCTCATATGGTGTGAATCCAGTAGAGGTATGAAAGTGGGTGTTGTACCACCATTCTGCCAGCCCGAGCCACATACTCCAATCCTTTGGTTTTTCACCACACATGCACTTTAGATAAGACTCCAAACACCTATTAACCACCTCTGTCAGTCCATCTGTTCGAGGATGGTAAGCTGATGAAAGCCTGAATTCAGTACCATGTAGCCCAAACAATGATCTCCAAAAATCACTCAAAAAGACAGCATCCCTGTCACTTACAATGCTCCTTGGCCACATTTTCATTTTTAGAGGCCTGGCAAACCAAGCAATTTCTGACAAAGCTGCTCACATCCCTTGTTAACCCTTTCTAGTAGAATAGTGTTTTCACCCTTCTTGTAGAAGCATCTCTACCAGAATGCCCCCCTTCCATAGATGAGTGTTGCCATGTGATGATTTGAGCCCTTAAGTTGTTATCAGGACCCACAACTAACTTGCTCTTCCTCCTTAGAAGTCCATCCTGTCAAATGTAGTGATTTACAGGTTGTTGCTGTAATGACTTGTATATAGCTGCCAGGTTACTTACCGTGTTGTAACTGTTCTTTAACATGTAAAATGTCAGAAGATACCACAGATGTAGCCAGGCACAACACCTCTGACCCCTGCATTCTTGACAAGGCATCAGCAGCTACATTTTCCTTTCCACTTCTGTATTGAATTACATAGTCAAATCCCATCAATTTTTACAGCCAAAGATGTTGAAAATGAGTTGATACCTTCTGTTGTAACAACCATTTCAACCTTTTCTGGTCAGTCTTTATGATGAAATACTGGCTGGTGAGGTATTGCTCCCATTCCTGCACAGCAAATACTATGGCCATAAGCTCCTCATAAACAAATAATTTCTGCCATTTTGGTCTAAGAGCTCTCAATATAAAAGATAGAGGGTGCCCTTTTTGCATTAAGACAGCCCCAATTCCATCATTACTAGCATCAATTTCCACAACAAAAGGGAGGTTGAAATTCCAAACAGCTAGTACTGGTGCAGTAGTGAGTGTCTTTTCCACTTCTCAAATGAGTTTTGTGCCTCCTCAGTCCACTTATCCTTTCTTAAGTAGATTTGTTAGAGGTTTACTAATCGAAGCATACCCTCTCACAAATTCATGTAGTATCCTGCCAAGCCAAGGACACTCAAATCTTTTAGTGATTTTGGAGATGGCCATTCAGCAACTGTTCTGATTTCTGTTTCCACTCCTCTCCCTGAAATAAAGTGTCCCAAATACTCTACCTTTTCCATAGCAAACTCACACTTTGAATGCCTTGGCATACATTTGATTCTTCTCCATAATCTCGAACAACATGCTCAAATGTTGCCAATGCTCCTCTACATTTGTGCTAAACACGAATATATCATCAAAAAATACCAGTGCACACTTCCTTTGTAAGGGTTTGAACACTGAGTTCTTTGAAAGATGCTGGTGCCGTTGGTGAGACCAAAGGGCATAACCAGAAATTCGTAATGTCCACCATGGGTTATGAAAGCAGTTTTAAAGATGTCATCAGGGTGTACCCTTAATTGATGTTACCCAGCTCTCAAGTCAAGCTTACTAAAGAAAATATCCCCTGCCAATTCAACAATTAATTCATCTGACAGGTATGGGGTACAAACAATGATCTCCAAAAATCACTCAAAAAGACAGGACTCAGGAGTATGTAAAACTCAACTGATTAATACCAATAACAAGAGTATTGTAGAGGAAGATTGTAACTGGTTTATTGATAAAAAATGATAGAATGATTTACAAGTACAGGAATGTGGGTATTTATAACAGAAAACAGATTCTGTTTTGTAACCACCAACTAACAACCTAACAGAATTCTTTGTAACTAACTTGACAGCTCAGCTTTGCCTATAACAGAGGTTCATGGAAATCTGCAGTTAAGCAGCTCCCCTTCCTAATGAAATCATAGCCAGGCCTGCTGACTGGAGTATCAGTTCCAAGCAAGCTTTTATAGAAAGGAATAAAGGCTTTAGGAATGTCATCAGGCTAAGACCAGACAGTACCATTTTCATCTTTGATCTTTCCAATCATGCTTCGATGTTTTCACTAAGCTATGGTTTGCATAGAAATAGCTTGTACTAGTATCAGCTAATTGAATGTGAGTCAGCTTTGCTCTGTGACTGAGCATGCTAATTTCTGCTTTCTTGAGCTTATAGTACTTTTCTTTGATCTCCTCCACTTCATTGTGTAGTCTGACATTCCCAGGATCACTCACTAAAACTCCCTGACATTTGCCCAACTTAGCTTAAAACTCCTTAACTCTTTGTGTACGATTTGAAGAATCTTTCATATTCAGTGTACTAAGAGCATTTTGGTTCTCTTAGCTTCTCAAATAATCTGTCCATAGGCCCTCCAGTGCATCTTCTGTTCCAAGCCAACTTAACAGTTTTCTATAGGATGTAATAGTTTTCTATAGAATCTAGGACAGTCACCGAGATTGGAGAGTGATCTGATACACCTTGGGGAAGGTAACCAGCAAATGAGTTAGGAAATTGACTAATTCAGACCTGGTTTGCTACTGCTCTGTCAAGCTTTGCCCAGATTCTATCAGGTTCATCCTGATTGTTAGTCCATGTTAAAATACAGCCACAACTCTTCAGATATACAAGAGTGCAGCTAGCCTGACAGTTGTTAAAATCATCATATCCCCTTAAGAAGTTTGGTGACCCCCAACCTTTTCAGTATTATCTTTCTCCACAGCAAAGGTCTATTGAGTTTTAATGGTATTGATAACTTCAAGGTGTCATCATTTCCAAAAACCAAAGACAAAGAAGTAAAAAATACTTGGCCCAACTCAATTGATTAACTAAGACATAGCAAACAGTTGATCTGTTACGACAAGGCATATGATCAGCCAGACGGCATAAGGGCAAAATGTTGATCTTGTTGTTCAGTAAAGCTGTAATTGAGAAGTGGAGCAAATGAGGGGTGTTTTACGAAACTGTAACTACATAATATGGAGGAAAGGAAACTACACAAAGCTTGATTAAACTACAAAATAAACAACAGAACAGCAGCACCCAGTACACCAACCACAGCAATAACAAGAGCAACAACAATCATTACCATCATGAACAATCATAGCAACAGCACCAACACCAACAACAACAACAATAACAGTAACAAAAACAATACAGACATGAAAAGAACTAAATTTTGTGAACTTTTAGGCGTACCTATAAGGATAAATTCCGACAATGACCCAGCTGCAGCCTCGCTATGGAATTTTGGGGCCCATCTACAGACCTACATAAGTTGTAGCATATGACTGGAATCTACAGCAACAGAGCAGGAAAACAAAGTCACGATGAGAATATACTAAGAGAAATTATCGATTTACCAGGAGAGTAAGATTATTACGTTTGACAAAACAACTTTAGTCAAAGCAATGCTCACAAAAGTCATCAGATCCTCAAAATTCTGCATTACTAAAGCAACAGAAGGACAGTCAAGTAGAGCACTTGACAAAAGAATGACATACAGAAAGAAATCAAAGTCAAAAGAAATGAAATCACCCAACACTCTCTCCCTTCACCTTCACAGGATCAACTTCGGGTTCTATAAAGCATGCCATTAGATGGAAGCTTTATAGAACCCGAAGTCAATGCATCATCAACTTTATTCATCTTATCGTTGGCATGGCATAGCTTGGTTATTATATGGGAAAAACTAGGGTAAACATATTGCCAAAGGAAAAAAAAAACGTGCATGTGTTTCACGTCCTAAAAACTCGCCCTAAGACTACTTATGCTTTTTCAAAACTACTTACACTTTTCCCAAAATCCCACCCTAATCCTAAAAGCTCACAAGAAACCACTAGAAAGATAAAGGAGTCCAACAATACAAGCGGTCTTGCCCAAGGTTCTTTTGAGTATGTGTGTACGTTTGTGTATGTGTATGTTTATATATGCAAATTGTACACATATAACAGTCAAACATAATTGGTGCTCGGGTTTCTCATGTTATTCAACCTTTTCTTTTCAACTTACTAGCGTGAGAACCAATCCAAATACTTAACCGTTCCCGTATTTAAGTGTAATTATCAAGTGGCCTGTAAATGTAACAAAATCTCTCAACAAGTCTTTGTTTTCTAGATAGAAAAATAATTTACTAAAGCAAAGAAGAAACACTAGGGGATGAAGGACCCCAAGTGCAAAACTGCAAAAATGATAAAGTAGTCCGGTGTTGTTAAAAAAAAGGTAATTCAAATCCCCCATATGACCGCTAGAAAGTAGAAACGCAACCCTTCTGCATAATCCCCAAACAAATAATAAAAAATAATAAGGATATATAACAGGACTAGGATATGACCACATTTATCCAATAACAGCAAAATAAATCAAGTACAGACTGAAGTCTCACCTAGACAGTGGCATCTTGGGAGAAAGAAGAGGTTTCCACGACCGCTCAAGAGAACTCAGAATAGCAGTCAGCGGAATATATTACTTCGACATGCTGCCAACACTGCTATTATCTTTTTATGTTTGCAAAAATGCTGAATAACAATTTCCCAGGTAGAGGCTCTAGGAGCCAAAAGCTTCTGCAACATCAATTGTAAGATTCTGGAAGCAGCTAACCACCTTTGCTTTTTGCACAATCGTACAACAAGCTCATCAAGGAACTCCTCCCCATCTTGGGGTGGATCTAGCTTGTCTCTTAAAGCCCTCAGAAAGATATCGCAGGTATTTAAATCAGGATCACAACCATGATCCAACATATCATTCAAAAGGTCAATTGCCTGATTAATGTTATTCCTATTGCATAAACTATTGAAGAGTGTATTATATGTAACTATATCCGGTTGTGCGTCAGCCCCTTGAAAAAGCATCTCATTAAAAACTTTTAAACCCTGCTCAACCAGACCAGCCTTGCAGAAGCCTTGAACAAGTGAACTATAGGCGACTGTGTCGGGGCTGATTCCTCTACCCAACATATGCCTCCAAACAGCCATAGCCTCCTTAAGCTTCCCCTCATCACATAAACCATCAATAACTACACTATAGCAAACTACATTTAGCAAGCAGTTACTGACTCCCAGCTTTTTCCACACAAGAAGCGCCTCACGACTGTTACCAGCCTTAAAGTAACCCTTCATCAGAGAGCTATAGGTAAATTCATTGGGAGAGTGACCCTCATTAACCATCTCAGACAAATACTCTTTGGCGTCATCTAGTTTTCCAACTCCGCATAGACCATCAATAAGAACACTATAGAGAATTATATTAGGTTTACATCCTTTCTTGACCATGTCCTTCCAGAGTCTCAATGCCTCTTCAGGCCTTCCCTCCTTAAACAGGCCACTGATAAGTGAAGAATAAACGTGCTCATTCGCTCTGAGTCCCCTTTCTTCCATAAATAGCAACAGACGAGTTCCATCTAATGCTTTCCCTTGCTTAACAAGCCCATTAACAAGTGTACCATAAGTGACATCATTGGGCATACATTTATTCGATACCATGTGGTTCAACAGATTCACTGCTTTAACCAATTTCCCCACACTACACAGCCCATGAATGAGAGTATTATAAGTGACCTCATTAGGCACACAGCCTTTCAACAACATGTTTTGCACAAGTTTAGCTGCTCGACTCAAGCAACCCTTCCTACACAGTCCATTAATCAGGGCATTAAACGTCGCGTGACTAGGACAGCACCCCTCCATCTGCATCTCATCCAACAACGAAACTGCTTCATCAATCCTGTCATCCTTACACAAACCATCCATTAACGTGCTATAAGTAAAAACATCAGGATCACAATCCTGCGCCGGCATTTCCCTAAACAATTCGACAGCCTGATCAACCATCCTCAACTTGCACAATGCCTTGATAACCAAATTAAAAGTCAAAACATTTGGAGCAATTGTCCCCTTTCCGACCACACTATCATAAAATCCCAAACCCATATTAAACATCCCAGATTGTATAACCACATTCAAAACAGAATTAAACGACCTAACAGAAGGCGCGCACCGAAACTCACCCACCATCCTCTCAAACAAATCCATAGCTTTATCCGGCAAATGCGCTTTCCCACAAGCCTTAAACACCACAATAAAATCTCTTTCCCTAAAAACCCTGCCGTCGCGCTTCATTCTATCGAGAACCCTCTCCAATGACCCGAAATCCCCCGAATCAGCACAGCCCTCAATGAGAGAATAAAAGGTGGAATCACCCAACTTGTAAGAACCCATTTTAGGGGCTTTGTTGAATATGCTACCATTAATAGGAAAATCAGAATCTCTATCATTTGCGAAATCAAATTGGGATTCTTTACGGGCAGGAAAGTTGGAAGTTGAAGAGGAAAAGCAGAGTGAAGGAGTCAGAAACTTACTTGGTATCGAAGATAATCTGGAGCGTAGCTTCTTTTGGGTGCTACCAATGAAGAACATTACTTAGTAAGTTGTATTAAACATGGAAAGGTTTTCAAGAGACTTTACAGTTTACAGGCGCTGCTTATATTCTGCGATTAGCAGATGAAGCAGAAGGGACGCTCACAAAGGAAAACAAAGCTGATAATGTCCCTGTAAATGGGAAAGACGGAGTAGTTTACGGGTTCAGACCCGATGGGTTCAATTGGGTCATATATTAGGGTGGGTCATTCACAATTTTTTTTTTTTTTTTGCTGGTCTAAATACAACAATTAAAAGTATTAAATGCAACAAATAAACAATTTTGTTCCAATAGTACCCTTACCATTCATACATAAACAAAAACAAAATAAAGAGTCGAGTTGTTGAAGAAATCGGAACAAAGTGGGTAGCAAGCTAGCAAGCCATGACTACTCGTTTCAATTGAGTCCATGGTATCCAAAATTTTCATTATCTTCCACCCCGTTAACTCAATTTTCCGACCCCCCTACCCCCGAATTAACTCAAATGTCTGGCCCCCCTACCTATCCCGTCGGCTTGAGTTCCCAACCCCCCTAAATACCCCGTCGGCTCGAGTTTCCGACGCCCCTCGTCGACTAGAATTCTCGACCCCCCTACCCACCCCGTCAACTAGAATTTCCGAACATCCTACCCATCCTGTCAACTCAAAATTTTGACCCCCTCCTCCTTATTGACATCAATTTTTGACGCCATCTCTCAATACCCAACATCAAGACCAAAACACAATCCGGCCAGATTTCTGATTAAATAGTAAGTGATTAATACAGGTAGATGTAAGTATGTTGCTTGATTGAAAGATAGAAGAAGCGGGAAGAGAATTGAGTTGATGGGTGCGATGAATATTTAAGAAGTGTGGATAAGGGTATAATTGTCCTTTTTATGTTTTTTTATTGTGATGTCGTTTAACTCTTTACATTGTTGTATTTAGACTATCCTTTTTTTAAATCAAAACCGGATCAAAATTTCATTAAGCAATATCGGTCACGAAATCCGACAACGTTATATCGAGAATGTCAAATGTTATGTGCTACTTTATTTTCCATTCTGCATATAGTATATGAACTAGCGAAAAGTGTGAGAACGAACCCTAGTAGAAACTTTAAAAATATCCCAAACAACACAACCAAAAGAACTAGCATGAAAAGGCCTAAAAACAAGAGCGGAAAATAACTGAAAGCAATTCGCATTAGAAACTGTTAGAGATAGTCTTCCCAAAGATTAGTTTTGCAATGTTAAAATTGTCCCATATTGGAGAAGCGAAGTGAGTTTGATGTGCTTACGGATTATCGTTTTAATTACGGTTTATTTATGTAATTATGATTAATTCATTTATTAATAATTATAATTATTGGATTATTGGATTGGATAAGGACGAATAACAGCTGATAACTTTCGGTGGTTATTTTTCGTAGTTATTTTGGTGTCCTTTGACTTTCTATATCAACCTAGTTAATTATAATGAAATCTGATTAGTCCACACTCATCTTCCTCCTTCAAATTTCTTCAAATGTCAATGTCCATGGAAATTACTTGATCATTGTTTTTGTATACAACGTTGATAGTGGGGGCTAATAATACCTCAAGGACAGAAATTATCTCGTCCCTAATTGTAGTTAGTATAGTTTTACTTTGTTGTAATTCGTAGTAATTCATATGTTATATTGTAATTTCCTAACAGAAACAACGTCTTGCACACCTTGGTTGACACACTAGAACCCAATTTCTACCGCTCCAGCCTCTACATGTCGGGAGCCCAATTTTCCTTCACTCGTAGACATCATCATGTGATTCCCCGATATTATGAAATATTATAATAAATATTATATTAACGTGAAATATTATTGTATTGGTATGTTTCTACCCGAAATTAGTATGTTCGAATAAGTCTTTTAGTACAAACGGGTGCCCAAACAGAAAATTAAACTAGCACACAAGAACCCACGTACATTAATTATACGAAACTCTTTATACTATATTCTTGATCGTTATGTTTTTTTTTTTTATGAAACCACCTTGTATATAGTAGTGTTCATTATGACAACAGTACAAGTTGAAACTTTAGTGGTCTTTCATAGCTTTGCATAGTGTATGGTGAATAGGAAAAATACCATATGCATATATAATAGGCCAGTAGCTTTACGCTTTACATGGTGGAAGATGCTTCAACCTTGTGATTAATCTTCATTGTCTTAGTTTGATCCATATGCATAATATGCCTTTCACTTTAGCTTTACATGGTGGAAGATATTTAAACCTTGGGAATTGTAACACATCGAAATTTTCATATTTTTATTAATTCGTTTATCATCTTTTTGGTTACATTAGGTTTTATATCCTATCTAATTTACCATTTTTATTTCCAGCTCAAAAAAAAAGAGAACTTTATAGATTTGATCTCGGTTGATTAAAACCCTTGGCTAAGCTGCTTGTCTTTTCCTCTCCCTATTCTTCATTTTCACGCTAAACCCTCATCAAAAGTATCAACAACCTTTCTAATTCATTTCCCCACTTTTCTCATGAGCACCACGTCAAACCTAACCTCCCATTACTACTATATCTTAATTTTGATCGAGCCATCACAATTTCCATGATCATCTTATTACCATCATCATTGAATAAAATCATTGATCACAATATCCATTAAGGTGATCCTATGCATTTGATCTTTTGCCGGTAATTTATCTTTCACTTTTAAATTCTTTAACTCGATTTCCAATTTGATTTTCAGTTTCGATTATTATTAATTACAAGTTCTTTTATCCCTTCAATTCAAGGTTGATTTCGAACGTTTCATGATTGATTTTCGATTTGTTAGCGATTTGATATCGTTTTGTCGAGCGGATAAGGTAACACTATTTCTATTTCTCCCCAAAATTTTATAATCGTATATAACCCTAAGTGTTGTTGGTCGTATATGTGTTATTTGATATGGTTCAATGTCTATTTATGATGGTCAGTTTGTTACGAATTTGTGTTTGTTAAGTGATATTATTACTTTGTTGACAAGATTGTCTAGGTTAGGGTATGGTTTTGGGAATTGTTGAATGGTATGGTTATACAAAATTGATGGTTGACAGTTGGGTTAAGTGTGGAAATGTCAAAGCAATTAAGGATGATAGCTTTTGGTATTTAGCCGAGAAGTTAAGGGCAAGAAGTGGATTTCTTTTTACTAAGTTACGATTGACTTTGGCCTTTGAGCCCAATTTCATTTTGTAAGATTAAGAGTATTAGATTATAAGATTGATATTCAAGAGTAAGATTGAGATTCAAGAGTAAGATTGATATTATGGTTTTGTATTATACTTGATATGTCGTCATTTGTACTTGGAATGGGGCTGAGTAGCTTAGAGTTTACTCTAAGTGTTGAACAGGGTTCACTGAACCTTTGACAGTATTATATTGAGATATCAGTTTAAGCTGCTAAGAAAGAACCCAGAGTGGCAAAGAGAAAAGAAAGAGATTAAATTTGATACTGAAAATTAAGATAGAAGTATTGTCTTGCGGTTTTACCGCCAGTTCACTTGCCCCATAACCAAGACCTAGGATCGACGATGATAGTGTGGTACTGAGAAGGGATTGATTTGAGTTTTGAGAAGGAGTTGAGGTTATGAGAATTATGAGTTTGAGATTTTAATTATATTAAGGGTAGGAGTTTTATATGGAGAAGACTAGAGTGGAGTAAGAGATGTGTAACACCCCATATTTTTGGGACTTCTAAATTAGTAAAGCCGTCAAGAGACATTCATTTTAGAGTTACGAGTTTCTATTTTTGAAACTTTAGAGTCACTTTCCGTTTTGGGTCATTTCCTAATTGGGTAATTAACTGACAAAATTACCTAACTACCCTTACTAAACCCTCCCTCGCCACAATATATATAAAAGAAAAAAAAACAAACACATCAAAGCATCACCTCACGTACGCAGAAGAGAAAGAAAAGGAGGAAGAAAAGAAGGGAAGAGGAGAAGAAGCGGTCGCGCGATTTTCCCCACGAGCCACCACTGCGCGCCGCAAGGACCACCGTCGCCCAGCCGCCCTACTCCCTACCCTTCCTCTCTCTTGATTTTATATCAAGAATAGTAAGTTTCCTCATCTTTTCATAATTGTATAATTGGGGTTTTTCGAGTTTGTGTTCAATTGATGATTAGAACGCGATTATTGTGATGGGCTTGTTGTTTTAGAGTTCCAATCGTGTTTATGGTGATTGTGGTTATGGGTTGTGATTTTTGAATTTGGTGGTTTTTGCTAGTTAGGGTTCATGCTAATTGGGATTGATTTTGTGTATGGAATTACTTGAATTTTGGAGGGGAGGTTTATTATGAGTTGGGTAAACTATGGTTTTAATTTGGGAGCGTTTTATGATGATTAATTTATGAAAATGTATGCCCATTTCTGATTTTTGGCTTAATTCGGATGTTTATGTTGTTGTTTTGGTGATTTAATGGTGGATTATTGTTGTTGGTATAATTGGGAAGGTGTTGTGCGAATTTGGTGTTGTTTGGAGATCGTTTGGGGGTTAAAATGTGATGTCTAAGGACTTCTGGTAGAGCTCCCCCTATTTTGTGATTAAGTGTTGTAATCGTGTGTAGTATGGTGTGTGAGTGTATTTCGTTATCAATCAAGTGTAGTGCAAGTATCGATTGGTAGAATGGTTGAGTGATTTGTTGTTTACTATTTGTGTTTAGGTTGTGTGTTCGAGGAGTTCCCATTCTAGTTTGATCACCCACATACTAATCGTAAGGTAAGAATGTGATCACGATCCTTTTGGCTAACCTATATCCTTATTGACTCATCATTATATTTACTCGTCGCCTTACCTTTGACTTATGCGCTCATTCTCGATCATCGCTTCACCTTTATCTATTTCATAATATGGGCGTACTATTATTTGAATTGCTATTCGATTTGCAGCCCTTCGGCTTCCCTTGCTCTCGGCCTTTCACGACTCTCGGCCTCTCGGCCCTTGTTGACCGCATGCACCTCTCGGCCGGGTGGCTCTTTGTTGTTTTGCTTTGGCTCATGTTTTGTCTCATTTGTCTATCAATTAAGATCGATTCAATTTGGATTGTCAAATAATACACATTCGGATAATGTATTAACGTTTGGTTTAAATCAAAAAGAAAATGAAATGACACCACCTAGAGTACGATGATGCGGCATGACCGATCATCGTTTGATATATCTCTGATCAAGGTACTTTTGGGTCGGATTAGCTACCGACTTCCTAATAGTCTTCCTCCTAGATGGGAATCTCGTCCTACCGGCCCATCTTGCTAGGGGTGTGCACACTCGGGGTTATTAGGGGCGATATTTACAACTCTAGCTTGAACTAAGTTCGTTAAGTGGGGCTGTGGGGTAGGACCCTGGCCGAAAAGTATGAATAAATAATCTGTATATTGAGCGGCGATGCTCATTCGATATCAATCTGTATATATATTGAGCGGCGATGCTCATTCGTTACTAATCTGTATATTGGGCGGCGATGCTCATTCGATACTTCGTTCTACTGTTGTTGTTACTCCTTACATCTATCGTTAATCTGTTCTTGTTAGCTACGCGCCTCAAGGCGCGTATCTTAATTGTTATTCTTCTATTTAATATTTCTTACTCAGCCCGTGCTGACGTTCTGTTTTCTGGTTTGTCCCTATCTTAGTCGTGCATGTTGGGGTTTTCAAAAACATTTATTGAGTCTCATTTTGAATAGGTTGTAATTTGGTTATGGTTTTGGGAACTGTAGTTCGACTAGAAAGTCTTCCGCTGTTGTTTAATTAATTAGCTAGTTATTTATGTTAGTTTATTGATTTTTAAGCCTAGCGATTGACTCGGTAGTCAAGTGCGGCGTAACGACTCTTTATTTTCCGGTTTTTATTTTAGCGAAAATTTAGGGTTGTTACAAGATGAGGATTAGCAGGTTAGTCATGGGGGAGTGTTTTACACTTTCTATGTTTGTATTATGTGCCCCCGTATTATCCACATATTATAAAACCATAACTAATAGTATTATTCAGTTTGGTATTATTCTGTAGAGTAGTGTTGCTCAGCGAAATGCTGACGTGTTTCCTTCAGGCTTCCTTGTCATGGGGGTAGGTCCTTTGTTTTGAGTTTCGTTTGCAGGTCTGAGTACAGGAGTACAGCTGAAGAGTCAAGTCTAGTTTTAATTCGCTTCTGCACTTGTATTTTATTGTATAAGAGGAGGTTTGTACAGCAGTATCTCTGGCTTTGTATATTAGCTTGTAATATCTCTGAATTTTGGCACATTTTGTATAATAAAAAGAGTTTTAAATTAGCCGAAATTTGGGGGTGTTACAGAAATGATCTTCATCTTTGGATCATCTTCTTTGGCCATAAATAGGCGTGCTTACATGATCAATTTTCACCAACAAAAAGTTTTTTTTTCTTCTTTTCTTTTTTCTCCTTAAAACTTCTATATTGTGAGCATCTTCTTCTTCCATCTTAATTCTTGAAACTCTATTGTTATTAGCTGCCAAAAGCTTTACTACTAAGAAACACTGTGATCACCGCCTATCTTCAAACTATCTCATATTACATTCTTTTCTTACCAAGGAAAACCATGCCACCACCTCCGTTGACCACCATCACCATCATCACTTGACCACCAGGTGACACCAGTAGCCACCATGGGCTACCTGCAGCTACAACCTTAACCGCCTTTTTGTTTTTGCCATTTGGGGGTAATGGTAGTGCAGGAGTATCTACTGTTATTGTTAAAGAAGATGCAAGCCAGTGAGTTCAACCTGTTGAAAGTAATGATAAGTAAAGGAAATGAGGAAACACTCATGGGAGGGTTTGCTTTTAGTAATCAGCTCTCGTGTTCTACTTGCAAGAGAAGAGCAGCAACCTTGTTTGACAATGAGGCCACCTTCTTTTCCTTCATCATAAGCATCTAAGCAAGAACCTCTAATTGAAGATTAAAGAATACAAAGAGAGAAGCAATTATTAGCATTTTTTCTGTCCAAATCAGCAGCAACAACTATACTATATTAACATTAGTTTTGTTTATATAATACTCGTGTCATTCTTCAATTAAAAGGCAAGCAAGTAGGTCATAAATCATGATTACGATTATGCAGCTCTTGAAGATAAGAGGTGATGTGCTCGTGTTTGTCACTCTTTTTGGCTTGTTTTTAATGTCATTTCGGGATGTAATATTGGTTTTTATGTTGATATTTTCACGAAGTTGATTTATATAATTTATGGTGAGACAATGGCTATTTAGAACCCATTTGTTAGAATTTGAAATCTCGAGAATTGGATGCCAATTTGATGTGAATATGTTATTTGAAGATTTAAGGCTCGTCGCAAAAGCACTGTTTGCCCAAGGTGTCTAAGGTGGACAGCGGGAGAAAAGAAGGCGGTCCGCGGATTAGCAAGTGAAAAAATTGAGGAGAAGTCTAGGAGGACCAAGGCAGACCGCGCAAAGTACACGACGGTCCGCGGCTGAGCAAGATGCGGTCCTCGGGAGGCAGCGAATCTAGTTTCCGTATTATGTTATTTTCCATATTTGATTCCTAGACTCTATTGATACTTAGGTTTTACGTCTTTATTCATAACTTTGCACTTAGAATTTATTTTCAAGTTTTTTTAAAGCCGGGAAGTACACTAGTTATCACAGTTAGGAAAGTTGGAAAAGCGAGTTGAAAATTTATGGAGAACTAATGTCCTGATTTGGTTTATTACGAATTGAAGATTCAATTGTCAGTAATTTCAATTCTCTTGTTTAATTCCTATATTTCATATTCGTTCTTGCTAGAAGTACTACTAGTCTAGGGCTTATTTGATTTAATCGTTTGGAAAAGTAGCAACTTTATCTGTTTAATCGATTGCTGATTCAAAGTTAGATAGATTTAAAGCGAGAATTGATTTATTTCTTGATTAGAACCACGTGTGTTCTTATTCAGTATTGTAACACCCCCAAAATCCAGATATTTTAAAATTAAAATACCGTTACGTAAAAATGAGGACAAAGGAGATGTTACCGCCACGATCGACACCTCTAGTCAATCGTTAAGGCAAAAGAATAATACTAGTGATCTAATTAACTCGAAATCAAAATACTAATCCATTACATCCAATAATTATTAACACAATCCTCTAACGAATCTTAACAAAGTGCGGCAGTGGAAAATCAAAGTCTGAGTCTAAACTCTATCATTCAAATCAGCGAGCGACTCTCTGATCCCTTGACCACCCAAAGAACTTCTACGACTAGCCTGCAATACTAAGAAAACATAGAAAACCGTCAACCAAAGGGTTGAGTAAGAAGCCACTTACCTAGAAAACACTTTTGAAAAGTTTCACAATCATACAAGACAATAAAAACTTTCAACCGATTGAACATTCAACTAATAGAGATAATGAAATCGAAATACAACCATTTTTCCAAATCATAGTATAAAACAATGGAAGCTTGTTAAACATTAACAATTAACACATCTAGAGAATGAAAACGAAACAATCATTTCAATTTAGAAATCCAACAATCATTTCATTCTTGCTCAAAACAGTTTTCCTTCAGTACAGGGTCGTCTCCTCAAACCAGTAATCCCGAATGCATGCATCCCCCTCGGAACCTATTCCCAAGGGGAGAAGATAAAGGTTCAGGGTGGAGGATCAATCCACCCCATCTATATATATACATTGTACACAAATAATCAAACAGACCATTACGGTCACCCTGTACTCCTGTTAACTCTCTCAACAGAGTTAACGCCAAATAAGAAAATTCCTTATATAACCATCTCAAACATTTCTCAAATAGTTTGGCAAAGATGCAACACAAGCTCTAATTAAATTGATCGTTAAGTTCTAAAGTTCTCAAACATTCTTTAAAACACATTCATTGTCAAACAATCATATATCACTTTTGATTAACAAATTGTAAATTGATACTTTTAAAGGAGATAAGAAATCTTCTTACTTGTAACAACGCCTCGGCAAGCTAGCTCACCAAGTCTCCTATATCTTTATTTCAATAGAATTTGACTCTACATGAAATACATGTTGCTTCATATTAGTATAAGCACTACATGTGCATGCATTCTTATGCATATACTTTGTTTACTCACAATTCTATATACAATAGTTGCCAAATGCAAGAATGACTGGACCCTCTTACTCTTAGCTCTAAATAGAACATCTAAACATACTTTAAATCCAAATTCCTACTAAGACACTAGACTTCCTTAAGACAGCCCCTAAAACTTCCTTTTTCGACCTTAATGTGATAAAACAACACATAGACACTTTACCAACTTCATTATAACCTCAAAAACCCACTTTACAAACCATTACCAATAAAAAAAATCATTATTTTCTCCTCTTTTAATAATCTGGACAGCAACTATGATTCACTTAAATCCTCCAATTTAGCACAATCTTTCACCTATAAGTTCATATAATTCATCTAGTTACAGTACAAACCCATATCAACCATAAACAAGTTTAAAACCAACCATTTCCTTATCTTTTCAATTCAATCAACCAACAACAATATCCTCTTAACAAACTAACCCCTATATTATACTTACTAACATCATACAACAACACCAAATTAAACTGTTAAATTCGTTTTTCGAAAAACCCCCAATTTATAATCAACCTACCACTTCAAAAGCATCATAATAACCTCTAAAACCTCACACGCAATCACAAACTAACCATTAGAACACAATTTTATGGCTTCTACCACAATACTACATCAACCCAACACGTCCCAATTCACAACTTCAATTTTCTCCACTAAATCAACTCAAAACAACCTCTACTTAATTACCCACTTCAATTCAACCGTAAAAACATGATTATAATAATTAAAACAATAAGATTTTGTAATGAAATCGAACATGCAAAGTAATTAAACAATCTTTGATTTTCGTTCAAATGAAAAGAGTAGAGAGAACGTAAGATGAAACTCACTAGGAGTGATGAAGGAAGAGGAAGGTGGTGGTGGCTGACAGTTGGTGACCGGCTGAGGTGGCGGCCGCAGGCGGAGGACGTGGTGGTGGAGAGAGATAAGTATAAGATGGAGAACAATGTTCCCTTATTTCTTTGAGTATGTCGTGCAATTGAAATGAAGGAGACTACCTCTCTTATTTTGTGAGGTTTCAATATATATTTTTTTTCCCTGGGCTGTGAACAGTAACTCGTGAATTTTTTTTTTTTTTTTTGGGTATATAAAGCCCGTGTAGTGCACGTAGTTAGGGGGATTTTGATCAATATATAGCAAGTGTAGAGAAATTGTGATGTAAATGCTAAAACAATTCTTCTCTTTCAAAAACAAATCGCAAAACTAATATTTGAGGTTCAAAATAATATTTTGTATATTTAAATAATTCCAATTAAATTTCCGAAAATACGGAGTATTACAAGTATTGTTGTTGATATTCTTAGATCTAATTGCTGCTATCGAAATAAATCTAGACGCGTGATTTAGATTGATCGTTAGTTAGGGTTATTTTAGATACATTGGTTCGTTCTAAATAGCTAGAGAAAGAAGAATAGAAATCTCAATTTCGCAACAACATGCTCACATTGATCGATAGGTGACTTTGTATGATCAATTGATAAATTGTAGTGGATTGAAGTATAAAGCCAAGATTTGTCCTTAATTGAATTCAACCCTTAATTGCTTCCGTTTCACTTCTATTTGCGTAGTTACTCATATTCAATCAACCCCTCCCCCCACTCCAATTGGTTACCCAATCAACGTTACATACCTAGACATTAACTAATTCCCTGTGGATACGAACTTGGTTGCCCTACTGCATAGTTTAGGATAATTATTGATTTAATTTGGTGCAACCACAACATTTGCCTACTAAATTTTGGCGCCGTTGCCGGAAAATTGGCGCTATATGTCTTTTGTGTATTGAGCGTTTCATTTACTGATTTGTTTCTTGATACGACCCACTTTAGAGCGGGTTTAGCGATTTTTATATTGGTTTTTCATAGCGTTTTCGGATCATTTATGACATTATTCTATTTATTATGTCTATGAGCATATTTGAAGAATATATGCAAGTTTGATGACTTTTCCAAGTTCGGAAATAAAATGATGTTGGTTACAAGGAATCCCGAGAACAATGAGGATCCGAAGAGGTGAAGAATGGGAGGTCCGGAGCTCAGGAGTCAGATGACTCGTCATTTCTCTTGATTGTGATCTATGACTATTTTCAAGTTTAGTCAATAAGATAATGAACCTTTTCATGAATTCTTCTCTAGATTGAAAATCTGTGTTGACTATCTTGGTTCTCGTGGTCATTTTTATTCTGATTATGATTTATGCCATGTTGTCACAAAAGGTATGAACCATAAAACATGGAAGTTGGCACAGTATATGAGTAATGGGAGAATGTCAGCTGATAAGTGTTGGGATTTCTTTTCGTTCATGACTTTCCAATGTTTAGAGGTGGAGTTGAATGCTCCACCGCCCCCTTGTTTGATGAGTAATAATGAATTTAAGGAGGTCAGTGAATCTTTTCTCATTAATGATGAGCCTAATAAAGTTATTGAACCCAGTACTTCCCCATGAGAGTGAGTTGTTTCTTTCTTTGAGGGACGTTGATGAGCTATTGGAGAAGGGCTTCAAGGATGATGAAAAAGAAGATGAGAAGGATGCAGGCATTGGGTTTTATATTCCACATAAATAGGAGCGAGCTCTACCGCCTATGGATGAGTCTCTTTTGTTGGTCCTTGAACCTCCAATTATCGTATCTTTTGTGCCTTAACCATCCAACTCTTACTTGATAAATGAGCCCACAATTGGTATGTAATTGTGGTTTGATAGCATTGCTCATATTGAACCAAATCTTAAGCCACATCGAGAAGTTTTTGAGAATATTCCATATGTGATTAGTTGGGTTAGATTGTTACCCTCATACAATAACTATTCTTGATTGGTTGACAAGTTGACTGCTATTATTGCTAATATATATTTATTATTTTGCTACATATGCTTGTCAAGAGACGTTTTGCAAGTTTTACACTGAGTATTGATAGCTCTTGATCGTGAAAGTTGGAAATTGCGTCGAGCCACCGACGTTAAACAACAACACTTCTTGGGAGGCAACACAAGTAATTTTACTTCATTTTTATTTTGTGTGCTTGTATTTTTATTCCTTTGCTTTTTAATGTTTGCTTGTGTGTAGATAAAAAAAAAAAAATTAAATTTAAAAAGAAGAAAAAGATGCCTGGTGCTAGAATGCAAGGTATATATGCATTTTATTTTCCCTTATCTCTCTCCTTCTCCGTATTTTTACCTTTTTTTTCACCATGTTTCTTGGACCATCTCTCTTTGTTCCCTACCCACAATTCACCACTTTTACTTGTTGTTTCTACCTAATTTTAACCCTTTTTCTCAATTTTGGACATGATCCTTGGTGTATTTGGAGGGTGGGCTTGTACTATTTGATAGTGGTGAGGAGCTAGTTGTGTTGTTATGTGCATTATTCTGAAAGGGAGTTGGAGGATTTGTGAGGAAAATGTGGTTGATTGGTGGTGACTTTTCATTGAGGATGTTTGGGATACGGTGTGAGTTGAGAGTGACTCTACACCATGTTTTCTTTTTCTATGATCTCATTACTTTCAATATTTTGAGCAGATGATGCTAGTTTGTAATTGTTAGAGAACATATTTTGATTCATGTGGGAGGAGTGCATCCTTTTGGTTTACAAGTTCTCATCACGTCTACCTAGACCTATCAAACGGGTCGGGCGGGCAGGTTTCGGGTTCGGGTCACTACGGGTCGGGTCAAATACGGGTCAAGTTAAATACGAGTCGACCATACGTGGGTTAATACGGGTTCGGGTCGGGTTACGGGTTGACCAACGGGTCAAAAATACATGCTCGCGCATTTTTTTCTTGATAATTATTGTCATCAAATTATTATTTTATTACTATTTTACAAGCATTTTATTATATAATAATAATATTTTAATTACAATTATGTCCTTATATGTCTCAATTATTCAATTATTAATATAATTAATATTTATCTACTTCTTTTTTATTTTTTATTATTATAATATATATTTTGCACATTTAATTTGACCCAACGGGTCGACGGGGTCGGGTCGGGTTGTGAACAGACATTCGGGTCATTTTCGGGTCCGGGTTGAGAAAAACGGGTTTTATTGGGTTATTTTCGGGTCGGTTTTTCGGGTCGGGTCAGTTTTTGACAACCGTTGCATATATATGAGATTTTCCTTCCCCTATTTATTGTTGTCCTATTTCTGTTGTTGTGTTTCACATTGAGGAAAATGTTCTGTTCAAGCATAGGGGAGTGGATTCTTATTGTATTTTGTATCCTTATTTTAATTTTATTGCTTTTTCCAAAAAAAAAAACCGGAGAAAATATGAAAAGAAAAAAATTGAAAAAGAGGAAAAAAGAAGAGAGAAGATAGTCAGAAAAAAGAGAGAGCGAGGAGAGGAAAAGACACGAGAGAAGAAAGTAAGCCGGTGAGCATGGAAAATTTAACGAGAGACTAGGTGAAAACCCGAAAGGTCGCCTAGGCAAAATGAGTGGAGTGGGCTACTGTAACCGGTGTTGCAGTAAGAATGGTGTATTGAAGGTCGTGTTTGGGTAGGTCTCTCTTTGATGATATAAGGAGGTTCGGTTGGATTAAATAGTATAGGTGATAGGATAGAAAATCCTCGAGTCCCTTGGTTGTTCGGGGCGATTGGTGGCTATTCAAGGTAGTCTTTAATCCGACAGTATAATCCCGGACCTAGGCTCATGAAGGAGTTGTATGTGAGCGGCTTAGGACATTTAGGGCATTGTAGGTCCCTTTGCCATTTGGTTACTGCTTGTGGTTGTGTTTTGTGAAGCATAAGATAATTGGGGACCGTTGCGTTGCGATTATATCTGTGACGGTCCCCAACTAGAAAGATGAAGACCATGAATGAAGTACATATACTGTGTAATTTTTTCACAGTGATTTTATATAATTATGAACAAAATTTTGGTGAAGGTTATATACCTAGATTTCTATGTTGTTGTTGGTGTTGTAGTTGTTGTCGTTGCTGCTCCTGCGGTTGCTATTGTTGTTGATGATGTGGGTTGGGGATCGTGGATAGGAGTCATCTGAAGAAAATTTTAATTTTATTTTTTAAAAGTGGGGACATATTAGAACGGTTTTGAAGAAAACTGTTTTGAAAGGCTTCAACTTTTGAGAACGGTTTTGTACAAAACCGTTCTCAAAGAGCTTTTAGAACGGTTGTGTACACAACCGTTCTAATACCCTTTAGGAACGGTTGGCAACCGTTCTCTTAGCCCTTAAGTACCATCGTCTAGAGAACGGTTCTACAACCGTTCTGCTTAGCTTTAGAGGAACCATTCTTGAAGGTCGTTTTTGACGTAGTGTGACGAAAATTCAGGTGAAAAATCATGTGGATCAGTGTTATATTTGAGTTTAACATTTTAGATTTGCCTAGCTAAGGCTAAATGACTCATCTTTATGGTTACTAATTAAGAAAAAATTATAAGTTTACATTTTATTTTAAGACCCGATCACCTTATATGTGAGCCAGGCCCAAATTAAACCTGACCCATACTTGTGGGCCGTGGGGTCTTCAAAATAAGAACCTAGACCGACTCATATGAGTTCGACCCAACAGGTCTGGGTCGTATCCTGGGTCTAATGTCATTCCTAAGTGAATCTCTTCCACGTATAAAATAGTATTATATAAAATATTATCATAGAAAATATATATTTGAGATAAGATTCGAAACTTAATATTACTTTACCCTTCCTAAGCTACATCTATTATTTTATGGCGGATGAGTGTTGACTATCAACTTTTGTTAACGTTCTTTTCCTTGTTGATGTTAACCTGTGATGACTCGATTATGGAAACGTAACGGTGAGTAGTTTACGTGAAAATTTAAGAGTTTTTGGTGGTTGGGATAATTGTCATGAAGACACACACCTTTCATTACAAAGTTGTTTTTTTTTAATCTTCGCTTCTTTAATTCAAACTCTTTATGGAACCTTCACTCTTGGAAATTTGGGAATTTGGTAGTTTTTTTGGTTAATTTAACCTTAACATCTGTTTCGAGGACAAATTATGTTTGGGTAACGCCTTCAAATAATTTCCTAAAATTTTGTTTATGGTGAAAATTGTACTTCACTTTCCCTTTATTTATCTATAAATTTAGTTTTAAAATTTGGGGCGTTACACATCTGACTCTTAACACCTCCCCCACACTTCCCCATGTTACCACACTTATCCACGATCCCGCTACTCCCGAACCTGCTCAATCAAGTGACTTTTCACCTCATGTCAACACCGTCACTACTACAAGAGCCCAACTCCCTCTCCTCATTGATAGTGGCCTAATTGTATGCCTGTAAAAATTGCACAATGTGGGCACAATGTAACACATCGACGCCTCTTTGATTGGAAGTAGTCACCGATGTCAGCTCACGTGCTGTTAACTATCCTCATACTTAAACGGGTCGTTGCAACGCACTTAAACCTCATTCTGCACACCCTGGGATAAGTCCAAGGAGGTCGCCCCCACCTAAGACTACTTCTAACAAACACGCTTTATTGTGAAGTTGTTAACATATGAGATTTCTAAAAAGAATGTCGGTTTTGTTGGTGTTGGGATATTCCTCCATGAGGAAGAGCCTTTAGGCTAATGTGCTTGTGATCCAAATGGGTTGTATGTCCTAAACCCATGTGAGTATGTGTTACAGTAAGTGGGTGAAAGTACTACTTAACCCTACTACTTGGCTTTTTTTAGATGATTTGGGGACATCCAAAAACAAGGCTTTGGATTAGAAAAGAGTGAGGAAATCAAAAGGAGAAACCAAGGGAAAGAAAAAGAGAGGTGTAGAGGAGAGAGTAAATCCCGAATTTCTTAAAACACCCGAGTTATAGGGCACGATCGAGCAACCAAACAGACTCAGATTGCCACAAATGTGGAGGAGTTTTTCATATAACTAAGGGCTTTGTTTTCACATGTTGGATTGTTCATCCGAGCTCTAGAGGTCAGATGTCAAGCACCACTGTTTTTCATAATGTTTTCTTTTTTCCACCTTCTTAGGTGAGATTGTGGAGATTAGTTGAGCCAAGGTTGTACATTGCGATTTTGTATGCCTCTAGTTGATACTACAGAGAACATAGTGTTGTATCGCATTGGTTGTGGATTAATTAGTACCGGCTTATGGTACACGTAGTTTTTTCCCTCCTTGGGTTTCCACATATATTTTTGTGTCTTTTTCAATTCGTTATCGTATGTTTTGTGGGATAATTTCGTATCCTTAGTTGTATTATATTGTTAGTTGGTTCAAGTAAATTGGTTTGTTACGCAGATTGTGCATCTTGCTAGCTACACAAAAGGTGTAAATTGGATTTGTTGGTTCCGCTAGTAATTATGCCCATTTCCCAACATAGGGGTATCAGAGTCACATTTGGACTTGTGGTTGCTTGTGGTGTTTGGCAGAGATGGATGATAAAAACTTAACTGGCATGATGGAACCATTTAATTCGGGGAATTATTCAACATGGAAGACCCGAATCGAGGACCTTTAATTCTTTATTGTAAGGATTTGTATGAACCCATCTTGAGTAAAGAGGTACCAACCGGTGTAGATGAGAAAGAATGGAATCTTTTGAACCGTAGAGTCGTTGGTTATATTAAATAATTTGTTGATGTCGCTGTTTTGTCACATGTTGCTAATGACACCAATGCTTATGCATGTGTATTGTGAAAGAAGGTTGAGTCCTGTATGCGAGGAAGAACGCTTTAAATAAAACCTCAACTATGAGAACACTTGTAAAAATTATAATACAAGGATGGTGATAGTGTAATTGCACTCTTGAATGATTTTCAAGGTTTTGTGAATCAGTTGTCGACATGAAATTGGTGTTAGATGATGAGTTGAAGGGATTTGTTTCTTAGTTCTTTGTCGAAAACGTGGGAGATCGACTCTTGTTTTGTCACTTAGTAACTCGGCCCCGGAGTAAAAGTTCATAATGTATGTTGTGAAGTAAGGGTAGAAGGAGATATATGAGTTCCTCTTTGGATTATTCAGGGGAAAATGTTCCGGAGGTCGAAGTCATTGTAGAAGGATAACTAGAAAGGGTGATGATGGTCGTTCAGAATCTGAGGGAGATCTACATATTAGAGTGGTATTACTTGTTACTATTGGAAACGTGACAAAGGGAAGAAAAAAATGAGAAGGCAAAATTTTAAAGGAGGAGAGTTATAGTGATGATCGATGGTAACACCTCCGTAATTGCAACTAGTTATGAGCTATTTTTCGTTGGTGATGGCACTAGCCTTGACGTGTCATTCCAAAAGCGTTCTTGGGTAGTTGATTCGGATGATTCGTGCAATTGCACTTCACATGTGGAGTGTTCTATTCTTACACTAGCGACGATTATGGATATGTAAGAATGGGAAATTGTGAGATGTCCAAGGTAGACGGCTTGGGTACTATTTGCTTGGAGACTAGTACGGGTTGCAAATTATTGCTTGAGAATGTTAGGCAGATTCCCGATGTTTGCTACTATTTGATTTTCGTAAGTTGAATGAAAATGGTTATGTGAGCCATTTTGGTAATAATATGTTGAAGCTCACCAAATGTTCTTTGATTGTGGCTCGAGGAAAGAAACAATGTATTAGCTATTTGATGCAAGATAGGAGAAGAATGATGCGTCAAATTCTTCCATGAAACCGATGCATAAGAAGCTTGATGTGACATTTTGGATTATGAAAATTGGTTTATGAAATTGGTTTGGCCCACATTGGGAAAATAAGACTCATATGATCAGTTTATAATAACTTTCTACCATCATATTTGTGAGATGCCGTACCGGGGGGTTGTCGATCCGCTCTCCCGAAAAAGAGGTGTGAATTACACGGAGTCGCCAGCGGGATTTTTTTATAGGTACCCCATGAACCTAGACTGGGGGTTCGATGCAATGTTACGAGTTAGGAAGGTGTTAGGCACCCAACTCGCCCATCGAGTTGATGGTCTCTACTAATTGATTCGAATTAAAAAAGTTGTAATTAACGACGGAAGCACGTACACATAGCATGCAAAGCAATAATTTAAACATGCGACGATATAGTATGTGAGATAACAAGATACGTACGTAACACATAGCCAAATTGTTCATAGGTTAGAAGAAAATTGCAATTAGAAAACATTCATGTGCGCACCGACTGGACTATTGTTAAGCATGCCATCTTGTACACATATATCAAAGTGGTGGGCAACTTTAAGTCCGCATGATTGCTATTTAGCATTTCTATCCTTTGCACATACTAAATTAATTCTTAGAGTAAGTATCTTTGATTTACATATTGAGATCCATAATTTAACCATAACTTCGTTAATATATATGAGGGATCTCATTTGATAGGAACGCAAGTCTAGCATAACGATGAATTTAACATTTGAATGTATATGTAAAAAACATTCGAAACATGTTAACTTAGCACCATAATTAGACAATAAATAACACACTATTACCCAACTTGTAATAAAGAAACACATACTTGAAAATCGGTTTGTAAGAGAATTTGGGCCCTCAGGTGGACTTACTTGCGTCGTATTGCAGTTCTTGGTTTTGTTTGCCAATTGAGTAGACCTCTAGTCTCGTACCGTTTCCGAAATTTACACCAACGATCTAACGACTCCCAGATTGGTGTCTTGGTCACCGTAGGTTGAACTATGTGTTTAGGAATTGTGTTTATTGTGTTGAGTAATTATGCTAAGTTGTATGCAAAATCAACTTTCGAGACTCGTGTGCTTGTTCACGGGTGTCTCGGCTATATTTCTTGCGTTAGTTCTAGAGAATGAATTATGAATTCTATTTATACTCTCGCAGAAGAGCATCCACATGGTATTGAAACTCAATGTGATGACACCACAGCACCAATCAACGAAGTGTTTGAGAGTTAATACGCAAGGAGTGTTCTAATGCAAGTTGTGAATTAGCATTGAAAATGAAGCTTTTTACTTGCAACACAAATTGCTCCACACGTTAATCATTAATTAAATTAGAGAAGTTAATAATTAGGTAGGTTTCTAATATAATCCTAAAGGAATTAGGCAGCCCTTCTATACGGAGTGAAATTATGCTCCGGGTAGAAAACCAATGCTATCAAAGTGATAACACCATCGACCCATCATGCAAAGACTAATGCATGTATTTACGTTGAATTCATTAGCCCAACCCAATAAAGGATTATCTAAACAAACCAGGCCTAATATACTAACCCATAATATCTAATCTAATTATACTTGGGTAATTACGGCGAAACGGCCCAAAACTAGCAAATCGACCCAATTGGCAATCGTAACCTGTAAACGCAATCCATTGTCCATCTCATCATCGGGCGCTAAAATGGGTGCAAAAGTAGGGTGTCTACAATATTACCAACCAGGCATTCACCTTTTAGAGCCCAAGTGAGAATTTACGGGCCTTAAGGGTGACTACCACTCTTATTGGGTTGTGTTGCGACGTATAGTGGATCGGGTTATTACAGATGGTATTAGAACAACCTTGTGACCGCGTGCTGAGTGTTGGGGTTGGGCCCACACCAGCGATCTAGCGAGGGAAATCATCAGCGTATGACTATTGGCATGGATTAGTTTAAGGCGCAACAAAGACGTTGCTTTCTTTAATTGGGGGAGTTTGTAATACTACAGATCATAGAAAGTGGTTTATGGAATTGGTTTGTCTCACATTGGGAAAATGAGGCTCATATGTTTAGTTTATAATCGATTCCTACTATCATACTATCAACAAAGTCTTCACCTTTTAGAGGCCAAGCGAGGATTTACGAATCTAAGGGGTGACTACCCATCTTATTGGGTTGTGTTGCGACATATGGTGGATCAGACTATTACACTTGAAAATGGTAAGAAAGGTCTGAAAACCCTCCCTAATGGTTTATCTCCTTCTCTTAACTTTATATGTGTTGATCATGGATGTCTTGATCATGGGCAAGAAAGAAGAAAGAAGAAAAATGATTGTGGTGATGTTGTTGTTTGTGAGAGCAAAGTGGTGAAGCCTACTCTTGTTAAGCATAGGGTTTCACATCCACTACTAATAGGGAAGCATCTTGTTAGAGATGTCGAAAATAGCTACCGGAAAGTAGGGGTGCACCAAAAAAAGTGGGTACAAGACACGTGATGTACCACTACAGGATTATGGAAAGTGGTTTATAGAATTGGTTTGTCTCATATTAGGAAACTAAGTCTCATATGATCAGTTTATAATAGATTTCTACCATGATACCATCAATAAGGTCTTCACCTTTTAGAACCCAGAGAGGATATATGGGCCTAAGGGGTGACTTCCAATCTTATTGGGTTGTGTTACGACGGACGGTGGTTCAGGCTATTACATGCGAGAGGAATTGCAAGTCTTGCATGAAAGACCTACTAACAGGCGATAAAGTTGATTGAGGGCAAATGAGCATCTATGAAAGGTTAGCGGATGTTCAAAGTGGGAAGCTCTCAACATATAGTGAGACATGGTGTGAAAAATGTTGGTTATCCTTGGATTTGTGATGCATCAACATAGTCCATGCTGTTGTGAGAACTTGAGAAATTGGGAGTTGTTGGTGTTGTGTCCAAGAGAATTACTTTTGCCTTGACCGAGAACAAGTTCAATGCTTGTAAGAATAAAGCAGGTATGTTAGGCTCCTCTTTATAGTCAGGTCGGAGGTATTTGTTGGAATATCCCCCCATAAGGAGGAAGAGCGCAACCTTTGAGCTAATTATAAGGTGATCCATATTGGTTGTATATCCTAAACCCATGTGTGTTGTAGTATGTGGGTGAAAGCACTTCTTGCCCTTACTATTTGGTTGTCTTGAGAAGCTTCGTGGACATCCAAAAACAAATATCACTACTACAAAAAGGCAGATAGACGTCCGAGTTTTAAGTGAATAGACATCAGTTTAATGACAGCTAGACGTTAATGTGATAGCCGTCTTTTGTTATACCAATAGACATCAGTTTTAAGTCTGATGTGCATCAGTTTTATATACATCAGAGTTGTTTAGAAAACTGATGTGTATTCACCCTATAGACATCTAATTTCTGGGGAACTCTGACGTCTATTGATATTTTAGACATCAGTTTTCTAAAATGTCCCACGTCTATTCTCACTACCAAAAAAAAAAAAAAAAAAAAAAATTCCTTAGCACAATTATTTATGCGTGACTCCGCCAGTAGACAATTTGCAACTCCGTCAATCGACAGTAATTAACCAATAGCGTTTTCCCAATACTCATAGAATGAGATGAATAATGAAAACATACAGTTTATACAACCCTCAAATTATACTGGGCAAGTACATAAAGCATCTACAACTATAATAAGAAAAAAAAAGGAGGAAGGAGAAATTGCAGCTGTTAGGCTGTAGCACTCAGATTTGGGAGTCCCGAACCAAGATCGATAAAGGAAATATAAGCATGGTGATAAAGACCTATTAATCAACAACAACATATATATAAGTTGTATAGTTTTAAATTTGTATAATTAATCAAAAAATAATAAATATATGAATATGCAAATAACAAACTATAGTATGCTTTGGATGTCATACAATAACTTCCGACCACATTATTGTGTACATCAAATGATGTGTTAGATCTGATTTATACAAATAACATGTACAAGATCTAGAACATAAATACAACGAAAATTCAATCCATTGAAATTAAAAAAAGAGTAAAAATTGGTATTGAAAATTCAGATCTGAAGATTGTGAATGCTCGTTCCAGATATAGAGCTCCTACGAAGAAAGTAAAAGAAAAAAAATTCAAAATCCATCTTTGCTTACATAGAAGTCTCTGATACTTGGTTATATATATAACTTTTTAATTAAATTTGTGTAGAAAAATACTAATAACTACTCAATGTTCATATCAAAAACTCACTAAATGTCACATGCACATACGGAAAAAACACAACAAATACCTTTTGATTAGATTTTGCTCGTGTAATTTTGATCAGATTGGTTGTTTGGTTGTGCTTCTAGATCTGAAATTTTCAACTGCAAAAGAAGAATATGCAGATTTCAAACCAATAATGAAGAGAAATCAATATAGGGTTTTTAAACATATGGAGGATTTTATCTTCAAAAAAAAAAAAAAAAAAAAAAAAAAGAAACAAGAAAGAAGATATATAAGGGGTCTTTTTCGGTGGTGGTGGAATTCATATACAAGAAGGGAGAGAGAAAAGAAGAAATCAACTGTGACTTTGGGAATGACTGAGGAAAAAGAGGAGAAAATAATTCAATAAGAAGCAAGGATGGAAGAAGGGTCGTGAATTGAGGACTTGGAGATTAACAGGAGAAGGAGAAAAAAATAAGGAGTTATGACTTTAGGTCGTCAAATACTTAGGGGCAAAACGTATATACTCTGTAGAATCCCCCTAAAACATTAAAAATTACTATATACATCAAGTTTCGAAAAAAATATGATGTGTATATACCATCAAACAACATCAGTTTTCTTTAAAAGTCTGAAGTCTATTATTGGACATCAGTATTGTTAACAAGTTTGATGTCTATTATTTGTTAATAATTACAAAACTGCCACCGCTTCCTTATACACATCAGTTTTCTAGACGTGTGATGTATATTGCCTGATGTCTATTCTTGTTTTTGTAGTAGTGTATAAGGGGGATGGGAAAAGAGTATTAGGAATCATATGGAAAAACCAAGATAAAGAAAAAGACAGGTGAGAGGAGAGACTATATGGCAGCCAAACGGACTTGGATTGCTATCAATTTTGGACGGGATATTTACATAACAAAGGGTTTAGTTTCACCCGTCGGATTGTTCATCGGAGCTCCCGAAGTCAGCTTTCCAGCACTATTGTTTTTGACAACGTTTTCTTATTTTTCCACCTTCTTGGTGAGATTGTGGAGATTAGTTGAGTCAATGTTGTACGTCGAGTTTGTGTATGCCTCTACTTGATACTAGGGAGAATTTGGTGGTTTACCCCATTGATTATTGATTAAGAGCTTGGTACACGATTACGATACTCATTGTTTTTTTTTTTTTTTTCCGTCCTTAGGTTTCCACTATCTTTGTGTCTCTTTAAATTCGTTATCATGTGTGTATGAGCCGTTTTGGTAGCCTTAGTTGTGCTTTATTGTTTTTTGGTTCATATAGATTCGTTGGTAGTGTAGATTGTTCATCTAGCAAAGCAAAAGGTAGATTATCATAACAACTGATTCATCTCATGTGCTATTAATTGTTTTATCAATTTACTTGTTGAGAAGCGTCTCCAACAAGTGCCACCAACTCTAGAGGGATCCAAGCCAACAATTCGAGAAGAATTGCGCCTCAGAGGGGGTCTCGCACTCGTGCTAATTTAGAGAGATTTGGATCTGCTAGTCGATAAAGCACCTTTGACTAGTGGCGTAGTAGGCTTTCTCGAGTTAGCTAGGATTTGGAGAGGGGGGGCAAGATTGTCTTCTTAAAGATTGCGGGAGCGGAAATGACAATTCAATCTACATAATATTTACAAAATGTTAAAAATACATACAGAAATGACATGCATAAGGTTTGAATCTAAATCCCCTTGCTAATTTTTTTACCAAACAACTACTTTTAAAGATCTTTCACATGGTATTGTAGTACAAAAAATATTATTTATTATTGTGGGGGGCAGGGGGCATTGCCCTAACTTGTTAAAGGAGCCTTGAGTTTGAAATCTTTCTGTTTGAAGGTCGATCTTTTTACTCTCATTGAGGAAATGTTTTCCGCGTATATATGTATGTGTCTTTGCTGTTTTATTTCTCTACAACATTTCTATTTAACGTTATTTATCATGCAAACACAACACAACAATGGAGAAACCGTATAAGAAACTAGTGCATAACACAAGTTCCTCAGACCAGTTTACTGAGTTATTAAATCTTGTGGTAAATTAGTCTAATGTCAAAAAGAAGTGAAAGATTGTCGGATCTTCAATTTTTTTTTTTTTTTTTTTTTTTTTTTTTTTTTTTTTTGAAGATAAGGTTGGAAATGGGATCTAATTTTGGGTACATTATGAGTTTGAAAGGAGAAAAATTAAGGTAGTTATGGTGATGCGGAGCAAACAAACCTAAGTACGATTACAGATTATAATCATGTTATTAGTGCAATAATGTAGTCGCTTGCAAAATTGGACACTAATACACCATCTAAGGGGGCCACGTTTGTCACTTGTATTAAACAAAAGAAACGAGGTGCAGCAAATCCACCCCTTAGAGGTGGATTTGCTTCTTTTTTGACGTGGAAAGACAAGCTAGCAAGGAGGCATGAAACTCACTTATTAAATGGGATATGTAAATATCTTAGCTTGTAAGAAACTCTCCCATTTGCAAAAGTGTCGCAGCCTACTCTGAATTTGTTGTAAGATAACTGTAAGCTAGCTAGTATTCTTTTCTGTTTAGTTTAGTTTGTCGACCGAAAGATTCCAGCATATGGGATTCACTTTTGAGCTTATAAATAAGCTCATACCTGTAAGATAAGGGGCAAGTTGATTTTCCAGAAAATCAATGAGTAAGAGAGAATCTTGATCCAACTAATGTGTTCATTCAATCAACAGTTGAGTGGGCGAATCATTAGTGTCTATTCTTCTTAGAGTGGGTAGAACTCGAAGAGGGTGGATCAAATTCAAGAGGAAGACATCGAAGCTTGGGTGAGTTCATTCTGGGTTAGATTTCCCCTTAGTTATTGAATAGAATTGAGAAATCAATCTCTATACAAGTCCATATATATTTGCCCTTGATTAACTTCTCTATTTTTCGGCTCTTAACCTGCAAGTCTAAAAAAACATAGAAATCGTCAACCAAACGGGTTGAGTAAGAAGCAACTTATCTATAAAACAATTTATAAAGAAAATATATATTTTTCCTAGACACATAGCACGACGGAAAACTTTGAGTAATTTAAAACATTGGAACCAATAACATTTAATTAGTATACGAAAACATAATAAAACGATACAACAAAAATCCTTCTCCTTTGTTCCTTTTTCCTTCAGTATCAGAGATGACTTCCTTCAACCAACAATCCCCGAATGCATGCATCCCCCTAGGGTCATGTTCCCAAGGGGAGGATATAAAGGCTCAAGGTGGAGGATCAATCCACCCTATCTATTCTTTGTGCACGATATACTTAGACCATTACGGTCACCCTGTACTCAAGTTAACTCCCTCACCAGAGTTAACATCATATATAAAAACCTTTAAGAAATAATACTTGTATAAATTATTAAAGCTAGTAAACCTTTGCATTTAAACTTTACACATAGCAATTACCTTTCGAAATCACAAACCTTATAGTAAAACAATTTATATAATAATTCTCAACTTTAAAAACGCATTTAGAAGTTCCTTTGAAGGAGATAAGTAATTCTTCTTACCTTATTCTGTAGTAAGTCTCACAGTAGCTTAGCAAGTACTAGAACTGTTTTTCTACAAAATCGGACTCTACATGAATATGCAAATTATATACTAATTAGTTGATCCACCTACAATAATATATGATATGTATGATATGTATGATATATATGTTGTAAGTTAACTATTATGGACTAACGCAAAAGTAACAACAAAGCTCTATAACTCCGCCCCTCCTCTCTCAATTGACCTACGAATACAAAAAACGACTATCAAAACCCTTAATCACTTACTCCTGGCTTTAATACATAATTATGCTCAAAACAGCCCCTAAGCATTTTTATGAATTTAAACCATTCAAATAATGAACCAACATAACATCCACCATACCGACTTCGCCTTAGCACCTAATAATACCATAGCATACGTATTCCTCCCTTTAACACATGCTGGCCTGAAATAAATATGACCTTAATTCTCCCCAAAGATCACTCCTCATACATATTACATTAGGGACAATACTAATTCTGCCCTTAATCTCATTTTCACGTACACAAAATGGCCAAATTCGAGGCTAACTTTAATTCATTGTAGATCAACTATAACAAGGCTCCAAAACACATAAAACAAGACCAAGCTAATGCATCTACTAAGCATGAAAACATCCCCTTCTTAATGTCGTAGGATCAATGAGAAAATTAACCAAAATTCAGCAATCCCCTTCACTATTTTTCCACTACTATCCCATCATTTGTCATGGTATTAAGGTCTAAAATTCATCTTAACATACCCCTAACATCATCCACGACAACACCTTAATCAACATACACAACAACGCCATCCGGAACTCACGCGACCTAACAAAGTAACCTTCAAACAAGTTAACCGAGCCTAAAGCATCTAAAAACAAAATACTATCTTTGAAAACAATGATACTCATGAAGATTAAAACAACCAACAACAAAAACCTTGTAAATCAAAATACAAATCGTAGGATATGAATAATCGACAATGGTAAAACTTGAATTATGTAGAAAGAAACTTATAAAGTTTTGTAAAGGACTTAAAAAGAATCTCAATGATATAATTTTCGATGAAAACGAAGCTAGCAATCCAAATCCACGAGCAGATGAAAGCGGCGGCAATTGTAGAGGAAGAATGATGAAGATGATGATGATTGTGTTTTACCGGAGGTTTGGTTATTCATTCACTAATAATTAGGTTTAGAAAAACAAGGGGTAGTTTGGTCACTTGACCAATAAATAGTAATAAATAGTTTTTTTTTTTTTTTCCCTCTTCTTGGCTCTACGTAGGAAGTGATTTTTTTTTTTTTAAAGAATATAAAAGTCTACGACTTCCCGAAATAGCTAAAAAAAATGTCGTCTCAATGCAAATGTTCGAAAATACTTTTCGATAAAATAACTTTATTAGTATTATTAATATGATTTTTGGGTCTCAAAAATACGGAGTATTACACCTATATGCAATTCTATGTGGCGAAAAGAAGTAAACAAACGAAATAACGCAATTAAAAAGGGGGGTTTTTGGTTTGAGTTTAATGGTGAAAGTACTAAATTAACAGTTGATCAAATAGATTTAGACAACCCTCGGTGATAATGTAATCAAATACCCTAGTATAGCAAGTTTAACCTCTCTCTAATTAAGCAAATTCAAAGATATTCCTGGTTCAATCAATTAATCCACATTTATGGGGAATTTGAGGAACGTACTCCTTTAATCCTAATTTTTCTAGTGACCACTCAAACAAATCACAATCAAAGCCATAAATTAAAAAGCAAGGATTAATAAAGGATTAGGAACTACCCAAATTAGTATCTAATTAGCCGCAACCACAACACTAATCAAATCTGATCTATTAGTTGCCTAATTAACTCCCCAATCACAAATTATTCATAATTATACACTAATCATGCGAAAGTTGCTTCCTTTTAGTCTAATAATCAAATACCATCAATTATCAACCAAGCATATGAAATACTCAATTCAATCTAATTAACCAATTAGAGAAAATAAGGATAAATCATGCATTGAAAAACAAAGAATTAATTACAATGAAATTAAAGGCAAATTAGAGAGAAGACATCTTACTAATACATAGGATGAAAGATGTTGATTACACCAAGAGTCTAGAAGGGGATTAACCTTCCATACTAAATATTACACTAATTTTTGAGATGAAATTCATAATAAAGGATAAATCATGCATTGAAAAACAAAGAATTAATTACAATGAAATTAAAGGCAAATTAGAGAGAAGACATCTTACTAATACATAGGATGAAAGATGTTGATTACACCAAGAGTCTAGAAAGGGATTAACCTTCCATACTAAATATTACACTAATTTTTTAGATGAAATTCATAATAAAAATACTAATTTTCACTAATCTCTCCTTAAGTTTCTCTCTCTAAAATAAAAAAAATAAGATGAAAATAATATGAGAAGTGATAAGTATTAAGCAAAACCGTCAAAAATGAGGTTATGGACATCTCCCGGTAGACGTTTCCCTCGACTCGAGGGAGCTTGGTCTCCTTGACTCGAGGGGTTTCTTCTTTAAAAACACCTGTCCTGTCGACTCTCCTCGACTCGAGGGGAAGCTTCCTCGAGTCGAGGCCCTAGTGCGCCAGCAAACTTCAAACAAACACAACTCCTTCTTACGAACTCCGGTTTTGAGCTCATAATATATTATCGGAAAGCTGAGATCATGAACTTTCTTCTCCATTTGGAATTTCTGCAAAATATCTTATGGTTGGAGATTTATGATCCAATGAAGTCGGAGGTGATGGTGTGTGGTTTTCTAGTATCATCCAAGGCTCACCAAAAAGGGTCTAAGGCTACCAAAAAATTCGTAAAACTAATGATTAAGCTTCAATTTATCTCAAATGATATGCTCTACAAGTTACGATAAAATCATGCCCAAATGATCCCGAATGCGCCGAAAATAACCGAATTAACACACCACAATCGCACCATATCAAACTCCCCCATGCTTAGACCAATACTCGTCCTCGAGTCATCCAATACTCCACATTTAATGTCTAGGTCTCTCTTTCATACGGGGTGAGTTTCAATGAAAAAGATCTGCCAAAAGCCCGCAACACGAAATGTACCAAGCCTAGTTAGAGTTGGGGCGGTTGCAATGCTCAACAGCTCACCTCTAACCATATTATACTACAAACCCGAACCGAATAAAACAAATGGGGACTAATGAGTCCTATGCTCCCCAATTGCTCTCAAACTCCCTCCTAAGCCAATATAAGGGATAGTTCCATCGGATATGACTCACCTCTTTTTAAACCACCGACACCACTTATATCATCGAAACGTAAGAGTAATTTCTAACCTAGAACCACCAATTTCTAAACACCGAACTTCCTTATAGCTCCTTTGATGATCCTAACCCATATCGCCTCAAACTCCACTTCTTATGTCGCCCGCCGTGGTATTCATGATTTTTTTTTTAAACGGAAAATAAAAGCACAACTATATTACAAACAAAGTGACAAATGCCAAAAGTCGGATTACAACATAATGTCAAGCGTCTCCCCCATGCTTAAATCTCCTCATTGACCCCAATGACAAACCAACACCAATTCAAAAGATTGGGCAACAACGAACTAGGTAGGGGAAGTAGCATTACCCTCTACTATCCCATAAAACAGTGAACATGATGCATGGGAGATATGGGTTTATGATCATAACTATAATTCTCAAGCTATGCACGTCTAAGGAAGTTCTTAGTAGATATAATTTTTATTATTATTTAGTTTCCTAATAATAAAGGAGCCTATGAGGTTTCCGAATTGTTCTAGTTTAAGTAAGCCGGAATTAAGGAAAGTTCTATTTGAACCTTACCTTATTCTTTAAGGTCTAGATGTGTTTATTTAGTATAAATAGAGAGTCTTATTGTATTGTTTTAGATAGACAGATTTCAGATTACAGTTGAGCATTAATGTAACAGCCCGAACCACCGTCCGTCGCAACACAACCCAATAAGATGGGTAGTCACCTACTAGGCCCATATATCCTCTCTGGGCTCTAAAAGGTGAAGATCTTGTTTGTAGTATGATGGTAGGAATCTATTATAAACTGATCATATGAGCCTTAATTTCCCAATGTGGGACAAACCAACTCCATAAACCACTTTCCATATTCCGTAGTGTTACAAACTCCCCCACTTAGAGAACGCAACGTCCCCGTTGCGCCTCGGCCAAACCATACCAACATCAACACAGGTCCAAGATCTCCCCCGCTAGACGGCTGGTCTGGGCCTCGCCCCAGCACCCAGCACGCGGTCGCAGGGTTGCTCTAATACCATCTGTAACAGCCCGAACCACCGTCCGTCGCAACACAACCCAATAAGATGGGTAGTCACCTACTAGGCCCATATATCCTCTCTGGGCTCTAAAAGGTGAAGACCTTGTTGGTAGTATGATGGTAGGAATCTATTATAAACTGATCATATGAGCCTTAATTTCCCAATGTGGGACAAACCAACTCCATAAACCACTTTCCATATTCCGTAGTGTTACAATTAATATCGAAGAGTCGAAGGGAGTTTCCTTCAAATTCTTTGTGTGGTTGCTTGCGGGCGACAAACTCATGCGTGAGTACTAAATCCTTTGCGGAGGATCGAATTAAGGGTTGCGACTCTTTGAATTCGGCAGGTTCAATTACTTGCGGGTATTGAATCATATCTTTATTGTTTTTCTTTAGTTTATTTCCATATAAACACAAAAACACAAAAATAAGTTCTTTTAGTTTTAATTCCGCTGCAAAAACTCTTAGTTTGTTAATTATAGATTAGCATACGCATCAGAACAAGTAATAGACCATCCCATCTTATCAAAGAATCAAATAACGGGCTCTTGGGACAAGAAACACCCACTCTACCTCACTCCCCTATTCCCCCTCTTGAAAATATATCTACCCTCGTCTCACTACTACTCGCTCATTAACAATATGCACAACACGTCCTCCTCCAAAAATAACCACAATAATCTAAGCATCCGACCAAAATAACCAACGAGAAGGCTATTTTAGTGGTTGAAGGGCGGGATGGGGTTGGTAAAACACTCAAAATAGTGGGGGAGCAAATGTAGCGGGGCACAAAAGAGAGATGGTATAAACAAGCTAGTGATGAAACGAATGGTGAGTAGTGGCACGAATGGTGAGTAGTGGCACTACTACAAATATAACCATACACGTGAGTATATAGACATCATACCCTAATAAAACTGATGTGCATTAGAGTGCGGTGGCATTTTGGTGATTATAATGAAATAATAGACATCGGTTTTTTTTTTTTGTTTAAAACATGATGTGTAATATTAGACGCCAGATTTTACAAGAAATCTGATGTCTTTTAGTTTTGTACTAGTTTATGTACCCGTGCCATGCACGGGGGTAATAAATGTTTATACACAATAGCTCTAAACTTCTAATAGTAATATATGACATTTTCGATTTATGAGGCGAGTTTTATTTTTGATTTAACAAAAAACTATTTGAATTTATATGAGCAAAATAAAGTTATGAAAATTACAAAATAGATAGTTTTACATTAAGCTCGTAAACCACAACGTAATACTCATCTAAGACTGTTGGGGCAAAAAGGCAATCATAATGCCAATATATCTCAAATAATAAAGAAAGAAAGGAAAAAGGTCATGGTCATAAAAGCTTTTCTCTCTCCTCTATTTGCTCTCACCTTGCTTTCTCCGTCTGCTCTTCGTGAGTCTCAGGCTGGGAATGGCCTTCTCTTGGCCATTTCCAGCCTGATTTTCATCATTTTTCTTCGTTTTTTAATGCTTTGGTGTTGGTTTCCTCCGATCTTGTGTAGTATAAATAATCTGTCTCATTGGGAGACTCCCTCTATCCCTTTTAGGGGATCTCTTGCTACTCCGGTTGGGAGAGGTGGTGTGTTTTGTGGGTTGGTTGATCTAGTTAGTAGGTCCAATCTCTTCACTTGGTGGTTTTTGGTTGGATCGTTCTGCTGTGGGCCGGCTAACAGGTGGAGGATTTACTCCTCTTTAGGTTTGTCCTCATCAGTCATGTTGGCGTTGTTCTTGCGCCTCCACCAAGCCAACCACTTTGATGTGCTTCCGGGAATGAGGTTTCGGAGCTCCTATGATCTTTGTTACTCCCTCAACTACTACATCAAGACGGCTATAGCACATCTCGACGTGATTTTCTCCTCATTAAATGATGTGAGAACATCCAAAAGTTATCTCGGATTTCGATCCGTAATCAAGGAGCTAAACCTAACCCGTTGTTTATTTATCTGTCTTGGTTGTATTATTTGTGGTAGTTTCTTAGATCTACCTTATTGTAAGTGTCAACTGGCTATTTATCAATGAGATTTGATCGTTCCCGTAAAAAAAAAAAGGAAGGAAAAAGAAAAAAGAAAACACTAAATTAAACATCACCACTAAAAAACAAAAAAAAAAACAAAAAGGCAAAAGCTCCAGCTTCTTCAATGGAGATCACGACACCTTTTTCCATTTAAAAAAAAATCGCTAATCTCCGAGTGACCACCCAAATTTGTTGTACCATCAATCTTCGATTGACCATCAAACGATGATAAAGCTAGATAAGCTCAAAATCAGAGCTAATATCATTGTTGTTCAGTCGCTCAAATAAGATCTGCAACAACACTTTGAAAGGAAATTTGATCAGAATACATAGAGGTGAGTAATTACTGTTCAATTGATTGAGTATGTGTACCAATTTGCATGCTTCAATTAATTGTTAATCATGACGAATTTTTATTCATTTTGTATGTTCTTTGTCACTCTTGCATCTAGCTCTCCAGTAAAAGGTGCCCTTTTCTTCATTTGTATGTTCTTTGTCACTCTTCTGATCATTTATTGAGATAAACACTGTACAATATATGCGATTTTGGCAGGAAATGGGATGGTTGGTTTGGTGAATCAGTATAGAAGGAAAATTGGGAGCTATCTTACTCGTAATCTTATGGAGGAAATTACGAATTTGGTTTGGCAAGAATTCTGATTTTTATTCCTATATTGTCTTATAAAATTTGTCATTCTTTTTAAGGTTGGTATATTTGTTTGAATATCATTGAGCGATTGCGTCTAGCCTAAACTGTAGTAGTAATGTTAAACACATTCACATAATAGTTTAAAGTTGAAGTTAAAACAAAATTAAAAAATTTGAGAAAACAGAAGTTCAGATTTTTTACCTTATATCTATAAATTCTGAAAGACTTCCTTATATACCACATTTGTTGTAGTCCTGGTTGCCCCTATATCTTTGTCACAAATTAGGATCTTGAAGCCCTTTTTGGTGGTAACTCTGGATACGGCTACATAAAACTGCCCATGGCTGAATACCGGTCTAGGTAGATACAAACCTACATGTGAAAGAGATTGTCCTGGTTGCCCCTGTATCATTCCAATCTGGCTTGCTCCATACACGAATCACACAGACGCTAATTTGAGCATTTCGAGTTTGTTTGGTGATGTCTTTCACGTTGATAGGGGTAATGTGGCCATGTTGAAACGTTTGGGTATGCGCAAGTCTAGGGCAATGTATTTGTGAGATGTGATAAGTGTAGGCAAACTTCGTGCATTATATAATCAAGAAGGTTAACGTATTTGTTATATGTCATATAATCTATAATAATAATAATAATAATAATATCTTATGCATTTCCTAGATTAAAAAGATGCATATATTAATATATATATATTTTTTCATCTATACTGATAATTATGACTATCATATTTTTTTCATCTATACTGATATATATATTAAAAAGATGCATATATTTTTTCATCTATAGATTAAAATCTTAATCCTAAAGGTACAATATTGTGATTGTTTTTAAGTTTCAAATTTCCTAAGAATGGCAAATGTGATTTCCAAAAGCAATATATTTTTACTCATTCTTGAAAGCAGCAATCTTACTCTATATAATGGAATTAGTATTTCCGAATTTTGTCTATATAATGGCATATATTTTTTCTATAATAATGACATATATTTTGTCTATATATAGAATGGCAAATGTGATTTCCAAAAACAATGTCATTTCCAAAATCACAATATTTTTTCTCATTCTCAAAAGCAGCAATCTTTGTTCAATAAAACAGGAGAACATAATATTACACCATCTGTTTTTTAAGCCATATTGTGTTCGAAATTTGAGTTTAGTTTCTCTATATAATGGTATTGGTAGTGATATTTCCGAATATAATAAGATTCCATATTAAATTAGGGAATAAGTGAATACTGCACAACTTAGATACGCAAGCAAGTTTGATGAATACAGCACTAACAAAACAAACGATTCCAAACACGTCTGATACATAGACGTGTATATTGTGATTGCAACCAATTAACAGATAGTAACACGTTTCTTATAGTACTTGAGAATATGCCATGATGGAGATGTAACTCAAACGCAATACATGGGTTTATTAATTAGGAATGATTATATTCAAGGAGTTTGAGCGAAATGTAGATTTTTTTTTATAAATTTCAAAATCAATAACACCAATATAAAATATAACATCAATTTAGAATAATGCGGCAATAGACTATAGATCCAAATCTTGTTCGATAGGCGTACAATCAATGTAAATCAATCTAGATCGGTATAACTCGATCTTGCAATTTCGAATTTATGATATGCTTCTGCTACTTCTTGGTTTTGAAGAATAGTAAAGTCCGAGTGTACGGATGTTGACGGTGGTTTTATGCGCGGTGGATTCCTTGCATCAAAGTGTATGTATTTCCACAATTGTTTTACAGTTAAGGTGTCTCTTTTCAGGTGTACAATTTTAAATCTATGGAAAGCTATAGCATCTTGATGGTTTTGAAGATTGCGACGCTTGGAGTACACGAATGATTGCGGCAATATTAGATGCGGTAAATTCATTGATCCGTAATTCGGGTACTTGAGTTGATTTGTGTATTTTGACATGTTGATGGGAGTGTATGGGTGAGAAGATGTCATGGAGTTTACAGATGGCAAGATATATATAGGGACAGACTTCACACTGGTAGTTTACAGATGGCAAGAAACATCATTAAAATTTATGCTTTCAGACCCTATATGGTACAGGGAGTGTTTACACAATGGCATGTAATACGACAAATCTTTTATATTTTATGCTTTCACCATCAAGTATTTTGCAAGATATCGGAAAATGGGTATCTTTTAAATTTCTTGTTTTGCTTTATTTACTTACATAAATCGTCCAAATTTCCAAAAATAAAATGTTTGGTCATACCCATTCGTTTTAAGTGGTTGTTTCCTTTTTATAATATGAGCATATAGAAATGTGCATGAAGTAACGGTTAGCACACTGGTAATGTGATGAATATGTAAGTGAGAGGTCAGTGGTTCAAATCCTATTGGACATATTTTTGGCTGATCTACCAATGAACGACATACTGACGTGTTAAATGATTGCTGACATGTCAATCATTTAACAAAGTCGTGCCACATCATCTTATTGGCACGGCTTTATAAAAATATATAGATAGATATCAGATTTTTGAGAAAATCCATGTGTGTTTATTTTTTGGCCCATGAAAAAAATCGAAAATAAAAGCATATCTTTTCTTTTTTATGTCGAAACTAAAACCACTACTTGTGTTTCCTCTCTCATCTCAATCACAATACTTAACCAAATGTTTTCTTCATTTCCCCAAACTAGATGTAGTTCTGTGTTCTCTCTATTTCAATCCTAATTGTATCCTCTTATTTCTTTTCCTCTTAAATATTCCCAAATATATCTCTCTCCTCGCTTATTCATGCCAAAAATTTGATGTAATCAAAGTGATGAAGATCGTTTCAAACATCAGAGATCTAAGTTTTCGAGGTGATTATTATGTGTTTGTTTCTTCTTATATTATGAGTCTTTGATCTTAAATAGTCTAAGCAGAAATATCCTAGGTATATAAGATATGTGTGGATTTTTAAATTTACCGATTTAAATCTTTTGAAAATTACAAGTTAGGGTTCTTCTTTTATATGCAGTTGAAAATTACAGATCTCATGTTTTTGTTATGTGTTAAAAGTTATTAGAGCTTATGGGTTTTTATTGTGTTACAGATCTTGATTTTATCAAGTTACAATTCTTTGTGTTTTTTCGTTTATTGAGTTATAGATCTGGTGTTTTATTTCCTCCTCGTGTCGTCATTATCCATTTGTAGAAGTTTTCTTCATTTGTTCTAGTTTTCTTTATCTCTTTTGTGATTCCAAGTGTTATGTAGTCGTAGATGTTTAATGCAACTGCCCATAAAATTTTGAGGGCTGTAAAATCTTGTATTAATGTATATAAATGTTAGCACTCTTTCATTCTATGTTATGAGTATTGGAGAACACCATTGGTTATTTATCGTCTATTGACGGAGTCACGCTTGCTACGGTTTTTTTTTTAATTTTTTTTTCTTTGGTGAGAATAGACATGGGACATTTTGGAAAATTGATGTCTATAATAGCAATAGACGTCGGAGTTTCCAAGAAATCATATGTCTATTGTGGTGAATACACATCAGTTTTCAATAAAAATCTGATGTATATATAAACTAATATACATCAGACTTAAAACTGATGTCTATTCACAAACAATAGACGTGAGCCACATTAACGTCTAGTGGGTAACTGATGTCTATGCACTTAAAAATCCCACGTCATACCTCGTATGAGCTCTATTTCCCTCCATGATCATCAAAGCAAGTGCCTCATGGCAAAAGGACCGGTAAAGAGTCACTTTCTCACCTCAAAACCCAGGCTTTCTCAAAAATAAGTCGCCTCCTATCACCTTGCAAAAGTCTCATCTCCCTTTTGTGTTTGTTGGAGCATAATGACCCCGCTACACTAGTTGTCCATAAACCAAAACAAAATAGGTCAATTTGTGATAAATTTGTGAGTTTGGGTCCAAATATAGATTGTTTGGGACAACCACGCATGTGGAACGAACGAGTAAGTCAATATGAAAAGAGATGGTGTAAAAACATGAAAATAACGGGGTGATGGAGTGAATTGGTTAGAATCGAGATGAGGAAAAAGTGTAGGAAAGGGTGGTATTCATACAGTGGCATTCGTCACGGATGGCAAGTGTCACAAGCTAAGAAAATGAAGAAAACAAACACACCAAAAACAAACAACCTACACTAGGAAATCGGTTAAGCAAAGCAATTTTAATATATACAAGCAAGAGTATTATCCCTCCCCCCATTCCTAACACATGCACAACTATTAGCATAAAGCAAAAAAGGGACAGGGATGTGTACCTCTCATCGAGGTGGGTCCTGGGGATAGAATTGTTGCCCGTAGAGGTTGAGTTGTCGAAACCTCTCATCAATATTTGTGAAATCCGGGTTCTCATAAGTCGAGTCATGGTTTCTTACGTGGAATTGGTGGTTGGACTCCATGTACGTCATCATTCTCTCATTTTGGGTCTCTTGCACCGTAAGTCGATGGTCTATGCCATTCAACCTATGGGCAAAGCTATTCATCCTTTGGCCAAACTTGTTGATCCTGCAGCCAAGTCCATCGTGTCCTGATCCTTGGGCCTCCAATGTTTGTCCAAATCCTCCCACTCTCCCTTCTAGCCCATTCCTCCAAGCTTCAAATTCCGGTGGGAAACCACCTACTTGCAATACAAAGCCGGGGGCGGGAGTAGGTCTAAATGGCGCCGCCTCCATCTCGATATCCGGCTCCTCACCCACATCTTCCCCTACCAGCATTTTCTCCAACCGATTAGGCAAGTAGAGATCCCGCGAGTCATACACCTCCTTAATCTCCACATAATCCGGTGCGGGGAGGGTGATGGACCGTTGTCCATCGTATATCTAACAAAGTGGGTACTCTGGTGTAGGTTGGGTCAACCAACTAGACTTGTGACGAAGTAATGACTCATCCAAAAGATACCCACCAAGGTTTCACAATTCCACCTCTTCTTCAACTTCACAAGCCCTACCGATGCGGGTAATCATCCCCCCACTTGGAATCACTCTCCTCGACCCAGGCTCGAGCTATTCCTCACATGTTTCAGTAAATTTCTCCGCCCAATTGGGCCTCCTGTTCTCACATGGAAGGAATGAGGCTAAGAGGCTCATTTGAGTATAAGTGATGTTGTTTGGCTCACTCCAACCCGACCAACATTGCCCTAGAGAGCAATAGACAAGTCTCACCGCGGGGTGAGGGATAGAAGAGCATTTTGAATGCTCACCAATGGTAGGGATGCACGTCAGATTGTTCCATAAAACATCAGCTTCGAAAACCTCCAATATCCCAAACACTTTCCTTTCTCCATCCTCATAACCAAAACATGGATCGAGACTCATGTAGCCCAACTTTTTTCTTCTCGACCTAAGCATGCATAAAATTTCCCGATTGGTTGCGTCATGCTCAAATGTAAAGAGGAATTTGAGCGTCCATTTTAGTAAGTAGGGGCCGGGTTGTTTTCCCAAGGAAACGTGACATGCTGCTACATTTGAGTAACGTGGCGATGGACTCAGTTAGCCCAATTTCTCAATCAATTCCACATCTAAAAAACGGGTAGCATGCACCTTATGTTTGGTGGTGAGATTGTTAAATTTCACTTTCTCCTTCTCCGTTAATCCCACTACCTTATACTCTTTCAATGGGGCAATGGGTTTCAGAGCCGTCTTTTGTTACTTGGAAGGGCCGGCTTCAGTGTCGTTCTTTCCCATGATTACAGCTGCTTACAACAACCACAAGATACCACAACCACTTCCCTAACATTTTTTCAAAACACAACTCCCCCAAATTTGAACAACAAATCAATTATACACTCCAAATTTGCAAACCAACGTTATCCACTATGATTTGAACTAACTCAACACTTCACAACACTTCACCAATGCAAATTAATAGCATAGCACCCACGAGAACCAACACAACCACTCACTAAGCCATTTTCGAATTTGGGTGGAAAACTTACCAAAATCGGTGTTTGAGTGTAATTCGTGGCAAATTGATCCTCCTCAACCTTAGTAGAAATGATTTCAACCCTTAAAGATGCTTCTTCAACCTTCAATTGCACTTGGAATAACTTAAATAAAACCCCCCAAATTTCTAGGGTTTTCGAATTTCTTGAAAAAAACAGAGTAATTTGTGTTTTGAGGTGAAAATTGATGTGGTGGAGTGCTTTTGGTAAGGTTTTAGGAATGATTTTGCAATTTGTAGTGATTTAAGTGAGTATTTGAGTGAAAGAGATTGTTTATGAGGGACAAGAGAGGGAGAGGAGTGAAGGATGAAGATGAAGAAATGAAGAAAAGAAGGGGGTTTCGGGGGTTTATCGGGACGAAGAACCCAGAAATTAGCTTTTCTCGACTAGAGGGAAAGCTCCTCGACTCGAGGAGCTTGTGTAACACCCCATAATTTTTAGGATTATTATTCATTTAGGGTGTTACATTTAATTGAGGAATTTAGGAATCAATTGCTAATTTGGGAATTTTCCTACTTTGGGTCGATTTCCAAATTGGGTTGATTTTATGGAAAATTAACTAAACACCCTTACTAATACTCTCTCACTCTACTACTACAATATATAAAACAAAACAAACCCTTTCCCCCCTACTATCACATGTAAAACGCAGAAGAGAAGAAAAGAAAGGAGAAGAAAAGAGAAGAGAAGGAGAAGAGAGGAAGAGCCATGCGCCACGTCGGACCACCGCCGGCCACCTCACGCCGCCGTCCTCACCCCCGTCTCATCATCTTCCATTTCCTCTTGATTTTACATCAATAGTAGTAAGAACCCTAAACACCTTTTTATAAATTAAAATTAGGGCTTTCTATTATTTCATGTTTAATTGTGGTTTTAAAGCATGAATATGGTTGTAGGGTTTTAGTTTAATGTTCTATTAGTTGTTTGTTTGGGAATTTGAACATGAAATCATGAAGTTATAATTTAGGGTTTATGTATATTTGATGATGATATGTGATCGGAATCGCATGAAATTTGGAGGTATGACTTATAATGAATTGGGTAACGTATGGTATTAATTTGGGAATGTTTCATAATGCTTTATGTGAGTTGTTTAACTTCTGCCCAGGTCCGATTTTTGGGTATTTTGGATGTTATTATTGATGTTTTGATGTTTAAATGATGGGAAAACGGTACTAGTGTGGTTGTGGAGTTGTGGTACAAGTTTGGTGCGAATTGGAATTGATTTGGTTGTCTTATGATCATGTTTTGTTGGGATTGTCATGTTAGATGTTGTTGGGAGTATGGTGTGTGTGGGCTGTGAGTTTGACATAGCTGATTTAGAGTGATTGCCTTGTGACCTGTAGTAATCCGTCTATGTTTGTACTTATTTAGGAGGTGATTTTGAGGAAAAGTAATCCGTCTATGTTTGTACTTATTTAGGAGGTGATTTTGAGGAATTGCCCTTCACAGACTTTTGAGATATCACTAAGCTTTTTTTAAGTGTTTGAAGGTAAGAACGTTGACCTCCTAAAAGTTGAGCATGATTATATCATCCGTTCTCATGAGCTTTAACATTCGTTTCATCCTTTATTATGTTCCTTACATCTCTGATCTTGTTCATCATCTTTGAAATCCAGGCTTATGTATATCTTGGTATATGATAATGCCATTCTCAATTGTTGACTCAAATGTTGATGTTTCCGGCTAAGGCCGTTTATAAATTGAAATCGCAAGCACAAATAATATACCCTAAAAGAGTTGAAATAATGAAATGAGAATTGAAACCCATCTAGAGGGGCGGGCATAGGAGCCGCCGCCACATCGAGATGATGTGGCTTTTATTTGTACCTCTGACGAGAGGTTTTGTGTTTAAGGGTTGGAGATCAGTTACCGAACCCCCTAATAGACATCCTCCTAGGGACTTGTATGTCCTACCGTCCCCCTAGCGAGGGGTGTGCACACTCGGGTCTTTACGTTTATATTACTTTGTTACTTTAGATGTGGTAGTCTTGGAGTAGGATCCTTGACTCGATAATAGGGACCTCACGGAGGCCCTCGAATAACATATTTGATAAGAATCGATAATCGAAGAAATAATCTCTTGTATGCCTTCGTTCGGCTGTGCATTTAGCTCTGTGCACGAGACATGTACCGTCATTCTCGTTCTTTGTTGCTTCGCGTAGTTTGTCCAATTATATTTAGCTGCGCCTTTTAAGGCGCGTATCTTAATTATTTTGTTGCTCCCTTTTCTTACTTAGCCTGAACTGATGTTCTTTCTGTTTGGGTTTGTCCCTACCTTATTTTGGGGCATGTGTCATTGTGTAATGGTGCAGTTGACAGGTCTTGAAGGTGATTGATTGTCTTCTTGGATGTCGTTTCATGGCATGGGATTTTAGAATAACTCGTCAAAGATTTGGATTCTTTTGAACGATTGTAATTTATTTCATTTGGTTTGTTTTTGGATTGTAATCTTAACTACAAGTCTTCCGCTGACACTTGTTGTTTCTTTTCCAAAGTTTATTTTAATAAGCCTTGTCGTTGCCTTGGTAGGCAATGGCGGCATAACAATCTTTTACCTTTTTTTTCACTTTCTTGTGTCGAAAATTTAGGGTTGTTACAGCTTGTTTTCCAAACAATTCGCCATGTCGACTGTAACAACCCTAAATTTTCGACTCAATTAAATAATGAAAACCTAGGATTATTATGCCACAATTAACTAGCCAAGTTAATTGCAAGGCGAAAACCAAAATAATAAATCCAAAATGTAAATATTAAAATAGTACGACAACGGAAGACTTAGTCAAAGTTTACAAAATCCAAATCCGAAATCCAAATAAATAATAAATGTTCAACGATTGTCTAAATAATAAGACCCCATGAATGCAGACGTCCGCAAGCTCAACATATCACCATCAGACACACCTGTCAACTGCGCCATCGGAAAATGACACAGGCCCCAGAATAGGGTAGAGACAAACCCAACAAAAGAACGTCAGCAAACAGGCTGAGTAAGAACTCAAAGCAAATCAAGGAAAACTAAGATACGCGCCTTTGAGGCGCGTAGCTGAACAAGCAACGCTTACAATCAAAGAATTAGCCAAGATGATTAGAGAGATATATGAACAAGAATTATATTATGAGTATCATAGATGAGAATCAAGTGTACCGGAATGGGCACTCCGCATCAGTAACCCATCTTTGGTAAGGGTCCTACCCCTAACCAGGAACAACTCTAGAGCTAACCAACTCAAACTACCCTAAGAGAACCCGAGTGTGCACACCCCTCACATGAGGGCTAGTAGGATGTAACCGGTCAAGAAGGAGGTTCTAATAGGTAACTGGTAGCTAATCCAGTTAAGAGTTACCTTGATCAGAGGTATAATTAATATATCATTTGTAAACGAGCACCCCGGAGGAGTTAACACGTCACTCTAGAGTGTTTATAGAAGAAAATCCCATTAACCATAACCCATATTCAAACCATGATTAGATATTTTATTTGACCTATAACCAATTCCCAACCAGACAAGAGATATTGTGATCAATTAGAAAAAGTATACAAGCCAATATAAATGAGACAAGAATGATCATTAGAAGACGATAAAACATGCTCAATCTCAAGAGTTGGCGTTCTTACAGGTAGCGCTGAACTTCTTCTCAACTATTCCTCTCAAAGTAAGCAAACTGAACCTCTCTAAACCCGCAGGCTATATATCATAAATTAATAACTAAAATTAATAAATTAAACCAAAGAAATTCGCAAATAAATCATGAACAAGTGAGTTCCCAAATTATTAACAATGTATAAAAACCCCAAATAATTAACACGGTAAGACCCAAATGATTATTATAATCAATCCTAAACAAATTATGCCAAACTCCTCGTATGTTACAAAACTAATCAAATGTATACTCCACAAAACCATGGCCAAATCAAGCCAAGCCAAGAACCAACAATGGTCACGACAACACCCAAACAGCCATGGCCTATTTTGCACATATAGAAGAACAACAAACAGCCCCTCGATACAACCCACCTGCACACCCCTGTACAGGCCTTCGCACACCCACTCTCACATAACAACACATGCACGTCAACGGCCAACGATCAGCAACTCGAAACAGACCCGTGCGACAACACCGACAGCTACACCAACAACACTAATTACACACCAACGACAATACCAACAACAACACGACATCAACAGCAACACTTCTCAAAGATTAGCCCAACTTGAAACATTCATAAAAACGAACTACAATCCTTTAAAAATCATGATAAACACTAATACAAGGATTAAAACCAATAAAACATTATAAACCAAAGTTAATCGAGAAAATATGAAACGACCATGTCGGGACAACTTTAATAAAGCTTTGAGAAATTCATACCGTTGTGTAGAGGAGAGAAAAAGAGGAATATCGGTACTAGTTTCGTCCAAAACCGGGATAGAAATTGGAGTCGGCAAGCGATTGAAAGGTGGCGGTGATCGTGAGGGAAGGAAACGACTATGATGATGGTGTCTGCTGAATGATGAAGATGATGATACGTAAAAGAGGTTTAAGGATTTAGTAATGTTTTAGGTTTAGTAAATAACTAAGGGCAAAAACGTAATTTGGCACTTTGGGATTTATATTAAATTTGGGCAATTTGATTCAATTAGTTTAGGTTTTATTTTTGTGGAACCAAATAAAATCATTTTAAAATATGAAAACCATTTCAACAATTTACGAAAATTAACCCAAAATAAATATAATTAGTAATACCCAACTTGAAAAAATTCCCAAAATATACGGGGTGTTACATCGACCTTCCTCGACTCGATGAGCTTTCACCTCGACTCGAGTTGCTTGCTCCTCGACTCGAGGAGAAATCTCCTCTAGTCGAGGAACTTGTTCTTCAAAATACCCGCCCTGTCGACTCTCCTCGACTCGGGATGCTTCCTCCTCGACTCAAGGAGCTTTACGATTTCCGCCCCTTTTTTTTTCTTACACCCGACTTTCCTTCCAACCTTGCTTGTTGTTAAAATTAAACTGATTTCACCAATAAAAGATCTACGATTCAAATATCACACATATCAAATAAATGGCTTGGGTTGCCTCTCAAGAAGCGCCTTTGTTTAACGTCGTTGGCTCGGCTCGGGGCCCACTCCCCATAATCTTCGATTTTCGGCTCTAAAATTGATATTTGTTCCACGGTCTCTCCTACGAACGCCTCAAAATACGGTTTCAACCTATGACCATTTACTTTGAAAGCCTTTTCCTCGTTTTCCTCAAACATCTCCAGCGCACCATGAGGGTATACCTTAGAAACGGTGTAAGGACCACACCACCTTAACCGTAATTTTTCGGGAAAGAGTTTCAATCTTGCTTGGAACAACAATACCTTATCTCCCACGCTGAATTTCTTCCTTGCCAACAACTTGTCATGCCACGCCTTGGTTTTTTCTTTGTAAATAGTAGCATTGTCTATGCCTCAAGGCGTAGCTCTTCCAATTCTTGGAGTTGAAGTTTCCGATGAATAACGACCTCATCCATTGCCAAATGAAGAGATTTTATGGCCCAATATGTTCGGTGCTCTAATTCCACCCAGAGACGTGGCAGGGCTTGGGCGAGCTGGGCCCGCGCCCAGGGCCCCTTTAGAGATAACAATATTAACAGGCCTCACTTTAACACATAAACTCTTGCTAGCCCAGTGGGGAAAAATTGATGTACCATAAGCTAGTGACTTAGGTTCGAATCATAGTGCACGCAATTTCATCTTTTTCTTTTTTATTGATCCTTCTATCCATTTTTGCAATGTTTTCTCTTGTTCATTTTGTTTTTATTGGATTCATACACTTTATTTTCTTCCTTTTCTTTTTAGATATATGAGCTTTCTTTTTCCTTTTTTTCCCCTTTGCATACCTTTCTTACATTTACGAATATGTAACAATGTTTTATGTATACAATTAAATTTTAAAGCATTTCTAAACAAAAAAAAATACACTTTAAAAGTAGAAACTAATATTTATCTAGCTTTCTTCATAGAATGCATTTAATTAGTTTAACTTTTTTTTAGAGACGAACGACATTAAGAAAAAAAATACAGGGGCACCATTTTGAAAATTCGCCCAGGGACCCCGAAATCTCCCACACGGCCCTAATTCCACCAGAAGGTGACATGACTTCCCAAACACCATCCCATATGGTGACATGCCAATCCGCGTTTTGAAAATCGTCTTATATGCCCAAAGAGTATCATTCAAGCTCAAACTCCAATCCTTTCGACTCGAATACACGATTTTCTCCAAGATCGACTTCACTTCTCGATTTGACATCTCGGCTAGCCCATTGGTTTGTGGGTGATAAAAAGTTGACACTTCATGAACCACATAAAACTACTTGAGCAAGGCACTAACCGTCCTATTGCAAAAGTGAGTTTACTTGTCACTTATCAACGCTTTGGGGATGCCAAATCTCAAGAATATGCGTGTGATCTAAGAAATTCCACCACTACACGAGAATCGTCAGTCCTCAAGGCCTTTGTCTCCACCCACTTGGAGACATAGTCCACAGCTAATAAAATGCAGAGGTGGCCGTGGGAATTGGGGAAGGGCCCCTTGAAGTCAATGCCCCAAATATCGAATATTTCACAAAATATGATAGGAGTTTGAGGCATCTCATTCTTACGGGAATTATTTCCCACCCTTTGACACTTGTCACAAGATTGACAAAAGTTATATCAATCTCGAAAAAGGGTGGGGGCAATAAAACCCGCTATCAAGAACCTTGAGAGCGGTTCTTTTGGACCCAAAGTAACCACCACATGCATGCGAATTACAAAAACAAAGGACGGACTTTACCTCGTCATCGGGTATGCATGTCCTTATAACCTCGTCCGATCCTTACTTCCACAGATACGGGTCATCCTATATGTAGAAACGTGCGTTACTTCTCAACTTATCTTTCGTGCCTTGTTGAAATTCGGGGGAAACTTGTTTGATGCCAAATAAATGACGATGTCGGCATACAATGGTTGCGTCGTCTTATTCACATTGATAGAATAAAGGGTCTCATCCGAAAATTTCTCTCCAAACTTCTCCTTAGCATAAGATAAGTCCTTGTCATGCATGATCCGGCTAAGATGATCAGCAACCGCATTCTCCGCACCCTTTTTATCCCGAATTTTCACATCAAATTCACTTAAAAGCAAAATCCAACGAATTATCCTCGGTTTAGCCTCCTTCTTGTTCATCAAATAGGGAATGGCCGCGTGATCACTCTATACCACCACCTTGGTGCCCAAAAGATATTGTCGAAATTTCTCCAATGCAAAAACTACGGCCATCATCTCCTTTTCCGTAGTTGTATAGTTTTTGGGGGCATCATTCAACTTCACAGACGCAATAGTGAATCATGTGGCTCGCCCTCCCCTCCGTTTGGCCTAAAACGACTCTGACGGCAAAGTCACTCGCGTCGCACATAATCTCGAAGGGGATGGACCATCTTGGGGGTTGAATTATAGGGGCGGAAACAAGTCGACTTTTCAACTCATTAAAGAGGCTTCACAAGTGTCGGAAAAATGGAATTCCACTTCTTTTTGGAGCAGAGCACACATGGGTGAGGTGATCTTAGAAAAATCCTTGATAAAACTGAGGTAGAAGCCCGCATGGTCTAAGAAGGACCTCACCTCTTTCACATTGGTCGGGTAGGGTAGTGTGGAAATAACATCGATTTTTTGCACGGTCCACTTCGATCCCCTTGTCTGAGATCACATGACCCAATACTACCCCCACTTTCCACCAAAGAGTGACACTTCTCCGAGAGTATTAGATTGGACACCATGCATAGGTCTAAAACCAACTAAAGGTGTTTTAGGGATTGGTCAAAATCATTCACATGCACCGTAAAGTCATCCATAACCACCTTAATAAACTCCTCGACATGTTCCGAGCATATACTCATCATGGCCCATTGAAAAGTGGTCGGGGTGTTGCACAAACCGAACGGCATCCTCCTATATGCAAAGATTCCAAAAGGGCAAGTAAAAGTTGTCTTTTCTTGATCTTCCGACTCAATTGGAACTTGGAAATAACCTGAATAACCATCCGAAAAACTGTAATATCTATGACCGGCTAGCCTCTCTAACATTTGATCAATAAAGGGCAATGGAAAATGGTCCTTCCTTGTCACGGCATTCAACCGTCTATAGTCAATACAAACTCTCCATCCGGATTGAAGTCGTGTCGGAACCATCTCTCCTTGATTGTTCTCCACCACCATCACCCCTCCCTTATTTGGGGACTAGTTTAGTTGGGCTCACCCACTCACTATCGGAAATGGAGAAGAAGATCCTCATTTGACAAAGCTTAATCACCTCCTTTTTGGCAACTTCCATCATAAGAGGGTTGAGTCTCATGGAGATGCCAATTAGTATAGTCAGACTAATATTTTGATTAAAATCTCCCTTAAGTTAGTGAAAAGAAAATAATGTTACACTTTGAGTCAACTAAGACCATGTGTTACCCAACTACAAATTGTGCCTTTGTGGTTATCGCACGAGTTTCGCCTTCTCCTCCAAGTTTATCTTATGCACGCATATGGAAAGCGAAATTCCGTGCATATCGGCTATGCTCCAACCAATTTCCTCCTTATGGCTAGACAAGACTTCGGCCAACTTGTTCTCTTGCTCACTACTCAACCGGCTTAAAATGATAACCGGAAGAGTATCATTTTTCCCCAAGAAGGCGTACTTCAAGGTGTGGGAAGCTCCTTAAATTCAACCTCTGATGCCTAAATGATCGAAGGTTTCGGTCTATCAATTGAAACATCTAGTAGAATTGGCTTGGCAAAACGGTTCTTCAAGGGATGATGATCTATTTCAAGCACCGATTCCTGCATGTTAGTGAGTATGGGAATATACACACCACATTCTAACCTACCCACATCACCAGTGCAAAGCATATCATCATATTCATTACACTTTGAGACAAACACACGTTGGACAATTGAATCTAGCACATCAATGGAACAACGCGAATGCACATCCATTGGATATTTCATGTAATCAAACACATTGAATTTAACAACTTTTCATTTGAATTCCATGATTAAAGAACCGCTAGCCACATCAACTTTGGTTTTAGCCGTTCTAAAGAATGGACGACCTAAAAGTATAGGTGTCGCATGCAAATGGTGGTCCGAATCAATCACATAAAAATCAGCCGGAAAAACCAATGAGTCAACTTCCACAAAACATCATCTACCACGCCTCTAGGATACACATTAGAGCGATCAGCCAATTGCACAACAATATCGGTTTCATGAAAATCACCAAGTTTTAAAGATTCAAAAACCGAAAAAGGTAAGGGTTAGTTTGGTATCGTTTTCTGTATTCTGTTTTCTGTTTTTTTTTTAAACCAAATTCCTGTTTTTGAAAACAAAAAAAAAGTGGTTTTCAATTTTCAGTTGTCAGTTTTCATTTTCTATATGTCTATTATATAACCAAACAATTCAAAGTTAACCTTGTAACTTATTTAGCTAAAAATTTTACGCAAAAAAAAAAAAAAAAAAAAAACCAAAAACTGAAAACGGCAGTGATACCGAACGGGCCCTAACATATTGATGCTTGCACCGAGATCTAGCATGTCATCACTAAATTTTTTATCACCTAGAGAACATGGAATAGTAAACATCCCCGGGTCTCGACATTTCTTTGGAAATCTATGTTGAAAAAAGGTCGAGACATGTCATCTTATCTTTTTGTTTAATCTTTTGTCAGGTGCTCGTTTAGGTGTTAACATATTTTTAACGAATTTTCCCACCTTAGGAATACATTTAACGAAGTTAAGAAATGGAATATTTACCTTGCAATCTTGAAAAAGGGCGTACATTTCTGTGTTGTTCATCTTGAATTTGCGAGTACTTTTAAGAGCATCGGAAAATGGTACACTTGCATCCTCATCATTTTCATGAAGTGTGGACGGAGAAGCCCGGGAAGTGCTCCTATAGGGCTTCTCGACTAGAGGGAAACTAGCCTCGGGTCGAGGGAATGCAACAGGGTGAGGTTTTTCTCCGCTCCTCTCCTCACCTCGAGGAAGGTCTTCTTCGACTAGGGTGAGCTTTTTTCCCGAACAACCTCCTCGGCTCGAGGAGTGTTTACCTCGGGTCAAGAGGATATGTATTTCTCAACTTCTCTATTATGCTCCCTAAACCGAGGTACCATCTTCTCAATTCGGGCCTTTCCTCCAATAGAGTGTTTGGCACTCCTACTTCCCTAGACCCGAGCTGGATGCTCATCGGGCCGAGGTAATTCATTTCCCGACATGTCGGGGTTCTCTTCAACATGCTCATCCTCAAACCAAGCTTCCTCCCTTCCTCTATCATCGGGCTCCAAGGGTTTCTTTCCACTCCTTAAGCTTACGAAGCTCACATTCTTCCTCGGTTTTGTTTCGCTTTTGCAGGAGAAATTGTTGGAGTCTCTAAACTCAAGTCGATTCACCGCATTCGCTAGCTTGCTCATTTGACCCTGAAGGTCTTGAATGCTAGCCTTTGTCTCTTGTTGATCCCTCACCATTGCAGTTTGCATAATCATGACATTTTGGGTGAGGGACTTCAACATTTCCTCCAAGTTCGTAGATGAACTACCATTTCCTTGATCTTGATTGGCTTGATTACCTTGAATTAGTGGCCTAGGTTGAATTAGACTTGCTTGAAACCCATTGCCTCCATTAGAGCTTCCCTAGCCTTGATAAAAGTTATTATGACTCCCTTGATTGTAGTTTCCGTCCCTAGACCCTTGTGAATTGAAATTAGCGGCATTGCTACCTTGACCTGGACCTTGGAAACGATTACCTTCTTGATTGTCATAGCGAAAATTTGGATATCCAACTGGGATTTTATGAGTTTGAATATGGGTCATACCTCCTCCTAATGCTCCCTTCAAAAGCCTCCCACGGCATTGACCTCTTCATACTCCATAGGTGGTGGAGTCCTAGATTGATTGCGCAGGAGTTCTTTCACCATATTCGTCAACTCCCTCACTTGAGAATCATTGGAGGGACTTTCCACCATCTTAACCCTTCTCACACACCTCTTGGATTCGCGATCGCGTGAATTAGTTGCCAACTCTTCAATCAAATCTCAAGCCTTGTCCGGGGTCATCTTATCTAATCCTCCTTGACTAGATGCTACCACGTGCCTATAATATTGATCGCCAAGCCCGAGGTAGAAGAACAAGATCGGATCTCAGCACTGACATAATTATCAAACTCCTCCAGCTTCTTATCTTGTGCCCGTGTTTGAGAATAATCAAGAAATGCGCATGAGGCAACCCACGCATTTGGAGCTCCACAACATATATAAGGCCCGCCACCTCCCCGAAAACCTTTCTCCATAATTTGCTTTTTCATTTCAATTAACTTTGCACGGAATACCCGAGCAACCACATCTGGCCTATTTTGTGCTAACTCTCCCTTAGCCAATTGGCTCTTAATTTTAGGCCATGATGAATTGCAGGTCATTGTCATAAACAAATCTGGCTTGCCATACTTCTGAACAAGGGCCATTAACAAAAAAAAAAAAAAAAAAAAAAAAAAAAAAAGGGCAAATTCACTTGGTGCCCCTAAACTATGTCAGAATGCGCTTGGTGCCCCTACGTTTGAAACTTGTACAATTTGGTGCCCTCAAACTTTACACCTCTAGGCACGTGGCGCCCTTATCACCTTTTACTTTCTAATGCCGTTAGATTTGGATGTTAAAAGATTATGTGGCAAACAATTAGTAAAGATTTAACTAAATCTTTTGTAATCAATAACTAATAATAAAAAAATTAAAAAAAAAACAATATTTTTAATTTCTCTCACCTCGGCCTAACCCCACCGCCCACTCCGACCACCCCCCCCCCCTCGGCACCCCGAATTTACCACCACTAGGCCGCATATGGCGGCGCGAGCTTAGAAAAGCGGGTCGTCGAGGACGACAACAGACAAAAGAAGGTGAAATATTGGTTGTGGGAAAACTGATCTGGGCTCGACAACACCTTTTTTCGCCTTCTTCCACCTATTTTCGACCTTGACGACTCACTTTACTGGGCTCCCGTTGCCATATGCGGCCCAATGGTGGTGAAATCGGGGTGAGGGGGTTGGTCGGAGTGGGCGGCGGTGGGGTTAGGCTAAGGTGAGAGTAATTTAAAAAATTGGTTTTTTTTTTATGATTTTTTTTATTATTAGTTATTGATTACGAAAGATTTAATTAAATCTTTACTAATTGCATGTCATGTCACCGTTTAACATCAAAAATCTAACGGCGTTAAAAAATAAGTGATAAGGGCACCACATGCCTAGAGATGTAAAGTTCGAGGGCACTAAATTATACAAGTTTCAAAAGTAGGGCCACCAAGCGTATTCTGACATAGTTCGGACGTGAATTTGTCGGGAAGAAAAAAAAAACAAGAACTAGATCTTTAACCCTAAACTCACCACGATTCTCTCAAAGAAATTCATTTGCTTAAGTTAGAGGGCACGAGGGAGTTAAATTAAGTTAAATTTTTGTTTAAAAGGAGGGAGAAGAAGCAGATGAATATGGTGTTCAGTTTCGGTAGAGGAGGACGATGGTGGTGGTGGAGAAAGGTGAAGATGAACGTGTAGGGAGAAAATCGTCACTTTCACCGAAGAAGAACTATGAGGATGATCGTGAAGGTGAGGGAAGAGTTAAACACCAAATTAGTGTCTGAACTTTGCCATTTATTTGAGATAAGGGTCTGACAATTTTGTTGCTTGAGTTTGGTGTCTGGACTAACGTCCGTCCACCTCTGTCTCTCATGCGTGGGTTGGGTGATGAGCTGGCAGCTTTGCATTAAAATTGGAGAGGAAATTTTACCAAATTTTTTTTATCTTCAACCTCAAATTATCCATCCCGAATTCAATTTTCAACCTTTTGATGGAGTACAACTCAATTTGAATCATCATCTTCAACAGCCACCAATCAATCTCGATCAATCATCACACCGCTGCCGATCAATCTCGATCAATCATCACCACCTCCGATCAAGATCATAATCATCGAAAACAATAATCGTCGTCGATCAAGACCCGCACTCCACCGCCGTTGATCAAACCCATAAAAAATATCAAACCCAAAAAAATCCCTAATTAAACCCAGAAAAACCCAAGATAAACCCCAAATCAAACCCAGGAAAAAAAAATCCCCAAATCAAACCCCAGAAAATCCCCAAATTAAACCCAGGAAAATCCCCAAATCACAACTTTAAAATTAACAACAAAAAATGCATAGAGAGTGGTTACAAGCCATGGACAAGAGCGGTTGCGGTGGAGGAGTGCGAGTCTTATGGGTTAAATCTCTCGGTTTAAACTTCTGGGTTTTCTGGGTTAAATTACTTGACTTGAAAATTTGTGGGTTGAAATTCTGGGTTTTATAGGTTAAATTTATGGGCTTGAATTTTGGGATTTTATTGATTTAATTAATACTCCCTCCATCCCAGCTCAAACGCCCCATATTCCATTTTGGGACGTCCCAGCTCAAACACCCCATCCATTTTGGGACATATTTCTCTCTCCTACTTTTTTTAAATTATTACATCCTATCTCACATTATCTCTCCTACTTTTTCATTAATCCTTACATTCTCTCACATCCTTTTTCCAAATATTACTCCACTCAACTTATTATATCAATTTTTCTTATTCCAATACAAAAACGGCCTGGGGTGTATGAGCTGGGACGGAGGGAGTAGAGTTTTATGGGTTAATCTGAAGTATTACACATCAATGTAATGGAGAATTTAGTTCAGAAATCAAACAAAAACTCACCTCCGAGTTGCTTGAAGATTGAAGATGCTGATGGGAAATCACTTGAATCATCCACCCACATTGAATCTCTCATATAGGATCAAAATTAGTTATTCTTCCAAGTCAATTTCACCTCAAATTAAAACCCTCATCAAAGGACCTCACCTCAATTTCTCACCATCTCCCCCAAAATTCTACCCCAAAAAAATTAAGTTAAGCAAACCCCCAAAAAACACCAAGAGAAAGATGAAGATGAAAATGGGATGGAGATGAAGATTAACACATGAAGATGTTGAATATGATGGTGGTGGGAGAGGCACAATGGGTAGTGGGTACGGGAATGAGAGAGAGAGAGAGTGAGAAAAGAATAACAACCACAAAGTTTAGGCCATTAGTACGTACACGTCATACTTAACGAACGGTGTTGGACGAAAGTTGAGCCAGACCCCAATTTCACCCACAAAAGTTGTGAGACCCTTATCTAAAAAAAAAAAAAAAAAGTTGAGACACCATTTTTATGGTTAACTCGTGAGGGAAAGTAAAATAGAAATTTTGTTGAGTTTGTCCACGTGGTATCCTCGTTGTTTCCCGAATTACACATTGTACCCACTTTAATGACTTTATGTTTTTTGAAAATTTGAGAATTTTTCATTTTTCATCTTTTCTAAGTTCGCGTCATTAACGGAACATTAAAGACGAGCGCGCCATGTACAAACATCAAAACTTAAGGTTATCATGTGCAAAAAAAGTCAAAAGCGTGGGTACCGCGCCTAAAATCATCCCAAGCGCTGTTAATGTGGTAGATCTGATCTGTCCCGCTTGTGATTCGGGAAAACACGGAGGTAACACGCTAATTAATCCTAATCAATATTTAAGTTTATAACAATTTAGTATGGATTTTGATAGTTTTAATTTACTAACTAAACAAGTTAACCTAATTACGTCGAAGACCAAAACTTGATATTACCGGTGTAAATAACCATCGGGCACTAGACCCGATTATGACCCCGACTCGAACTCGACTCAACCCGACCTGACAACATTTACCCAATAAAATGCGACTCTATAGTTACCCGAAACCAATTCGACACGCCCGAGTGCCAGCTCTAGGTGCATCAATAGATATCCGTCCAGAGATTGCATGTTAGTCACATGGCCAACTTTGTGCAAGCACCTAGTCAATCCGAAATTCTTAGGCATGTCATCAAAATACTGAAATTGAATATTCTATCTAGCATTAGATACTACGACAAATGCACGTGGTATCCCTGAGTTTTGACGTTTTGCACATGGTGTCTTTGCATATTATACTACTCTATGGTGTCCCTCAGTTTTACACAACTCGGCACATGGTGTCCCTGGGTCTAACTCTATTAACAGAGTTTTGTTAACTGATGACGTGGACGTCATTAGCGGTTGGCGGAAAATAATTAGTGTTGTTGATTATATTTTAATAAAAATATAATAATAATAAAATACATAAAAAATAAAAATTCTCTAAAAATTCCAAAAATTTAAAAAAAAAATCCAGATATTGATTTTTTCCAAAAATAATTCCGAATATTGATTTTTCGATTTTTTTTTTCCTCGAAATTATGTTATTGGTGAAAAACACAGTGTACATGGTATCCGTGAGTTTTACACATTTGTGCACATGGTGTCCCCCAGTTTTGCAATTTGTGTATGTGGTGTCCCAAAGTTTTCCAATTTAATGCAAATGGTATCCCTGCTTTACATTGCATCCGTTTTTTTTTTTTTTTTGAAATTATTGTTTCATAATTGTGATCCGTATCTAAATTAAAGCATGGACACCATATGCATTAAATTGGAAAACTTAAGGACACCACATACACAAATTGTAAAACTAGGGGACACCATGTGCACAAAAGTGTAAAACTCAGGGACACCATGTACACTGTGGTTTTTTACCAATAACATAATTTCTGGGGAAAAATTCGAAAAATCAATATTTTAATTTATTTTTGGAAAAAATCAATATCTGATTTTTTTTTGAATATTTAGAGAGTTTTTATTTTTTATGTATTTTTTTATTAAAATATAATTAACAACACTAATTATTTTCCCGCCAACCACTAATGACGTCCACGTCATCAGTTAACAAAACTCTATTAAACCAGGGACACCATGTGCCGGGTTGTGTAAAACTGAGGGACACCATAAAGTAGTAGTTTCAAAAGCAGGGACACCATGTGCAAAACGTCAAAACTCAAGAACACCACGTGCATTTGTCGTAGATACTATAGAGTATTAACGATATATGGCCAAAGCGATCAACAAATAACTAAATAAGCACTTCTTATACAATTGTCCTCGTTACGGGCTGACCGAAATCAAAAAGCTATGATAGAAAGCATTTAATAAGCCCGAGACAGTCGCTATGATAAATTTAGCATAAGTGTCATCTAAACCGAAAATAAGCTAGAAGCTTTGCCTGCGCATTACATTATACCTCCAGCAGTGCTCATTTGTTCCTGATACATACTACCAAACCGAGCAAAAGACCAACCTTTGACAAAAAGGAAAGCCATAGTCAAATTTGCAATACGAAAGTTAGTTCAGCACATTTTCGGACATATATGATCCTTGTAAATGATCCTACTCAGTTCCCAGACTGATGCCTTGAATCAGCATCTACTTCCGTTTAGAAGCACGTTTTCCTTGTCCCTTCTTTGGTGGTCCTTTCCCACGACGCTTCAACATTTCAAGCTTACTCAAACGCCTGGCAACATAAATTGAGTTAGCTTGGGAATTTACAGGCTACCATCTAGAACTGAAATAAAGATAAGTGAAAGCACTGCAATTGATCTAAATCTTTGTCAGAAGCTGTACGAAATATAGCCTGCCAAAAATGCAAGCTGCAAAGGAATAGCATAATAAACAGCTACTAATGAATTAATGATCCCATTACTTATTTGTGGATAGATATATCCGGAACACTTTTTCGAGGAAAAAAACAACTTCACCATTGCATACAGGAAAAGTTTACAAGTCTGCTGCATAGACGGGAATGCCATTCCCTTAAAAACAATGTTGGCAACCAGGAAACAGATACATGCTCTCCTGCAAAACGATTATTAACATTGCTTTGGTGTTCACTAATGTACTTTAGAGAACCTGTGGAAGACCTTTTCCATTATTTTGAGTTGATTTTAGATCAACCAGAATACTACGCTAGGCCAGCCTGGTGCACATTGGCGTCCCCGCAAGGCGAGGGTCTGGGGAGGGTCCCACCACAAGGGAGTATAGGGGCAAGCCTTCCCTCATTCCCGGCCAACCATGCCATAGAGAGTCGACAAGAACAATAAGAGTCATTTTTGGGCAAGAGGCTACTCCTAGGACTTGATCACATAGCAACACCTTAATCGAAACCGGCGTGCCAAGGCTTCCCTTTAACCAGAGATCAAGAATACTATACTTCGGTCAGAAATTTGTAAACATACTCAAAGGGGAGAACTACAAGATTCCTGAGCTGACCAGTCTAATGCACATACTTACTGCTCAGTACCATAAAAGATGATATCTCTACTTGACAGAGATATTAGGTTCACCATTCACGGTTAAGGACGCCGGATGGTGAAAGGAACACTGCCCTTAAGATATCACCTCAAGACCGACAGTTCACACCTAGCCAAGACCATACTATGGGAAATTCACAAAGACAGAAAAACCCAAAGTCAACGTTTTTAAATACTAAGAGCAATATTATCACGATGAACGAAACGCAGATGCTCCCGAATTCGGAGATGGGGGTATTTGTACAGTTTCTTGCCCACAACAACAACCAAGTCTTATTCCCAAAATGATTTGGGGTCGGACAACATGATTTGTCATGTGGTAACCGTCTTGTGTATGCCATAAAATTTCAAAATCATAGTGAACCATTTAGAAATATTGAAACCCTTTCAAAAGGGGTTTTTTAGAAAGCCTTTCAAAAGGACTTTTTCTGAAGGGCCAGCCACCTCCAGTTTACACAATAAGTGCTGAAAGTCTAACAACACAGCAAGAAACTACAACTACACGGAATGAATTTGAAGGGCCAAGTGTACAAAGTAAAGAAAGACACCCCCACCCCTCCCCCAAAACCCACTTTTCCCCGGAGGAGTACCTTGGGTGAGATTTCTTAGAATAGATAGTGTCCAATACGAGACCTTTCCTTTTATTTATACTGAAAAGGAAAAAAAATCCCATAATTTGTGGAGAGCTTTGGTGACATTTTGACAACATGGAAGAGATAGACCCTACAATGTCCTAGGCACTTTATATTTTAGCACCTTTAAACCAGATAACTGAGCTCGAACAGTTACAAAGGAATACTCCCTCCGTTCGCCTATAAATTTCCTACTTTCTATTTAGGGGTGTTCATATTTAAACTTCCTACTTAGAATCTTTCCTTATTTGTACATATAAAGATCAAAATACCATTACTTGTTTATTAACAATGCATGTGGGACATACCCCTATGTGTAATTTTACACCAAGTGGACCCTAAAACTCATTTTTTATTCAATTTTTCTTAAAAACTGTGTTCCGGCCTTACGCGTTTTATAGGCGAACAGAGGGAGTAACAAACAACAAATAGATTCTTCAGAAGCATATACTCCCCCCGACACAAAGAAATTTTCCTCATTGGGTTGGGCACAAAAACCAAGGAAGCAATAAACTAACTTAATAAATTAACATGTAAATAATTAACCAGACTAACCATTACGCTTAACATCTAATCCCCACCCCTCCCCTCACCACCATGCAACTCCTTTCCATCACCGAAACCACCGGCGACCCACCACTCTACAACCACCACCACCACACCCAGCTCCGACACTACCACTACAGTCACCTAACACCGGCGATGTAACCTTCAACAACCACCTGTGACGATCATCCCCCCCCCCCCTCATTTTATTTCTATTGTTCACTCTTTCTTCTGACCAAATGACCAGATTGGTATAAAAAAAAACAGAAAGTCTAAATACAACAATGAAAGGGTCTAAATACAACAATAAAAAAACCAGAGAAAGACCGAAGTACCCTTAATATGTCATTTTACTCTATTTCACCACTAATGTCGTGACTCGTGGAATACATTACTCTCTCTTGCCATCTCCATCTCCATTTCCTACCTCACTCATGTGATCTCCTACCTCACAAGTCACAAGTAACTTATAACAACAAGAAGAACAACGATGCAAGGATCAAAGAAAGACAAATTTCGAACTTCTCGTTGTACCTTTCACAGTAATGGCCCATACTATCATGCCATTACCGCCGTGGTGGGGCGTGGTGGGGCTTGGGGGTTGTTAGGATTTCCCGACGGAGTGTGTGTGGGTGTCGTTTGTCTTTGTTGACGGGGTGATAGTGGGGGTCGGTTGGTACTTGGTAGGATCGACGGGGTGGGGGTCGATTTTTTAAGTCAATGGGACGGGTGAGAGGTCGATGTTCTGGGTCGACGGGGGACATGTGGGGGGTCGATTTTCTGAGTCGTCGGGGACGGGAGGGGGGTCGATTTCTGGGTTGACAGGGTGGGGGTCGATTTTCTAGTCGACGGGGCGGGTGGGGGTATCGAATTTCTGGGTCAACAGGGCGGGTGGGGGTGTCGAACTTCTGGGTTGACGGTATCAATAATGGGGTTGGTCGCCTGGATAAGGGAAGCCATGGTGGATACTATGATGATGATTAATGGAACCATTGATTTCATTGATGTTCTCGAGAATTCAGGAATTGTATTATCTTTATTTCCTAAAAGGGCAATATGGGAATATTTTTTTAGTAAATTGTTGTATTTAACCTTTTTTGTTGTATTTAGACCGTCCCTAGAAAAAACCCAAGCCTTTACCAAATTGGTATAAAAAAAACACTCGAGGACATTGGTATATAAAAATGCAACGAGAGTCAAATAAGCCTATTTTTTTCACCGAGATGAAAAATCGACAAAAAGAAATTATTTGTTTTTTTCAAAAATTTGGAAAATAATACTTTCCTATTTTTTTGAAAAATATTTATACTCTCAAAACTTATATTAAAAAATGAGTGAAGGGATTATTTTGCATATTTTTGAAAAACAAATACATTTTTGTCGATTTTTCCAACTACGATATAAAATTAGGCATATTTGACTCTCGTTGCATTTTATTATACCAATTTGCCCTCTAAGTTTTTCTTTATACCAATGTGGTAAAGGCCTGTGCTTTTTTTATATTTGGCCTCTTTCTTCTCGATTGAATCAGACCAAATTTAAACAAAAATTCTCAAACCTATAATGAGAAACAACCCAAAATGACCCAACTCAAATCTTGGCATGACCCGAACTTATGACAGCCTAGATATATAGGTGCACTGGAGAAATCTACTTGAGAAGGTAATGATATCAATGAAAATGAGAATGTATGAAAATATTTCCTAACAAAGATTTGAACCCCTAAACTTCAATTTAACTGAAATCATGCTCATCTCGAATGACCCAAAATAACACTGGACCCGAATTAGATGCAATTCAAGAATGAACTGGGCTGAAGTAGCTGAGGAAAAGACCCAAACCAAATAAATGTCAAATTGAACCGAACTTAACCTAAACATAAGTGATATTCTCATAGCACCCTATATGAAACAACCCAATCTGATTCACCTGATTTCCATGTCCACGAGTAGACTAAGCATTTTTTTCATGCCCATTAAAGACACCCAGTTCTCGGTTCTCACTATCAAACATTTTATTAGCAGGATGTAGCATCACCTTTGCTTTTCAATCTGCTAAATATTTTAGTCTGACCGCAAGTTTTTAATATAATGCTCTGACAGTTTCTTGCCAACATTAGACCTGCAAGTTGAATTGAAATGGCAATCTACAACTGAAAAGTTAGATATACTTTCAAACCTTCCTATCCCTTTCACTTAACCCAACATGGTGTCAATTGTCCAACTCAAGAAACTGAGTCAGAAAAGTTGTTAAATTAATGCCCAAAAGCTTATTCAATTAATCAAATAGGGACAACTCAAAATATACACAAGGTAGGAATAAGTTTAATCAGTCAAACGCGAGAATAGATGAGATGGAGCCAGAACCATAATAAGAAGCTCGATTAAATGCTGTGGGAAACAACCGAACGGCATAGTAGAGGCATTGCTTGGCAAGAAGGCTGATGGCTTTGCTAGTTCTCAAAACATAAACAATCGGCAACTACCAGAGGTATTCAAAAAGCAATCCATAGATAACAGGCTTGGAAAGTTTCACACTGAGCATGACATTGTCTGGATAGGGGGCATGTTAACTCATATCAGATGAACAACTCGCTAAATATAAGGAGAGGAATATAAAAGCAACCTATAGATAACAAGTTTGGCAGGTTTCATATTCCGCATGATATTGACTAGATAGGTGGCCTGTTGCCTTAAGCACCATGTTGTTATCATGGAAAATCATTGACTATGTAGCTATATGCATGACTAGCAATGCATTACCAAGGCGTCATCCACTGGAGCAGTGATAATCTACTAAAAGCAGCAACTGCCACCCCTCAAACCTTATATGGTCATGTGAGCATTAAAAAAATAAAAAAATAAAAAGAAGAAGAAAAAAGAAAGATGCACCAATGGGATGCATCATGTATCTTCTGGGGGCACCTTACAGTCGGCAAATATCCATTCAATATGCCATACACTGGGTGCTGGACAGGATTACGCTAGCAGATTTCAGCAACCACTAAAGTGATACAAATCAGCTTGCCAGCTCAGCTCAAGTAAATGGTCAACTGTCTGACTCAGCTAATCCAGGAGGACAAAGTGGCAAGGCTGACACGTCAGGAAATGCAGAAAGGGGAAATCTTATCAGTAATGCAGCAGGGTACGTGTTAGAGGGAGGGAATATTATCTGAGGAAAGCTGTCATTTGTCGTATGTGGTGCAACCGATATCTGATCATGTGCAATCGTGAGTTGATCATGGAAAAAGCCGTTGTCAGAGGAAAGGAGTGTCCATTGGTCATGAATTATTGTACTTATAGTATAAATAAGGTGTCAGCGTTAGGAAAAAGGATTATCACTGGTCATTTTGTAATTCTGCTCTTCTTAATCTTTCAGTCTTCCGTCTCTCTCTCATTTCTTCTAATGTCTGTATCCCAATTTTGTAGTTGAATCTTGTGATCAATAAACAATCTTTCGTCAATCCTTTACTGATTTTTGTTGATTAATTTGGTTCTTAACACTGGTATATCAGAGCCAGTCCTTCCTTGAACCCACATTAATCACCATGGTTCAAAGGAATCAACACCAAACACAACCTGATAACAATGAAACTATACAACAAATGGAGGCACGTCTAAACCGAGTTATGGAGGAGAGATTACAGGCTTTGGCCGAGGGATTTCAGAGGAGAACGGAATCCACCACAAATGCCTTGGAGCTAAGAATGCAAGCCATGGGAGAGAGCATATAGAAGGGCACAGATGAGACCATATCCCAGCTTTCTAATCTGGTTACAGGATTTTCAGTGCAGATTCAGAGGCTTCTGGATGAAAGACCACCGCAAGGCCAGAGTACAAGCTCAAACAGACACATTCATGGTAATGAAAAAACTCTCAGTTCTTTTCCTGCTAGGCTTGCTAAAATAGAATTTCCTAGGTTTGCTGGGGATGATTTGGAAGGTTGGTTGTTCAAATGCGATCAGTTTTTCTCACTAGATAATGTCTCAGAAGAATTTAAGGTTACATTGGCATCAGTACACCTTGAATCTAAAGCATTACAGTGGCATTAGTCTTATGTTAAATCTAGGAGAGAGTCTGGTCTTGGTCTTGCTAGATGGACTGAGTATAAAGAAGCATTACAGGTTAGATTTGGGAAAATCTATGATGACCCAATGTCTGCTTTAATGGATTTGAAGCAGGGAGGGGGAAATGTCCATGATTACCATGATGCCTTTGATAGACTATTATGCAGAGTCAACTTGTCCGATGAATATGCTGTTAGTTGCTTTCTAAGTGGTCTTGACCCCAAGATTTCTTCTCCCTTGAGGATGTTTAAACCCAAAACCATGCAAGATGTATTCAGCCTAGCCAAAATACAAGAAGTGACCAACAAACTGAGCCATCCCACCCACAAAGTTACCACCTTTAACAAACCACCACTTCTGCCAACCCCTCAAAAATCACTACCTTACTCACTCACACCTCAGAACTACAAAAAACCACCACCACCAGTCAAGAGAACCACCCTCTCCACTGCTGAAATGGATGAGAGGAGGAAGGGACAATGCTTTTGGTGCCCGGAAAAATACACCCGTGACCACATGTCCTCACAGGAAGAGCCAACTGTACTCAATTGAAATACCAGACGAGGGTATAGTCATAGAAGAGGGGGAGGATGAAGAAGAGTCAGTAGAAGAAGGAGAGGAACCCCAAAGCATGGCTCTCATCTCTGCATGTGCTCTAGGTGGAATTAAAAACTTTCAGACAATGAGGGTCACTGCCAGGGCAAAGAAGCATGTGCTGCACATCCTAGTTGACAGTGGGAGCACCCACAACTTCTTAGACAAGGAGGTGGCAGTTAAGATGGGGTTAGAACCAAGCTCTATCAACCCCATGACGATTTCTGTGGCTGATGGGAATGTTGTTACCTGCAAGGGAATGTGTAAAGGGGTCGAATGGACGCTGCAGGGTAACAAGTTCTACACAGACTTCTACTTACTCACATTGGGAGGATGTGATGCAGTCTTGGGAGTACAGTGGCTCACCACACTTGGGCCAATAGTGTGGAATTTTGGGGATTTAACCATGGAATTTACTTACAACAATCACAAGCATAGAGTGAAGGGACTAAAACCCGATAGATTGCAGTTGACTCCTACTAAAACCTTGGATAAACTGTTGACACAGGGCAATCAACTAGCAATTCTACAAGTAACATCTGTCAACGAGCCTCGAGTTGAGCAGATATATGCAGTCCATGTCCATGGTAACAACCCTACAACCCAATTGGATATGCAAGCCTTACTTAACTGTTATGTAGATGTGTTTCAAGAACCGAAGGGCCTGCCACCACACAGACATGAGCACGATCACAAAATTTCCCTCAAACATGGCACCAACCCAATTAACCTCCAGCCATATCGGTTCCCTGGAGCTCAGAAGGACATTATTGAGAAAATCACTAAGGAAATGATGAAAAATGGAGTAATACAGGACAGCAGCAGCCCCTTTGCTTCACCAGTGATGTTGGTTAAGAAGAAGGATGGTAGTTGGAGGTTATGTATAGATTATAGGGAGCTTAACAAAAACACCATCCAAGACAAATTTTCAATACCCCTTATTGAAGAATTGCTAGATGAATTACATGGAGCACACTTCTTCACTAAACTAGACCTGAGGTCGGGTTATCATCAGATAAGGATGCACACGGATGATATAAGTAAAACAGCCTTCAGGACACAGCAAGGCCACTACGAGTTCTTGGTAATGCCCTTTGGCCTCACTAATGCTCCAGCCACATTCCAGGGACTAATGAATGCTGTGTTTAAGGAGGAACTGAGGAAGTTTGTACAGGTTTTCTTCGATGATATATTAGTCTATAGTAAAAATTGGGAAGCACACCTTGAGCATGTGCAAACTGTGCTGGGAATTTTGCAGAGAAATCAGTTTTTAGTAAAGAAGAGCAAATGTGACTTTGGTGCAACAAAGCTAGAATATTTGGGCCACATCATATCCCACCAAGGAGTGCAGACCGATTCAACAAAAATTCAGGCTGTGGCAGAATGGCCAATACCAACTACTCTAAAGAAACATAGGGGATTCTTGGGATTGGCAGGATACTACAGGAGGTTCATCAAAGGGTTTGGGGAGTTAGCTAAACCACTCACGCAACTGACCAAAAAGGGGGGCTTCTCTTGTGACGAAAAAGCAACTCGATCATTTGAGCAGGTCAAGGAAGCACTCATCAATGCTCCGGTGTTGGCATTACCAAACTTTGATAAATTATTTATCATAGAAGCAGATGCTTCCCAAGAAGGAATCGAGGCAGTTCTTATGCAGGATGGTCATCCTATTGCATACATAAGTAAGGCCCTAGGACCAAAAAACCAGGCCATGTCCACCTATGACAGGGAACTACTTGCAATCCTCTTTGCTGTTACCAAATGGGCTCATTATCTAATGGTTAGACCCTTTGTGATCAGAACCGATCAGCAGAGTATTAAGTACATCCTCGAGGGGAACATGAGCACTCCCTTCCAGCGGAAATGGATTACGAAGTTACTGGGTTTTGAATTCGTGATAGAGTACAAGAAGGGCAGTCGAAACAAGGTGGCTGATGCATTATCTCGAATGCATAGCTCACAAATGTTGTTAATGGCTCTCTCAAGCATCAGCACTGATCTATTGCAGTCTATTCAAGACTCCTGGCAGCAAGATCCTACCACAACAACTATCATGTCTGACCTGGCTGGCAACCCCGACTCACACCCAGCGTATTCTTGGGAGAACAACCAGCTCAGAAGAAAGGGGAAATTGGTGATAGGGCAGGTTTCGAATCCGAGAAAGGAGATTATTAGAATGTGGCATGATACTCCTAATGGGGGACATTCAGGTTCTGAGGCTACTACAAGGAGATTACAAGCCTTGTTCTATTGGAAGGGAATGAGGAAGGATATAAAGGGATACATCAGAGCATGTCACATCTGTCAAAGGTCTAAATACGACACTGCAGCTTATCCAGGGTTATTACAACCCCTCCCCATACCGGGTACCATGTGGTCCAGCATAGCTATGGACTTTATTGAGGGCTTACCGAAATCCATGGGTAAGGAGGTAATCTTGGTGGTAACTGATCGACTCAGCAAATACGCCCATTTTATCCCACTCAGCCACCCATACAATGCCACCACATTGGCCCAAGCATTTCTGGACAATGTGCACAAGCTTCACGGCATGCCAGAAGGAATATTGGATAGGAAGATGACTAAGAGAAGGAATAAGGTTGTTACCATGATCTTGGTCAAATGGAGAGGACAATCTATTGATGATGCAATTTGGGAGGAGTATGATGAGTTCAACAGGAAATTTCCAGGACTTGATCCTTGGGGTCAAGGATCTTCTGATGGAGGGAGTACTGACACAAATCAGCTTGCCAGCTCAGCTCAAGTAAATGGTCAACTGTCTGACTCAGCCAATCCAGGAAGACAAAGTGGCAAGGCTGACACGTCAGGAAATGCAGAAAGGGGAAATCTTATCAGTAATGCAGCAGGGTACGTGTTAGAGGGAGGGAATATTATCTGAGGAAAGCTGTCATTTGTCGTATGTGGTGCAGCTGATATCTGATCATGTGCAATCATGAGTTGATGATGGAAAAAGCCGTTGTCAAAGGAAGGGAGCGTCCATTGGTCATGAATTATTGTACTTGTAGTATAAATAAGGTGTCAGCGTTAGGAAAAAGGATTATCATTGGTCATTTTGTAACTCTGCTCTTCTCAATCTTTCAGTCTTCCGTCTCTCTCTCATTTCTTCTAATGTCTGTATCCCAATCTTGTAGTTGAATCTTGTGATCAATAAACAATCTCTCGTCAATCCTTTACCGATTTCTGTTGATTAATTTGGTTCTTAACATAAAGTAGTGGGAAAATCATTACTAATAGTTGATTATCTTCAAGAAAAAAAAGTTCAGGAGTATAAAACTCATGCTGAACTTCATATGCTCTTTAGTTCCAAGATAAGGCTTTTTTTAAGGCTGAAGAAGCCCAAGATAACACTCAGGGAAAGAACATAGAAGAACAGTTGGCAGGAGGCAGGATCTTCAAAATCTCACAGAAAATCAAGCTTTCTTTAATTTGTCCTGCTATTAAATGTCACTGTTTTGAGACTAAGGCCTTTCTTTTTCATGCTCTAGAAATCTTGTGAAACAAGTTGGCAGTAGGCTTCCCGTACAAGCGAAGAAATAGTAATCTACAATTTTGAGATCCTTCTGCAGTTAACATATAGCATGCCTCCACAAAGGACTTTGCTCCATGTGGTCCTTTCACAATGACGACAGAAAAGCTCATATGAGTCATATTCCTAGCCAGAAAGAAAGGTGACAACATATTTGGGGATAGTTTGGATAGAACATGGTAGGGGTTTAGGGACATGTAACGCTTCGGCACAGAATATCTTCCTTCCACCTGTGCACTCACACCCTGTATATAATGGTAGAAATTGGAGAACCTAAAGGGATCCTGGAGCTTTTTCTATCTCAATTACAGTCTACTAAATTTCATATTATGGCTTTCACTAAAGTATGACAACTTCAAGACAGGTCAGTCCCCCTCCTCCCACCTAAAAATAGAGCATGTGACCCAAGTACCTGACATTTCTTTTCTGATTCATCCGTACGCCTCCAGAAAATTAAAGTTGTTCATTTTCCTTCTTTTGTAACCCAAGACACCAACATCACCCAAAAACCGAGCAAATTGATCCTAGCATTTAAACAGAACCGCAAAAGGCGCATATGCGCATGACGGCATAAACTCCAACGAAAAGTCGTCAATCGCAAAACATTGATATACAAATCAAGAGTACTAAACCTCAATGCAACCTAAACGCAAGCTCAAAAATTCATTTGACTAAAATTCCTTGTTCAGAGAAACCCAATGATCCATACACTCCCAGGCAAACAACCAATAATCATAATCTTCAAAACCAATCAGTATTCGACAAAAAGTAACAACGTAAAGAAGCATTTTCTTTCAGGCAAATCATCAAACAGGTTGTGGGCATGCACCAAACAAATGAGTGGGTACAAAAATGGGCAATAAAAAAGAGGAGAGAGAAAAGAGAGAGTACTCTTCTTCTTTTCGAGCCATGATAAGAGGGTCGTCGTGCTTGATGTCGTAAGGGTACCACTCAGAGACTTTGTCGCCGATGAGCTTCTTCCGCAAGACTTTGTGGGCAGATCTTTGGGATGTTGGGTTTATTACATGGCCGAATATGTGGCCCCTCGCCTCCGTCACCCCTTTCGCCACCGCTGTTGCCACCATATTCTTCAGTCCTACCACCGCCGCACTCATCGTCGCTGCCTTTTCTCTCGCCGCTCCACACTACAATTTCACCCAAGTTAAACCGGTTTTGTAAGGGGGCTACTGTTGTTTTTTTTTTCCTTACTGTTTTTGTTACTTTCTTGCTTCCTCTCTTGCCACATTTTTGAATTTTTTTTCCTCAAGAGTAAAGACGGTTTACAACTACGAATGATCGAGTTTTTCACTTTATTAAGATGAATTTAACCTCAATAGTCACACCCACGCACACATAAAGTTAGAGTCGACTTAGCTTATATGACACGGTTATATTTTATGTAAATTACTTTCTAATCATTGATACAAAAAGATCACTCTCTCAACACTTTTCTTAAACATTCATTTCAATCGTTAACCTCATTTCCAAATCCTTAGACGACATCAAAGAAAAATATAATTTCTAATCAAAATATTTATCATTTGTTATTTCTAAAAACAAAATATCATCTCGAGTTTCAAATATTCTCTTATCACAAATTCACAACCTCCTCTACCGTTAACGTATACTTTTCGTACTACGACTAAAAACAAGTGTAAAGTAGAGCATATCTTCTCAAAAGTGATACTCAGGTTACATCAGGTAGACGCTTCTTAAACGGATGAAGCTTTTGATAAGGCAGACCCATTGTAAATATCCATATACTCCCTCCGTCCCAACTCGAACGCCCCTTGCAATATTTGTAGTGGAATAAGAAAAATTGATATAGTAAGTTGAGTGGGGTAATATTAAAGGAAAAAAAAAAAAAGAATGTGAGGATTAATAAAAGTAGGAGAGATAATGTGAATAGTGATGTGATAATTTAATAAAAATAGGAGAGAGAAATACGTTGTATGTCCCAAAATAGATGGGATGTTTGAGGTGAGAGTGTGGTAATGGGGTGTTTGGTCCCAATCTTGGTAGCGAACCCCATCTTGGCCACAAACTCAACTTGCGTGATAATGGCAGCCATGAGTCGTGCAGTCCCATCAGCTTGCTTCATTGGTTTTCAATCACACCACCAACAATATTATCCTTTCAATATTATTTTGGTTTACAGCACCAAGGCAACCTCAGATTTTTGGGCATGGTTTCGACCACCCGACTTGGCTTGTTTTGACAACTAGCCTTTGCTGATTGGTTTCTCCAATTGGTTCGTTTCGACGCTACCTCTGCTGACCATCCTATTTGAAGGAAGTGTTCTACATCTACGACTAGAATTACAACTTCGGTGGGTTCGTGATACTACCGCTCCGATTGCGGGTGAGTATTGGAGGATATGTGAGATATCGAGAATATCATTAGATTAGGATAGTATAATGTTGTATTAGGAAAATATATTCTAGACTATTCTATATCCATCCTCTATCATGTGGGACGTCCCAAAATGAAATGTGAGACTTTTGAGATGGGACGGAGGGAGTATACACCAAAGTAGCGTAAAACATAATCATAACAAGTAGTTCACAACACCACCACAAGGGGAATGTCATGATCACCGGTGAGCAAAGTCTTAAAAGGTTGCTGATACCATTAACATATACTGATATACAATATCAAGTCGATGGTGTAATTTTTAACAATTGGCACAATGACAGTGCTAATACAACCAGGCCGAATCAATTACAGGGAACAGTAAACGTTTATATCTCTCCACTCTCGCTCATAGCTTGAGCCTCATTATTTAGCAGATACCAAGTTCCAGCCTCACTTCATTCTGGGAAACACTTCCTTTGATAAAGTCGAAGTACATATGTCTGACTGCGACATTAAGCTGCAGCTTCTGCAGTGGAAGAAATTTGCTGCAGGACATACACTGGATCTCCCAACTGTATAACTTTGCCGCTGCCCACAGCATAGCAGTCCTTGCAGACTAAGTTCTGCCCCATATATACCTGCATTTTGAAGTTACTCAAGTTCAGTACTGATTCAGCATAAAATCGTGCTAATCTGATTAAGTCCAATTAGTAGAGAAATCATCGTAATGAATGTCCTCACCTGTCCTTGAGGTTTCTTTTTTGGAAGCAAGATTTTGTCTGATCTGAATCCTTTCATGGTTTCTGTAGGCTCTGCACCTGCGACTGCAGTTTGCTGATTGATTGTAGGCATCTGGAACGGATGGGATCAGACAGGTTAGCAGAAGATGCAAATTTATCAGACAACCTTCACATATTATACACACTATTAAACTGTGTAAGAGTTGAGAGCAAACACACCCTTAACTAACTTGAACAAGTCCCTGTATTAATGAAAAAAGGAATATGTGCCATCATATTAATACATTCTTTCCCCTAATCTCTAAGACGAGCGAAGACCATTTCACCAGAGATTAATGCAATAATATTCATTAGACCATCAATACCATTTCAGTTAAAAGTGAAAAAAATATAAAGAGTAACCATGCTACGAAGACAAAACAGTTGTACCTTGCACCGTGAACAAAGCTTTACACCATTGAATGTTAACTTGTTAATTACGATCTCTTTCCACAGGTCTTCAGAAAATGGTTTACAACCTTCAACAAGAATGCTGTAATTTTGTACGTGAGACTAAGATGTCAAAGCAGTTTTGAGTAAATCACAATTTCAAAACAATTGAGAGATTGGACGAAAGCGAAAATTCAAAGCAAAAACATGCAGAGATATCCTGTTAAATGTAAAAGATATCATAGAGCATCAGATTACTTGAATCATACACATGATGCTGAACATATCATAATACAGAATTTTACAAGGGCAGTAAAATCAGTTACTTGGGTCTAAAACGGTCTATCGGTACTGGTTCCTTGAGCATCTTGTTCAGAGCATCCAATGATTCCTGCTTATACACAAATGAATAATTAGAGCCTTTATTAATACTTCATTCATTAAAAAGTCCACCTCAAAAGGCAAAAAACCTGGGATATCAGTAAGAAAGGATACTGATCTGAGAACATAGTTTTGTATCCACGAGCATAATCAGGATCCGTACTCCTGATTTGTGATACTGCATATCCATACAAACAACATCAGTTGGCTCAAGGCCTCAAGCCCTCAAAAACTAAGAGTCAATGGACGATATAGTAAGGCGACATTTAATATCACAATGAAAGAATACAGAAAGGCCAAAAATCCTGATTGCACTACCATAATTATTGGTAAAATTTGACCCTCAAAAACCAAAAATTTATTGGTAAAATTTAATTTAGCATTACTCGTATACTTTACTTAGTCTCCCCGAGTAGCTTAAGTTACCAAATTGCGAGCTCGTTTAGTGCCTGGGAGAATTATCCCATTCGTCAAAACGAGCTCTAGCCCGCAGGAAAATAAGTGTTTTAGCTACAAACAAGAGGTCGCAATTTAGCTCTTACATACTCGTATGTAGCTAGACAGTATATTATGTCATTCAATCACTATCAGGTACTAGTGCTCACCATGTACTTCTTACCTCTTTCACTCTTTGAAAAATAAAAAATAAAAAAATAAAATAAAAAATCCTGAGCAGTTGAGCCAGCAAAGTTTGAGAGCAATAATAAATTGTATAATAGGATTAGGAGGCAATACCTGGGTCAAAGCGGACCAACCTACTAGTTTTACCAATGTATTTTGAGAACCAGTCAGCTGCCTCAGCTCCTTCATCAAATGCAGAACCACTCCACTCCCACACAGACACATTGTCAACCATGGCGCGTGGCTTACTCAAAGCCACCTTCAATATATCCATTCCAGGAGCTCTCATCACTTAATATGAAAACATGACGTAGAGTTAAATTTGGGAATTGCACCAATATATTCACATGATAATTGCGGCAGGTGGGGACAGTGTCAAACATCTTTATAACTCATTTCACAATTCAAAGTAAATTCTAGGTGTATAGAAATAAAAAAAGTCTAGAGTACAGTCACAGGAGAATCTTGAAAATAAAAGACAATTCAAAGCTTTACCCATGTATGAGTTACTTGAAGGTTCCCAATCCTCGGAAAATGCCTCACCAGGCAGCTCAACTTCTATCAAAGCAAGCTTAGGTTCAACCCTTTGAGTATACATACGCCCATTTGCATTGACAATCATCCATTGTCGGTCCCATCGAAACCCTGCGTATCACGAGGATAATAGAAGCTGACATCCACTTGAGCTTTCGAACAAAATCAAATAACCAATATTTCTTTAGCTGGTTGTACCACTATTTCTAGTACCAGGAAAATAGAAGACCAAAAGCAAATTAGTTTCAACATGATTAAGCATGTACTCGTTTCTTCGAAGGTTCTCGTTGTAGCCAATAAATCTCCAAAATATTACTATCCAAAAGTGTTAGTTCTCTTAACTCTCAGAGGTTCGAAAGTACCACTCCCACCGATTCTTTGGAATTGGAGCAATTTGACATTGACATTATTCTTTTTTTTTTTATTACACGATGAAAAAGGAAAACTACGATCTATTATCTATTACACTCTCCCAAGGGGCCATTCTCATCAAAATACTCAGATAGGCCTTCCACTTCTCGAATCTGCACTAAATTCTTTGCCTAGCCGACATTGGTTCTTGCCGTAGTTCCCATCTCGCAAGCAACGCCATATGATCGGCTAGGGTGTTCCAAGCTCGTCCAAGACATTATTTAAATTCATACTTTGATCATTGTCTAACTCAAATTCTATAATTAAAAAATCAAAAAACATATCATATACAAGTAACGTTAAATACAAGTCTAACCATCAATTTTTTCAATTCTATATTTTAAGTTATCGATGGTCAAATTACCACCTAAGAAAGTGCATAGGCCATATAGCTGCGATTCCAAAGAGTCCTAGAGAATAACTTTTACTTCAGGTTTTCTTGACAGCCATAATCGAAGCAACCTTTATTCGTTCTTTTGCAGAATGAGTAAAAAATTTCCCTTGCTTACTCCTGTACAATCTGTTTTCCGTCATTCAAAGCCACCATAACTCCATAAGGCAGTATAACACTTGAGACTCATGGTTCAGCGAAACATATAGAAGTAGCATATGGTTCATCTTACCTTACATCTCAAGAAAGATGTTTCACTTGAGTAACAACGAGCTTTATTCAATCCAAATAACGCATTATAGCACCCTGAGACTCATGGTTCAGCGAAATTTAGCAGTACTGTATATGTTTCATCTTACGTTACATCTCAAGAGAGAAAATGTTTCACTTAAACAATTACGATCAATTTGAGTATTATGGTAGGTCACTTGGTTCAATTCTCACCACCTTCCACTGATGATAGGCCAACCTGTGAGGTCTCTTACTAAGGTTCCGGCTGTTCATATGGGATTATGGGGTCACCCAATGAGTTAAAATATCTTGATCACCCTGGCTCCATAGAGCTAAGCCCTAAGCCGGCTCTACGGGGCTTACCCATTTGGATTCTGGACATTAACTTATCTTAAAAAACAACTTATGGAGTATGCTTTTTATGCTCTTTTGTATCCAACACAACAAATCAATGGCAAAGGAAAAACATCAACACCTTTCGAGTCTTCGATATGTATAACAACAAGTTAGGGCCTGTTTGGTATCGTTTTCTGTTGTCAGTTTTCTGTTTTTTTTAAAACCAAAGTCCCGTTTTTGAAAACCAGGAAAAGTGGTTTCAGTTTTCAGTTGTCAGTTTTCATTTTCTATATGACTATTATAGAACCAAACAATTTAAAGTTAATTTTGTAACTTATTTAACTAAATTTTTTACGCAAAAAAAACCAAAAACTGAAAACGGCAGTGATACCGAACGGGCCCTTAGATTTCACAATAGAGCGGGTTGCCGAAAATTATACCATCATATTGGTTAGGGGTGAAACCTTATTTCGATTGGGGGGGGAGGCAAACCTTCCGCTCATCATCAATGTTTTTGGGGCATAAACCTAATTTCAGATAGGGGGCTTTTATATTTGTATTGGGTTCATATTTAATACTTCATCCAATTATCCGGAATCGCAATCTAAAAACATAATCAAGTAATTCTAAGTATTTTAGCCATTTGAATTTCATAACTAAGTGTGAGAGTCAAAATATTGCAATTACCAATGATCAGAGACACGCCCTTACTTGTTCTTCTCAGATGAACATGAAAGCAAAAGTCATGTTTAAAGCTTCAAAGTTACACCAGAATCAATCAATTGTGTTTAAGTGCAAAGAAAACAGAGGATGGTGCCATTTTTACATATTGAGTAAGCAGGCAAAAGTAAGGAAAGGGAAAGACATACCAGTGGAGGTGATAGGAGCTTGAGGGACACAAATTCCACGACATGATTTGATTGGATACACCATGATCGATTTTACTCGAGCACTAACTTCACTCATTTTTCTTTTATTTTTTGCTTCTGCTCAGATGAGAAAACACTGCCTTGCCCACTTCCCTCTCCTGGATTTCATCAACCAAGCTGATAATTTACTTCACAGATAGTCCATTTGGAGACTAGGCAGAGTGTTTTCTCCCCGTGCAGCAAACGCATGGAATCTTCTTTGATTTGGTGACAATATACGTCATCGTAGGCCCGCCAAAAACGAGGAGTGAGAAAAATAGCCGCTATTGGACTTCCGAGTCCAATAGCTGGGCAAAATGGTCATTTACATATCATCCCAAAACCCCCCAAATTCCAACCACCGCGAACAACCCTCATCCACCCCTATAACCGCCATACACCAACCCAAACCAACCACTACCCCCCTCTGCTGACACCACCACCACCACCTCTTCACCGGAATCCTACAAAGACGATCATAATAGCGCCACCCAATGCCGGTGCCCCACCCACCCGCCATGTCCTAACCAACGAAACTTACAACCCATTTAAATCTCTCATCTTCTCTCTCTCTCATCTCAAATCCAAATTTTTACTTACCACAATTACATTAACTTAAATCCCAATTTCTTATCAACATCAAATATAATATCGATAAAATACAAGGATGAAGTGGTGAAAGTATTCAAATGGTTTATAAGAATTGGGGAATGGTATTTGAGAATTTTAAATGGTATACGAGAATTGGGTTTGGTATATGAGAAGTTAAAAGGACATTTTGGTGTTTATTTGTGAACTCTGGTAATCGCCGGAAGTGGTGTGGAGTTGATGAGGGGGCAGTTGGGTTGTTTAGGGTGATGAGGCATTATGTTTTGGATGGTGGGCTTGTGGGCAATTGGGTGGTGGGGGTTGTTGTGCAATTGTGTCGACCATATATGGTACGCAAATTTACTTGAAATGGTATATTGAAATGTTGGAATAGTATATACCATTTTAAAATGGTATATGAAAATTTCAGGATGGTGGACTGGTCGCCGGTGCTGTGTATGTGTTAAGTGTCGCCGGTATTGTATGCCGAGAATGGTGCATGAGGGTGGTCTCCAGTCTACCCTCGCACCGGCCGGCGAGATCAAACGACACCCTAAGTAGAGCAGGGTGTTTGAAAGGGTGTGGTCAACCCGTTTGGGTGCGTGTGGTATTGTGAAGGTGGCCGGAAAAAGGGTTTAGCGCCCCCACTTTCCGGTGTGGGGCCCTAAACCCTTTTTCCGGGTGTGAGGGGAAGGTGGTTGTGGTGGCGCTAGGCTGGGGGGGTGGGTTGGATATGCATGTCGGGGTGGGGGAGTTTGAGGAGAGAGAGTGGATGGAGTTGATTGGGGAGGGAGTTATTTTGTTCTTTAGTGCGGCTATTGGACTCAGGAGTCCAATAACCGCTATGTGTTAGTAATTCCTCGTCAAAAACTTATCCAACTTAAAGTTAACGAAATTCGACCTAGAAATAATTCAATTTACTAATGAGTAATGACGTTGTATTAGACTCGATAAGTCAAGTTGTAGTTGTTTACTTAGTCAAATACCACCCAATTTTCATCTCTATTGGCTCGTTTGGATTGTGTGGTGGGAATTGAGGGATTAGAGGGTGGGATAAAAGTGAGAATTGATTAGAGAATTAAGTGAGATAGTAGAATTCTCTTGTTTGGATTGAGAATAGGCGGGATGAGAATGGGGATATGCATAAACTTTAAAAAAATACCCCCATCTAAATATTAATAAAACTTTATATAATTTTTTAAGGGGGCATTTTAGTCTTTTTATCTAATTAATGGATTCTCAAGTCTAATACCTACCCCCCACGTATTAGATTGGAGGGATAAGAAATCTCTCTCATCCAATTCCCACTCCTTATTCCCATTTACCAAACATGGGATTTTGAGTTTTTGGGAATAATAATCCCATCCCACATTCTATTCCCTCATTCCAATCAACTCCTATGTGGAGTATCTCGAATACTCGATTAATGTTCTCCATTGTGAATGGAAATCCACTATTGTATGGTAAAGGCTAGTGACCATTTAAAAAAAAAAAAGAACTTTATCTTGGTCACATATGGGTAGAGTTAGCAGACATGACCTCAAAGAACCCGAAATATATGATTTACCGTAGCAGACTCAACCCGAGGAGATGAGCTTTGTAACCAACAAGACTCAAGTTTAACCGAAACTCTATCTCAACCCTTTCCGGATTGAACCCAATCCAATACAGCCCCACTTATGACTGAACAGATCACAAAAGATGTATGAAATCACCAAGAATCCAAAATATTTGGTTTTAAAACTACTCAAAATTAATGGAAACAAAATTTGGCGATGTTAGTGAAGTTTTTGATAAAATAAGACATGTTAACAACCCCAACATAATATATGTGAACCGACACAAACTTGATCTAACCTGAGTAAAATCCGATAATAGCAGGACTTAGAAGAAATCCAGTAGCATTAAAGCTAACCCGATATGGGATTGAACTAGCTTGAGATTTATATGGCTCCTCCTATCCGATTGACAACCCTAGATACGATTTTTAGTTTGAAGTATTGTTGATATTGTTCACCTTGGTTGCATTTAAGTTGAATGAATTATTGACCATGTCATTAAACAGCCAGTGTCACTCTATTCGAAACACACTCGACACGATAAGAAATTGACTGCAAGAACTTAATCGAATAGCGACCTAAATTGAAACTTTCTAGTCCAAATAGGTCATGTACTAATCTCGTCTCAAAAAGATCATTTATTCATCCTAACCCGATAAGACCCAAATTCAAAATAATCCAATCGGCTTTTACCTGATTCGAATCGGACCCTTCGATTGCTAAGTTAACTCTAGTCTAGTCTCTATGACCAAGCATCCGGCTGACGGAATGACAATACCATATCATCGTTTTTGTCTTTTGGTTTCCATTTCAACCCATAGGAGAAGTTTTGGAGGAAGGACAGGATAATGTTGAGCCGAGAGCAGAGAAACTAAAAACCGGCTTATTCATCACTCTTCCACTCCACTACCATGGCCTCATACACTCTTTTTCGCCATTCTTTTCATTGCTGTCCATCCAATATTCAGGTAATCTCTCTCTTTCTCTCTCAGCACCTTCGTTGTAAAATGTATGTCTTCTAATTTGAAAATGAAATGCAGTTATACACCTTCAACAATGGCCTCCCACCAACAAGAAAAACGCAAAATTCAACAGTTGGTAGCACTTTTAAACCCATCAAAGCTGTGCTTGATACGACATCGTTTCCGCTATTTCAACCTCCTCAAATTCTTGAAACTTCTTCTTCCGAGGTTACCCATCTTTTCAATTATGATGAAGCTGCATGTCTCATCTCTAAATGTATTAGCCGTTGTTCCTTTATTTCACCCTTTTGAATTTGTGGGGTTTGTGTAGATGGAGCTAGCCGACCCGGATTTTTACAAGATAGGGTATGTTCGAAGTTTTAGAGCCTATGGTGTGGAATTCAGAGAAGGGCCTAATGGGTTTGGTGTCTTTGCTTCTAAAGATGTTGAGCCCCTTCGCCGCGCCCGGGTGAGATTTTTCTATATTTTTAGTGAGCCTTTCTAGTTGCTTGTTCAGTTGTCATCTTGCAATTTTCTTTTAGTTCTGGAGTTCTGCATCAAGTGATGGGTACCACTGCTTAGTAATATCGCCCTTTGTGGTATTCTTTAACATGCGTACAAAGGAAGTTTGGGCTGTAGATTAGTGTCGTTTCGTGGAGGTAATTCGAAACTACTTGTTTTTGTCTCTTGTTGAGTAAGAAGGCTAGAGACATTCATCTGATCAATTCTCCGAGGATGTTGTACATTATAATAATAGGATTGAAAAACTTTTATTTGGAAGTCAATGTTACAATTTTGAGACCTCAGACTACATTTTGGCGAGGAACTAGTTAGAACTACCGCAAAATTGTGTGTGTTTGCAGTCAAATTGGTGTTTGCTATGGCTTTTGAGAGAAAGAAATGGTGGCATTGAGAATTTTTCAATGTAATTGGAACGAGTTGGGAAATATTAACAAAAGGACAAATTCTAAAGTAGTAGTTGTGGCTGGAGTTTGGTTTAGACTTTGGAAACATCTTAAAACTGGAAATTGTAGAAGTACTCTGTGTTGTTTCTAGATAAGAGGGTATAAACATTGCCGCATGTGAAACTTCAAATTTACTAGTATAAACTATAAAGTGGTCCACCTGGCATTTAGAGAACATAACCAAATCCAATTTCTAAAACAAGGAGCAATGTATTTGTCCAACCCATGAATGTACAATATATACAATCTGCGCTTGACCTTCTACCTATTCACAGATGATCATGGAGATACCGCTGGAGCTGATGTTAACAATTAGCAAGAAGCTTCCATGGATGTTCTTTCCAGATATAGTACCAGTTGGCCATCCCATTTTTGATATCATAAATTCTACTAATCCAGAGGTAATTTTAGGTGACACCCTAGCTCATATTTATCCTATGCATCAACTTGATATTAATGTGACTGTCCTCTCACATGAACGTATCTGTGTGACTGTTTGTAAGCATTAGACTATCCTTCTGCAATCTAAATAGAAATGATTTGACAATATATTTGAGTCCTGATCTAGTGCTTTCACCGGATGTTCAAATTTCTCTTGGATTGTGCTAAATTGTTGAGTTTTTTTTCTTTTTTTGTTTTGTTTTTCATGACAGACAGATTGGGACTTGAGATTTGCATGCCTACTATTGTATGCTTTTGATCAGGAGGATAACTTCTGGCAGTTATACGGCGATTTCTTACCAAGTGCTGATGAATGCACTAGCTTACTTCTGGCAACAGAGGTATGATTAGTACTTATGACACATTTTTTACTTATGTGATTTACTTTACCGATTTGCATTGCAATTTGTAATCATCTACTAAGGGCGCAAGTACTAGGGCTTGTTTGGTTACAAGGGTGGGCCCAAAAATGGAGGTTTTAGAGGGGAGAGGGGTTGGGTGTAATCCTCATTACAATGGAATGAGATCTCCATTGATATCAAGGTAATCACATTGCTAACTAAAACCATATTTTTGATTGTCATTACATCATTGGATGTAATCAATTACTTTCGCGCCCCTGCAAGGCCTCTTTCTCCCTCACAATTCTCACATTTGAATTTCATCCCTTACATTGTAACGCTTGTCAATTCCAACCAAACGTAACCTTATAGTAAAACTTTGTCTGGCTTAAACACTAATCGATAGATAGGGCAACAATGATTTGAGTGAAAACGGTGAAGAACATTCTTGCCTGGGGAGGCAATCTCCAAACTATGTCAATATTTCTTCTTTATGTAGAATATATATTAAGGAGCTTGTGATATGTTCATATGAGTTTCTTCCCTTACCTTAGTCACAATGCCTTCCTCTTCTTTAAAGCCCAACAGGAGGATTATGGGCCTAGACTGCTGCTTTCCATCTTCTTGGTTGTGCTGAACCGGATAGTTGAGTCGGCAATGTTTTATGTAAGATTGCTCACAGATTGGGAAGAATTATGGGATATTTGCCCTCTTTGTTTCTTTGACTACCTTGCTAGGTTATGGTGGGTTGTAATGAACATGTGTGAAGTGAAGTTTAAGTGAAGGAAAGTCCATGCTACCTCAATGCCTCCATTCATTATGACTTTATGAGAGATATCATATCATAATTAAGCTACAATAGTGTTCCCTGAATCTGTTTGTGATACGAGTACGTAGCGGATTAAAAATGGATTATAGGTCAGATTGGTATTCTGTACTACCGTGGGACTATTTTTGGGTTTTTGGGGTTTATTTGTGAACAAAAATAAACTAAGAAACAAAATAACAAAGGATATGACCCGAAGGCCTATGATCAAAACTAGACGCCGGTATAAGTAATGATCCACTACTCACTAATAACGCGATTAGCAAATAATGTCGAACTAAGAATAATACTACTTAGCTCAATTTGTGTTCAAAGCCTGAACCCATTGATAGAAACTCTCTTTCGACTCTTTGATATTAATTCTCAAACTCTGTGTGAAAAACAATACAAAGGGGTGCTATTTATAATAGCCTAGACTCTTAGAAGAAAACACAATAAGGAAATAAGATACGGAAACATGACTTCCAATATCCATTCCTATATTATAAGGAAACTTATTCATTGCCGAAAATAAAGACACTTAACTAAACTAGACTCAAGAAATTAGGAAGTAACACCATTTAGCTTTTCCTAAAATCCACTTCCAATCACAAAGAGACCTATCTCTAATTTTGGCAGTTTTCCCTACTTGATATCGTATCAGTTTCTCTTACGAAACTAACCATAAGATAAAATGATACAAGATATAGCCTTAGAGAACCCTGTCAATGCAGTGGGCAAATCAATTTAAGTCTCTCAAACTCATGGCCATCTAGATGGAGATTATGGAGTAATGTACATCTACAAAAGATTGTGAGGAAATTGCTGTAATTTAGGAAAGAATGTCGTTAAAATGTGATAGTTTGACAAACTAAGAGCTTAGATTCTACTTTGATCAATATCCCAAGTTCAGTTGTGAAGGTTGTATTCAGCTCTCTTGATTGTGGCCCCAGGATCCATGCAGACTTTGCTGAATACTGTTTAATACCACAGGAAAGACAATAGCCTCGAGAGCAGCCCTGGCTACATTATTAGGAAATATTCTCACGACACAGGCTGAAATTCCTTTTCAAGGGCTTCTTACAGAAACTAATTCTGCTGTCCTTCAAAAGCTCACAAAGAATTTAAAGTAGGTGTCTTCTGGGGATAAACTTTCAAACAATGATTAACTAACAGCGGCCCATGTGAAAACTATCAACTGCTAGTGTGTTTTCTTTAAATCCAAGCACAAGAAGAAACCTATTGCTAGGGGTGGTATTGGGAAACCAAAACAATGTTACTCTATCTGGTTTCATTCATCTTCTGTGGCGACTGGTATAGAATTCTATTTGAGATCTGCATCAAACAATCTGCTTTGGGTGTGCCTTTCATTTAAATTGGCTCATCGTACGTTTGATGATATTGTTTGTATTCGTCAAAAGTTCAAATTGCTTTCTGAAGCTGTTTATTTGGCGTCATGTGCTGCATTGTCATCGACACTCCGACTCTTGATTTTCTTCTTTTTGTAGATAAGTCACTGCTATCGATGATCATTTGATACTTTAGCCATTCAGCTTGCTTTGTACATGGGTGTCATCCCCTTGGTGTCTTTTTGTACATCGAAGTCAGTCCCTTGGTGTCCTTTAAATAGTATCCTCTATTACTTATAAGTAGTATAAAAACCACTTGTCAGCATAAGCCATTTGTTCCACAATGTGGAAATCTTTGCAAACTCTCTTGCAGCATTCTATAGATCATAATTGATAATTGTTATTTAAGCTATATAATGATAATGGTAAATGATAAAATTATCTGGACATAGAGTTTGTTGGTTTTTGAAATGTAGCATTATGATCTACTACTATTTAGAAGCAGCTTGTCCTTGGCATGAAACCCTGAGTGACAGGTTTTGAGAAAATCATAGAAAATTTGTTATGCACTAATGAGTCTGAGCTTAGGTTATGCTACTGTTGATCAGTCTGGGGGCTTCCAAGCCAAATCCGACAGGGTGTTTCAGTGTCTTTATGTTGCTGTCTTATCTACTCCTCCGTTTGGCTCTAAACTTCCCACTTCCCATTTTTAAATGTTCAAAATTAAACTTCCTACTTGGAATCTTTCCTTATTTGTAAAGATATATACCAAAATGCCGCTACGTTATTAAGGTGTTGGTTGAGAATGCAACTTGACACACTGGGGCCGAGAGCAGCCAGAAGCAACTACTATATTGTAATTTTACACCAAGTGGGCCTAAAAGCTCATTCTTTATTCTATTTTTCTTAAAAAATGTGTAACGGCCCTACGCATTTTATAGCTGAAAGGAGGGAGTATATTGTAAAATCTGCAGTTTTGGCCTATTGGCTTGTGGAAGTAATCTTGGAATTGAACTGGCTGTCTGGCTGTATATGTTTATGTTCTAATGAATGACCATATTTATCTGCCTACCAATTGTCACAGGAAGATCTACAGGAGTTGCAGGATCAAAGTCTTCAATTGTCGATGAGAGAACAACAACACCGCGCTCTAGAATTCTGGGAAAAGAACTGGGTACTTCGGCTCTCTCCCTTCCAAGTTTTATGGTAAAAGTTATAAAGCTATTTATTGTTACTTAGGTATTTTTTCTCTTTCCTGATAAATTCTCGTTTATCAGCACTCTGCTGCGCCGCTTAAAATAAAGCGTTTGGCTCGTGATCCTGAAAGATTTATGTGGGCTGTTGGTATTGCACAGACGCGATGCATAAACATGCAGCTAAGGATTGGTGCGTTAGTTCAAGATGCAAACATGTTGGTTCCTTATGCTGGTGAGTTTACCACAATGAGTAACTGGTATTGTTCTCGGGTTCAAAATAAATGTTGCAAAGAATACATACTGTTGAGACAAGTGAGGTCTTAAGCCATGTTGAGCTGGGGTAAAGGTTATCATCGATTTAAATATCTTCTAGTTTGTTGTTAATGTCAGACAGAGGAATTATTTCTTACTTGCTCTAAGAGAAAGTTTAAAACTCTATGGATGCAAGTTCAACCGTAGGTAATTTTTGTTTTGAAGACATTCTGATTATGATGCCTTACTCGACGTTGTATTTTAGCCCCTGATTTGTCTACCTTTGGCATGACACAACTTCACTTACCTTTTAAGCATGAATTGTTGTCCATGTTGCATAATGTTTAATTCCCTAACTACCTCTAATTTCAGGCCTCCAGACGTACTCATAACCACCTTATAATATTTTTTTTTTAACAACCACCTTATACCATTACTTACACTATGGTTTTCACACCTCACCCTCTTTTGCCGCCACACAACCACCACCTGCCACCTCCTACCAACACCTTATCTCATCCAAATTCGACACTTTATTTTTTAATTTTTTTTTTAACTTAAACACCTTATAAACCCATTCTTGTTTTTTTTTCACCCATTTCTCCCCAGCTCGCATCCCTCTCATCCGTTCTGCTCTACTCACTTCTCTCTGTAAATGTCTGTTGGCTTTTGTCGGTCTTCAATCTCTTCCTCTACGACATTGCTTTTCACATCAAACTCCGTACAACTAAGCCTTTCTTAGGGCAAAGGAATAGATAGCTTACTGAATAACCACAAAGTTTATGGTCTCCCGCAACTCAATATAAAAAATAAAAGGCATAAGAATAATAATGATGAAAATGCAGTAGTACTAAGTCCAATCTAAGCATTGGATCTATTAAATTAAGGTCTACGAGGCATTCATGAGGTCGATACTCAAATTGTGGTGTAGTTGATTCAGTTCTTCGTATAGCTTGTCTGCTTTCCTTTTCTCTGTCTTGGGTTACATAGATCAGATTCATGTACAGGTTTATTCTTTTTTCTTTGTAGAATTGCAGGTGCAGTCACTGTGAAATAATGAATGACTGATTAATATATTATCCAGATTTGTATGCATGCTTGAACCATGAATTCATGATATATTAACCAGAAACTAGAATGTAGGTGGGTATTTGATTGGGGCTAAAGAAGTACAGAAAGTCAAAATCGAGTAAAATCTCTAATTTTAGGCTAATTAGATTTGTTTAGGGGTTTAAAAAGTTATTCTAATGTAAAACCAGAGGGGAGAGTGTTGAATTTGGCTGAGATCAAGGTTTAGAGGTGGTAGGAGGTGGTGGCTGGTGGTTGTGTGGCGGCAAAAGAGGGTAAGGTGTAAAAACCATAGAAGAAGTATGATATAAGGTGGTTGTTAACAATCTTTTTTTTTTATAAGATGGTTGTTTGCAGAAGTTGGATGTTGTGAGACAAATGCCAGGCCACGTCAGCTTTGACACGTCAACCCTATCAGTTAAAACTTCGAAGTTTGTTGGAGTAACAATTTTCGGTTAGGAACCTAAGTTGGGATAGTCAGTTAGTCAGTTAGGGTAAGATAACAGCTTTTCTAGTATAAATAGTTAGATTGCAAGTCATTATCATATCTCTGATCATAATTGTAATCTCTGAGAATTACTCTGATTCTCTCTCCTCTGTATTCTTTTCATTTTAATCGCAAGTAAAACAACCTTTCAATCATCTTCCTAAATCTGGTAATCCTAAGCTGTTCATTACCCTTGGTATCAGAGATTCCTTCCTGGGATACTCTGGATCACCATTGATCATTAATTCCGCAAAATCAAACCCACTTATTTGGGTTCTTCACACATTTCCACAAAATCTTTCTGTTTTTTACAAGATTACCCAGAAATTCAATCAAATACTATGGTAACTTCGAGAAGTAACAAGAACTCAGAAAATTCAATGGATGTGGTTTTAAAGAGTGAGGGAGAAGGTTTGATTAGTGTTCAGGCGACTGTAGATGATGTTGTACAAAGGATTCAGCAGGACAAAACTGAGACACAGGCTGCAGCGGTATTGCAGCAGTGTATTGCAGCAGTGCACATTGGAGCCGTACCCATAAATGTAAGGCACAACTGCATTGTATTGAAGTAGTCGCATTGCTGGATGAAGGTGGAGATAGTGACAGTAATTTCCAAATTTCTGATAATGTAGATGATCTTGTCAAAAGTAGCTTGTGACATTAGAAATACCACCCTTTATCTCTCTCAATGAGTGTCATAGGCAAGGTTAGGGTAACCCATTCAGTATCCTAATTGACTCTGGAAGCACCCACAACTTCCTGGATGTGAACACTGCAAAGAAGTTTGGGTGTAAAATAAAAAAAACTCTGTCCTATGGCTATATCTGGGGCAAATGGTGACGTACTGACAACCACAACAATGGCATAAAGTATAGTACTTGTTGGGGAGTGAATTTTCAAAACTGGATCCATCCTGCCGAAAGCTGGACCCTGCAGTTACGGTTTCCACATAGGAAGACCCTAGATCGTTTGAATGAGATAACAACGGGTTTTACTATTAATTCTCCATCAATTATGAAGATTATAACAGCAATAATGAAGATATTTTACAATTAAAGGAGGCTATTGAATATGAACATTATGAAGAAGATAATTTCTGCAATAATGAGGTTCAAGCTACATTTAAGGAGGATGAATGCTTGATCCAGACGTGAATTAATTACTAGCAATGGAGCAACTATAAAAGGAGATTCCAAGACAAAGGAGGATCATCTTCAACACCCATAATCATATTCATACACTTATATTCGAAATCCTATACACCTACTCTTGTATTCCTAGTCTAGGGTCCTAAGAAGTAATTGTACGCTACATACAACACATCTAGTGAAATACTTGGTGGGACAAAGTCATCCCCTGGTGGGTTTTCCCTTATTCACAAGGGTTTTCCACCTACAAAAATCTCATGTTTTGTTTGATCATTATGTCTTCATGTTCCTAGTATTTTACACGTTCTCTATGCTGTATCGAGTATCTAGTGGTTTATCAACTTATCCAGGATCGAGATGTTTTCTGCATTGAACCTCCCGAAATAGTCCTTTGCTGGCTTTTATTACATCACATGGGTCTTTATTAAGGTACACTGACTTAAGGGTTATGACCCAATACCAAAGTGGTACCAACAATAGGTGGTAAATATTATCAAGAGAGGAAAATAGGAAGTGGCATTCTTATAACCAAAATGTGGGACTTCTCAGATCTTGGGAGTGTCCATGGTGGGGGGAAGGTGGATGTGGAGGTCGGATGCCTTCAGCGTTTGAAGTGGTGAAGATGGTGGTGGAGTGGTGGTTGTAGCGGTGAGCGGAGTTGTAGGGGGTGAGGAGAGATACCGGTGGAGGCGGGTGTGGGTTATTATGCGAGCTGATTTGTGTTGTTAAATAAATTGGGCTAGTAGTTATTAAGTAAAGGGGATTAGTGATTGTTAAAGGAATAAGCAATAATATAAATTTTCCATTTTGGTATTAGGAAGAATAAAGAGGGATGGCTAAATAAGGAAAGCAGTAAGAATAGAAAGGTACGGAGGGGTAAGTCGTGACTTTCTTATCCCTCAAAATTTGTGAAGCTACGGACTTTGAGGCTCTATGTCCTGACTTTCTTATCCTCCAAAATTTTCATTGCCTTGAGATCAAGCTAATCTCCCAGGAAGGGTTGTACCGACATCACCATAGGTTATTTAGCGCAATATATATTATAATTCTTAAACCAGTAATCTGGGAAAGTCTATTAGTCTGTCATTTTAGTAGTTATAAGAGATGCGCATCATCTGGGATTGTTGCTGATATTTTCCTATTCATCGAAAGTGCTAGTTGAGGCTTTACAGCAATAAATATACCTCTGAACATTTCTATTACTGTCAATACAATGAGCTTTAGCACCAGCATTACCTTCTGAAGATTAAGAGGTGGCCCCTTCATTCTTCATTCTTTAACCTGGCTACTCTTGATCAATGTTAGGCCTTTTAATCCTACTCACTCTTGTCTGGGATTTTCTTTGCCATTTTTTGACTCATGGCTGTGCTTGGTCAGTAGCTCATATAAGAAGAAAATAGAAAAGCAAAAAATCAACTTGTTAGGGTAAACCGTGATTGACAGAATTGCTTCCCTTTTCTTCTGTGAATATATTGTTTTGTTGCTTTTATTATCTTATTTATTTATCCAGGTTTAAATGTGAGGTATTCTGTGCTTATATCTTGCAGACATGTTGAATCATTCTTTTCAACCAAATTGTTTCTTGCACTGGCGTTTCAAAGATAGGATGCTTGAGGTTATGATAAATCCTGGCCAAAGGATTAAGAAAGGGGAGGAGGTAAATTCTTTGTCTCATTCTGTCATCTTAGTTTCGAAGTGTCATTTCTTACTTTTTGATAGGGAGTGGTTATGGGTTTGGACTGTGTTTTAAGGTTCAGGCCTAGAGCTCACTCACTGTAAGACTGTCGTATTCCAGCTTTGTGATTAATTCTCTTGAATGTTTGTTTTTTTTTTTTTTTTGCGAAACTAGGAACTTTTATTCATCCAATAAGGGGAGAAAAAAGCGAAAACTCTTACAAAAAAAGATAATACCCCTAAAAAGGTCAAGCATTTAGGAAACTTAAAATTTGCTCATGCTCAATCTTCTTTGCGACACCCATTAATTTGATACTAACTAAGAGCTTAATGTGATTTACAATACTAAAATTCTCTTGAATGTTTAAACAAGCTGTCTTCACCTTTTAGGAGATTCATAGTTGTCATCTCTACTTTGTGTGGTACAACTTTCGCCTCTGAAATCTGTATCAGATTGCAGTCAATCCTACTCTTCCTTTTTCATCTTACAATAGATTCGAACTCCCGACAGACTCCTCACTATCTACTAATGCCTTTGGGTGCTTTTATGTTCTGTCAAAGAAGTCGGGAGAATAATTGTTTCTTCCATTTCCGCAGATGACTCTGAACTACCTGAACGGATTGGAGAATGATATGCTTGTACAGAGATATGGATTCTCTTCACATGCGGTACAGTTTGGTTCTTTAACCTACACAGATGCTTATAGTTCTTCATTAATTGGCCCGTCTAATGCAATTAGAATTGTATGGTAAGCTGTGTGTTGGTGATAGAGGGTATATGAATGATTTTGTGGAAACATTTTTTTTTTTTTTTTTTTTTTTTCAAGTTGAGCTGCTGTCCTTATTGTAAATCTGATTGCTTGCTTAAGACACTTGGTGGCCTACTTTAGATAGGCTCTGTAGAGAATTCTACAGCTACCCTAGGAATTAGGAGTACTTCTCTTCTTTTATATTTCCTAGGTTACATCAAATGAGAGAGTGACAGAATATTGGACAAACTAGAGAACTCAACAACAACAACATCAAACAAGCCTTACTCTCAAAATGATTTGGGGTCGGCTAACATGAATTGTCATATGTAACCGTCTCGTGTATGTCATATAAGTTAAAGATCATGTGAACAATTTTAAAATATTGAACCATGTTTAAAAGAAAAGAAAAACAATAAATTAATAGATATAGTTGTAAGACAAGTGAAAAAGATACGACCTTTATACAAATACATATAATAAGAAAAAAAGGTTTGAGACAAGATGAAAAAGTTTAGGAGACGAAGAAAAAATTAGAAAACCAAACAACCTAAACCAAGCAAAAGTCAAGTCCTCCACATGGACAATGTCTCTCCACACCACCCTATCCAACACCATACTCTCATCAAGCCCTAAGACACTCATATCACGTCTAATCACCCTCATCCAAGTCATCTTGGGTCTTCCAAGACTCATGACGATGTTATTAATCCCCCACTCTTCTACTCTTCTAACCAGCACATGTGTAGGCCTCCTCACGTGGCCATCCCACCTCTTAAACTAAATGTTCTTTTCCCCCAGAATATGCTGTTGCATGTTCACTGCTACAAATACAATTTGACTCACACTGTGTTAGATCAACTAACTATAATTGTAAGTTTGGCATTTGGTGTGATTCAGGGTACCATATGTCTTCTATTAGACTTAGGAATCACAAGATGTGCAAAAGTGAAACATAAAACTACTGGACAATTATTACAATTCTTCCTTCCAAAAAGAAATAAGCACCCTCCCACCCAGGTAACCTCTTAGGTCCGTCAAGTAAGACAGAATACTGGGCATTGGACTACCATTCTGTAATCCACTGTCTCCAACGTGTGACCTAGTCCAACAATCCTTAACTTACCGTGTCATCAACCTTCTCAAACTCCAGGTTGAAAATCTTACTATTGATCCCCTTCCTGCAGGCAATTTCGCAGTCTCTTTAGCAATCAAAGCTGAATCTAAATTTTAATGACCCGTAACAAAAGCCCTCTCTGAATTGCAAGGTACCTGAAAAAACATGCCCGAGTTGAACAGCATGTACCTTGGTCACAATCTGTGCGACATGTGTCAAAAGCTTGTACTTTTATTAAAATAGTGGGAATTTGATGCATTACATTGATCTCTTTTTGTGCTTCCTTATTGATTGCTCCGGTAACTTTATATGCAACTATCATTTGAAGTTCTTTTTAGATAATTAGGTAACATCTATGATTTGTCATTGGCAAAGATGTTTTTTTGTAATATGTTCAGGCCCTTGATGTGGCTGATGAGTCATGTGGTCCGTAGAGCCGAAGACTCATGTCGATCATCAGAGCTTAATGTCTTTATTTTCCTGACCATCCGTGTCATGTTTGTGTGTACTTAGTGCTGTGTGCTTCTCTCTTCAGAACCCTTGGGATGTGATCTCTTTCTCTGGTGATTCTCGTATTCACCTGGATACGTTCTTGTCTGTGTTCGAGATATCTGGTCTTCCAATGGAGTATTATCATCGCAGTAAGATATTGCTAATTTTTTTTGTGGAACTATAATGAGACTAGAATAGTACTTTGTAATGTAAATAAATTCAATACTTTTCTTTTTTTGCAGATAAGGTAGCTATAGATGAAGACAATTTTGTTGATGGAGCGGTTATTGCGGCAGCCAGAACATTGCCTACTTGGTCAGATCGAGATGTTCCCTCAATTCCAAGTGAGGAGAGAAAGGCTGCAAAGGAGTTACAGCGACAGTGCCAAGAAATGCTTTCCAAATATCCCACAACATCTAAGCAGGACCAACAAATTTTAGGTACTTTTCTACTCCCTTCATATTTATCCCTGAACAACTGTTGATAAATATATTCTCCTATCCCGAGCCTCGGAAAGAGGCAGCAAATGTGGCTTGCTGGATCATTCACCATTCGTGAATCTGATACTTGTTGCGTCATCAACTGTCTATAGACCTTGCATCAGTCGCTTCCATTTGTGAATTGTTTTAGGTCCTTTAAGTCTTTCAGACATTTTGTATATTATATTCTGGACACCATCATGTACACAAAAATAAAATAAAAATGAACAAAATTCAACCCTCGGTAATGGATGTGAACTCAACCTTCGATTCAGCGTAGATGTCTTCTGCTGTGAAGGGTTTCAATTGTTCCTGAGCTGATTATGCTGGGAATTCTTGTTCTTGAAGTCTGATTACACAAAGCTGAAGATTATCAGTATTGGATTGTCATTTCGAAACGAAATTGTATAGCAAATTAGAGAAGCAAATGTTTAGTAAAAACACAAAGCTGTAACCTAGATTTTCACGGTCGTACGCATTTTCTTCCTCGATCTATGATATTCAAAGAACTAGAAATTTCAGTAATAGGGAGTTGAAAATGGTGTGTTTTGGGGAGCTTTTAGATTGTGGGGCCACAATTCGTCTTTGGCATGGATGTATAACATAGCATCACGAACTATGCGCCAATAATTGTCAAGTCTTAATGAATGCTTCAGGGGAGATATGAACTCTCATCTCTTTTTTTTGTTTTGGTGTATGTTTTTTATTTAGTTTTGGTAAACTGATTTCATAGTTCCCGAAATCCTAGATACAACTTTTTTCGTACTTTACATGTCGAAGATCATAGGACTCGATGTTTGTCTCTGGTTTGACTTATGATAAGTAATGGCGTCATGTTATAACATAAGCTTATTTACACATTTTATTCTGTTGGTAAATATAAGATTAAGATTATGATTGGTTCATTGAAACGTACACTAAGTACACCGTATTACATGTTTTTATTTTATATTCCAACCTTTTTTTAGCGGTGTTTGGATGTCGGGTCTGGGTGTATCCTCCTGGTGTTTGTGTCCGTACTCGTGCAACCTAGGTTTGCACTGGGTTGGATTAAGGACAGGGAATTGATTTATTTAAGAGCAAGATCTCTAATACACTACTTTTGGTTATGTTTTTTTTACTGATTAATTCCCTTTACAAACCACAGGTTCTATGACGGATGCTCGAAGAACACTTGAAGTTTCAATCAAGTAAGTTCGTATGTAATTATTCTTCCTTTCAGCCCAAGGCATTTTATATCAGGTGGAAACCTACCCTTATTCCCAAAATAATTTGTGGTAGGCTAACATGAAGCGTCACCAGTAACATACTTTCGAAGGCCATAAAAGTTAGAGGTAATTACGAACAAGTTTAAGAAGTATTGTAACACTTTTATTAAGAGTTTAAAAAGCCATCGAAAGTAAAGGATAGCCAATAATCAAGAAATATGGTTATATAACAAGTGGAAAAGGTATTAAACGTCAAATTGTGTCTTCCACATGGATTATGTCTCCCCACACTACCCTATCGAACGCCGTGCTCTCTTCAAGCTCCAAGATACTCATATCACTTCTAATCACTCTCATCCAAGGTCTTCCCTGACCCCTGACGGTGTTATCACTTCCCCGCGCTTCAATTCTTCTAAACGGCGTGTCTCTAAGCCTCCTTCTCACTTGACCATTCCACATGAGTCGGTTCTCCATCACATTATCCCTAAAGTAGGTCACCACTACCTTCTCTCTAAAACTTGATTTCTTAACTGATCCTTTCTTGTATGTCCACACATCCATTGCAGCATGTGCATCTCTGCCACACTTATCTTATGAACGTGACACTGTTTCACAGCCTAACACTCGGTGCCATATAACAATGCCAGCCTAATTGTTGTACGGTAGAACATCCCTTCAACTTATAGGGCATGCCTCGATCACATAGAAACCTTGTGGCGTTCTTCTACTTCAACCAACTCGATTTGATCCTACAGGCAACATCTCCATCTAATCTCCATCCTTTTGAATAATCGATCCGAAATATCGAAAGAAATATACTTCAAATACCTTCCGATCCAGCATGATCGTCCTTGTCTCAGTGCGCGCCTAACCCCACTGAACTGACACTCCAAACACTCGGTCTTGCTTATGCTCAACCGTAACCCTCAAGACACCAAAATGCGCCTCCATAGTTCTAACCTCCTTTCAAGATCTTCCTTCTCTCCCGAGACCATTGCAAACATCATACACCATGGTATATCGTCCTGGATTGACCTCTTCAATGTGTCCATGACTATAGCAAAGAGAAAAAGACTAAGTACGGAACCTTGATGCACTCCAATCGTATTAGGGAACTCTTTTGTCTTCCCCACACTAGTCCGTACGTGAGTCGTGATAGCTCCCTCATACATGTCCTTAATGATGTTAATATACTTTTATGAAACTCCTTTCTTGGTTAGGGCGCACCTAAACACTTCTCGTGGATTTTTGTCATATTTCTCCAAATCAATGAAAACAATATGTTAGATCCTTCTTTCTATCCCAATACGTTTCCGTGTTTGGCTTGTGATATGAATTGCCTCCATAGCTGATCCTTTCGGCATGACTCGAAATTAGATCTCTGAGATTTTCGCACTTCTCCTTAACCACCAATAAGTCTTTTTTTTTTTTTTAAATGTTTTTACAAAATTCTCCCTAGTTAAATTATATTTTTTGAATTTATTATGTACCTTAAAAGCGGCAATTATCATGAATTAGCAGCATCCACACCAACTATATTTTCGCAGTGGTCAGACCATCCAAATGCATTGCTAATCATAGAGCTTCCTGATTATGTCCAATTATAGCCAGACTTGCACCTATGCTCATGGAAGGACACTGAATGTAATGCACGTGAATTCAGTAACCCAAACACTTGCACTCATATGTAGCTCATTCGTTTCTTCCTCTCTTTAATTTTTAAACATTGTGAAATTTGTGCATCTAACAAAGTGAGATGTTTATGAATCACAGGTACCGGCTGCACAGGAAGTTGTTTATAAAGAAGGTCATTGATGCATTAGAGATCTACCAAGACAAAATATTGTTGTAAGGACCGCTATAAAGTGCTAGTGGGTGCTTGCAACTAAGAGGCGTGGACTTTCTGATTTTTGCTCAACTAGTCTTAACATGGAGTAGTTTGAAGATGTTTCTTGAAGGGAAAAACATAGTGGTTAAAGTAGTGCGAAAGGACATCTATCTGAGATCGAGTGCATACAACCATGATTGTATGCTCTCCTTGGTGTTCAGTTTGGAGTACCCATCGTCATTCCAGACGAGGAAGAAAAAGAAGACTAATGTGAGAAGTCAAGGTAAACTCCCTCTAGAGAACATGCATCAAAGAGCTACAAACAATCGTGCAATAGGTTAGTGTGTCATATTATTATGTTGTTTTGCGTATCTCAACAAACATTGTGAAATTCAGTTTAGTAGGCATTCTTGTAAATGCTAGATGTTAGATGTTAGGTCACAATGTAACTTAGGACATGTAACACCCGTTCCTAGGAGCTGGGTAGAATCAGCGAAACCCTGTGTTGTGAATTATGCTCTTGAATTTCCTGCCTTCACTATTTTGTAATTATATGGATCGAGAATCTATATGATCTACATAAATTACTTTGCGATATAAGCTTAGTAGACGATGAGGAGGGATGATTATGAAGATTTTTTTTTCTTTTCCCCCCCAGCCTTTGGACCAACTTCTGAATGCGTGTTAAAAATTCAGCAGTTATTTGATCCAGAATTGTTGCCTTCCCTGTAGTGAGACGGTGAATCTCCTTTCAAACAGTAAACGTTTGGCTGATGGGCATTGAAGCATCAATCTTCGTTTGTTGTACTAAATTTGTCCTCGGGTCTTGGAAGTGTTTTTGCCAGTTTATCAGCTGCAGCATGTTTAGTGAAGCCTGGACACGGTATCTTTTTCGTTCTACCTGAATGAGTCTCTCTTCCAGTTTTCAGAAATAGCTGAAGATGGTGAAACTTTGGAGTAAGACTATAAGAGCAAGAAACAGGTGCTAAAGTTATGAGTTCCAACTCCGGCCCAAGTTTGAGAGAAAAACCATCCTTCCGTAGCATTGCAAAGCACAGAAATATTAGGGATCCCTCAATAACTTGCAACTCCTTCCTATGAGAAGCAACATTATGACATTGGTACTCCCACCTATTAGTATTAATGTCCATGACTATAGCTGAGTCCTCACATGTATTAGTTAAGTATTCGAGCAACAAAGTTCACTGAAGCTGACTCAAACAACTTAAAATGCGGTAATCTCATCATAATTCACTGGGCTGTTTTTATTTTGTATGGTTAGCAGTACAATCTGTAGAGCAAAACCTAGATGAACTATTGCTAGTATATGATCATGCTCACCACAAAGCTAACATCCATTTGTACCTCACATTAGACAACACAGGGTAAAGCTCGTATATATGTGCATGGGTGTCTACAAATGTCCAGCCTCTTTTATCACGCTTGCGCTCTTGTTGACCAGTTAGCAACATTACTATTCACAGGTTTCAGATAGTAATGAGTTCTGAAATCAATTGGCAATAAGACGCAACAAAGCTTGTACGTCGATGAAGAATCAAATGAAAAGGCATGCTGATTACTGACTAGCAGATGTAGCAGTGTCTTAGGCTTGTTACACCAAAGGTCCTTGTCGCAGGGGCTCCGCCTCTTCTCCGTTACTGGCATTCTGACCGTCAATGGGCATGTACTGGGACATGATAGCCATGATCTCAGAGTCCATGTATGACTGCAGATCAAACAGGAATATCTTAGCCTTTTTCTAACTCAAACAGTCCTGATTACCGCTGTGATAAACTGTGACAACTACACCAGTAAATTCTTATAAGATCTTACCCGGAGTCTGTATTTGTAGAAAATAAAACCAGCTAATCCTGCACCTGATACCACTGCCAGGACTGAGAGAAACACTAACCATCCGGACTTTGAGCCGGTCCTTTCTGTCCATATGAGACATTCATCATGTAAAACTGTAGAAGAGTGGATACAACATAACCGATCATTTATAAAGAATAGCATGTTTACCTATACATGTATCTTGGTCCTTCATATACAAGAGACTTCCTCCACACTTGCAATCATATCCACCCCACGTATTCCTGCAACTGCAATCAGGACACTGACAGGCAGTACCTTCCTTGCATTCATCAATATCTGGAATTTGTCGACAACATTGAATTTTTTTACTGCCAAGTCACAGGTAAAAAGATTTCAGTAGCTAAAACTTTGAACAGGATAGAGATGGCAACCTTCGCAGTTATGACCATCCCCGCTGAAGCCTTCAGGGCATTTGCAGCCTGAAAGTTCTGACACCTGCCAAAATGGAAATGTTATGTTAGAGCAACTTTTGGAACAGTTGACTCCGTAAACAGAATTGACAGCTTATAGCCTTATAGGTAAAATGAGACAGGAAAATCAAGAATCACAGAACTGAACAAGCTGAAAAAGTCTTTCCACTCCTAGTTTCCGACCAGCAACCACCATTGTCTATAATACACCTTCCAGGTCCCTGAGCTGCAAAGAGATAATTTTGAAAGAATTAGAACTCGTAGAAGGTCAATGTGGTAGATATCCAGAATATGGAGGAGGAGCATTTCAGGAGTGGGACACACAGAAAGTACCTTTACACGACGTATAACCATCTCCCTGATACTGAACACCGTTCACAAGAGGACACTCGCAAACTCTTCCACGGAACGTGTCCTGAACAGTGATAAAAAAAATAAGTCTAAACTAAATTTAAGGATCTTTAAAATACCTTACATCTAAATGAAGCTTATTATAGATACAGAAAACTGAGCAGAAGACAGGGACATGCCTTGCAAGCAGTAGTATTGGCATGTTGGTCCTCCCAGCAGCCACCATTGTTTTCAAGACACTCATCAGTCTCGATACCTACAGTTTAATTTTAAGGCAACAGAGAGAACTATTTTACTCCACAAACACATCTGTTTGAATGTTGCCTTACTTCAGGATAAAAATAAGAAGCAAGTGCACAAACCTCGACTCAAACAGATTGCGGGTTCAGTTTTCTCCTCAAAGCCAGCGCAAATGGCCTTCAGTACTGCTGTTCTTTCAAGTTTGCCTATCAAAATGATAAAAAATAAAAAAATATTGAAATTTCAAGTGATTTAAAAACTTACTACTGATACTGAAATCCAATGTTATGTATTCTTCGAAGCACGGAATCAAGAGATGAACATATTATCCATTGCATATAGTTTGCTCAGACAAACCTCTGTACTGAACTTCATTGATGACCAATGTGGGCAAAATAGTAACATCGCCACGGGATCCTTGTCCAACCTGCATATTGCAAACCAGAAACGCCTATCAGTCTCAATACTAAAATGAAGTGAACACTACTCTTCATCTTGCATAATTCCTTCATAATTTAATGGACAAGAGACCTGCTTGTCTTGTTCGTTTTTAAGAACTTCATTCTCCACATCAGCATCTGGGTCTCCTATGCACTTTTTAATTTTATCAGCTGGAAGATCTGTTGCACAGAAAAGCAAATTTTGATCAAAAAGCCTTAGACCGGCATGACGCGAAAAACATGACAAGTGTATTGTAAGACTTACTTAGCGACTTCAAAACATCATCAGCACAAGTTTTACTGTATTTCTTCTCCTTCATAGAACATCTGATATGAAAATCAGTAACATAGTCCCACCAAACCCATGACCTATTCTCTTCTTTTGCAACCTTATGTACACAAAGCTGCCTCAAGTTTTCAAGCACGACATCTTTCCCGTCATATCCCTCCCCGAAATCCTGTTCAGGATCAGGAGCACAATACCGCCCTCGGTTAATGCACTGGGACTTGCACTGGCTGCTTAAAAGGAATGCCTCAGGGCAATACCAAGTGATGTAGTGTGGAGCAAATAAAGTGTAGCCACCCTTCTCAAGAATCTGTGCATGGCCTTTAAATTCCTTGATAAATTCTATTTGCTCATCACAGCGAGTTCCACATTCGTCATTTCCATTGGTCCATAACTCATATTCCACCCTTCCATCAGGGTTGGGCATTGACTCTGACCAGTCTAGTTTTATCACTACTTCATCACCATTCTTCAAGGCATCTTTTAGGCTATCACCAAAGCTTCGCTCTATAAGAACCGATGGAATTTCCAATTTTTCTATGAACCCATCTGCATCACTGCTCTCTTCAGGTGAATCCATTGTTATCAAAGGCTCATCTATGCTATCTGCTACTAATACAGCCGCTGCACCCCCCTGTTGCGCATTCCATGATTTCAGTGCAAAGTAGCACTCTGTTCATAAAGAATAAAATTTATAAATCAATGACCACTCGTTTCTTCAAAGCATTATATGTATGATGTTCCAATACAATGGTTCAGATTTAGAAATAAAAAAATGTAATAGTCCAATCCAAATCTCATCTGCTCATTTCTACTAGATTTTGGCCATTTTCTTCAAAGTTCAGGGCATTACATTAATATATCTCCATATCCGATAAGTTATTTAAGTGCTCAGTCTGTATAATGTACAATTGATCAAGACCAATAGGTATTCCTCTCTCTGTTGGTTTGGATTATCGAGTTCGGACTCTCCCATACTTAAACCAAATGTTAACATTCAAAACAAACGGAAAGAGTCCATGCAATACTTACACGGTTGTTAGACTTGTTGAAAAGAAAAAAAGATACTCCCATAATTTTATTAAGACAACACATATATGATCTCAACAATAAGAAAGTACAATGCTTATACCATCTCCCGGGAGCACAAGGAGCACGGTAGTCCTTCTCACAATAGAGAAGTAGGCACGACACTTAAAAATTACTATTTTTTATTTTTATTTAATGGGCTCACCCCTTTATTGTAAATGGGAGCACCATGATCTTTGTGCTTTCGGAACCATGATATAATTTACCAAGAAAGTAAAGAGTACAAAAAATGTCAACATCCCTGGTTGTTGGGTAGGTAGCCAAGTCCGTCTCTTTATTGTTCAAAGGCAAGCGTTATCTTAGGTGTGAAGATAAAACAATGTAAAACAATCACATCATGCCAATATTCCTAGATTATAAGTGTTCTCCTACATTACTAGTATTCCCTAAGTTTCCATAAACACATGGAAGAGCAATTACAATGCAACCACCAAAAAGATACTAAAGAAGTGAAAGTAAAGTTTATTTCTCCAGCAAAGAATTCACTAACTCAGCTACCATTGACGAACAATCGTTAGTTAATTTACTCGATTTCATGTCGAACATTCCAACTAATCTTCACAGTTGGTAGCGGAATCAATACGAAGTAACTTATTTAAGGTTGGATCTTACGATTTACGTAATCTGAAAGGGAAAAAGAATGCTGAAAAGGAAAAGGAAACAAACAGTGCAAGCGACAATGTAACAGTTACAGCTAACATAACATGCTCACGACACTAAGAATGCAACCCGAGCCAATTATAATCGTGCATGTTCCGATCGTGCAACTAAACCAATTGAAAATACTACATGATAATTATATTATTTCTGTTTGACTTGGTAATTCAGTGAACATGTCAATTTTTTAAAGAGTTGAATTTTAATTTGGTGGTAATCTTGATGGGTTCATTGATAGGTATCCTATCGCTTTCAACATCTTATTCTGTCAAATCTTGCTTACAATGAGACTATTGGTATTCTAAGTAATTCCAGACAGCGATGGAGAAGACCGGGTAAATGAACATATAGGAGTAGCATCTATCTCTCATAAGCCAACACAAAACTTCCGTATTGTAGTACTCCCTCCATTTCTTTCGTTCTTAACGTTTAGTTTGAAATTATCCTCTTACAAATTTAAATCAAACGTAAAGAACTAAACAAAGTGGTGGAAGTATTAACTTGCCCTTGTACAATCGAGGCCTTGGTCTATAGTTTAAGACTTGCACAACAAAATATTACACTAGTGACTTAGTGACTAACGGGTGGTGCACGTACATGTTGGTTACTACCGTCTTACACATTTTAGTACTATTCCATATATTGAGGAGCTCGTATTTAGATTGATCAGTACAATCAAATGACACAAATTAAAGACGAAATACTAAAGAATACATGTATTCAATGAAGTTGAAAAAAGGAAAGGCGATAGAAGTTACTATATCCATGTCATTTATTTAAATTATTTACGTTTGATTTAAATATCGAGAAAAACTTAATCAATAAATAATTGGAGAGAGAGGGGTAGTAGAAGAAGATCAGAGCACGAACCTCCACGGTCAACGAGGAGAATAGTAGGGCGAGAGGTAAGAGACTTGAAAGGCTTATCACCATCAAAAGCGTTGCATGCATCAGCACCCTTGGCAGGATAAACAACAGCACCCACCATGGATCCTCCGTATTGCGGGACCCCGAAATTCGCAATGGAGCCATCGTGTTTCGACTTCATCGTATACGGTTGCAACACCGTTATGCCATTCTTCTCCACGATAAACCTCCCATTTACAGATGCCACTGTTGCCATTATTATTAACATCAATAAGTTTTTCATTTTCCCCTGAAAATCCATTTCTTGGTCCTTTCCTCTGTTTTTTCCCTTTGTTTTGGGCGTTGGAAATATTGTTTTTGGGTTTGAAATTGATAGTATTTAACAAGTGGGATGGGGAGAAGTGGTAATAGAATTAGCATACCAGGTGTCCCAGTAAATTTATAGGCTTGGGGAGTTATTAATACTACTACCAGAATGAGTTTGGAGCAAATGACAAGTTAAGAAGACTTCATTGGTTTACTTTGTGTTTCCATTCTTTTTATATTCACCATGTTGGTGAGAGCAAACTCGAAGACTCGTAATTTGCAAGTTGCAAGTCAAACGAGTGAGTACCAAATGTAATGGCCATCGTCAAATGTTAACTGTCAAAACTCAAAAGTGTAGATATTTAAATTGTCTTATATTAACATTAATTTTTACTATAATTTGCAAGTTAAATGAGCGAATACCAAATGTAATGACCATCCTCAAATATTAGCGGTCAAAAGTGGTAAATATTTAAATTGTCTTATATAAAGTGGTCGTTTGGTTTGCAAACAAAATCATGGGAATTCAGAATTCCCAAATATTGAAAATATTGAGTTGTTTGGTTAGCTAAATTTTTATAGGAATTGAGATTTCATGGGAAATTTCCAATTCCAACCAAATGGATAAATTCACTTACCTAACCCCCCGGTAATTGGCATCGTACATGAATTTACTTCCTACATCCAACAAAACAATTTTGAGAAATTCTCATGAATTTAAAAATCATGGGAAAAGAAATTTTCTTGGAATTTCAAATTCCCTTATACAACCAAACAACCACTAACATTAATTTTTACCAAGACTCATAATTTGCAAGTCAAACCAGTGAATACCGAACGATTTTTTGAAATAATGCTAAAAAAAAAAACAAATGTTAAACAAAATGGGTAAAGAAAAACAATGTTCCACAAAATAAGGTGCATGTCACCCGTATATAAAACCACAAAGGACCATGGTGGTTCTAAAACTTGTGAACAGTAAAATTTTTTTACAAAATTTAGGAACATTAAAACCGCTGAGGACCTTGACGGTTTTACACTATGTAAAACCGCCATAGTCCTTGGTGTTTTTACTATTCACAATTTTTTTAAAGGCTGGCGGTTTTATATATGGTAACGTGCACCTCATATCGTTGAACAAGTTTTTCTTTCACCCATTTTGTTTTAACATTTTTTTCGAGCACTATTTCGTTAAATCGTTTGTGAATACCAAACTATAATTTTTAGATTATAGGCACCAAAACTGTCTAATTAACTTTCATTTTCTTGCACTAAGAAAATTTTGCTACAACACAATTGATTATACAATTATAATTTAACTCTACTAGTAAAGTTTTCATTGCAAGTTAATTTACTCTCAAATTTTAAGGGACTTATGGCATAGAGTGGTAGTAATCGGCTAACACCTCTAACAGTTACACTCCCTTCGCTCCCCTTTAAACACCCAGTTTTTTTTTTGGGTGTTTTTCTTTAAACACCCCATTTCAAAACTATCTAAATGAGGTAAGTTTTCACTACATATCAACCTTTCACTATCTCCAAAAATAATGAACAAACCACTCACTATCTTCAACAATATTAATTTAACCAATAGTCACCACATTAGCCTTGAATTACACTATGCACGTCATCAGTGATGTCATCGATGACATCAGCACTCATTTAATGATTTCATTATCAATGTCATCGCCACCCCATTATTGCATGTGTTAATGAAATAAAAAATGAGTTTATGAAGGCTTGAACCTGTAACCTTAGAGTTGCAAATTTAACATTTCAATCATTTTACTTTTGGAGATTTTAGGAAGTTATATATATATATATATATATATATATATATATATATATATATATATATACTCCCTCTTACCCACTTTGATTTTCCCTTTTCGAAAACTGTTTTTGAGTAGCCATTTTTGGAACTACTTTTAGAGCAAATAAAATACTCGTTTACCTTAAACTCAAATGGGTTTGCTAGAATGCACTGAAGAATAGAATATGTACTAATTTTTTCAACAAGTGAGCGATTCATTTGGTTTAAAAGTAGCTCCGAACATGACTACTCAAAATCAGTTTTTGAAAGAGGAAAATCATTTTGGGTAGGAGGGAGTATATATATATATATATATTAGAAATTAAGTTTTGCAATATTTTCGAAAGTATTATTTTAGGACATAATTTTGGAAATGATACTTGATTGGATTATTATATATAAAATGAAAAGCCATAAATAATCCACGATAGCGAGCCATAATTTAAGGAACTTACTAAATGCGTTATACGTTTACGATATGTTGATGTGGATTAATTGTTTTATTATGTTACAAAGAGATGTTTTAGTGAGATATTAATGTATTACCATATGAAGATCTATCGATGAATTTCGTTTTCTTTTACAAGAGCCAAAACTTACTTTTTTAAATTCTATGATATTTTTGTATCCTTCAACACATCTTGGGTTTGTTTCGTTTTAACTAAAAATACGGGTCAAAGGGTGGGGTCATATAATTGTTCAAGATACAGCCCTTATAATTAAAGAAATGATCTTGAGTTAGTTTACAACTTCGGTTGCCACGTCAAGAACTCAGGATCATGCATTTACACATAGTTTGATCCCAAGCACACATTATTCACACTCAAATCTTTTAAGCATAATGTTCTGCGTTTTTTTTTTGTATCCAGGCCACCATTATCACTTTAACTTTGCATTATTTAATGCATTTTTGGGTTTCCTTTCGTGTTAATTATAGAAAAATTGGGACAACAGGCCACACCAAGTTTAACCTAAAAGAATACTGGTCAAAACGGGTTCAAATTATGGTTAGAACTTGATCTAGAAAAATATGGGCTATCAACCTTGAACAACGGGTCACACTTGGCCTGTTAAGTTTTTTTACAGTCCTAATATTTCGCGTTAATTATGAGTAATAAAATAGAGTTATGACCAAATTCATATAACAACTCGTGCAATTTTACACGGGCTAATAAACTAGTAATAAATAAACCACCTATAATCTCCAATACTAATAAACAAACCACACTACCTTAATCCATGTGAAAAAAGGACCGGAATGTGTAAAGGGGGAGGAAGTAGTATATACTTTATGTGTAGGGATCCTCTAGAGTTTTTTGTTGGTAGAGTTTGTAGAGTTTACTATTAATGGTAATAAAACAAAATAAGATGGTTGTTTCAATGCACAAATAAAATATTAAATATTTAATTCTTAAGCTCATATTTTATTTGGTTTTTTAGATTAAAAAAAGCGGAGAGAGTGTTAGCAAAAAGATCCAAGCGGTTGTTCGGTTTATCTATATTCTTAAGCTCTTGTTAACAATTCAAAAAAGTTGGGAGAGTTTTGAGTAGCGTTAAAAAGGGTATAAATAAGTACTCGTATAAAATATTCCATCACACTTTATATGTATAGTCGTATAGACGTCTTTTGTTGCGACGATAAGGATTTGGTTGGTGGAGATGAGTCTATCGTCATACTCTCTAGTTTTCTCCGGTCCAAACAAACAGAGTGCTGGAGTCACTTGCTCTGCTAGCTTGTTTCATAAAATTTATGACCAAAATAATGTTGTTCATACAGCACATAGGATCAGAGTTACTAGCAATATAACTTCATCAGCAAGCTTGTCCGTAAATGAAAGCTCAGATGTGCTTGGTAGAAGAGAATTGATTGCAACCGGAGTTAATCTCGGTGTACTAGCTGGTGGCCTGCTGCAAACACGGTCTGCGGACGCCGAGCCTATCGACGGAGCTTGTGAATTCACCGTATCTCCTTCTGGCCTTGCTTTCTGTGATCAAGTTGTGGGCACTGGTCTACAAGCTGCTAAAGGGCAACTTATTAAGGTATACCCTTCGCTATATCTCATTTCCTTAATATCTAGCAATCTTATTAAAAATATTTAAAAAAAAAAAAAGATGGGGTTCGAGGATCGACAATTTGTCATGTTAATACGGTGCAGAAATCTCTAATTAGTACTATGTAAAGAGTAGAGCAGTACCAGATAGATTTTCCGTGGTATTTGGTTAGGAATTCTTTGTCTTTATTTGGTCGGATATGTAATTGACGACGTTAAAAGACCAAGCCCAGTAGACAGCGAGGACGCCTGAGGTTGCGCACCATAGAGGACATCAGCCACGACCATCGAAAGCCGAGGAACCGTGGGTTGGGACGGCGTAGCGGCACCGACTAAGATCGACCGTGGATGGTACGACGGCGAGGCGAACGACGGGAAGACGGCGCCGGTTGACACAGGCGGCGGTACGGAGAAACCCGGTGGTGTACGAGGCGTGGAGGCCGACGAAAAAGACCGGGGTATCGACAGAGCAGATGTCGCCGGAGCAGAGAACGCGGCGCCGGTGCGGGTGAACGGCTAGGCCGCGATCGATCCCGATAAGCCAAGGGTTTGATCGGTCATGTTAGCTGTGCGAAAGACGATTGGTGGGGTTGTGAAATCAATTGAATTGCTTTGGGGGTTTTTGTGTGGTTAGGAGAAAAACACACATGGGATTATTTTGGGAATTAAACCAAATTAAAGTAAAATTGAAGAAAAATAATTAGGGTTTACCAAATTATTTAGGGTTTCACAAGGTTCGGATTTTGTGACTCCGTAACCCATATGAATGTGCAGAAAGTTGTACCCTTTTGTGTTGCCTGACACTTGTATATATATCATAAGCAGTGTGACAATTGACAATGAATTCAGATCCGTTGGGGTGAAAATAAGAGATAATGCATATGGTAGAGTTAATTTTCTGTTTTAAGTAAATTCTATCTTGTGGAGATATTTTTCAACCCCAGGGGATCTCAATCCATTTATTAGAATTGAATTTTGAGTCCTGATGGATACTAAAATTTCTTGTGCTACTGGCTTCTTGCCCATGGCCAGATCTTTGTAAATTTGCCAATGTGCTAATCGCAAAAGATTATGTTACAGACTTACAATATGTGTAACGAGGAATTAAAGACAATTCTTCATGGGAAGAATTTGGATTTGATCTATAGAGTTACGAATCGGCGAAATTAGTCACTAACGAAAATATTATGTTAGTGTACATATGTACGGAAGTTTTGTGCATAAAATTTAGGATTTTTTTGGGGTAACACTACCTAATCTAATCTAATCTAATCTAATACCCCCTTCGCTTTTTTTACGTTTAATTTAAACTAGTTTGCATGCCCGGCCCACGTCCGGGTTGTATACCTATATTGTTATACTCATTTTATGAAATTGTTAGTTTATTTTTGTTATAATATTATTAGCAACACTATTATTTCCCATAAGTTAGCTTACCACCGTAATCACCATAAATACTATTATTTTCCATAAGTTAGCTATATGTAATTACTTAGTGCTATCCAATTAATAAATACCAAATGTACTTTTAGAAAAAACTTGGTTTCATGTTTTAATATATAGTATTAGATTCCTCTCACATGTTTAAACGAAACGTAAAGAAAAAAAAAAACGAAAGGAGCATTCCATTGAGATTTTGGACTTTGTTTTTTGCCCAAAACCAATGAAAGGTGGGGGGGGGGGGAGGAAAAAGAAAAAGAAAATCCCCCACGGAACCAATAAAAGTTGGGATAGAACAGTAGAAGACTAGAAGTGAGGGCAATATAGTAATATCACAAATACATAACCCCCCATATAAGGAAATACCAACATCCCACTGAAACAACAAAAAAGTGAATAGTACAACATTCCGCTGGAACGAATGGAGTATATATTAAAACCTGAAACCAAGTTTCTTTAAGAGAACATTTGTGACACCTATTAATTGGATAAAACATACAATAGTATTAAGTACAATTATTGGTTAGAATATGATGATAAAATAGCATAAAGTATATTATTATCTAATTTATGGAAAATAACAATTATGTTAATTTAGTTTACAATATGATATCTAAGAGATAATACTATGGTGGTTATCTAATTTATGGTAATAAATTTAACGGCAAATTCACGTGGTGACCCCCGGACTATGTCACAATAAGCGTGGTGCCCCGACACTTGAAACTTGTACAGTCTGGTGCCCCGAAACTTTACCCCTGCCGGCACATGGTGCCCTTCCCACTCATTTCCGTTGACTGATGATGTGGCGGTGATTAGCAGTTAATTAGGGATTAGTTTTATTTAATTAAAAGAAATTTTAAAAATAAGAAAAAATTAATTTTTTTTCTCAGAAACTCGAAAATTTTTCAAAAACAATTTCAAATTTACAAAGATTAGTACACAAGATACCCCTGAACTTTACACCTCAGTGCACATGGTTCCCCTAACTTTACCATCCTGTGCACATGATTCCCCTTCGATTCTTTTTTGAAATTTACAACAAAATATTTTTATTCTAATAACGGTAATTAAACCTCTTATTTACCCTAACAAAAACACCTCTTATTTACCCTAAATAACAACCCCTCTTATTTGTTTAGGGTAAAAAAGAGGGTTAATAATCCGTTATTAGAATAAAACCACTTTGTTGTAAATTCCAAAAAAGAATCGAAGGGGCACCGGGTGCAAAGGAGGGTAAAGTTAGGGGGCACCATGTGCACTAGGGGTAAAGTTCCGCGACACCTTGTACACTAATTTTTTGTGAAATTTTTCGAGTTTCTGAGAAAAAAACAAATTAATGGTGGTCTGAGGATGTAGCCCCCTCTCATTGGCAAAAAAAAGGTTATACGTAAAGAAATTATTATATTTGACTCATTTTTCTATTCTCTCTTCTCACCCCCTCCCCTTTTCCTTTTCCCCACCTTCCACAGCCACCAAGCACCACCACCTGCCAACACCCGCTACAGCCTACCACCTCGTCCCCACCACCATCAGCCTCCCTTCCCTCCGGCGAGAACACGCCGGCCAAGCTCCTCGAACCCCACGCCGTCCTTCCACTACGTTTCTTCTCTTTCCTTTCCTCCACTCTCACGTTCCTCCAATTTCTGAGCACCACCTCATCTGCGACCAATGCCCTAACCTTGTTGGCGTTTGCCTCCCCTTCCCCTCTGTTTGCGCTAACCATCGTTGGTGAATGGGCAATTCGGAAGCACCCTCGTGTTTATAAACGTTTGAACCCACGAGTGCAGCGAGGGCCAGGGCGAGCCAGTGGCGAGCGAACTACAGAGGACCGTCGAAAACCTCAAATGTCGCCGAAGAGGGAGATATTCAAAGAGAGAGAAAGATGGGAGAAAAAGAAAATGGAAGACATGCGGAGGAAAATTTGGATTGTAGAACAAGTGCTTAAACAGAAGCATTCAAAGCAAGCCTCTTGTTCAATCAAACGGAGCACTAGTTTTGAATCAAGCCCTAATTCGTCTTAGTTTTACCTACCTCTATAATTTGTCATTCTTATTAGCTTTATGGCGAAAAGATAACTTTAATCTTTCCATCATTGTGTCCTAATATCGTTATGTCTGTTTGTATGTTATGTAGGCCCATTATGTGGGAAAGCTGGAAAATGGGAAGGTCTTTGATAGTAGTTATTCACGAGGAAAACCTCTCACTTTTCGTGTTGGCGTAGGAGAAGTATGTTATACTCCCTTGATTTTTTTCATCATGTCACTCTTAAATTTTGTGATACTTTATTTATTCGATAAAAGTATATACGGTATATATTGTATAGTTAAAATAATTTCCTTTTAGTCTCACGATAGAATTTCCAATAATTTTCTTAAATAATTTTTAGAAAATTGAAAGTCAAACCGCTATTTTGAAAAGTAAGAACTTTATATAGAAAGAAATGAAATTGTAGTTTATCTTCTTGTCTCTTATCGCTTCATGTTCATCTTCAATAAAAATTTAACGTTAGAAAGTTGTTCAACATTTTTCCTAAGAGAATTCTATAAAAGAGAGTTACTATTTACTAGAAAGATGTACAAAGTATAATTTACTTTTTTATAAAAAATTAAATTTTAGTTTTTTTCATAAATTCATTATAAATGTTCCATCCATAAGATAATAGATGATGATTTGATGTATAACATCACTTTTGATGACTAACTTTAAACTTTTCAAAACAAAAACAAGATATTCTCGCTTAATGTATTGAAATGTAGCTTTGATTACTCATACACTGCGAGTAAACATTCATGATATGTTATTGTCATTCCCTCCTTACCCAATTTTGCCGAAACAAATTGATGAAGACAATTGTTGAGATTCCCTTAGTTTTTCATGAGATATAATAGTGATTCTTGCCGAAATTTCAGGAGTTGTGGTTGTAATTTTCTCAAAATGCCACTAACACTTAACTTTATTTCTTTGCCCATATTATTTTTCTTGTGTGAATCAATATTTCATGAGATATTGTAGTGGTTTCTGCGGAACTTTCGGGAGTTTTGATTGTACTGTGAACCCCCCAAATCTCACTAACACTTAATTTTTTGTTTCTTCCATGCACACAGAGGAATCTTCTTGTGAGAAACTCAGATTCGGCTTATTGTGATAAGACCAAAACTTATATATACTAAAAAATGAATCTTTGAAAATAAAAATGCAAAAAATACAAACAAATTGGTGAAATATATGTCAGTAATATGATATTTGGGCTACGAGTGTTTAAAACCTTGGTAAAAATCAGGGAAATTTGGGACTCATCTGTTTCCCATTGGTGAAGTTATATTGAATGATACGAGTACTTGGAAGATGAAGTCGTAGATAGAATTCTATCAAAGAAATCAATAAGGTAGCAGTGCAAACAATTTTCACGCACTCAAGTTTGTTTGTTTTTGGCAAAACAAAGCTCAATTCAGACACGATGTGTTCTTATATTGGAAATACAACTCCCTTTATAAGCAAGTGACTCTAGAGATAGGACTCCTATACTTTAAAAACTAACACTTGCTCTCAATTCTGTATAATGAGAATATGACTAAAACTACTTTTGAAAATTCAGTATATTGAATCCAATAATTCCTAAAACTTGACTACTACACAAATATAATGATAAATCAACCTAAATTCCAAGCTGAAAACTCACATTATATTGTACTAACCCAATTCAAAAGGACCATGACCCAAATAGGTAGACTTGTATAAAAAAATGACTCAATTTAACCACATAAATATATGAATCATCGCAATCAAGGGTTATATGAAATACTAAATAGCAATTTGGTACCCAACTTTATGCAAAGAGTATTTCAAAAGTAACTCAAGAACTTTGCTCGATTGGAAAATAATAGTCTTTGGTACTCCATATAAACGAACAAGCTCTTCAAAATACATGTTAGCAACATCGGCAGCATCTTACATTTTGTGGCAAGTAACGAAGTAAACCATTTTGGAGAACCAACTGTCCACCACCATAATAGCATCCTAACCTACTTGTGTTCTAGGAAAAGCAACAATGAACTCCATTGAAGTCTCTTCCTAAGGGCATTTTGGCATCAATAAAGGCATGTATTCACCGTGTTTGAATTTAATATTAACCCTTTGACAGGTGATAGATTTACCACAAAATTTCGCACATACCTAACACCTTAGGCCAATAAAGTGTTCGTGTACGATCTTTAGTATTTTATTAACACCAAAGTGAAGCCAACCGAAGTGGGGAGGCTGAGTGTTCCTCGGAATTTCTCCAAGTGGAATTTCTATCAAATCTCACGTAGATAAAAAAAAGTTATGTCTATCGAAAGTTGGCATTTTGTTCCCCGGCCATCAAAACTTCAACACTTTGAATCGAGTCAGCCAAGTAGAGTGATTATATCTCATCATTACAAGACTAGCTTCCGAATTACAACACTAATAAATAAATAGGAGATACTTGCAATCGTATATAAAATACACTATAATGACCACCAAAATGCTCGAGTACCATCACATCGGTACCTTCACATTCCAAAATGCTCCAAACATTTTTTCTATAAACAACAGGTTATCATCTGCAGTTCGATTCATTACAATGGCATAAATACCACAATACAAGACTTAGTTGGGATTGAGTACAACATATTTTCGAAGCCCAACTAACATGAAATTACCGGACTAATGTATTTTCATTGTTAATCTTAAACATACCGTCGTTAGTTGTTTTCGAGCAAAACATTAATTAATTGCGGCAAAACCCTCATCAGTCTTTCATTCGTCGAGTGCAAATATGGAAAACTAAAGTCCATAGTACTGTAATTCTAAAACGATAATAATCTTTTAATTAACGACCAAACATATATTCTACTTATTGTAGTGAATGAAGACCACGAGGGCCGTAGTCCATGAATACGAAGATATTCATCCAAAGATGATTGTAGATAGTATTTTGAGATTCTGAAGATTTTTGTTGACTTGATCTTGTGAATCAATATGCAATGTACAATGATGCTCCTTAGAATGTTATAGCAAATTTACTTAACGGTGACTAGTGCTAGACGTTTCCTTACCTAATGCTAAGTCACTAACTCTTTCTTAACTCCTAAAATCTTTCCTAAAATAGTATTGGTCTTGCAACAATTTTCTAATTCTTGAACTTGGCACCACATTGACTTAAAATTGCTAACATGTCTTTTCCTTGCCTCTGGTGTTCCGCACCATGCCACGATCTATTGTCATCATTGACTTCCACCCACCCTCATTTGTTTAATATACACTTGAATCTTGGCATTTTGCATTTATTTTATGACTTTTTGGTCCAAAATTATGTGGTTCCGTGACTTCTCTCCAAACTAAAGTAAATGACATGAACAAGAACTAATGATCATATATGTTATAGTGTTGTGTGAAATTTGTCAAGGTAAACTCGTAATTAAGTTCAACAATGAAACTGTCAAATTTTAAACCTTTCATATTTATCTCTGTATATTACTAAAAAGTAGACTTGACATTTGCATTAAAATTGTTGTTGCCAGGTTAAACCGACCCAATACAGATATTTTGTTATTCCACGAAAATTTCTAGCTCAAGCATAGTGTTGGGGCACGGCCTAAGAGTGAAAAAACAATTAGTGGGCTATAGTGAATATCCCTCACTCATATCTCTCTCCCTTTCTCTCTAAGGATATGACCCAACACCCAGGAACACTTGGCGTTCCACTATAGTAACCTCTAAATTAAAATTATTCTAATATATGCATGATTGAGACTTCAAATTATCAGACTATGACTAGGTAGTGGAGCCTTATTAGAAAGATAACCTAATTAGAAGGTGAACCCTCCTTCAAACTCAATTACAGTCAGGCTTACCACTACTTAAAGAGCCCTAACCTCATGAGGTAAATCTCTAGTCTGGTTATTTGATTAGTGTAACGTTCTACTAATTTAGTTTATTTAAACTTTAACGACAGGTGATAAGAGGTTGGGATCAAGGTATCTTAGGCACAGATGACATCCCTGCAATGGTCGCTGGTAACAATTTATATCTCAATATGACTAATATTTACAAAATATGAAAAGTGCAAACTTTATAAAAATTTTCTTTATCATTATTTTTCATATCTAGGTGGCAAAAGAAAATTAAGGATTCCACCCGAGTTAGCATATGGAAATAGGGGTGCTGGATGTAGGGGAGGTAATACCGCATTAATTAGTATCCAAGTTCATAAATCATGTTAAAGAATCTAAAAAGTCTGTGATTTTTCGTGTCAATTTTATATGATACCAACTTTTCTTATATTGCAGGGACGTGCATAATCCCTCCAAACTCTTTGCTTTTCTTCGATGTTGAATTTGTTGGGAAGGCTTGAGAGATCCCATTTTGTATGAATTTAACATATTTAGAAAAATAAGTCTGTTTGGATGTATATGTAAACAATAATAAGTACAAATCGTAGGTCTAAATAGTTATAATACTTGGATTTATATTATTTTTGTAACATTTATTAAATAAATAAATGTGTGAACACTCTAGCGGCGATCAACTTCTATCGATGTTTTCATCATGATCGATACATCATATGAACAAAATGATATCTTTTCCATAGTTCATGTTTAGAAAAAAGGATAGGAGTACTGGTGTAGTATTTCATCTGGCTAACAACTTTATTAAGTTCTGTAAACAAGTCACTGGCGTTTAATTTAAATAAAAATGCATTAAATTATATGTCGAATGTATTGAACAATGAATAATAGACTTGACAATCTAAGCAAAAATTAAGAACTTTTTAAAAAAAAATTAAGTTATGGGCGTTGTGCCAATAGTATACATGTATATATTTAAAATTTGATTTTACGGAAAAGGTATTTACATGCTAGTAATTGGTTAAAATTGGTCTTAATTGATTGCCAGTTTGGTTAGTAGTAATTCAAACTATTTAGATGACTATGGTTAATCTATGACTCGAGATTCTAGGTTCCTAGTGAGATTCAGTAGTGAAGGATAAACTTTGGTGGTGAAAACTTCAAGTTAACTTACACTAATAATTCACGTGTCGAAGTGGGTTTATGATCGAAATTTAACATTAAACAACTAGAATGCCCTAGCGTTCGTCTCCAATCAATCTATGTCTATAGTAGTTTAGTTTAATTATCTAGTTAATCAATATCAACCAAAAGCCCCGACTTCTTATGTTGTGTAATTAACTAATTTTTGTAAGGTATAGTAGGTGTAACTAACTAATTTGGTTGTGTGTTTTGTGTTTAGGACTTTATTTACACGTGAATTAGATTTTACAAATCTCCTGGTGGAATTGACCCTGCTTACCCTTGTTATATATTGTTAATATTTTTGAGGTTAAATTAGGTTAATAAATTATTAATTTGTGTGCGGTAACGACACACACCACCAATATTATTAATCCATCACTACCACTGAATTCTAGTAGCCCCAACCATTTCTTTTACAGTGTCCTTTTACGGCACGACATTTGACAAGGCCAAAGATAATGCTAATGGTGGAATAGAAGAAAATGATATACTTATGTCAAGGAAGTTCACCATGATAATCAAATTACAATTCTGAAATCGAGTTCGCGAATTTTATTGTGGGAATGCCCAATAGATATTATTCTCTAATCTATATATCCACGTAATTGACTAGACACCTAATACCCCTATGACCATAAAACTGCACCATCATTCAACTGACTAGCTAGTTTTAAATTTGTCATCAACGTCCAATTCATGACTTAAACTAGGGAAAAATAATAGTCTCTCCATTTCAATAAATTATTTACATTGATGAATGGCACAAGTGCCAAGAGATAGAGGAAGTTACACTTCTGTCCTCAACTTCCCCAAGTATCCTCCTTTCCTTCCACCACTAAAAACACTAAGAAACTCTCACCACCTCTTACATCCAAAGCGAAGCCACCAAAATGGACCCACCTCTCTCGGGGCCAGTTTACTCCCCCTAACCACCCTCAATATTACTTCTATCTCCACCGCCACTGCTGCCCACTTTCTCTCTCTCCTCTTTTCCCTTCCTTTTCCCTCTTTCTTCAAATTTCCTTCTATCTACTTTCACAGATGATGCAGAGATCAATCTAATAAAAGGTGCAAGTATATCGGTTACTACAAAGCCAAGTTAGCAACTGAAATTAAGTGATTAGCAAGTAGAATAGAAAACCCTTGTGTAAGGGTTTGCTATTGACAATCAATATTGAGCTCAATTTGCACACTTTATGAAGTAGCCATTTGGGTAAGAGACTCACGCTTAACGTCATAATAATAAGCCAATATAGCAGCCCCAAGGTGAAGAAGATTAAACAATGGAAAAAGAGTTCAATTATTACTCAAATCAGTAGCATCAAGCCAAGTGCATCAGTTATGATACTATATATGTTGCAGCCTTCTTTGACTGTTTACACAATCATTCTCAGCATTTCAAAGCAAGCAAGTAGTTCTATGATTCAAGTATATAAACTCTGCAATTTGAAGATAAAAAAGCGAATCAAGAAGCTGTTAAGAAGCAGTCCATATCATACGCAAATAAACCATGCTACATCAGCAAAAGAACTAAATTATTCTTGTAAGTATTATACACTTTTCCTTAGTTTATCCTAGTACTTTCTTTCCACTATTGTATCAAGTCGCAGAATAGTTCTCCTCTATAAATAGAGACTGATTACCATTGTAAAACACAGATTAAATGATCTGAAAATAGTTGAGAGTTTCTCTTGTTTTGGTTGTTACAGTAGCTTATACTCAAGGGTGCATTTATGGTGAACCAAACCTAAGTTCAACCATCATTAGGTGTCTCTGTAAGTGGGAGTTGTTCTTAGAACGTTAATGTCTTTTAAAGACCATTTTCTAGTAACCTTAGAAGGTGTCTTTGTAACTAAGGCCAGAATCATATCCCTCCTTACATTTTCGTTTCAACAAAACACAAAACCAACAAAAACAAAATTGTCATTACTAAAAAATTCTGGCATGCTGCTTGATTGTAAAATTCGTTTATCATCTATGACAAACGATTCTGCATCAAGTGGTATCAGAGCCTTGGCTTGGATGTCCTGTTAGAAAATCATTCTACAAACAGCCTGAAAACACATACACACAAAACACAACCTATGAGAATGTGGGAGCATTCTGAAAATGAAAGAAAAAGAAGGAAAAAAAAACGGTGTTAGATGAAATTGACAGAAAATTAAAGGAGATTGCTCTTTAATTTAAGATAGATAAGATAGATAATTTGAAAAAAGTCTAAGAGAAAATGAGTAAAGGATACTGCAATCGAAAAACTGATGGCTCGCGAAAGTAGGAAAGAGTTAGAAGCAGCAGCAAAAATCGAGGAATAAGAAGAAAAGATGGATAAAGTCGAAGTTGGTGATTTGCAGCCCACAAATTCGGAAATTCCAAATAAGATTTCTGAAACCTTTGTGGAAGTAAAGTCCTTGGATTTATTATTTCACATTACCAGCAAGGAGCCTTCTCAGTCATTTTGCAACGAGTTTGTCAAGCTCAAATAATGTTTTTTTCAAGCAATAAATGTTGGTGAATGTTCTGAGTTAGTGAGGTTGTTGCTTGTGAGTTCTGATTCATTTTTCAACAAAAGTGAGTATTGGTTTGTGTTCGATTCTGGAGGGATTGATACTAGTTTGTTCCATGAATTTATAATTAGTACGAAGGTAAATCAAAACACAAATAAGGAAATTCAGAGGTGTCACTTCGCACTCGAGTCAAAAAGCTAAATGCTATGAGATTTCAGAAAGCCAAGATGTAAAATGTCGAATGATCTAAAATGGTCTAATAAATCCAATAATTAAAATTACAATAGTTCAAAATCTGAAATTGAATCATGGAATAGTTCGAGTCCAACAAATTGTCTAACAACTAAAAGATTGAACGTATTGAGTCCAACTAATATCTAGTGAATCGTCGTTCCCGCATGCATCACTACTCCATACCTGTGGTGAATTTAAAAGCACAAAAAACCACAATTGAAAAAGTTAGTGAAATTGAGTAAGCTAACACCTCAACGTGTAGAAAACCAAAAAATATTTACCTGGATTTTAACAAAGTATCAGTTTTATTTTCGAAAACACACTTAGAGCATAATCATATGGAATTAAATCATCCAATAAGAATTCAAAACAACAGTCAAAAGTTATATTCCACAATCCACCATTCAATCATCACTTACCAATAAGTCAATAACATGAGAAACATTCCACAATCTATATCCAACAAACCAAAAGATTAATGATAAAAAAAGGAATTCATAAGTCTCAAGTCAGAATTCATGATCCATAATCCATAATTCATTTTATTTGGTAATAAATCGAATCTTTTAGTAATTCACCCTATCAACCGGAAACCACTAATCCATAATCCAAGACTACTTGACCTTAAGTGTGCACAACCCTATTAAGTATTTTTAATCTAATAGAGTAGTACTAGAGCAAAGACACTTAAAAACCGATGCGGTGGGGCTATAATTAGGAATCGACGTGACTTCGTCCAGATAATTAGGAGCAACTCCGCGTCTCCGACACAATAATTGTATCACCATACTCCATCCAATCTCCACATCCACTATCATAGTTCAAGATTCATAATTCAAGCAATCACAAACCAATCAAGCACAACCAATATCACATACAAACCAATCTTACTTATCCATTGTAACAAACCGATCATGTTTTAATTACATAAAATCACATAAAAACGAGTTAAATTACTTAAGTTACGAAAAATCAATTTATAATTATCTAAATTATCAAAAATTCAAAATCTTATTTATTATAATTATTTTGAGCTAATTAACCTAATTTGGAAATAATTTATCAAAATTATACAAATATACAATTCATACTGTAACAGCCCGATCCACCGTCCGTCGCAACACAACCCAATAAGATGGGAAGTCACCAATAAGGCCCATATATCCTCTCCGGGCTCTAAAAGGTGAAGGCCTTGTTGATAATATGATGGTAGGAATCTATTATAAGTTGATCATATGAGCCTTAATTTCCCAATGTGGGACAAACCAACTCCATAAACCACTTTCCATATTCCGTCGTGTTACAAACTCCCCCACTTAAAGAACACAATGTCCCCGTTGTACCTAAACCAAACCATACCAACATCAGCACAGGTCCAAGATCTCCCCTGCTAGACGGTTGGTCTGGGCCTCGCCCCAGCACCCAACACGCGGTCGCAGGGTTGCTCTGATACCATCTGTAACAGCCCGAACCACCGTCCGTTGCAACACAACCCAATAAGATGGGAAGTCACCAATAAGGCCCATATATCCTCTCCGGGCTCTAAAAGGTGAAGGCCTTGTTGATAGTATGATGATAGGAATCTATTATAAACTGATCATATGAGACTTAATTTCCCAATGTGGGACAAACCAACTCCATAAACCACTTTCCATATTCCGCCGTGTTACACATACGAAACAAGAACAAAACACAATTTAATTCTCTAATACAATTCAAGAATCCTAAGTAATATATTATAAGCACACCAAAATCATAACTTTCAAAATTAATTGAACCAATTCGAACAATTAAACTAATTAATCCCAAATTTGTAATTATTGAAAATCAAGTCAAATCAAGCATCAAGCCCAACTCTTTGTGCATAAAACTAACCTAAATTGATTACCCACTAATTATAACATCTAACAGAATCGATTAAACACAAATTAAAGCAAGAAAACGGATTCAACATACTCTTTTTATGAAGAGTACAAAAACAGGGGAAAACAATGGGAAGGAAGGTGGTACCCGCGACACAGAGAGAGAAAATGAAGCTGGAAGGTGGCGAGCTGGTGGGCCGGTGATACACACCACTTACTAGTGGTAAACGATGAGTTTTTATACATTCAAATGGTTGCTTTTGGATCAATTTGTTAGCTAATTCTTTCATTCGTGTATTTGTGTTTTAATATAAGAATTACTAGTTTTACATGTATTCATTGCCTCAAGATTGATGTGAAATTGTGTGGAAAGACAATGAGGCGGTGAAAGATGATCCAAAAAGCGAGCTGACAAGATTTGGACAAGATTTGGAAGCTAGGTTGAGGAATTTTATTCCATTTACGTAAGGTCAACTTTGAAGCTTTAAGACCAATGGCATATTGAAGTTCATGATCTTAACTTTCCAGGAAGTAGTTACAAGTCCTTAGAGGCAAAGTAACAAAGAAGTTATGACCGTTTGAAGAACGTCGCCAGAACCAGTCCGGCGACTGAAACATAAGCTTTAGACGACTTGTCTTGTTTAAGACGAGTCGTCCATGTTTAGACGAGTCGCCCCGCTGCGTCGACGTGTTAGATGGCTTTCCTAATACCGTTTTGTAATCTTTTAGTATTTATACTTTAAACTTTCGGTAGTTTTAAGCATTCAACATTTGGTATTCATACTTTTTAGAGTATTTTCAAGGAGATTATGCAAGGCTAAAACTTCTTTTGTAGGTTCGATTAATCGAAACTAAAGTTCATCGACAATTGTGAGTTTCATTCTAATTCCTTTATTCGTTTGTGTATTTCTGATTTCTCTTGTTCTTATTGTTAGTGATTGATTTATTGTTTAATTAGGTTGCAAACTAATTAGGCCTAGATCTATCATATTGCTAGATTCACAATTTAAGGACTAATTGTTAGATTGTTGATTCATAATAAGTAGCAACGAGCCTAGTATTTCTATGTTGAACATCGATATTAGGTTAGAGAGAATAAACATATTAATTAAAGGTCAAAACCGCGTGTGTCTGGATCTTATTAATCTTAGTTGACATCGTTTTGGTACTTTATACTTTCGTTGGATTGAATTTAGGCGCACGTCTCTGTTATCCACCGATTAGGGCTATTAGGTAGGGCCGATCTCTCCTTCTAGCTAGGACTAAGAAACGATTAATTGACCGAGATAGGCATTCAACGGATTAGGATTAATTGACAACATGGATCAATTAGATGAACAATAGTGGACTTTAATTGACCGAGATATTTAACTTCTATTAATTTCCAATCTACTTGCTTTGTTTGTTACTTGGTCATAAACTATCACAAAACCCCAATTTGGTTACTTTACGCACTTAGATAGTTCCCGTTATCCGTGGATACGAACCTTACTTCATTATTACTGGGTTTTAGGTTAGTATTGATATTTTCTATTTGTTGGGTATAAGAGTTTAGTATGTAAGCCGGCGATCAGGTCGGACGGCGAGGTGGGTGTGGGCGGCGTGATGTGCGTGGGTGAAGGAGGGGAAACACAGGGGTGGTGGTCTTGTTTTTATAGAGTGAGGGGATGGTGGTGGTCGCGTGAAGCAGAGAGAGAAAAGGGATTTTGTTATTCTTTTTTCCTTTTTTTTTTTTTCTTCTTCTGATTTCCTTATTGATTTAATTTAGTTATTGGTTTTGGGTTTGGGCCAATGTGTATTGGGTTGGGTTGTTGTAGTAGCTAGGATTGACCCGATTTAGAATAAAACTCAATTAACAATTCCGATTTTAGAAATCATTTATGAACCTATTTTGAAACGACTCACAAAATAATATCTAAAAATCATTTTCCGCTAGAATAATATAATTAATAATTCTTAAATATTAATATAGAGTATTTTGCAATTTCGGGATATTACCCAGCCTTCACCCCTTAAAAGAAGACTTCATCCCCGAAGCGCAAACTAAGTAGATCAACTCATCAGACACCCATAAAACACGTACCAAGTCATAAACAACTCATTAGATATAAAGGTATGAACGTATAAATTCAATGCATGATTCTAAGTTTAATGCAAAGTTGGCATTACAATGGGTGTACCATTACAATTTTTAGATTAGTGTTCTGTTTTTGTGAAGTCTGCTGATAGGTCTGGGTATTTTGGGTACTGCGATTACCTCAGATGTATACTGGTTTGGCATGATACTTTTATGGAAAATTTGGGATTTAAATTAAGTTTTTGTTTTGGTTTCATGTCAAAATGTTGTCTAGAACAAAAGTTATAGATTTTTTAAATTAGTTGCGCATGCACTGGCTCGACCTGCTGGTTAGTTCTGACCTGATGTCACCAAAATGGGCATATCTTTTTACTCCGATGCAATATTTGGGTGAAATTTGTTCAGGATGGTAGCTAGAAGCTGCAGCTACGTTTTGGTATGTCATTCGCTTGTTAAATATTTCTGGGTTGAATGTTAGGGTGTTTGAAAGTTGGAACTAATGCAAGCATAAATAATATATGTTTTCGATACTTTTGACATTGCAATGAAATTTGGGAAGCATCAAATGTTTTATTATCAACTACTAATATTTGAGGTCAAATCTTCTTTGAAAGAGAGTACAATGCAGGGATCAATCCAATAAAAGGTGCAAGTAAATCAGTTTCTACAAAGCCAAGTTAGCAACTGAAATAAAGTGATTACCAAATACAATAGCAAACCCTTTCAAAAGAAAACCTTTGTGAAAGGGTCTAATATTAATGATCAATATTGAGCTCAACTTAGCACTATCCATTTGGGTAAGAAATTCACGCCTAACCTCTTAATAATAAGTTGATATAGCAGCCCCAAGGTGAAGAAGATTGAACAATGGAAAAGGAGTTCAATTATTACTCCAATCAGTAGCCTTCTTTGACTATTTACACAATAATTCTCAGCATTTCAAAACAAGCAAGTAGCTCTATAATTGAAGGATATAAACTCTGCAATATGAAGATAAAAAGAAAATCAAGAAGTTGTAAAAGGAGCAGTTCATATCACACGCAAATCAATCATGCTACAACAGCAAAAGAATTAGATTATCCTGGTAATTGTTTTGCATTTTTCCCTTAATTTATCGTAGTACTTTCTTTCCAATATTGTATCATGTTGTAGAATACTTCTGCTCTATATATAGAGGTTGATTACCATTGTAATACACATATTATGTGATATGAAAACACTTGAGAGTTTCTCTTGTTTTGGTTGTTACAGTAGCTTATGCTCAAGGGTGCATTTGTGGTGAACCAAACCTAAGTTCTACCCTCAACAGGTGTCTCTATAACTGAGAGTTGTTCTTAGACCCTTAGTGTCTTCTAAAGATCATTTTCTGTAGCCCTAGAAGGTGTCTCTGTAACTAAGGACAGAATCATATCCCTCCTTGCATTTTCGTTTCAATAAAACACAAAACCAACAAAAACAAAACTCATTACCCATAAAATCTGTCATGCTTCATTGTTAAATTCGTTTATCATCTATGACAAACGATTCTGCATCAATTGGGCCTTTCTTGTATCTCTATGTATGGTGAGGGTGGATTTGAGGTAGGTGGTGGTGGTGGTGGATTTGGTTTGTTGTTATTGGAATATGGAGGATTTGATGTAGGTAGTAGTATATTTTGGGGAGGTTGATGGTCGGTTTTGTGGTGGTGGATGATCGATTTTTGATGTGCGGTGGTTTGTGATAGGTCAGTGGTGCTTTTTCAAGGTTGATGGTAGTCGAAGATTGGTGGGGGTGGTTAATACGGGTGGCAGTTTGGGCCTTCGATTTGAGATTAATAGGAGTTGTGGGGGTTTCCAGGTGGGAGGAGTGAGCGTATATTTTCTATATAAAATTGCAAAACTTACCAAATTAAGGACCATAAAGAATTGAGTGAAATTGGCGATAAAAGAACACAAAAGAAATTTATAGAAATGGAGGGAGTATAATTTATGATAACAGTCGACTAAATAAAGTTTCATTTGTCGAAACGTTTTTGACAAACCTGTTTTAATAGAGATAAATTATTTAGGACATTTCATCTAACACTAAACCAAGATTAAATGAATATGAAATTGGATTAAGTTTTTTCGAATGATAAATGTGTTACTTAAATGTTTTACATTACGAACTACACCCTCCGTCTTTTTTTAAACACCCCATATCCAAAATACCCCCGCGTTGAAAAGGTTATACACACTAATAGGTTAATCAAAGTTTCAAAATAATTACATAGTGAGTTAGATTAGAATTGTAAAACTGCGGAATGTGGAAAGTGGATTATGGAGTTGGTTTGTCCCACATTGGGAAACTAAGGCTCATATGATTAGTTTATAATAGATTCCTACCATCATACTACCAACAAGGCCTTCACCTTTTAGAGCCCACGAGAGGATATTCGGGCCTAGTAGGTGACTACCCATCTTATTGGGTTGTGTTGCGACGGACGGTGGTTCGGGCTGTTACAGATGGTATCAGAGCAACCCTGCGACCGCGTGCTGAGTGGTGGGGCAAGGCCCAGGTCAGCCGTCTAGCGGGGGAGATCTTGGACCTGTGTTGATGTTGGTATGGTTTGACCGAGGCGCAACGGGGACGTTACTGTAATAGCCCGATCCACCGTCCGTCGCAATACAACCCAATAAGATGGGTAGTCACCTATTAGGCCCATATATCCTCTCCGGGCTCTAAAAGGTGAAGGCCTTGTTGGTAGTATGATGGTAGGAATCTATTATAACTGATCATATGAGCCTTAATTTTCCAATGTGGGACAAACCAACTCCATAATCCACTTCTCATATTCCGTAGTGTTACAAACTTCCCCACTTAAAGAACGCAACGTCCCCGTTGCGCCTCGGCCAAACCATACCAACATCAACACAGGCCCAAGATCCCCCCGCTAGACGGCTGGTCTGGGCCTCGCCCTAGCACCCAACACGCGGTCGCAGGGTTGCTCTGATACCATCTGTAATAGCCCGATCCACCGTCCGTCGCAATACAACCCAATAAGATGGGTAGTCACCTATTAGGCCCATATATCATCTCCGGGCTCTAAAAGGTGAAGGCCTTATTGGTAGTATGATGGTAGGAATCTATTATAACTGATCATATGAGCCTTAATTTTCCAATGTGGGACAAACCAACTCCATAATCCACTTCTCATATTCCGTAGTGTTACAGTTACGTTCTCTAAGTGGGGGAGTTTGTAACACTACGGAATATGGAAAGTGGATTATGAAGTTGGTTTGTCCCACATTGGGAAACTAAGGCTCATATGATCTGTTATAATAGATTCCTACCATCATACTATCAGCAAGGCCTTCACCATTTAGAGCCCACGAGAGGATATTCGGGCCTAATAGGTGACTACCCATTTTATTGGGTTGTGTTGCGACGGACGGTGGTTCGGGCTGTTACAAGAATCTTAGAAAAATTTCCATGCAGTTTTTGTTGGAATTTAGAATAACCGATCAGTGTGTACCCCATGCTTAGTAAGGTTGCGTTTTGTCTATGGGGTGTTTAAAAAAAGACAGATGGGCAAATTTTAAAACATTTTCTACAAGAATTTTGTCTTTCCCCAATAGAAATTTAGTAATTATACGGATATATTATTTGTTGGTAATAGTACACTTATTATAACAGATATGAAAAGTGTTGGTTAATATCTGATGTGGCGTAAATGTGGTGTGTTAATTCGGTTGATTTAGGCGCCTTAGTGTCTATTTGGGCATGTTTTATCGTGAGTCGTAGACCACACCACTCGGAGTATTTTTGGAGATTATTCATTGGTTTTAAGAGTTTTTGGTGGCCTTAGCCTTTTTGGTGAATCTCGAACAATACTAGGGGATCAAGCTACAAATTGGAGCAAGATTCGAGGAGAAGATAGCTTGACGACATTCCGAGAACCACACACCATCACCTCCGACTTCATTGGATCATAACTCTCCAACTAGAAGATATTATTCAGAAATTCCAAGTGGAGAGGAAAGTTCATCGTCTTAGCTTTCCAACGATATATTATGAGCTCAAAATCAAGTTCGGAGGTGAGAGTTACGCCCATTCGAAGATTGCCCTGCGCACAGTCCCTCGACTCGAGGATCATAAACCTCGACTCGAGGACTATAATCTCGACTCGAGGATTACTTCCCTCGAGTCGAGGAGAGTTTACAGGACGGGTATTTGGAAGGACAAGATCCTCGACTCGGGGAGGGTGTTCCTCGAGTCGAGGATTTCTTCGCTCGACTCGAGGATCCCTCTCCTCGAGTCGAGAAAAGGTAAGTTCCGGGAAGCTTCCTAGAGGCTTGGACGGTTTCTTTTTGCCTAAATATCTATTTTGTCTTCTAGTGTTTTGTACTTAGTTTAAATAAAGGGGCATGAACCCCTCCCTAATACTTATCACCCCTTTCATATTATTTTTCATCTAGTTTTCATTTTAGAGAGAGAAACTCAAGGAGAATTAGTAATTTTATTATGATTTTAATTTCAAATATTATTGTAATAATTAGTATGGGAGGTTAATCCCCTTCCTACACTCTTGGTGTAATCAATTCTTCATCCTAAGTATTAGTAAGTATTTTTCTTTCTATTTTGCCTTTAATTTCATTATAATTAATTTCTTGTTCTTTAATGCATGAATTATCCTTGTTTTATCTAATTAGCTACTAGATTAGACTTGGGTATTTCATATGCTTGGTTGATAATTGGTGGTCATTGATTATTAGCCTAAAAGGAAGCAACTTTCACATGATTAGTGTCGTGGTTGCGGCTAATTAGTGATTTGGGAATTAATTAGGCAACTAATAGATTAGATTTGATTAGTGTCGCGGTTGCGGCTAATTAGATACCAATTTGGGTTGTTCTCAATCTTTTATTAGTCCATGCTTTTCATGCCTTTGGTTGTGATTTGTTTGAGTGGTCACTAGACAAATTAGGACTAAAAGGAGGGGAATTTGGTAGCGGTTGCTCAAATTCCCCATAAAAGAGGATTAATTGGTTAAAAACGGGATTGTTAATGAATTGGTAATATTAGAGAGAGCTAAAACTTACTATACTAGGGTGTTAGAAGAGATTATCACCGAGAGTCGCTTTAATCAACTTGATATCTCGTTTTAATCCAACTTTCAAATAAAAAACCCCCAATTTAATTGCTTTGTTTATTTCGTTTTAGTGTTTTTCCGCATAGAATTCGCATATTAGACTTCCCTCTTCCTTGTGGATACGATACCCACTTACCCTAACTTCTTAGTTAGTATATTGTGGTAATTTGACTAGGAATAACGACTTCCTAGCTTGTTAAATTTGGCGTCGTTGCCGGGGAAGAGGCGTCTTTAGTCTTTTTGCTATTTCTGAGTGGCTTTTATATATATTTGTTGTGCGTTTTTTTTTTTTTTTTTGTTTTTTTTGTTATTTTCATTTTCTTTTAAGTGTGTGTGAGGCTTGTTCTTATTTCTCCTTTGCGGTGTTCGGGCCACTAGCCTATGGGCCAAACCCGGACTACTAATCCCGATTTGAGTCCTTTTGAGATAGATTGGGAACTTGAGAGAACATTGAGGCAAAGGAAGAAGCTTTCACTGGAGCAAGGTAATCAAGTAGTTGTTGAGGAGGAAGGGAACGTGTTCGCCGATTTTGATTTGTTTAGGGAGGACGGTTCTTACATTTCCGCAACTTCCGACTTTGTTGATCTTAACACCATGAGTATTCGGGAACTTATCGCCCCGGATCTCACACAACAACCCTCATGCATTGTCTTCCCCGATGATGAGGCTATTTCAAGAATCGAGATCAAGGGAGCTCTTCTACACCATCTACCCACCTTCTACGGTCTTAGCGCGGAGGATGGAAATAAGCACATCATGGGGGTGCATTTGGTGTGTAGCAACATGAAGCCTACTGGGGTTGATTTAGACACCTTCTTTCTTAAGGTATTTCCGTTTTCCTTGAAGGATCGTGCCTTGAATTGGCTCTACACTCTTCCCCACAATAGTATCACTTCTTAGGAATTATTGAAAAAGGTCTTCATTCTTAAGAATTTCCCCAACACTAAAGCTTCGGCTTTGAAGAAGGAGATATCTACGATTGAGCAACGGGGAGAGTCACTTGCTTCTTATTGGGACCGGTTCCGAGAGTTGGTAGCTAGTTGCCCCTACCATGGCTACAAGGAGCAAGATCTAATCTTATTCTTCTACCACGGGCTCGATGACCAAGACTATAGGCATGTGGTAGCCGCTAGTAATGGTGGGTTGGACAAGATGACTCCGGTTTAGGCTTGGGACTTGATAGAGGAATTGGCAATAAACTCACGCGGCCGAGAGTCCAAGAGGTGTGTGAGGAGAGTTAATATGGTTGAGGTGCCTTCCAATGAGTCTCAAGTGGGAGAATTGGCAAGTATGATGAAGGAAATCCTCCGAAATCAATCAAGGAACTCACCACCTATGGAGTATGAAGAGGTCAATGCCGTGGGTGGTTTTCAAGGAAATTCTACAAGGAGATATGACCCTTACTCAAACTCATACAACCCGGGTTGGAGAGATCATCCTAACTTGAGGTATGACAACAATCAAGAGAGTAACCGGTTCCAAGGCCAAGGTAGTGGAAACAATGCAAATTACAACTCTCAAGGGCCTAGGGACGGGAACTGCAATCAAGGAGGTCAAGGTAACTTCAATCAAGGCCAAGGGGGTGGAAATAACTTTCAAAACGGTCGTTTCCAAGCTAAACCACCTCTCTCGGGCCAACAATCTCAAGGTGGTTCCTCATCTTCAATGTCCGCGGAAGAAATGATCAAGGCATTGACCCTCAATGTCACGAATATGCAAGCCTCTATGGTTCAAAATCAACAAGAGACTAAGGCTAACCTCGGTAGCACCGATACGGACTCGGACAAGGACACGGACACCGATACGGATACGTGATACGACACTTTGAAAAATAGCGGACACGGACACGGCAAAAACCTAAACTAACAAGTACTTTGAATGCATATTTTTACAATTACGCGTACTATTCGCGGGTAGGAAGAGGTGGGGCTGGTGCGGCCGGGTGCAAGTTGGGCTGTAGCGAAGGGGCCGCTAGTTGAGGTCGGTTGGAGGAGGTCTCCTGAGGGGGCGCCAGTCGAAGTTGGAAGAGCCGGTCGGAGCAGGAATATGGGAAGTAGAAAGAGATAGAGAAGTAAGACACGCTTTTCAGCTACCTGCTAGTGTAATTAGAATAGGAGAGAGAAAAAATAGTTTTTTAAAAAAAAACTTGTCAAAACGACGTAGTTTTGTGTCGTGTCGGGTGTCTGGTTGGTGTCTGGTCGGCGTCTGGTTCGTGTCCAATTAAAAAAAACCGTGTCCGTATCCTAAAATTAAATTAAAAAACCGGACACGGTTTTTGGGCATGTCTGACACATGTCGTACTGTGTCCGATCCGTGTCGGTGTCCGACACGGTGTCGGACACACACACAACACTGGATAGGAGTGTTCGTGCTTCCTAGAGGCTAGCATACAAAATCTTAAAAGCCAAGTGAGTCAATTGTCGGTTGCGGTGAATCGGCTGGAATCAAGAGGTTCCAACAAGTTTCCATCTCAAACGGAGGTCAATCCTACTAAAAACGTGAGTTTCATTGGCCTAAGGAGTGGTAGGAGGCCTCACGATGGAATTGAAGATGGAAATCGAAAAATGGAGATGCTTGGAGAAGAGTATGAACAATGGGAAGAGTATGGGGAATCTTTGCAACAAGTCCCTCACGAAAACCTTGGATCTCGACTCGAGAGGAGAGGAAACCGAGTCGAAAATCATGATCCTCGAGTCGAGGAAGGAGCCCCTCTAGTCGAGGATTTGCCTTATGAAAACACGTACTCTGATCTTCAGCCTCGACTCGACATGAGCATGCCTCGAGTCGATACGCACAGGCCTCGAGTCGAGAAGCACTCACCCCGAGTCGAGAAATCGGCCCCTAAAAAGAGCCCCTCTGTTCCTGCCCCTCGACTCGAGATTCCTGATTCCCGAGTCGAGAAACGGGCCTCTCGACTCGAGAGCTCTAACCCTCGACTCGAGGGCTCTGTTTTTCCTCCCCCTTTGGTTGTTGATTTTTCTATAGTACAAGATGGGGATGTTGAGGTTGATGTTCCGTTTCCCGAGGCACTTATGGACACTCGGAAGTAAGCCCACAACTCCGACATGTACGCTCTTTTTCAAGATTGCAAAGTGAACATGCCATTCCTTGACTTTATGAAGAGTGTTCCGAAGGCGGCTAAGTTCTTGAAAGACATATGCACGGTCAAAAGGAAGCCAAAAGCTAAGGACAAGAAGAAAGTGGTGATGAGTGAACAAGTTTCGGCCGTTTTTCAACAACGGCTACCTATAAAGTGTGGTGATCCCGGTATGTTTACCGTTCCGGCAACAATAGGTAACACCACTTTCCCTAAGTCCATGCTAGATTTAGGTGCATCGATCAATGTTTTGCCATCATCATGTTATGTTTCCATGAAATTCAAATCAATGCATGAAACCGATGTTGTGATAGAGCTAGCGGATCGTTCGAGAGTTTATCCTAGAAGAGTTGTGAAAGACGTGCATGTTAAAATAGAAAATCTTGTGTTTCCCGCGGATTTCTATGTTCTTGATATGAATCATCATAAGCAGGACCCCCCTCTCCTTCTAGGACGTCCATTCATGAAAACCGCTAGGGTAAATATTGATATGCATAACGGTATCATTGCATTAGAGGCTAATGGTCGTAAGATAGAGCAACATGTCTATGAGTCCAATCATGATGTTGATGATGATAATTCGGTCCACTCAATTGCTACATGTGTTGTGAAAATTCCCAAGCATGATCCTCCCGACCCCAAAATTGAAAATGTGAAGTGTATCTCCTTGAAATGCGTGAAAAATGTGAAGTCTCATGTGAAAGGGATGCATTCTACACTAACCAAGTCAACCCTAGTGTTTGGAAAGTCTTTGTTGTCGATTTTGCAGGAATCGAGACCCAACAAAACTATTCCGAGTGTTTCAAAGAAGAAAAAGGGGAAATTTGGGGTTAAAGGCGTTGCTAGATGGAGGGTCAAGGGTGAAGCGTCAAGTTGTGGGTTGGACGTATTGAGATTTGGCTATGGTTGATCGGTTAGAGTTTTGATGAGTCGAGCCAACGACGTTAAACAAATGCGCTACTTGGCAGGCAACCCAAACTTATTATGGTATGTTTGTTTTCTTCATTTTCTTAGCTTGTGACGCTTGCCATCCATGATGAATGCCAAGTTATGATTACAACTCTTCCTTACACTTTTTCCCCATCTAATATCTAACCAAGTCGCTCATTCACCCTGTTTTGTCCCTTGTTTTATACCATCTCTTTTCATATTGACCCATCCTGTTTGTTCCACATGCTTGTTTGTCCATAAACCGTTGACATTTGGCCCTAAACTCATAGAATATTCACAAAATGGCCTATTTTGTTTTGGTTTTTGGACAACTTTTGGTGTGGGGTCATTATGGTCCAACAAACACAAGAGGGAGATGGAAGTTTCGTAAGGTGATAGGAGGCGACATATTTTGAGGAAGACGGAGGTTGTGAGATGAGAGCGTGGCTCTTCTACCGGTCTTTTGACCATGAGCCACTTGTTTTAATGGTAATCGAGGGAAATGGAGCTCACACGAGGTATGTTTTCTTTCCCCTTAACTTTTCTCTTTCTCATGATTCTAACCACCATTCCCCACCCGTTTTACTAGCTTGTTTCTATACCATCTCTCTTTGTGCCCCGCAGCGTTTGCTCCCCCCGTTATTCTTGTTCTACCCACCCCATTTTACCCCTTAAACCAATAAAATAGCCTTGTTTGGTTCATTTTGGTTGGGTTGTTTTTGGATGGTTTGTTGTTATTGGAGGATGACGCGTTGTTGATATCGTTCATAAGGGAGATGGAGTAGTGAGACGAGGGATGGATTTATTTTTGAGGAAGATAGGGGAGTGAGGTAGATTGAGTGTCTCTTGGCCCGAGAGCCTGTCATTTCCTTATTGATGAGATGAGACCAATTGTTCTTTATTCCTAGTTGTATGGGATAGTGAGTGGATGAGTTGATGATACTCCCCCTACCTAACTCGTTGTTGCCAATCTTTTGGTTGGTGTTAGTTGTCATTGTGGGCAATGACGAGGTTCAAGCATGGGGGAGACGCTTGGCATGATATTGTAATTCGGTTTGGCATTTGTCACTTTGTTTGTAATATAGATGTGATGTTCTTTTCCGTTTGCAAAAAAAAAAAAAAAAAAAAAATGAATGAGGTAATCCATGACGGGCGACATAAGAAGAGGAGTTGGGGCGTAACGGGTTAGGGTCACTACGGGAGTTATAAGGAGGTTCGGTGATAGGAATTGGTGGTCCTACGTTAGAAGTCCCCTTGCATTGTGATGATAGGGGCGCCGGTGGATTGATTAGAGGTGAGTTGTGCTCGATAACTTCATTTCAAGCATGGCTTTGAGGGAGTCGTTGAGCCAAGCATGGGGGAAACGTGGTGTGTGTTAGTTTCCCTTAACTTAGAGTGTGTGAGAAGGGAGGATAAGATGGTTAGAGTTGGGGTGTTGAGCATTTCATCCACTCCAATTCTAACTAGCACCTTTTGAGTGTTTTGATGGCTTGCGATTCTTTGTTTTGGAGGAGTTTAAAAGTTGTGAGTCACCCTGTGCTATAAGAGAGACCTAGGTGGTTAGCGTGGTGAATTGGATAACTCGAGGACGAGTAATGGTCTAAGCATGGGGGTGTTTGATGTGGCGTAAATGTGGTATGTTAATTCGGTTGATTTAGGTGCCTTAGTGTCTATTTGGGCATGGTTTTATCGTGAGTCGTAGACCACACCACTCGGAGTATTTTTGGGAGATTATTCGATGGTTTTACGAGTTTTCGGTGGCCTAGACCCTTTTGGTGAATCTCGGACAATACTAGGGGATAAAGCTACAAATTGGAGCAAGATTCGAGGAGAAGATAGCTTGATGACATTCCGAGAACCACACACCATCACCTCCAACTTCATTGGATCATAACTTTCCAACCAAAATATATTATTCAGAAATTCCAAGTGGAGAGGAAAGTTCATCGTCTTAGCTTTCCAACGATATATTATGAGCTCAAAATGAAGTTCGGAGGTGAGAGTTATGCCTATTCGAAGATTGCCCTGCGCACAGTCCCTCGACTCGAGGATCATAAACCTCGACTCGAGGACTATAATCTCGACTCGAGGATTACTTCCCTCGAGTCGAGGAGAGTTTACAGGACGGGTATTTGGAAGGACAAGATCCTCGACTCGGGGAGGGTGTTCCTCGAGTCGAGGATTTCTTCGCTCGACTCGAGGATCCCTCTCCTCGAGTCGAGAAAAGGTAACTTCCGGGAAGCTTCCTTGAGGCTTGGACGGTTTCTTTTTGCCTAAATATCTATTTTATCTTCTAGTGTTTTGTACTTAGTTTAAATAAAGGGGCATGAACCCCTCCCTAATACTTATCACCCATTTCATATTATTTTTCATCTAGTTTTCATTTTAGAGAGAGAAACTCAAGGAGAATTAGTATTTTTATTATGCTTTTAATTACAAATATTATTGTAATAATTAGTATGGGAGGCTAATCCCCATCCTACACTCTTGGTGTAATCAATTCTTCATCCTAAGTATTAGTAAGTATTTTTCTTTCTATTTTGCCTTTAATTTCATTATAATTAATTTCTTGTTGTTTAATGCATGAATTATCCTTGTTTTATCTAATTAGCTACTAGATTAGACTTGGGTATTTCATATGCTTGGTTGATAATTGGTGGTCATTGATTATTAGCCTAAAAGGAAGCAACTTTCATATGATTAGTGTCGCGGTTGCGGCTAATTAGTGATTTGGGAATTAATTAGGCAACTAATAGATTAGATTTGATTAGTGTCGCGGTTGCGGTTAATTAGATACTAATTTGGGTTGTTCTCAATCTTTTATTGGTCCTTGCTCTTCATGCCTTTGGTTGTGATTTGTTTGAGTGGTCACTAGACAAATTAGGACTAAAAGGAGGGGAAGTTGGTAGCGGTTGCTCAAATTCCCCATAAAAGAGGATTAATTGGTTAAAACCTGCGGGATTGTTAATGAATTGGTAATATTAGAAAGAGCTAAAACTTACTATACTAGGGTGTTAGAAGAGTTTATCACCGTGAGTCGCTTTAATCAACTTGATATCTCGTTTTAATCCAACTTTCAAATAAAAAACCCCCCATGTAATTGCTTTGTTTATTTCGTTTTAGTTTTTTTCCGCATAGAATTCGCATATTAGACTTCCCTCTTCCTTGTGGATACGATACCCGCTTACCCTAACTTCTTAGTTAGTATATTGTGGTAATTTGACTAATAATAACGACTTATTAGCTTGTCAATATCAAATATTTGCAAAACATAAATGTTGGTGTAATTTTGTATTATCAACACATACTTTTTACATCTGTTGGTTTTTTATTTTCAATACCAACAATTTTTATTGCAATGACAATATTTGTAGGCAAAAATAAAAATTTAAAAAAAAATAGAAAGAAAGCCCAACCTCCAAATTCCCCAGCCTTCCCACTCGTTTGAACTACAAGGACTATAACCCTATCATCCAAATGATTATCTATAACCCAGTTAAAACAAAATCCTCTCAATTTATACATCAAACAAAGGAAAAGAAAAAAAAAAAAGAATTTAAGTCAATCAGAAATTCGGGAGACTGTGTTTCCCCAAATGAAACATCATCTCACATTCTCTCATACTCCCATATCTCTCTCTCTCTCTCTCTCTCTCTCTCCCTCCCTCCCTCCGCTTTTCTCGTTCCGACTCAATCCACCTGGTCTCTCTCACTTCCTCTTTGCCGACGGCAGATAGGTAGCTGATGGCAGCCGTCAGCCACCAATAGCCGCTGCCAGCCACTTATACAGCCACGTTCTTTAGGTATGTAAATTCGTTTTTTGTTCGATTTTGTTGTTGTAGAGTATTTAGGTTTACTTGTTTGTTATTGTTACGATTATATTCAATGTTTATGCTTAGATTAATATCTCTTTTCGTTTAACTATTCTAATTTATATATAGAATTTCTAGGGTTTTTTCGGGGTGGAATGGATATGTTCATGCGATTTGGGCTTATTTTGTTGGGTTCTAATCTTTGGTCAATTAGTGATTTAATTGTTATTAGATAGTATTCATAAGTTTTGCTTGATGGTTAAATTGTGAAGATTGTGTTGTTTGATATAGTTGTAGTTGGGTTATTCGAATTTAGGGAGCAAAAAGAGGAATCGTTTGTTATGCTGTTGTGGTGGAGCTGCTGTAAGGGGTGTAATCGTGTAGTTGGCATTGTTATACCACTGTTGGTTGGTACAGAGTTTCCTACCTCTTCGTCGTGCTTTCCTACCTTTTTCATTTTTTTCTCTATGCTTCTTCATTTTTTATTCTTTTAACTTCCCATTCTTATTCATATAGCAAACAACAACAATGAAATGGAAAATCACAACAACAAACTTAGAAAATAACTCCAAAAGTTTAATCTTATCCTTAGGATGATGAAATTATATCTAAACAAATCAAGATGGGTAGATTTGTAAGCTGAAAAATCGAAGAGGAAAGTGGGGAACAAGACTTAGCTTGTAGCTTACGGTTTTGGAGGTTCAATTGATTAAATTGACCATCGAAGAGGAAAGAGGGGAACAAGACTTAGCTCAAATGTATTCACTTAACTAGAGAAAAGTCTCACTTAAGGAAATTGAAACTTTTACAGTATTAGTTTCAATTAATCACTTGTATGGAGCCTAGGAAGTAGGAACAAATTGTTGGAGTAGGTGTCCTCCGACAATAATGCGTTGACTAATTAAATCTAATTAGGAATAAACTTGTAATATATTAAATATACTAAGTTAGTTGATTAACGTATATCGATAACAGTTGGCTGGCTAGAGTTTGACGTTATTGTCGTTTGACGGTGGTAATCAATTGATCCCTCTCGGTCACACCTATGGAGATAGTTTCTCCAAAGGATATTATATTTGGATTTAATACAATATAATATAAATCCTAATGTTTCAATTAAAGAGTTAACTGATTGTATCAGATAGTGTTTAACGAGTTCAGAACTCAGATCGAATAGATTATGAGTTTTTGTGTAAATTGTCAAAATTGACAATTCCGCTATTTAAAGTACAAAGAGTTGTATTTTTAGTTAAAATGATGCGATTAGTAGTCATTATATAATGATATAATAATTAGTTAACACTTAAAGAGATAAGTGTACAAATTATACCCAAATATGTAACATATCCCCTTCAAAAAGAAATGTGTAACATAAGATGTTAGGGGCATTCATAGTAAGGGTAGATTGGTATTTTTATTTACCTATACTATATATACCTTGTATTGATGGTCAAACAAGACATAACATCATTTACACACAAAAACCAAATCCTAATTATAGAGGAAAACAAAGAAGAACTCCTTTGAAAGCTTAGAATTTCTTTCACTACAACAAATGAGCACTTGCGCCACGAATAAATTCGTGGCGCAAGTGTTGAATTCCCGTGGCTAAGGTGTTTGGCCACGGGAATTGCTTTCGTGGCCCAAGTAGCCGTGGCAAAGAATTGGCCACAGGAAAACCCAAAACGTGGCCAAAATTCGATTTCTTGCCACGAATGTTGGCCACGTTATTAGTCGTGGCAAGAACATACTCCCGTGGCCAACATTTCAACTAGCCACAAGATGGCATTCGTGGCCGAGACGTTTATTTCCGTGGCCATCAATATCATACCTAATTGACAGCGTCATGGCAAAAGGGATACTCCTGTAGCCGTTCCTTACAATCCGTCATGGCAAACATCAATAACCAACGCCATTTATTTGTATTAATCAAAATAATAAAATCACAAAGGCGAACAATGAAAACACAAATTTTCGTACCAAATTGTAATACATATGATGCATAATATTTTTGATACAAAACTTAAATATTCCATTCGTATTGTCGAGTCTTGTACCGAAACAACAAACCTAAACATCAAAACTACTGATTCTCGGGTCTTTTTCTTTCACATAAAAAACAACTACTTCAAATGCCTTCGTTTTCGCCTTGTAAGATCCCAACAAAATCATCGCTTCCTAACTTTCTTGTTACACCAAAGTACTCAAGTCAAAGCAAGGATATCTGCATAAAAGAGAATTAAAGAGAATTATATTACAAATAGATAATAATGACTACCAATATAAAAATAAAAAAAAAATAAAAAAAAAATAAATAAATAAATAAAAAACTCAACAATTCAACACCACCCAACAACAAGTATCTAACTCATCTACTATTCTCAAAAGAAGAGCATCATCCCCAAAAGACAAACACATCCCGAAGACTAGCTATTCTTTTGGGAAAGAACTAATAATAAAACATCTAACAAAGGCATATGAGTACAACAATAAATGCAGAGGCACCTGTGTTCTTACCGGCAGAACAATCAAGTCATAAATTATCTTAGGTGCTATATTGACAAACTTGACGGCCATAATCTGCTTCCTTTTGATTCCATGATTTTTTAAGTCTTCTCAATTGAAACAACTACGACATTGAATTTCTCTAATGAAAACATCAAGTACTGTGACAACCTCCATCTCCTCACATCCATTTGCCATAGGAATGAGTACCTATTGTTACACAGATGACAATGTAATTAGTCCTGAGAAACAACACGACGTGAAAATCTAAGATTTTGTGGTAACAATAGAGAGATTACAAAACTCTGTCAACATAAGTAATTAACGAAAGAATATAAGCATTATGTAGTAGGGGCTAGATCAAACATCATCCTAGGATTCAATTCTCGGCATTTAGGTGGCCATTCGAAAGTCTGCATTCTCAAGTGCACAAATTCTTTCTTCCAATCCTCATAACTTTCAGCTCAAAAGGACTCATTCAGCCCATAATATATTTAAACAAAGCTACAAATCTTAGCTTTAATAAGAAAAAGGAATCAATTAAAAATATATCATGGTTTGAGAGATACAGACCTCTGAGTGACATCAGGTCAGTTCGCTGCTCTGCAGGTCACGTATTTTGCAGCACCGACTTTGAGGCATTACCAAATCTTGCTCACAGATTCAATTGAGTCCCTAAGGGTGTTATTAGAAAGCTTGAACAATCAGCTTTCCATCAATATATAAAAGATAGCCACAACTCTTCTACCTGAAAAGATATGAAGCTTAAAATTGCATGAATGTTCCTGAAGTGTCACTGATTTTCAGAAATAATGCATCACTAATGGTCTTAATATAAATCGGATTTTCCACTCATTTAGAGCGTAATTTTGTTAGCATCAGATAATGGTCTCAATAATGTAGTGAACCACTTTCACCACCAGAGTTTCGTTGAAGAATGTACAAACAAGTAAAGATTGATGCAGGTACAAGAACCACTTTATTTCCCGTTGGTTAATTGTTGTTGAATTTCTAGCCTAGCAATTGACTTGGTAGTCAATTGCGGCGTGACAATTCTAAATTTATTTCTATTTATAGTTGGTCAGAATTTAGGGTTGTTACAGTTGGTATCAGAACCATAGGTTCTGATTCGTCGAGTCTATAAAGGTTTTCAAAACTCGTTTTAAATGATTTACAAACTGGGCAGGGAATGGGTGCATTCATTCGCATGCTATGTGCTAACTGCTATGTGAAACTAGAGAAGGAGTTTACACTAATGGTTTTGACCTGCGAATTATGTGGTGTGCGTATACGATTTGGGTACTAATGCGCTTGGAGTTCTCTCTGGTATACTGACAGAATGGCAGGCACGAGAACATATGTTTGGGAGTTCGGACCATCTGGGGTAAGGTCAATTGCTGGTCCATGGACGATACCGGATCATATAGCTTTTTCATCTGAGACCTTCCAGGACCGTATGAGAATTGGTGAGTCTGTAGAGGAGTTCGTCACCAGAATGAGGGCAAAACTGACTGAGGCAGCCGAAAGATTTCCATGGGCAATTAGACCTGAGGTCTAAGTCTTTGTGACTTTGGTCAACCTGAGGATACATCCCCGTTGGGAGGAGGTTCGAGCGAGACTAGAAAGGAATGCCTATTATGCTTGTCTCACAGGGAGTTCACAATACTTGAGGGACAGATCAGGCAGAGTGATAGATCTTGACAGGTTGGAGGTAATTCTGGAGTGGGAATATGAGATATCCCTTAGCCCTGTGCAAATACCTGAAATTTTCCAAATCTACATACCTCCTGTACCCTCGAACCCTGATAATGGTAACCCTGCCCCGGAACCTCGTGAAGCTTATGTGATGAAAGGGAGGAAGGTTCAGCTGAAGGAACACGAAACACCTGGCCAGTCGAGTCAGAAGAGAGTTAAAGTTGAGGAATATCACCATTCTCCTAACCCCCCGTCCTCGCCTATTGGAGAGGATGCACCAGTGGACACGGAGGAGGAGCCTGAGGAAGTCCCCACGAGTGAAGAGGAGGACGATACTATTGGAACTAGTGACACGGAGGTCATTGTGATTAGTTCGGATGAGGAGTTGAGCGACTCGGATCAAGATGATGGAGGGGAAGTCCCTAATGATGAGGATTATGACCCGAGTGGCGAAGCTTGAAGGATTAGTATAGAGACTTATAAAATAAAGGCATAAGGCCTAGTTATTAATTAGACGTCGATTGTGTTTTATTATTAAACTTTAGCATTAAACATCATGTTATACTTTTGTCAAGTTTTCATTGTTCAAGCGCTTTAGATCGGGGACAATACCCCAATACTATTATGTTATTTCGGTTATTTCATAGGGACGTTGCAAATTAAATGCTATTTGATTTTCTACTGTGTGTTGATGGTTCTGCCCTCGAATATTCGTGTGTCTGACGTTTCTGATCCTAGCACGACTCGTGCTACAGTAACACGAGACGTGTTTCAAAAGAAAAAAAAAAAACTCCGAAAAGTTAAACTCGGGCGAGACGAATAGACGAATGTTGATTTCGATATACTTGCACTTCTGAGCTGAATTGCCATCGTGGTTCGCTGGTTATGCGATTTATTGTTTATGTTTAAATTGAAATGTATTGATTAATGCTTGATAATGCCTGAATGAATATGTTATAGAGTTGGTTACGTCTGATTCAACCGTTATTACCTTATAGAAAATGGTGAGAAACAACAGTCTAGATGTGACAGCTATTCTAGCACAAATGGCACAGCAGCAGCAAGTGACGGTTGAAACTATGCAGCAGATAGCACAGATTAATGCTGCTAATATTGCTGCTAATAATGCTGCCAATAATGCTGCTAATAATGCTGCCAATAATGCTGCAAACAATGCTACAAACGACGGCAATGGGACTAATGCCGATAATGGAGGTGGAGATAATGAAATGTTGTTAGCTAAGATGTCGGATGCCGTACAGAAGAAACGGCCTGACAATTTCACTAGGAGAGGAGAACCGAGTATCCTACTTGACTGGATCGAGGATATGGAGAGAATCTTCTCTGCTGTTGGAGTTCCTGACAATCTGAAGGTAAAAGTGGCTGCATTTTACCTTAAGGAGGTAGCTGGAAGATGGTGGATGAAAATTCAGGAGGAATTTTACAAACCGGTGCTGGAGGAGAAAGCTGATGGGTCTGTTATTGAGAGGTTTAGAGATTGGAAAGTTTTCAAATACCTCTTAGAGAAAGAGTCCTTTCCGGAGCACTTGAAGGAACAAAAGGTGGCTGAATTTGAGGCATTTCAGCAAACTGAGGGCATGTCTGTGAAGGAATTCCATGATAAGTTTGAGGACTTGAACAGGTTTGCTGAGAGTGTAACGCCTACTGAGTCTTCTAGAGCCGCCAGCTTTCGTAAAAAGCTACTTTGGAGTATTAAGGGATGGTTTGCCTCTGAGCGATTCCATACTGTAAAGGATGTTTATGAAAGAGCCACAACAGCAGAGCAGAATATGGAAACAATGAGCATGGAACTCGGGGGGAAGAGAAAGGAGACGCCCTTCGATTTGGCGAACATACTGTAACAACCCTAAATTTTGACCAACTATAAATAGAAATAAATTTAGAATTGTCACGCCGCAATTGACTACCAAGTCAATTGCTAGGCTAGAAATTCAACAATAATTAACAAACGGAAATAAAACAGCGGAAGTCTTAAAATGTCGAGCTATAGTTCTCAAAACGAAATCCAAATTTCATAATTAAAACGAAATGAAGGCTAAGATACAACAAAGTCTTTCGAAAACCCCCAACATGATCAGCTTTGTAAGCATGCAGCCATATCATCAAGACCTGTCAACTATGCCATCGAAGATTGACATAGGCCCCAGAACACGGTAGGGACGAACCAGAAAACAGAACGTCAGCACACGCTGAGTAAGAAGTACAAAGTATAAAGAACAATAAGATACGCGCCTTGAGGCGCGTAGCTAACAAGAACGAATTGATGTTATAGCATAGGTATATCAATTGCAACAGAGTGCATTATCAAAAGAGCATCGCCGCTCAATATATATATATATATATATATATATATATATATATATATATATATATATATATATATATATATATATATATCGTTTAATCATATTTTCGGCCAGGGTCCTACCCCATAGCCCCACTTAACGAACTTTGTTCGAGCTAGAGTTGTAATTATCGCCCTAATAATCCCGAGTGTCCACACCCCTCACAAGACAGGCCGGTAGGACGAGCTCCCATCTAGGAGGAAGACTATTAGGAAGTCGGCAGCTAACCCGACCCTACGTACCTTGATCAGAGGTATATCAACGATGATCGGCCGAGCCGAATACATCGTACTCTAGGTGGAGTCATTTATATTCTTTCATCCGTTTTATATACGTTATTCAGAGATGCATTATTCGACGATACAAATTATAATGATCATAATCGATGGGTATTTGAGGCGAAACAAAACTTAAACAATAAGCAAACACACCACTCGACCGAGTGGCCGAGTGGTGGTCTCGGCTAGAGGCCGAAGGGCCGAGGAAAGGCAAGGGGGCCGAAGGGCCGTGGGGAGTGTGGTGGTCGAAAGACCGCAAACGAACATTGACAAGATGAACGGAAAAATATGCTCAATGATATAATTAGGTACAAGCGAAACGGATAATGAGAATGAACGTATAAAACAAGAATATATGATGATCAAGCAAGCGTATCAAACAAGATAATGGTTAGTGAGATTTTGTGATCAACGTTCTTACCTTACTAGCAAGTCACAAAATCAACACAAGACTTTAGAATGGTACTTCCTCGAACACACAACCTAAAAACCAAATAACAAATCACCAATTATCAACCATCACACTACCAACACCAATAAGACACCTCTAGATTCATATTCCAACACTCAAACGATCTCCAAACGTAACCAAATTCGCACATCACCTTACTAAACATACCAACAATATAAACCCATCATAAACTCATCAAAACCATGATGATAATACTCAAATTAAGGTGAGACCAGATCTGGGCAGCATGTCTTTTCCACCATTAAAACATCATAAAACATCTCTAAACCCTAATCTCGAATTCTACAAATCATATCAAACAATCCCTCCAATTACTACACAACTCTAATCATAAAATCATCATTAAATCACTATAACTTCAATCACGAGAACCCTAATTCACAACTTTAATATTTCATGCATCAAAACACAATTAATCACAACTAAGAACCCACCAATAACTAATCATCACTTAATTCATGCTTAAACTTCTATTAACATGAATAATAGAAGAGCCCTAATCTGAAAATCATACTAAAGGGGTTTAAAACTTACAACTTTTGGTTACAAAACCAAAAGAAAGAGCAAAGAGACGCGGTGGAGGCGCTAGGGCGGTCGGCGGCGGCGGCCTCGGTCGTGCGCTCTCCTTCTTCTTCTCCTCTTTTTTTTTTTTTTTTTCTTTTTGCTGCTGCTGCCGTGAGGGGGAGTGGGGAGGGTTTGGTGTTTGTTTTATTCCTTTGTAGAAAATAGGAAGGGTTTAGTAAGGGTATTTTGGTAATTTTGCCAAACAGTTGCCCAATTAGGAAAGCGTCTCTAAACGGAAGGTATACCTTAATTCCCAAAATAGATTTTCACGCCCTTAAAACGAGATTCTCCCAATACTTCGTACAATTCAAGTAACCCAAAAATATGGGGTGTTACAATCTTCCCCCCTTAAACAAAGATTCGTCCCGAATCTTTAAACCCATCCTTCAAAAGGCACGCTCTTAGCTAGTGACATTGATCACAGGGTAAAACAAGTACTTGGAAATGTAATATAAGGTCATAAGATCATGCTCGAGGGAAAACAATAGAAGGGTAATTGAGTGAGAATTAAAATGAGTTGGAAATACTGTACTCGAGGTACGAAGCAACAAATCACATGAAAGAAGAATCGGCAAACATATGAATCACCCACACATAAATCACATCAAACAAACGCTTAGAAGCAAAACAAAGCGCGCGAGGCTCTCATCCCCCTTAAAATAAAGGTTCGACCCGAACCAAATATACCTTAAGTAAACAGATGAGGGTACTTTTCACGCATAACCGACTCCCCTTCCCAGGTTGCTTCCTCAACGTTGTTATTACACCACAGAACCTTCACCATCTGTGTCTCAGCTCGTCGGGTTTTGCGCACTTTAGTGTCCAAGATTTTCAATGGTGCTTCTTCATAAGTCATGGTTTCATCCAACTCAATGGTTTCTGGATTGAGTACATGTGACGGATCACTAACGTATCGCCTGAGTTGGGAAACGTGGAACACGTTGTGAACCTTTTCGAGATTTGCTGCCAAGTCTAACTCATAAGCGACCTCGCCAATCCGTTTGGTCACCTTGTAGGGTCCAATGAACTTAGGACTCAGTTTCCCTTTCTTCCCGAATCTCATTACACCCCTGGTAGGTGACACTCGGAGTAGTACCATGTCGCCCTCATTAAACTCAATTTGACTGCGAGCTTTATCTGCGTAGCTCTTTTGCCTGTCCTGCGCAGCCTTCAATCTCTCCTGAATTAGTTTGACTTGGTCGGTCATCTCTTGAATGTAATCTAGACCCAAAATCATCGTTTCACTAATGTCATTCCAACAGATTGGACTCCTGCACTTTCTACCATATAGTGCCTCGCATGGGGCCATCTTGATTGAGGCTTGATAGCTGTTGTTGTAGGAGAATTCTATCAGATCCAGCTTATCCTCCCAACCACCTTGGTATTGTAAAGCACAGGCTCTTAACATATCTTCCAAGGTCTGATTTGTCCTCTCTGTTTGACCATCAGTTGCGGGGTGGAATGCGGTACTCATTAAGAGTTTTGTTCCCAAGGCTTCTTGTAACTTTTTCCAGAAACGGGAGACAAAACGTGCATCGCGATCGGAGACGATCTCCTTTGGAGTACCATGAAGTCTCAACACATGATGTATATAGGCATCAGCTAACTGTTTCTTTTTCCACGTGTCTTTCATTGGTATAAAATGTGCACATTTCGTCAACCTGTCCACTATCACCCAAATCATGTTGTTGCCTTTAGGTGTTCGAGGTAATCCAGCAATGAAGTCCATGGATATGGAACTCCATTTCCACTCTGGTACTGGTAAGGGTTGCAATTTTCCTTGAGGTCTCTTGTGTTCACTTTTAACCTTTTGGCAAACTAAACACCTAGACACAAAATCAGCCACATCCTTCTTCATTCCTGACCACCAGAACACCCTCCTCAAATCCTGGTACATCTTATCTCCACCTGGATGTACGGAGTATTTGCTTGCATGAGCCTCTATTAGGATTCTATCCCTCAATGTGGCGTTGTTTGGTAACCAGACCCGATCCTGAAATCGAATTATCCCATCTTCACATCTTTTGAACAATGCAGGTTCTTTCGCTACCTTTTCTATCAGCAGCTTGTCAGTCTCCTGCAATTCTTTGATCTCCTCAAAGACATCATTTTCAATCACGGTTGTCCCCGTGGTTGCTCCTGGTTCTATCAACTGAACTCCGAAATTGAGGAACTCATTCCTTAGTCTTTGTCTTTGAACAACCAATCGGACCGAATGTAGAGACTTCCTGCTCAGTGCATCTGCTACAACATTTGCTTTCCCTTCATGATACTGTATCTCCATGTCGTAATCTTTGATCAGCTCTAACCACCTCCTTTGACGCATGTTTAACTCTTTCTGGGTGAAAATGTACTTTAAACTCTTATGGTCAGAGAAAATCTTCAATGTAACCCCAAACAGATAGTGTCTCCACAGTTTTAGTGCAAAAATCACAGCTGCTAGCTCCAAATCATGGGTCGGATAGTTTTCCTCATAATTTTTGAGTTGCCTAGACGCATAGGCGATTACTCTCCTGTTCTGCATTAGGACACATCCTAAACCATTCTTTGAAGCATCGGTGTACACCTCGTAAGGTATGTTCTCATCAGGTAGTGCTAACACTGGCGCCGTGGTTAACCGTTCCTTCAGAGTTTGAAAGGCTTTCTCACAAGTCTCATCCCATTTATACTTTGTAGTCTTCTTCATCAACGTCGTCATTGGTTTAGCAATCTTAGAGAAATCCTTCACAAATCTCCTGTAGTAACCTGCTAGTCCTAAAAAGCTTCTAATCTCTGTTACGTTCTTTGGGGTAGGCCAATCCTTTACCGCTTTGACCTTAGCTGGGTCTACTCCAACTCCGTCCTTGGATATTACGTGTCCCAAAAAGGCTACCTTATTCAACCAGAATTCACACTTCGAGAATTTACCGTATAGTTGCTTTTCTCTCAAAATCTCCAATACGATCCTCAAGTGATTCTTATGCTCCTCTTCAGTCTTGGAGTAAATCAGAATATCATCAATAAACACTACCACAAACTTATCCAAGTAAGGTCTGAAGGTGCGATTCATGAGATCCATGAACACTGCAGGCGCGTTTGTTAACCCAAATGGCATTACCGTGAACTCATAGTGTCCATATCTAGTTGAAAATGCGGTTTTTGGTACATCTTCTTCAGCTACTTTCAATTGATAATATCCCGACCTCAAGTCGATCTTTGAGAACACACTTGCGTCCTTAAGCTGGTCAAATAGGTCATCTATCCTGGGTAAGGGGTATCTGTTTTTGATGGTGACATTATTCAGTTCTCGATAATCGATACATAGCCTCATTGTGCCATCCTTCTTCCTTACAAATAAGACCGGGGCTCCCCAAGGCGACACACTTGGCCTAACGTATCCCTTTTCCACCAATTCATCTAGTTGCTTTTTCAGCTCTTGCATTTCCACCGGGGCCATCCGGTAAGGTGACTTAGCAATCGGACCCGTTCCAGGTACTAACTCAATTTTGAACTCAACCTCTCTTTTGGGTGGCATCCCCGGGATCTCCTCTGGGAAAACATCAGAATAGTCACTCACAATAGGGACATCGTCCAACTCTGGGTATTCTACCCTAGTGTCTCGCACATGACATAAGAATAGAGGTTCTCCCTTAGTTATCTGCTTCTTCAGATTCATGGCAGACACAAACTTTATTCTTGGTCTTTTTGGAAGTATGCGATAAGTCACATGGGTGTTTTTCTGTCCCCGAAGTGAAATCTTTCCTATCCAACAATCTATTCTCGCTTTATACCTACCCATCCAATCCATTCCCAATATTACATCAAAATGGGTTAGGGGAAAAGTTATTAAATCGGATTTGAACTCATGTCCACAAATCACTACAGGCACATCTTTAAACTGACTCTTACATGCAATACTAGACCCATCAGGCATTGAAAACTCAAAGTTTACCGCTGAACTATCATTAAGTCCACATTTCTCAACAATCTTATCAGCAATAAACGAGTGGGATGCACCACTATCAAATAGAACATTTGCAAGTACTGAGTTAACAGGAAATTTACCCGATACGACATCAGCGTTTTCATTCTCTTCTGGATTCATGACATACAGCTGTCCAGTGGCTTTCTTAGTTGGGGCGGCCACACTGGCCGATCCCGCTTGCTTAGCTGGTGTTGTATAGGTTGTTCCCCTAGTTGGTGCCGGATTCTTGTAAGTGTTATTCGAACCCGCATAGCCACTTTGGGCCTTGAAATTCTGGAATCGATTGGGTGCCACTGAGTAGCTCCCAGACGCTACAGGCGCTTTTCCAGCCATCTTGGAGTAGCACACATTAGCCTTATGCCCAAGTTTTCCGCAATGGAAGCATGTGACCCTATCGCCATTGCACGTCTTCCCGGGATGTTTATTGCCACACTTGTTGCAAGGCCTCTCGATCTCAAAGCTCTGGCTATGAGCTCTGTTGTGGAAAACATTTTTGTAGTTCGACTTCCCCGTTCCAGCAGACTGTGCCTTACCTTTGAAATCCCCAAAATTCCCTTTCTTATTGGGTATGTTCGCCAAATCGAAGGGCGTCTCCTTTCTCTTCCCCCCGAGTTCCATGCTCATTGTTTCCATATTCTGCTCTGCTGTTGTGGCTCTTTCATAAACATCCTTTACAGTATGGAATCGCTCAGAGGCAAACCATCCCTTAATACTCCAAAGTAGCTTTTTACGAAAGCTGGCGGCTCTAGAAGACTCAGTAGGCGTTACACTCTCAGCAAACCTATTCAAGTCCTCAAACTTATCATGGAATTCCTTCACAGACATGCCCTCAGTTTGTTGAAATGCCTCAAATTCCGCCACCTTCTGTTCCTTCAAGTGCTCCGGAAAGAACTCTTTCTCTAAGAGGTATTTGAAAACTTTCCAATCTCTAAACCTCTCAATAACAGACCCATCAGCTTTCTCTTCCAGCACCGGTTTGTAAAATTCCTCCTGAATTTTCATCCACCATCTTCCAGCTACCTCCTTAAGGTAAAATGCAGCAACTTTTACCTTCAGATTGTCAGGAACTCCAACAGCAGAGAAGATTCTCTCCATATCCTCGATCCAGTCAAGTAGGATACTCGGTTCTCCTCTCCCAGTAAAATTGTCGGGCCGTTTCTTCTGTACAGCATCCGACATCTTAGCTAACAGCATTTCATTATCTCCACCTCCATTAGCGGTATTAATTCCATTGCCGTCGTTTGCAGCATTGTTTGCAACATTATTGGCAGCATTATTAGCAGCATTATTAGCAGCATTATTGGCAGCATTATTGGCAGCAATATTAGCAGCGTTAATCTGTGCTATCTGCTGCATAGTTTCAACCATCACTTGCTGCTGCTGTGCCATTTGTGCCAGAATAGCTGTCACATCTGGACTGTTGTTTCGCACCATTTTCTTACTAGGTAATAACGGTTGAATCAGGCGTAAACAACTCCATAACAGATTCATTCAGGCATTATCAAGCATAAATCACTACATTTCAATCTAGACATAAACAATAAATCGCATAGCCAGCGAACCATGATGGCAATTCAGCTCAGAAGTGTAAGTATATCGAAACCAACATTCGTCTATTCGTCTCGCCCGAGTTTAACTTTTCGGAGTTTTTTTTTTTTTTTTTTTTTTTTTTTTTTTTTGAAACTCGTCTCGTGTTACTGTAGCACGCGTCGTGCTAGGATCAGAAACGTCGGACACATGAATGTTCGAGAACAGTAATATCAACACACAGTAGAAAATCAACTAGCATTTAATTTGCAACGTGCTTTTGAAACAATCGAAATAACATAATGGTATTGGGGTATTGTCCCCGATCTAAAGCACTTGAACAATGAAAACTTGACAAAGTATGATATGATGTTTAATGCTAAAGTTTAATAATAAAACATAATCGACGTCTAACTAATAACCAGGCCTTATGCCTTTATTTAATAAGTCTCTATACTAATCCTTCAAGCTTCACCACTCGGGTCATAATCCTCATCATTAGGGACTTCCCCTCCATCATCTTGATCCGAGTCGCTCAACTCCTCATCCGAACTAATCACAATGACCTCCGTGTCACTAGTTCCAATAGTATCGTCCTCCTCTTCACTCGTGGGAACTTCCTCGGGCTCCTCCTCCGTGTCCACTGGTGCATCTACTCCAATAGGCGAGGACGGGGGATTAGGAGAATGGTGATATTCCTCAACTTTAACTCTCTTCTGACTCGATTGGCCAGGCGTTTCGTGTCCCTGTAGCTGAACCTTCCTCCCTTTCATCACATAAGCTTCACGAGGTTCCGGGTTAGGGTTACCATTATCAGGGTTCGAGGGTACAGGAGGTATGTAGATTTGGAAATTTTCAGGTATTTGCACAGGGCTAAGGGATATCTCATACTCCCACTCCAGAATTACCTCCAACCTGTCAAGATCTATCACTCTGCCTGATCTGTCCCTTAAGTATTGTGAACTCCCTGTGAGACAAGCATAATAGGCATTCCTTTCTAGTCTCGCTCGAACCTCCTCCCAACGGGGATGTATCCTCAGGTTGACCAAAGTCACAAAGACTTGGACCTCAGGTCTAATTGCCCATGGAAATCTTTCGGCTGCCTCAGTCAGTTTTGCCCTCATTCTGGTGACGAACTCCTCTACAGACTCACCAATTCTCATACGGTCCTGGAAGGTCTCAGATGAAAAAGCTATATGATCCGGTATCGTCCATGGACCAACAATTGACCTTACACCAGATGGTCCGAACTCCCATACATATGTTCCCGTGCCTGCCATTCTGTCAGTATACCAGAGAGAACTCCAAGTGCATTAGTACCCAAATCGTATACGCACACCACAAAATTCGCAGGTCAAAACCATTAGTGTAAACTCCTTCTCTAGTTTCACATAGCAGTTAGCACATAGCATGCGAATGAATGCACCCATCCCCTGCCCAGTTTGTAAATCATTTAAAACAAGTTTTGAAAACCTTTGTAGACTCGACGAATCAGAACCTATGGCTCTGATACCAACTGTAACAACCCTAAATTTTGACCAACTATAAATAGAAATAAATTTAGAATTGTCACGCCGCAATTGACTACCAAGTCAATTGCTAGGCTAGAAATTCAACAATAATTAACAAACGGAAATAAAACAGCGGAAGTCTTAAAATGTCGAGCTATAGTTCTCAAAACGAAATCCAAATTTCATAATTAAAACGAAATGAAGGCTAAGATACAACAAAGTCTTTCGAAAACCCCCAACATGATCAGCTTTGTAAGCATGCAGCCATATCATCAAGACCTGTCAACTATGCCATCGAAGATTGACATAGGCCCCAGAACACGGTAGGGACGAACCAGAAAACAGAACGTCAGCACAGGCTGAGTAAGAAGTACAAAGTACAAAGAACAATAAGATACGCGCCTTGAGGCGCGTAGCTAACAAGAACGAATTGATGTTATAGCATAGGTATATCAATTGCAACAGAGTGCATTATCAAAAGAGCATCGCCGCTCAATATATATATATATATATATCGTTTAATCATATTTTCGGCCAGGGTCCTACCCCATAGCCCCACTTAACGAACTTTGTTCGAGCTAGAGTTGTAATTATCGCCCTAATAATCCCGAGTGTGCACACCCCTCACAAGACAGGCCGGTAGGACGAGCTCCCATCTAGGAGGAAGACTATTAGGAAGTCGGCAGCTAACCCGACCCTACGTACCTTGATCAGAGGTATATCAACGATGATCGGCCGAGCCGAATACATCGTACTCTAGGTGGAGTCATTTATATTCTTTCATCCGTTTTATATACGTTATTCAGAGATGCATTATTCGACGATACAAATTATAATGATCATAATCGATGGGTATTTGAGGCGAAACAAAACTTAAACAATAAGCAAACACACCACTCGACCGAGTGGCCGAGTGGTGGTCTCGGCTAGAGGCCGAAGGGCCGAGGAAAGGCAAGGGGGCCGAAGGGCCGTGGGGAGTGTGGTGGTCGAAAGACCGCAAACGAACATTGATAAGATGAACGGAAAAATATGCTCAATGATATAATTAGGTACAAGCGAAACGGATAATGAGAATGAACGTATAAAACAAGAATATATGATGATCAAGCAAGCGTATCAAACAAGATAATGGTTAGTGAGATTTTGTGATCAACGTTCTTACCTTACTAGCAAGTCACAAAATCAACACAAGACTTTAGAATGGTACTTCCTCGAACACACAACCTAAAAACCAAATAACAAATCACCAATTATCAACCATCACACTACCAACACCAATAAGACACCTCTAGATTCATATTCCAACACTCAAACGATCTCCAAACGTAACCAAATTCGCACAGCACCTTACTAAACATACCAACAATATAAACCCATCATAAACTCATCAAAACCATGATGATAATACTCAAATTAAGGTGAGACCAGATCTGGGCGGCATGTCTTTTCCACCATTAAAACATCATAAAACATCTCTAAACCCTAATCTCGAATTCTACAAATCATATCAAACAATCCCTCCAATTACTACACAACTCTAATCATAAAATCATCATTAAATCACTATAACTTCAATCACGAGAACCCTAATTCACAACTTTAATATTTCATGCATCAAAACACAATTAATCACAACTAAGAACCCACCAATAACTAATCAGCACTTAATTCATGCTTAAACTTCTATTAACATGAATAATAGAAGAGCCCTAATCTGAAAATCATACTAAAGGGGTTTAAAACTTACAACTTTTGGTTACAAAACCAAAAGAAAGAGCAAAGAGACGCGGTGGAGGCGCTAGGGCGGTCGGCGGCGGCGAAGGGTGCGGCGGCGGCCTCGGTCGTTCGCTCTCCTTCTTCTTCTCCTCTTTTTTTTTTTTTTTTCTTTTTGCTGCTGCTGCCGTGAGGGGGAGTGGGGAGGGTTTGGTGTTTGTTTTATTCCTTTGTAGAAAATAGGAAGGGTTTAGTAAGGGTATTTTGGTAATTTTGCCAAACAGTTGCCCAATTAGGAAAGCGTCTCTAAACGGAAGGTATACCTTAATTCCCAAAATAGATTTTCACGCCCTTAAAACGAGATTCTCCCAATACTTCGTACAATTCAAGTAACCCAAAAATATGGGGTGTTACACATACCCAATAAGAAAGGGAATTTTGGGGATTTCAAGGGTAAGACGCAGTCTGCTGGGACTGGGAAGTCGAGCTACAAGAATGTTTTCCACAACAGAGCTCATAGCCAGAGCTTTGAGATCGAGAGGCCTTGCAACAAGTGTGGCAATAAACATCCCGGGAAGACGTGCAATGGTGGTAGGGTCACATGCTTCCATTGTGGTAAGCTTGGGCATAAGGCTAATGTGTGCTACTCCAAGATGGCTGGAAAATCGCCTGTAGCGTCTGGGAGCTACTCACTGGCGCCCAATTGATTTCAGAACTTCAAGGCCCAAAGTGGCTATGCGGGTTCGAATAACACTTACAAGAATCCGGCACCAACTAGGGGAACAACCTATACAGCACCAGCTAAGCAAGCGGGATCGGCCTGTGTGGCCACTCCAGCTAAGAAAGCCACTGGACAGCTGTATGTCATGAATCCAGAAGAGAATAAAAACGCTGATGTCGTATCGGGTAAATTTCCTGTTAACTCAGTACTTGCAAATGTTCTATTTGATAGTGGTGCATCCCACTCGTTTATTGCTGATAAGATTGTTGAGAAATGTGGACTTAGTGATAGTTCAGCAGTAAACTTTGAGTTTTCAATGCCTGATGGGTCTAGTATTGCATGTAAGAGTCAGTTTAAAGATGTGCCTGTAGTGATTTGTGGACATGAGTTCAAATCTGATTTAATAGCTTTTCCCTTAACCCATTTTGATGTAATATTGGGAATGGATTAGATGGGTAGGTATAAAGCGAGAATAGATTGTTGGATAGGAAAGATTTCACTTCGGGGACAGAAAAATACCCATGTGACTTATCGCATACTTCCCAAAAGACCAAGAATAAAGTTTGTGTCTGCCATGAATCTGAAGAAGCAGATAGCTAAGGGAGAACCTCTATTCTTATGTCATGTGCGAGACACTAGGGTAGAATACCCAGAGTTGAACGATGTCCCTATTGTGAGTGACTATCCTGATGTTTTCCCTGAGGAGATCCCGGGGATGCCACCCAAAAGAGAAGTTGAGTTCAAAATTGAGTTAGTACCTGGAACGGGTCCGATTGCTAAGTCGCCTTACCGGATGGCACCGGTGGAAATGCAAGTGCTGAAGAAACAACTAGATGAATTGGTGGAAAAGGGATATGTTAGACCAAGTGTGTCACCTTGGGGAGCACCGGTCTTATTTGTAAGGAAGAAGGATGGAACAATGAGACTATGTATCGACTATCGCGAGCTGAATAATGTCACCATCAAAAACAGATTTCCCTTACCCAGGATCGATGACCTGTTTGACCAGCTTAAGGGCGCAAGTGTGTTCTCCAAGATCGACTTGAGGTCTGGGTATTATCAATTGAAAGTAGCTGAAGAAGATGTACCAAAGACCGCATTTTCAACTATATATGGACACTATGAGTTCACGGTAATGCCATTTGGGTTAACAAACGCGCCTGCAGTGTTCATGGATCTCATGAATCGCGCCTTCAGACCTTACTTGGATAAGTTTGTGGTAGTGTTTATTGATGATATTCTAATTTACTCCAAGACTGCAGAGGAGCATAAGAGCCACTTGAGGATCGTATTGGAAATTTTGAGAGAAAAGCAATTATACGGTAAATTCTCGAAGTGTGAGTTCTGGTTGAATAAGGTAGCCTTTTTAGGACACGTAATATCCAAGGACGGAGTTGCAGTAGACCCAGCTAAGGTCAAGGCGGTAAAGGATTGGCCGACCCCAAAGAATGTAACAGAGATTAGAAGCTTTTTGGGGCTAGCAGGTTACTACAGGAGATTTGTGAAGGATTTCTCTAAGATTGCTAAACCAATGACGACTTTGATGAAGAGGACCACAAAGTATAAATGGGAGGAGACTTGTGAGAAAGCCTTTCAGACTCTAAAGGAACGGTTAACCACGGTGCCAGTGTTAGCACTACCTGATGAGAACATACCTTACGAGGTGTACACCGATGCTTCAAAGAATGGTTTAGGATGTGTCCTAATGTAGAACAGGAGAGTAATCGCCTATGCGTCTAGGCAACTCAATATGAGGAAAACTATCCGACCCATGATTTGGAGCTAGCAGCCGTGATTTTTGCACTAAAACTGTGGAGACACTATCTGTTTGGGGTTACATTCAAAATTTTCTCTGACCATAAGAGTTTAAAGTACATTTTCACCCAGAAAGAGTTAAACATGCGTCAAAGGAGGTGGTTAGAGTTGATCAAAGACTACGACATGGAGATACAGTATCATGAAGGGAAAGCAAATGTTGTAGCAGATGCATTGAGCAGGAAGTCGCTACATTCGGTCCAATTGGTTGTTCAAAGACAAAGACTAAGGAATGAGTTTCTCAATTTCGGAGTTCAGTTGATGGAACCAGGAGCAACCACGGGGACAACCGCGATTGAAAATGATGTCTTTGAGGAGATCAAAGAATTGCAGGAGGCTGACAAGCTGCTGATGGATAAAGTAGCAAAAGAACCTGCATTGTTCAAAAGATGTGAAGATGGGATAATTCGATTTCAAGATCCGGTCTGCTTACCTAACAACGCCGCATTGAGGGACAGAATCTTAATAGAGGCTCATGCAAGCAAATACTCAGTACATCCAGGTGGAGATAAGATGTACCAGGATTTGAGGAGGGTGTTCTGGTGGTCAGGAATGAAGAAGGATGTGGCTGATTTCGTGTCTAGGTGTTTAGTTTGCCAAAAGGTTAAAAGCGAACACAAGAGACCTCAAGGAAAATTGCAACCCTTACCAGTACCAGAGTGGAAATGGAGTTCCATATCCATGGACTTCATTGCTGGATTACCTAGTGATAGTGGACAGGTTGACGAAATGTGCACATTTTATACCAATGAAAGACACGTGGAAAAAGAAACAGTTAGCCGATGCCTATATACATCATGTGTTGAGACTTCATGGTACTCCAAAGGAGATCGTCTCCGATCGCGATGTACGTTTTGTCTCCCGTTTCTGGAAAAAGTTACAAGAAGCCTTGGGAACAAAACTCTTAATGAGTACCGCATTCCACCCCGCAACTGATGGTCAGACAGAGAGGACAAATCAGACCTTGGAAGATATGCTAAGAGCCTGTGCTTTACAATACCAAGGTGGCTGGGAGGATAAGCTGGATCTGATAGAATTCTCCTACAACAACAGCTATCAAGCCTCAATCAAGATGGCCCCATACGAGGCACTATATGGTAGAAAGTGCAAGAGTCCAATCTGTTGGAATGACATCAGTGAAACGATGGTTTTGGGTCTAGATTACATCCAGGAGATGACCGACCAAGTCAAACTAATTCAGGAGAGACTAAAGGCTGCGCAGGACAGACAAAAGAGCTATGCCGATAAGACTCGCAGTCAAATTGAGTTTAATGAGGGCGACATGGTGCTACTCCGAGTGTCACCTACCAGGGGTGTAATGAGGTTCGGGAAGAAAGGAAAATTGAGTCCTAAGTTCATTGGACCTTACAAGGTGACCAAACGGATTGGTGAAGTCGCTTATGAGTTAGACTTGCCAGCAAATCTCGAAAAGGTTCACAACGTGTTTCACGTTTCCCAACTCAGACAATACGTTAGTGATCCGTCACATGTACTCAATCCAGAAACCATTGAGTTAGATGAAACCATGACTTATGAAGAGGCACCATTGAAAATTTTGGACACTAAGGTGCGCAAAACTCAACGAGCTGAGACACAGATGGTGAAAGTTCTGTGGTGTAATAACAACGTTGAGGAAGCAACCTGGGAAGTGGAGTCGGTTATGCGTGAGAAGTACCCTCATCTGTTTACTTAAGGTATATTCGGTTCGGGTCGAACCTTTATTTTAAGGGGGATGAGAGCCTCGCGCACTTTGTTTCTAAGTGTTTGTTTGATGTGATTTATGTGTGTTTTGATTCATATGTTTGCCGATTCTTCTTTTATGTGAGTTGTTGCTTCGTACCTCGAGTACAGTATTTCCAACTCATTTTAATTCTCGTTCAAATGCCCTTTTATTGTTTTTCCCTCGAGCATGTTCTTATGATCTTATACTACCTTTTCAAGTACTCATTTTACCCTGTGATCAATGTTGCTAGTTAAGAGCGTGTCTTTTGAAGGATGGGTTTAAAGATTCGGGACGAATCTTTGTTTAAGGGGGGAAGATTGTAACACCCCATATTTTTGGGTTACTTGAATTGTACAAAGTATTGGGAAAATCTCGTTTTAAGGGCGTGAAAATCTATTTTGGGAATTAGGGTATACCTTCCGTTTAGAGACGTTTTCCTAATTGAGCAACTGTTTGGCGAAATTACCGAAATACCCTTACTAAACTCTTCCTATTTTCTACAAAGGAATAAAAAAAAACCCAAAACCCTCCCCTCACTCACTCACGGCTGCAGCAAAGAAAGAGAAAAAAAAAAAGAGGGAGAACGACGTGAGGAGAAGAGAAGAAGAGAAGAAGGAGAAGAGGAGGAGGAGAGCCGCCGCTGCCACCCTAGCCGCCGACCGCCGTCGCCGCCACCCGTGCACTACCGCCGACCCTCTTTGCTCTCTCTCTTGGTTTTTACACCAAGAGTTGTAAGTTTAACCCCTTTCTCTCATAATTTTCAGATTAGGGCTTCCTTAATCTCATGCCTTTTGTAGTATGATCATGATTATAATTGTGGGAATGACTTTGATTAATCCCATCCATGCTTAATTGTAGTTTTGGTGCATGAAATATTGGTTTCTATATTAGGGCTTTTGAAATTAGGGTTCATGATTGTTTGGGGGTGATTTCATGGGTGGAATAATGTGAAATTTGGAGGGGATACTTGTTATGAGATGGGTAAACCATGGTTTTGATTTGAGAATGTTTCATGAGGTTTTAATTGATGAGACTGTATTCTGCCCATTTCTGAATTTTGCCTAATTTGGATGTTTAAGTTGTTATTATGGTGATTTATAGATGGATTAATGTTGTTAGTATACTTGGGAGGGTGTTGTGAGAATTTGGTGTTGTTTAGAGGTCGTTTGAATGTTGAAATCCAAAGTTAGAGTGCCTTGGATGCACTAGTAGGGTGATGGTTAGTAATTGGTGTATTGTTGGTTGATTTTAGGTTGTGTGTTCGAGGAAGTACCGTTCTAAAGTCTTGAGTTGATCTTGTGATTTCGCTAGTAAGGTAAGAACGTTGATCACAAACCTCTCATTAGCCATTATCTTGTTTGATACGCTTGCTTGATCATCGTATGTTCTTGCTTTACACAATCATTCTCGTTACCCGTTTCGCTTGTACCTAACTATATCATTGAGCATGATTTTCCTTCCATCTTATCAATGTTCGTTTGCGGTCTTTCGACCACCATACTCCCCACGGCCTTCGGCCTCTTGCCCTCCTCGGTCCTTCGGCCTCTAGCCGAGACCACCACTCGGCCACTCGGTCGAGTGGTGTGTTTGTTGTTGCTTGTGTTTTTGTTTCGCTTCAAATATCTATCGATTATGATCATTATAATTTGTATCGTCAAATAATGAACCTTTGAATAACGTATATAAAACGGATGAAAGAAAATAAATGACTCCACCTAGAGTACGATGGATTCGGCTCGGCCGATCATCGTTTGATATACCTCTGATCAAGGTACGTAGGGTCGGGTTAGCTACCGACTTTCTAATAGTCTTCCTCCTAGATGGGAGCTCATCCTACCGGCCTGTCTTGTGAGGGGTGTGCACACTCGGGATTATTAGGGCGACAATTACAACTCTAGCTCGAACAAAGTTCGTTAAGTGGGGCTATGGGTAGGACCCTGGCCGAAAATATGATTAAGTAATATATATATATTGAGCGACGATGCTCTTTTGATAATGCACTCTGTTGCTATTGATATTCCTATGCTATAACGTCATTTCGTTCTTGTTAGCTACGCGCCTCAAGGCGCGTATCTTATTTGTTCTTTATACTTGTTATTTCTTACTCAGCCTGTGCTGACGTTTTGTTTTCTGGTTCGTCCCTACCGTGTTCTGGGGCCTATGTCAATCTTCGATGGCATAGTTGACAGGTCTTGATGATATGGCTGCATGCTTACGAAGCTGTTCATGTTGTGGTTTTCGAAAGACTTTGTTTTATCTCAGACTTCATTTCGTTTTAATTATGTAATTTGGATTTCGTTTTGAGAACTATAGCTCGACATTTAAAGACTTCCGCTGTTTTATTTCCCGTTGGTTAATTGTTATTGAATTTCTAGCCTAGCAATTGACTTGCTAGTCAATTGCGGCGTGACAATTCTAAATTTATTTCTATTTATAGTTGGTCAGAATTTAGGGTTGTTACATGCTTGCAGTATAATAATGAAACCGAACTAACAACAAGAGTTCATCAGAATATGCAGATTACAGGTCTTGACTTTGTGGGCATATATCTCCTTCTACAGATGTTGGAATTGGGTAAAATTTGTGTTCAAAGTGAACTTGATGAAGATAGCTTTCTAATGGTAGCAATTAGGACATCATCAGATGACATTTGCTAAGCCTAAAAGCCGTTTTTTCACTGTGTCAGAAACATTGTTGTCCAAAAAAACAGAAATTGTTGTTCAATGTTCTAATTTAGATTCTATTTAGGATTGTCTTCGAATACCACGCCTATTAGGCTATTACACATCATATGAACCCATTTATCTCATCATCTAGCCAATTTCGAAAACTAATCCAAACCCCCAAATTCATAAACACATTCCAAAATTAATCAAATTTATCCTAAGCAAAATTTAGAAGAATTACTTAAACTTCTACTAAAAATTTGACTCAAAACTGTAATTTACGATCAAATCTAATTTCTAAAATTATAAACCTGATCTATTATAAATCAAAGGAGAAAAATTACCATCCGACGTTCCCGACTTCCCGTTGCTGGTCGCAAAATGAGGGGCTGGAAAACGATCTGAGTTCTGCCGTAGTGGGCCTAAAGAATCGCGACTTCATTACTCGGTAGTGGTTGAGGTTAGCGCATGAACAAGGATGAGAAATGGCAACGGTGATCGTTAGGATAATGAAAGAAGATGCTAGATTTTTTCGATGAGAAATGGATGAATGATAGTGATGATTCTGATGAAGATGTGGGCAAAAAATGAATAGTCGGGAGAAAGAATGAGAAGTGGCCAAGTGGGTCAATTACTTCTATTTTTCTATTAATTATTTTTTAAATTTGGGGTGCTTTAATTCCTTGACTCCCGAGAGAGTAAAGTGTTGGCCACGAATCGATTACAATTTAATTTGTGGAAGTAAGAATTTGCCACGAAGCCTTTCAATTCGTGGCTTAAAAGACTCTTTGCCACGAATATTTTTCGTTCGTGGCATAAATTTTCTTGCCTATAGTTGGAAACTATTTTTTCCCGTGGCAAACTAGAACTATGCCACGAATTACACATTTTCGTGGCATAATTCGTGGCCCAAGTGTTCAATTGTTGTAGTGTTTAGAAACCCTTATAGCAGGCTGCAGGGGCATAGAGTTGTTTGGAATCCAATAAACTTTGTCAGGCACAGTTTCATTTTGAGTATGGTAGCTCAGAAGAAACTCTCAACCATAGATAACCTCTGTAGTAGAGGAATGATCATCACTAACAGATGTTTTATGTGTAAAAGAGCAGCTGAATCTCATTCCCATCTACTCTTTAACTGTGAATTCTCAGACATGTTGTGGCAAAAAGTTCTGATATGGATAGCCATTAACAAGAGGAGTTGGAGCATGAGAAGAAAGCTTGTTTGGGGTTCTAAACAGAGGCACACCAGAAATTGGAAGTAAAAATGGTCTCGCAGCTACAATTTACTACATTTGACTTGAAAGGAACTCTAGATGCTTTGGTAATATAGAGCCCTCGATGGATTGGTTGTCGATCAAAATTAAATTTTTAACTAGTGTTAGAAGAGAGGCATGGACTAAGGTAGAACTTCATGATGATATCATATATAGCCTTAATTCCTAGGAGTTTTTCACCATATTTGGACACCTATTTTTTGTAAGTTTTGTCTTTTATTTTCCCATTTTGGATGAATAAAATGACTACCTTCTTGCAACAAACAAACAAAAAAAAAAAAAAAAGGAATAACTCCCTTGTTATTCTTCATCTTTTTAGCTACTTTGATAAGAAATCAAAGTTTGATTTCTAACTTTTGCATGCACATAAAAACTTGATCAAAACATTTATCGAAACCTAGAATAACATTGGCTTAAGTGTTAGCTAATTTTATTTTGGTTTTAGGGTTAAAAATCTCTTAAAACTAGTCCATTTTGTGAGTTTTTTGGAGAGCTTCTTTGGTGGATCAAGGGAGGAGGTTTCCTAACTTGAAAACTCAATATTAAGGAGGAGGATCCCCATTAATTAGCAGCTCAAGAACCTTCTTTGAAGGTGTGGTCATAATTCCTCCAAATTAAGGTATAAAAACTAGTTTTATACTTTTTTTTTCATGCTTTAATCTTACATGCACCTAAATATCCTTAGCTAAATATAATTAAGAGTAATTAAGTACTAATTAGAGTAGTCTAATTAGAGGCTAAATAACTTTCATGTGGTATCAGAGCATCGGTTTAAGTTGCATGTTAATTTTAAGCTTTAATTAGGTTAATTAGTAACTTAATTAGTTTTGGATGTTAAAAAATTTGTTTTATCATAAAAATTAAAGTTTCATGTGATATTTTGGTCATGTGGATGCTCCAACCGAAATTTTGGTATTTTAGGAATTTATTTGCTAATTTTACTTATTTTTAGTTGTTTATACAAGATTTACGCTATTTTCTAATTAATTGGTAATTAAATTAGCATGCATGTTGATTTGGTTAATTTAAGAAATGTTTATTTTTTACAGAATTATAATTTCCAGAAATTATTTCATAATTTTATTGGCCATTTGTTATTAATTAGTAATAATATAAATGGTGGAAATTGATTTCTTAAGAGAAAATAACCAAAATAATTTTTCAAGTTTTTTGTCCTTTTTTTGATAATGGTTGTGAGCTTAAATCACATAATGAAATAATCTCTAAATTTTTTCATAATTAGTTATAATTTATATATATATTTTTGGGTTTATTATGTGATTTTTGGACAAATAGTTAGCAAATATAATCAAAATAAATTAATTAATTCAATTTTAATGGAGACTAAATTTTGAATAACTAATTAGTTGGTTATTAGTTTACACTTAAAACGAGTTTTAAGTAGAACGATTTAACGAGTGCTCGAATAAAATGTTAAACAAAATAGGTGGAAAAAAAACTTGTTCAACAATATGGGGTGCACGTCACCACATATGTAAAACCACTGAGTTTCTTGGCGGTTTTACAAATCACAAGAAATTTTTTTTTTGTTACCGTTCATAAGTCATGGAACCGCCATGGTCCTTGGCGGTTTTATATATACGTGACGTGCACCCCATTTTGTTGAACAAGTGTTTGACCTATTTTGTTTTTGAGCATTGTTTCAAAAAAAAAAGTTCTTTCAAGTATTGGTTATTGATTTTAATAAGTTAAAATCATAAATTCCTAAATTTACCGCGCTACTTGTATTATAAAGTTGAAAATCTGTTTTTCAATCTTATTTGCATGATTCTAAGGGCCTGTTTGGCCAAGCTCCAACTTCTGCAGAACTAGTTTTTAGAATCATTTTTTGAGAAACAGTTTCTGGAGGAGGAGCTCCAAATTGGAGTTTCTACTTCTGATGAACAAATTTACACTACAAGTGCTTCTCAGAAACCAGAAACAGTTTCTCAGTTTTGGGTGTTTGGCCAGTTTTCAGTTTCTAGGACCCAGAAACAATTCAGGAGTTTGGCCAAACACACCCTAAGTATAGTATGGCCATAGAATACTATAATATCGGTATTGTACCAAAATGTATGGATTGTATCCGATTGGCTTGTAATAATAGAGATCTCGTATCGTCGGTTTGTAATAATATTTAATTTCTTTATTTTTTCAAAAATGTTTAATAGGATAGTGTTGGAGTAGGTGTCCTCCGACAATAATGCGTTGACTAATTAAATCTAATTAGGAATAAACCTGAGATATATTGAATATAGAAGTCAGTTGATTAACGTAAATCGATAACGGTTGGCTGGCTAGAGTTTGACGTTATTCTCGTTTGACGGCGGCAATCAACTGATCCCTCTCGGTCACACCGATAAAGATAGTTTCTCCAAAAGATATTATATTTGTATTTAATACAATACAATATAGACCCTAATGTATCAGTTAAAGAGTTAATTGATTATATCGGATAGTGTTTTACGAGTTCTGAACTCTGGTCGTGTAAACTGCGGTTTTTGTGTGAATTGTCAAAATTGACAATTAGATATTTAAATTACAAAGAGTTGTAATTTTAGCTTAAAATGATGTAATTAGTAATTATTATATAATGATATAATAATTAACTAACACTTAAAGAAATAAGTGTACAAATTATACCCAAATTGAAACATAAGATGTTAAAGGGTATATTAGTAAGGGTAAAATGGTAATTTGAATTACCTATGCTATATACTACTCCTACCCAAAGATATTTTCCTGTTTCTTTTTGCAGTTTTGACTTGCCATGTTGGGGACTATTTGTAGACTAAATGAAATACCCGTTTACCTTGAAATCAAGTAGAGTTGGTTGACTGTAATGCAGAATGAAATACTTACTAATTTTTAAAGCAAGTGAACGATTCATTTGGTCTAAATATAGCTCCCAACATGGCAACTCAAAGCTGCAAAAAGAAACAGGAAAATATCTTTGGGTAGGAGGGAGTATACCTTGTTTTGATAGTCAAACAAAACATAACATCATTTTTACACAAAAATCAGATCCTAATTAGAGAGGAAAACAAGGAATAAAACCCTTGTTCTTCTTCATCCTTTTAGCTACTTTGAAAAGAAATCAAAGTTTGATTTCTTCCTTTTGCATGCACATAAAAAATTGATCAAAACACTTATCTAAGCCTAGTATATCATTAGCTAATTTATTGGCTAATTATAAATAAGGTTTTAGGGTTAAAATCTCATAAAACTAGACAATTTTGTGAGATTTTTGGTAGATCAAGGGAGGAGGTTTCCTATTGGAAACTCAAGATTAAGGAGGAGGATCCCCAATAATTGCAGCTCAAGATCCTTCATTTGAAGGAAGGTCAAAATTCCTCATGATTAAGGTATAATAACATGTTTTATTACCTTATTTATGCTTTAATCTTACATGCAACTAAAGATTCTTAGCTAAACTTAATTAGGAGTAATTAAGTACTAATTAGAGGAGTCTAATTAGAGGCTAAATAACTTTCATGTGGTATCAGAGCTTCGGTTTAAGTTGCATGTTAATTTTTAGCTTTAATTAGGTTAATTAGTAACTTAATTAATTTTTGATGATAAAAAATTGGTTTTATCATACAAACTAAATTTTCATGTGATGTTTTGGGCTTGTGGATGCTCCAACCGAAATTATGGAATTTTGGGAATTTATTTGCTATTTTTGCTTATTTTTTATTGCTTTTACAAGATTTATGCTATTTTCTAATTAATTGGTAATTAGATTGACATGCATGTTGATTTTCTTAATTTAAGAAATTTATAATTTTTCCAGAATTATAATGAGTATAATTTTCAGAAATTATTTCATAATTTTATTGGCCATTTGTTATTAGTTAGTAATAATATAAATGGTGGAAAATTGATTTCTTAAGAGAAAATGACCAAAATAATTTGCAAAATTTTTGTCCTTAATTAGCTACTTGGTGTGAGCTTAAATCGCTTCATGAAATAATTTCTAAATTTTTTCATAATTAGTTATGATTTATTTAGATATTTTTGGGTTTATTATGTGATTTTTGGACAAATAGTTAGCAAACATAATCAAATTAAACTAATAAATACAATTTTAGTGGAGACTAAATATTGAAAAACTAATTAGTTGGTGGTTAGTTTAAACTTAAAAGGTGTTTTAAGTGTTGGTTATTGATTCTAATAAGTTAGAATCAAAAATTTCTAAATTTACCGGGTTGCTTGTACTGTAAAGTTGAAAAACTGATTTTCGGTCTTATCTGCATGATTCTAAGTATAGTATGGCCATAGAGTACTATAATATCGGTACTTTACCGAAATGTAAGGACGGTATTCGATTGGTTTGTAATAATTGCGATCTCGTATCGACGGTTTGTAATACTTTAATTCTTTTATTTTTCAAAAATGTATAATAGGATAGTCCATATGTACATTTGTTTATATTGAAGATCGGCATTTTCACGGAGCCAATGGTTGGCGGATTGAGACCGAAGTGAAGACGGAGCCTTTGAAGCTTTTTAAGCCTAGTTTAGGTTTAACTGCTTTTGTTAGGTTCTAGTCTTATGGTCATACTAGGACTTGGATTTATTTGATGCATGTTTGGTTTAATTTTTGCACAATTATAACCAAACGTAATCCCACATTGTCATATTCAATATCCGCGACTCGCTAGAATTAGTTCACTTAAAAGCGATAGATAAAATATGACAAGATCTCTCACTAAAATGTAAAATCGAGATTTAGTCCTTCCACAATTCACGCCTATGCAACCCTTGTTCATTAGGGGCACGCCGGGGTGTTTCTTTTTTACCTTGGGGGAGTAGGTTAATAAAGAGTTATTACGAGTGAATTTTGGTTTAATCTTGACGTGATTTGCAATACAAGTCTTGCAATCCGGGACTAAACGATTGATTTAGTTGAAATCGATCAACCGAGAGTTCTAAGTGTAGAATCAATCATGAGTTGGTTCACCGAAATTACATAAATTTGGGATGTATCGCCCTCCGCGTACGTAAATTTATATAAGATCGGATCTCGGAATCATTTATATAATTAAGAGAGATCATTATATAAATGCCTAAATTTACAAATAATTATTTTAATGTGAATTTGATGATGAATTTAATCGATTGTTTTTTTCTCACGTTGTAGTTTAAAATTCGAGAATGGCTCAAACGTCCAATTCAGTAATATCCAAAGACTCCTGGCTACGTAATTTTATGGAAAAGAATGAACTAAAGGAGGATGGAAGCAATTTTACTGATTGGGAGTTAAACCTGCGATTAGCCCTTCAATCTGATAGAAAACAACGTTTCCTATACGAACCCCTGATTCCTGCTCCAGGTCCTGATGCCACCCCTGAAATGATACAAATGTATCAAGAGTACGCGCATGAATCTGACCAGATTAAGAATGTATTGATTTTTGCTATGCACCCGCGTTTACAGAAACGCATGATTGATTTCAATGCATATCAAATATTCGCTCGGCCAACGACTAGTTTCACGCAAAAGCCGCGAATACTTCAATACAAAGCATCTTCGAGTTTCTTTGAGACTAAGCTCTCAAAGGGCCAACCAGTTGGTCCTCATGTTCTCAAATTTATTGAGAATGTTGAAACTCTTGAGAAGTTAGGTTGCCTAATTTCTGAAGATTTTGCTGTATACCGTCTGCTTAATTCTTTGCCTGCAACATTCGGTCCTTTTAGGACGAATTACAACATGAATGATTTAAAGAAAAATCTTCATGAATTGCATGCCATGCTTGTACAACATGAGAGGGATATGGTGTCTAGTGGGAGTGGGAATAGAGATGTTTTATCCATGGCGGTAAAACAAAAGGGGAAGTTTAAGAAGGGTGCGGAGAAGGGTAAGAAACCCGCGCGTGGCAAAGGAAATGGAAAAGTTGCTTCGGGTAACAATACAAGTGCTAAGAGAGGCGCGACTCCTGAACAGAAATGCTTCCATTGTGGAAATTTCGGCCATTGGAAGCGAAATTGCCCAAAATATCTGGAGGAGAAGAAGTCGAAACCAGGTATATATATGATAGACATTAATTATGCAAGTACCACGTCCTGGGTATTAGACACTGGATGTGGATCTCACCTTTGTAATCACTTGCAGGGGCTGACGAAGGCACGTCGGCTGGCAAAAGGTGAAGTTGACCTCCGTGTCGGGAATGGAGCTAAAGTAGCCGCCATATCAGTAGGAACGTATATTCTGTCACTTGCCTCAGGGCTAGAGTTGTATCTAAATAACTGCTATTTTGTACCAACTCTAAGTAAGAATATAATATCGGTTTCTGTTTTAGATGCTGAAGGTTTTGAATTCACAATACGAAACAACAGTTGTACCTTCTCGTTTAATGATATGGTGTACGGAACAGCCAAATCTATAAACGGCATTTACGTTTTAGGTTTGAAAAATGAGGTCTATCATGTAGCAAATAAAAAGCTCAAAATAGGAGATCCCGATCAATCCTACCTTTGGCACTGTCGTTTAGGGCATATAAACGAAGAACGCATTGAGAGACTCGTAGCCAATAGAGTTCTCAAACCATTTGATTTTGGATCATATGGAACATGCGAATCTTGTCTTTTAGGCAAGATGACTCGAGCACCTTTTTCAGGAAAAGGAGTACGAGCTAGTGATTTGTTGGCCCTCATTCATACAGATGTTTGCGTTCCAATGACAATCACTGCCAGAGGTGGTTATGACTACCTTGTCACTTTTACAGATGATTTTAGTAGATACGGCTACATCTACCTAATCAAATACAAAAGTGAGGTACTTGAGAAATTTATAGAATTTCAAAAGGAAGTAAAAAACCAATAAGGAAAGAAGATCAAGGCCTTACGATCAGATCGGGGAGGTGAATATCTCAGTAATGACTTTGATATTCATCTGAAAGACTGTGGAATCATATCACAGCTTACACCTCCTGGTACACCACAATTAAATGGTGTAGCAGAAAGAAGAAACTGTACCTTGTTGAATATGGTAAGATCAATGATGAGTCAGACCGAGCTTCTTGATTCATTCTGGGGTTTTGCTCTCCAAACTGCCATTTTCACACTCAATAGATGCCCGACTAAATCAGCTCCGAAAACTCCATATGAGTTATGGAGAGGAAAAGTCCATAACCTCTCATTTATCAAGATTCGGGGTTGTGAAGCATATGTTAAAAACAAGACTGACAATAAGCTTGCACAAAGATCTGATAAATGTATCTTTGTAGCTTATCCTGTACAGACTCGAGGATATTACTTCTACAATCGTCTAGAGAACAAAGTTTTTGTGTCTCGAGATGCTGTTTTTTTAGAAAATGAATTTATTTCTAAAAGACAGAGTGGGAGAAAATTTGAACTCAGCGAAGTTCAAGAGCCACAAATGCAAAATGAGGCTCAAGATGTTTTGCCAGAAGACATTCCTGAATCGTCTAACTCTGTGGTTCCATTCTACACTCCTAGAAAGTCAGCCAGATCAAGTCACCCACCAGATCGATACCTAGGTGTGATCGAGGATGGTGGTGATCACTTTTTGCTTCTAGAAAGTAATGAGCCTGCAACCTACAGAGCAGCCATGACTGGACCGAATTCTGCTAAATGACTAGAGGCAATGAAATCCGAGATAGATTCCATGTACGAGAATCATGTATGGGACTTGGTTAACTTGCCTGAAGGAATCAAGGTTCTGCAGTGCAAATGGATCTTTAAGATCAAGAACGGCATGGATGGAAATCAAGATATTTTTAAGGCTAGACTGGTAGCTAAAGGTTTCACGCAAGTTCATGGTTTAAACTATGACGAGACCTTTGCGGCAGTTGCAATGCTCAGATCTATTCAGATAATTTTAGCGATTGCTGCTTTTCATGATTATGAGATATGGCAGATGGACGTTAAAACCGCCTTCCTGAATGGGTTTCTGGAAGAGGAAGTGTATATGGCACAACCTGAGGGTTTTATAGATCCAAACAATCCTAAGAAAGTTTGCAAGCTTAAGAGATCCATTTATGGTCTTAAGCAAGCATCTCAGAGTTGGAACCATCGGTTCAACCATGTGATTAAACAAAATGGTTTCACCCGAAGTGTCGAGGAACCTTGTTTATACATGAAATTTAGTGGGAGTAAAGTAACTCTCCTAATCTTATATGTAGATGACATATTACTCATTGGGAATGATATCCCCATGCTTAACTCCGTTAAGGATTGGCTCGGGAAACATTTCCAAATGAAGGATTTAGGAGAAGCACAGCGCATCCAAGGTATTCGGATCTATAGAGATAGGCCAAAAAGAATACTAGCGTTAAGTCAAGAAACTTATATTGATAAAATTCTTAACAGGTTCAATATGAAAGACTCTAAAAGAGGTTTTTTACCTATGGGAAGTGGGATAATTTTGAGTAAAGCTCAGTGTCCGACTGATCCTAAGGATATTGAACGCATGAAGTCGATACCTTACGCTTCCGCAATCGGTTCGATCATGTATGCTATGATGTGTACGCGTCCTGACGTGTCATATGCTTTAAGTATGACAAGTCGTTACCAAGCCATTCCAGGCGAGAGCCACTGGATAGCCGTTAAGAACGTCCTTAAATACTTAAGAAGGACTAAAGACACGTTCTTAGTTTTTGGAGGGGATTCTGAGCTTCGTGTAAAGGGTTATGCGGATGCTAATTTCCAAACAGATCGAGATGATTCAAAATCTCAATCAGGATATGTTTTCATACTGAATGGAGGAGCCATATGCTGGAAGAGCACCAAGCAATCGGTGAATGCAGATTCTACAATGGAGGCTGACTATCTTGCAGCATCAGAAGTTGCAAAAGAGGCAATTTGGATCCGGCAGAACCTGGAAGGATTAAATGTAGTCCCTACAGCAGCAGATCCTATTGCAGTCTATTGCGACAATAGTGGAGCAATAGTTCAGGCTAAAGAGCCTAAGTCTAGTGACAAATCTAGACATGTACTCAGGAAGTTTCATGTAATTAGAGACTTTGTGGAACGAGAAGATATATCGATTTGTAAGGTTAGGACAGACGATAATATCGCTGATCCTTTAACCAAGCCATTATCACAGGCTAAACACAATGGTCATATTGCCTTGATGGGTTTGAGGTGTATGCCTGACATGTGTTAGATTATATGTTGTAATAGTTAATAAGTGTATTACCTTTTACATATATGATAATTAAATTCATCGTTCTAAGTTTTTTTAAACTCTTTAATAAATTCAGTTTTAATAAAATTCTGAATTATGTATATGCTCTGTTGATTCCTAATAGGTCGTGGAGACGATTCGAACCCTATTAAGTGAACATGATTAACAATGTATTTTGTCTCTAGTCATAAAATGAGGTGACGTCTCAATTGACTAGATTGTAAGTCGGTTGATGACTAGTTCAATGGTCATGGATTCATAGAGATGAATAACCGATTACATAGACAGACCGTAGATGACACTCTGTCAGACATTTGACCAATTATAGAACCTCTGTGTCTGGTCGTGACAAGGTAATCTATATTATTCCTATTAGTCGATTCTTTCGACCTGAGATTGTTTGTCTGAGTTTATGCAGTAGGCGGTGACTTTGATTTATGTCCTAAGTCGTGCCATAAAAGGATGCTAAAAGGGCATCTATTGGGTCATAACTGACTGTATGAAACAAAGAAAATAAGTCAAGAAGGGATTGTCTACCCACGTCAGGGTATAATATCTTTGGGCCACTCGAGGAATTATGACTGGAAAAGCGTGGCCACGCTCGGAAGAGATCTATGATAGATATTCCGGTCAGACAATCATAATCCAGATCGAGAAAACCACTTCTGATAATGATCCAATGCAAGTTCGACCTGAAAGATACTTCGCATTGAGTGGGAGATATAACGGACAAGAGAATTGGTAACGCATGACTTGTCTCGGACAAGTGGGAGATTGTTGGAGTAGGTGTCCTCCGACAATAATGTGTTGACTAATTAAATCTAATTAGGAATAAACCTGTGATATATTGAACATAAAAGTCAGTTGATTAACGTAAATCGATAACGGTTGGCTGGCTAGAGTTTGACGTTATTGTCGTTTGACGGCGGTAATCAATTGATCCCTCTCGGTCACACCGATAAAGATAGTTTCTCCAATGGATATTATATTTGTATTTAATACAATATAATATAGACCCTAATGTATCAGTTAAAGAGTTAACTGATTATATCGGATAGAGTTTTACGAGTTCGGAACTCTGGTCGTGTAAACTGTGGTTTTTGTGTGAATTGTCAAAATTGACAATTAGATATTTAAATTACAAAGAGATGTAATTTTTGCTTAAAATGATGTAATTAGTAATTATTATATAATGATATAATAATTAACTAACACTTAAAGAAGTAAGTGTACAAATTATACCCAAATTGTAACATAAGATGTTAAAGGGTATATTTTTTTTTTTTTTTTTTTTTTTTTTTTGCAAGCAAAAGTTAGTATTTTTATTCTTCCAACATGGGAATAAAAACCGAGAGCTTACAAAAAATTATAACCCCTACTCTTACGCATTCAAAAAATCTACCACCTCATCACTTGCTAGTCCTTTCCTCCAATTTATCACCCTAAAACATACATATATTTTAATTTTCCTAACTAGCCAATCTATTTCATGCTCAATATCCTTGAAAATACGACTATTTCTCTCCCACCAAATCATATATATGGTTGTGGTGAAGCTACATCTCGCCCACTTCGTTTTCCAATGTCTTTTACCATGATTTCCCAGCCATCTGATGTTGCCTTTCAGGCTAATAGTATTACTATGTAGCTGCAGCCAGGCTTTCATCCTACTCCAAACTTCCTCTGCATACCGGCATTGAAAAAACAGATGAGTGTGGTCTTCAGCCTTCCTTTTACACAAGCAACATCTATTAATAATAACCATTCCCCTCCTAGTCAGATTATCTATGGTGGCCAACTTGCCTTGCACAGCCAGATTTGAGATGAAGCTGTGTTTAGGGCCATTCACAGCATCCCAAATAATGCTGCAGCCCTGCATCCTGTTATGTTTCACCCTGTAGAAGTCATAAGCATTTCTTACTCTGAACTTCCCACCATCTGCCCAAGACAACAGCAGCTTCCTAGCATTATATTATCAGCAGAGCATGTCTTTGCTAAAATCTCATCCCTAATGTGCATCATGCTTTTCCACAGTTCAGCATCTTGAGATTTAGCTTTAACAGTCCATATTGAACTACCTTTAAGCACATACTTTCTAATCCATTCACTCCAGATGCTATTCTTCTTACCTTCAAGCAACCATAACCATTTGGAGATCAAAGCCTTATTCCAGCTCAAGACTTCTTTTAAGCCTCCTTCCTTTCTTGGAGAACAAGAGCTGGTCCAACTCTTAAACACCATTTTCTTCTTATCAGCTGAGATCCCCACATAAACTCCCTACAGATTCTGTTTATGCTTTTCACAACCCCTTTTGGAAGCAGAATACTCGAACACCAAAAATTCTCCATTCCAAACACAACAGAATTAATCAGAAGACTCTTACCAGCATAGGAGAGGAATTGGTTGGACCAATGCAAGACTTTTACCTTAATCTTGAGAAGCAAGGTATTATACATTTCATAAACCAGTCTTGAGTTATTTAGGGGCACTCCTAAGTATCTGAAAGGAAAATTTCCCTCAGAGAAACCAGATGCCTGAAGAATAAGACCTTTCAACTCATCATTAACTCCACCAAAGTAAATCTCAGTTTTAGCTGGATTGGCTGCCAAACCTGAGATATTTGCAAAGTTGTCCAGACACTGAACAACTGCTAGAACAGAAGGAACATCACCTCTAGTAAAAATCATCAAATCATCTGCAAAGGTGAGATGGGTGAGCTGCAACTGACCACATTTTGGATGATAAGTGAAATTTGGGTAGTGATGAAGCTGCCTGAGCAACCTAGCTAATATCTCCATACTCATAACAAAGATGTATGGGGAAATTGGGTCACCCTGCCTAACCCCACTTTTCCCAGGGAAAAACCCCTTAGCTGCTCCATTGATCTTCAAAGAGAACCATGTTGTGGTAATGCAAGCCATAATCCATTTTGAAAATTTTGGGGGAAATTTGTAGATACCCAGCATCTGCTCAATAAATTCCCAATTAAGAGAATCAAATGCTTTCTTAATATCAACTTTGATCAGACACCTCTTGGACACACTTTTCTGAGTATATCCCTTAATAAGGGCTTGGGAGAGGGTAACATTTTGGAATAGATTCCTGCCTTGAGTGAAGGCAGCTTGCTCCTCACCTACAATGTCAGGCAACACATTTTTCAATCTCTCAGCCAGCATTTTGCTAATTGTCTTGTAGACAGTAGTACAACAGGAAATAGGTCGATATTCCATTACTGAGGTGGCATTGGGCTTCTTAGGAATCAGGGTAATTAAGGTTGAATTCAGCTGCTTGGTAACCTTGCCTGTTTTGAAGAAATTTTGTATGGCCTTACAAAAATCATCCTCAATAATACCCCATGCTTCTTTGAAAAACCCAGCAGAAAACCCATCAGGCCCCGGGCTCTTATTAGAATCAATGCTGAATAGAGCTTTCCTAATATCTAGATTAGTAAATGGTTGATCAAGCATACTTCTTTGAAGATCAGAGACTTCTGCACCAACCAGGTTTAGACCATTTAGCTCTTGAACTTGCTTCTCAGTTCCTAGAAGGTTCTTATAGTACCTGATAAAAGCCTCAGAAATATTCTCTTCTCCAACATGCTCCAAACCATTTTCATCCTTTATGCTCCCAATATTACTATAATGCACTCTCTCAGCTATCTTTGCATAAAAATAGCTAGTGCTGCAGTCATCCTCTCTGATTTGAGTAACTTTAGCTCTTTGGAATAACATACTAAGCTCAGCTTTTCTAAGCTTACAGTATTTCTCCCTTAATTTTAGTTCCTCCTCAATCCACACATCCTGTCTAGGGTTAGATTGCATCTGCTTTTGGCATGCCATCAGCTCCTCCTTGCACTCCTGAACTCTCTTAGACAAGCTATTAAAATGCTTTTTGTTAAGGACTTTTAGAGCAGCCCTTACATTTTTAAGCTTTGCAAAGAGTTTAAACATTGGTGTTCCAGTGACTGATATTCCCCATGCTTCCACCACAGTGCTGTGAAAATCAGCATGCTTAGCCCAACAATTCAGAAATTTAAAGCTCCTATGTATGATTCTATGGTCCATAATGTTTACTTGGATTGGACTATGATCAGATACCCCGGGGTTAAGCACTTCTGCATATGAATTTGGGAAGGTACTTAGCCAAACAGGGTTAATTAAGGCCCTGTCAAGTTTAGACCAGACCCTGTTAGCTGCATCTTGGTGATTATTCCAAGTGAAGTCACCCCCTTGACATCTGATATCATCCAAGCCACAATTAATAAGACAGTCATTGAACTCCATCATTTCACCAGCTCCAGTAGGGTGGTTGCTGATCCTCTCCTCAGGAGCCCTAATGACATTGAAGTCACCCATTACAATCCAAGCCTCAGAGTGATTGCTGGCCAAATCTCCCATATGATCCCATAAATCCAATCTTTCTTGCCTAGAATTACTGCCATAAACTATAGTAAGATAGATACTCTTTTTGGACTGCAGATGCTGAGCTCTATGTTAAACAAAACATAACATCATTTTTACACAAAAATCAGATCCTAATTAGAGAGGAATAAAACCCTTGTTCTTCTTCATCCTTTTAGCTACTTTGAAAAGAAATCAAAGTTTGATTTCTTCCTTTTTCATGCACATAAAAAATTGATCAAAACACTTATCTAAGCCTAGTATATCATTAGCTAATTTGTTGGCTAATTATATATACGGTTTTGGGGTTAAAATCTCATAAAACTAGACCATTTTGTGAGATTTTTGGAGAGCTTCTTTGGTAGATCAAGGGAGGAGGTTTCCTAACTTGCAAACTCAATATTAAGGAGGAGGATGCCCAATAATTGCAGCTCAAAATCCTTCATTTCAAGGAATGTCAAAATTCCTCTTGATTAAAGTATAATAACATGTTTTATTACCTTATTTATGCTTTAATCTTACATGCAACTAAAGATTCTTAGCTAAACTTAATTAGGAGTAATTAAGTACTAATTAGAGGAGTCTAATTAGAAGCTAAATAACTTTCAGATAGTCCATATGTACATTTGTTTACAATGAAGATCGGCGTTTTCAGGAAGTCAATGGTTGGCGGATCGAGACCGAAGTGAAGACGGAGCCTTTGAAGCATTTGAAGCCTAGTTTAGGTTTATTTTCTTTTACTTATTTGACAACCCTAATTAAAAGATATAAAAGATAGCAATTGGAAAAAACTTGCTTACTTTATTAATCTGGAGATGGATACAGAATCTTGAATATGGAGATGGAGAAGTATTACAATTTTGAAGATGAGGGGGATAAAGAGAGAGAATATTTTACAAAGATTTTTTTTTTTTCTAAGGAAGGAAGTATTCTATCGTATGATGAATTCTGCCTTAGATTGATGGAGGCTGGACTAATTTATAACAATACTGGACCAATGAAAATTTTACAAGTAAAAGTAAATAGTTGGAGAGATCATGGCGTTTTGGACAGCTGGTCGATGCAGAATACTTGGATGACAAAGCTTGGACATCTGGAAAAGCTTCACTGATTGCCTTCTGGATGATCGACTTGAGCGGTACATCTGTAAAGTAGAGTGCTTGCTTTTAACAATCGTGCATCTTCTTTTGACAAATTTGCACCACCTTTTGATAATGGTTGCTTTTGACAATCTTGCACCATCTTTTGATAATGGTTGCTTTTGACACTCTTGCTACTATGTTTGGACAAATGATTGTGCCACCAACTTCTGAATAACTTTTGAAGATTCGTGCACCACTTTACCTTTCATTTTCACCTTTCATTTTCACCCTTTTTTTTTCCTCCAAATTTCAATTGGATTCCCGAAGATCCTAGGAAAGACCTAGGATTTTACCGTCAAATTTTATCAGAATCAAACTTCTGTAAAATCGATGACAAAATTTCCAAAGATACAAATTTTTCTAAATGAAAATCATTATAGCCTCAGAATGGGGAAGTTCTCCATGGGCTTACAAGTCTTTATCCAAATCCTACAATGGTTTGTCCAGCTATAACTACTATGATTATATCTAAGCTTGGCACAGAGTCTTTCTTGTTGAAAGCTATAACAATTCATGGTTTATTAGTTTTCACTCTGTTTGCCTAAATAATAATCCCAAGTTTCCAATTTGGTTTCTCGAATGGTGGCGAAAGTATGGTCTCGAACCCTCTTTACTACCAGAAGAGTTACAAAAACCGTATCAATATTTTTGTTCCAAAACTGCTCGAAGTTCCCAATGGGAAATGACCAACATTACGGATTTTTGCAAGATTTTCCGTCTAGCATGGATCTCATGTTGGTCCTTCTGTTGGTTCCAAAGACGTCAAAATGAACCATTTACTCTCCATAGACAATTCAATGTCAAATGGTGGAAAAACTTTACCGTTTTCCCCGAATTTTTCAAATTAGTCCAAGACTTTTGCTCCAATGGTGAAAAGGTACTTCAAACTCATCTTGAAAATATTGATTCAAAATATTACATACTATTTCCAAACATTTTCATACATCAGGACCAATGAAAATTTTACATACTATTTCCAAACAAATCGATAACATTTCAGAACAAGTTTCAAAATCTAAAGACGAAGATCACTTATCAAACGAATTTACGATTTGTCTATTTCCGACAAACCTTCTACTTCCACATCTACATCTACCTCTTATCCAAATGAAATAGCAAAACCCTTTCTAGTCAAAGTGCCAGACTTTGCGCCAAACTCCAGTTCATTAGTATTCTCTTCAAAACCTTCATCAAATCTGTTAAAGGAAATTTCTAAAAGATTGGATAAAAACATCAACTGCATAGATCAAGACTGTGACTGCAGTGGTGAAGATTGTCCAAAAGAAGAATACTTTAACAACGAAACAGATGATCAATTTTCCATCAATCAAATAAAAACTAAAAATCCTTCTTCATGGAAGAATAATCCAACTAGAAATTATTATTCGCGTCCAACGCCTCCAGATATGCAATATGAGGAACGAAACCAATTTGGTCCTCAGAAGCATTTCTCTGCTGATCATCTTTATGAATGGAATATAGATGGTCGTTCTGAACACGAAATAATCAAAGTTTTACAAGAAATGATGATGGCTGCGGAAGTATATATCCATTCTTCCGACGGAGTTTCTCCTAACGAAGCTGCCAGAGTAATAACAAAAGGTTTCACAGGAAATCTGAAATATTGGTGGGAAAATGTTATCCCACTTCAAAGTAAAAACGATTTATTAAATTCAGTCGATGAAATGACTGAAGAGAAAATTGATCCAAATACAGCAGAAGTCAAACGAGAAGTCCACAAAACTGAAAGAGGATTACACCAATTATTGTCTGCTATTGTAGTACATTTTAGTGGTAATGCCTCTGATCATCTCAAAACTGGTCAACTAATTCTAAGTAACCTTCGATGTCCCTCTTTGAGTGATTATCGATGGTACAAAGATGTTTTCCATGCAAATGTCTTAGTCAGAGAAGATTGTGCTCTTCCCTTTTGGAAAGAGAGGTTTATCTCTGGACTTCCAACTCTCTTTGCTCAACGAATATTTAATAAACTTCGTGAAGCAACGGGTCAAAATGATATTCCTTACAATGAATTCACTTACGGACAATTATTTGCTTTCATCAAACGTGAAGGATTGTCCTTGTGTAATGAATTAAAAATCCAAACTAAATATGGAAATGAAAAAGCTTTAAAACGAAAAGAATTAGGATCTTTTTGCGAAGCTTTTGGTCTTGAAAGAATCCAAGGTCCATCTACAAAAAAACAACAAGAAAAAAATGAAGAAATCAAAATTAGTCAGTAAATCCAAACCAAAATATTTCATTTATCTTTTTCTTGAAATTACACCTATTGGCCTAATAGATGCATGCACAGTTCGTTTTACAAGTTTGATTCAAATGTGTGAATGTTGTGCAATGTGTGTGGGTAGAAATGACATTTGGTTTACTTATATGACAACCCTAACACATATTATCATCTCCGTGTCATTAGAATTCAAAAATAAGCTTAGAATCAAAGAATAAGCTTAAAAGTAGAATAGAAGCATGCACAGTTCGTTTTACAAGTTCGATTCAAATGTGTGAATGTTGTGGAATGAGTGTGGTTAGAAATGACATTTCGTTTACTTATTTGACAACCCTAACACATATAATCGTCTCCGTGTCATTAGAATTCAAAAATAAGCTTATAACCAAAAAATAAGCTTAAAAGTAGAATAGAAGCATGCACAGTTCGTTTTACAAGTTTGATTCATATGTGTGAATGTTGTGCAATGTGTCTGGGTAGAAATTACATTTGGTTTACTTATATGACAACCCTAACACATATAATCGTCTCCGTGTCATTAGAATTCAAAAATAAGCTTAGAATCAAAGAATAAGCTTAAAAGTAGAATAGATGCATGCAAAGTTCGTTTTACAAGTTTGATTCAAATGTGTGAATGTTGTGCAATGTGTGTGGGTAGAAATGACATTTGGTTTACTTATATGACAACCCTAACACATATTATCGTCTCCGTGTCATTAGAATTCAAAAATAAGCTTAGAATCAAAGAATAAGCTTAAAAGTAGAATAGAAGCATGCACGGTTCGTTTTACAAGTTTGATTCAAATGTGTGAATGTTGTGCAATGTGTGTGGGTAGAAATTACATTTGGTTTACCTATATAACAACCCTAACACATATTATCGTCTCCGTGTCATTAGAATTCAAAAATAAGCTTAGAATCAAAAAATAAGCTTAAAAGTAGAATAGAAGCATGCATAGCTCGTTTTACAAGTTCGATTCAAATGTGTGAATATTGTGGAATGAGTGTGGTTAGAAATGACATTTCGTTTACTTACATGACAACCCTAACACATATAATCGTCTCCGTGTCATTAGAATTCAAAAATAAGCTTAGAATCGAAGAATAAGCTTAAAAGTAGAATAGAAGCATGCACAGTTCGTTTTACAAGTTTGATTCATATGTGTGAATGTTGTGCAATGTGTGTGGGTAGAAATTACATTTGGTTTACTTATATGACAACCCTAACACATATAATCGTCTCCGTGTCATTAGAATTCAAAAATAAGCTTAGAATCAAAGAATAAGCTTAAAAGTAGAATAGATGCATGCAAAGTTCGTTTTACAAGTTTGATTCAAATGTGTGAATGTTGTGCAATGTGTGTGGGTAGAAATGACATTTGGTTTACTTATATGACAACCCTAACACATATTATTGTCTCCGTGTCATTAGAATTCAAAAATAAGCTTAGAATCAAAGAATAAGCTTAAAAGTAGAATAGAAGCATGCACAGTTCGTTTTACAAGTTCGATTCAAATGTGTGAATGTTGTGGAATGAGTGTGGTTAGAAATGACATTTGGTTTACTTATATGACAACCCTAACTCATATAATCGTCTCCGTGTCATTAGAATTCAAAAATAAGCTTAGAATCAAAGAATAAGCTTAAAAGTAGAATAGATGCATGCACAGTTCGTTTTACAAGTTCGATTCATATGTGTGAATGTTGTGCAATGTGTGTGGGTAGAAATTACATTTGGTTTACTTATATGACAACCCTAACACATATAATCGTCTCCGTGTCATTAGAATTCAAAAATAAGCTTAGAATCGAACTTGAAACAATATTTTGAATCAATAATTTCACCCTAAAGATGGTTGCTTTAGGGTGTTAGGATTGTCCTTGTGTAATGAATTAATGTCCTTTTCAAAGACTTCACAATTGACAAAAGTTATCTCCAAGAAGACTTTTCTTCCAAAGAAAATTATGAGAAAAGATTATGGTTTTATAAAAATTTTGATAAAGAAGCAAGAGATTTTCTAAGAGAAGAATGGTACAGTTTTATGAGAAAACTTTTTGCAAACGTATTATTCTTCACTTGGTTACCAATTAACTTTTCTCAAAATAATCTATCTTATCTTTTTGATAGTATTCAAACTCATGAGTCTTTAAGCCAAAAATGGACTCTGAAAAATGGTAAAATCGTGCATGCCACAAGCCCTCCACTTGAAGGTTTTACGATAACGCAGCAAGGTCAAACTTGTTGTGCTGCTCCTTTCAAAACCAGGAGAGAGGGATTTGGTCACGAAAATTCCAATTTAGACGATATCAAAAAAGTTTACGAACAAAATAATTTCTCAAATACAATATTACATACTATTTCCAAACAAATCGATAACATTTCAGAACAAGTTTCAAAATCTAAAGACGAAGATCACTTATCAAACGAATTTACGAAATTGTCTATTTCCGACAAACCTTCTACTTCCACATCTACATCTACCTCTTATCCAAATGAAATAGCAAAACCCTTTCTAGTCAAAGTCCTAGACTTTGCGCCAAACTCCAGTTCATTAGTATTCTCTTCAAAACCTTCATCAAATCTGTTAAAGGAAATTTCTAAAAGATTGGATAAAAACATCAACTGCATAGATCAAGACTGTGACTGCAGTGGTGAAGATTGTCCAAAAGAAGAATACTTTAACAACGAAACAGATGATCAGTTTTCCATCAATCAAATAAAAACTAAAAATCCTTCTTCATGGAAGAATAATTTAACTAGAAATTATTATTCGCGTCCAACGCCTCCAGATATGCAATATGAGGAACGAAACCAATTTGGTCCTCAGAAGCATTTCTCTGCTGATCATCTTTATGAATGGAATATAGATGGTCGTTCTGAACACGAAATAATCAAAGTTTTACAAGAAATGATGATGGCTGCGGAAGTATATATCCATTCTTCCGACGGAGTTTCTCCTAACGAAGCTGCCAGAGTAATAACAAAAGGTTTCACAGGAAATCTGAAATATTGGTGGGAAAATGTTATCCCATTTCAAAGTAAAAACGATTTATTAAATTCAGTCGATGAAATTACTGAGGAAAAAATTGATCCAAATACAGCAGAAGTCAAACGAGAAGTCCACAAAACTGAAAGAGGATTACACCAATTATTGTCTGCTATTGTAGTACATTTTATTGGTAATGCCTCTGATCATCTCAAAACTGGTCAACTAATTCTATGATCATCTTAAAAGATGAGAGCCCTAACCCCATGCTCCCGCATCAATAGAACTATAATCGACACATGCATAACACTATGAGTCTATGACCATCGGACAATTACTAGCGTAAATAATGTTGGAGCATTGCGCGCGTCCGAACGACTAGTAATGTACAAAGAAAGTTTGGCTACATAAATCTTAGTAGTTTTTTTGAAGTCGAAGTCAAAACGTTGTATATTTCGAAATGAGATTTGTATTTGTTTGAAAAAGAAGAAAAAAAAAAAAAAACTAATCGAATTAATATTTGTTGTATTATATCAACTAAAAACTAATCAAATTAATTGGGTGGAAAGAACAAAGCGCTCTTTGTGAGTAGAGTGCTCCTTAAGCTCGAGTGTGGAAGTAGCGTCACGATGTTCACTACACCACTCTGAAAAAAAAAAAAAAAAAAAGGAACACAAAAGGGTGGAAAAAAAGAATAGAAAAGAAGAAAACCAAAAACGCTAACAAAAAATAGAGCAGGAAGAAGATGGAGACTGCTCGTGCTCGCCACCATGGCAGACCGCCGACGTCCAACGGATCCACATCTCTACTCACCGCGATTGATTCCCCCTGCTTTCTTCCCCAAAATCCCGAAGGTTTATTTCTTTCACCTCATATTATAGATCTAGGGTTTTTATACTCAAACCCTAACTATTATTGAATCTTTAATATCAAGATACACTTCATGACTCACTGCTTAATTGCCTGCTGGCTTTACTTGTACTCTTGAATTCTGATTTTTTTTCTTTGTTATATCCTGATTCAAGCAAGTTTTTTTTTCTTTTTCTTTTTTATTATTATTTGGTGGCTAATTTTGGCTGGTTGAGTTTTGTAAAATGAGTGAGGAAGCATCAATACGAATTGCCGAAAACATAATTTGAAAGAATGATTGAATGAACTCGGCGAGTTTGGTTCTGCTTGGAATATTGAGAACAAATCTGTTTTTTTTTTTTTTTTTTTTTTTTTTTTTTTTTTTTTTTTGGCGGAATAGCATGACGAAACTTGAGTGATTGGGTTTGAAATCTTGATTATTATTATTATTTCACTTTACTTGAAAAGTGGAAAAGTTCGCTTGGGAGTTCACTTTAATCCTTTGCTTCATTTACTGTTGATGGAAAAGTGGCAAAGTGTAGGTTGACTTGCAAGAAATGCACCTTTTGAGTTTTGACCTCCTCTCTTTGTTGTTTCTGTTATGTGATGATGCAGACAATTCACTTTTTGATGCATCCCAATACGCGTTTTTTGGCAAAAATGTTGCTGATGAGGTTGAGTTGGGAGGGCTTGAAGATGTTGGAGATGACCTTTCACTAACTGGGTTGCCAAGTGATGAATATCATTTATTTGACAAAGATGAGGTATGAATTGCTGCTAGCATTATGCTCATTCTTGAAGTCATCTTACAGCACGATTGGTCGTCATGGAATTTTATTGTCTCATGGCTTTCTGGTTCTTCATTTAAAATATGGTCAGGGGGGCTATTTGGCCTTGGGTTTCATGGGAGGTCTCATTGGTTGTCCGCTGCACTGATATCCCATGTAAAATAGCAATTTACATCCTTTTTAGTTTTTATTGGTTTATTATAAAACACTTCTTATTCAGGATTGGTTCATGATATTTGGTCCCAGAATATATGTCTGTCATGTTGAAGAATGTGTTACAAATAGTAATTTTTGACCTTGATTTGTTACGGACTGACAAAATGATATTGACGATTCATTATGGCATTTCTGAGTTTTGCGGTTTACGATTCTCGGTAACGGTTTAGTTGGATTATCTGAATGCTGTCATAATTCCATCATGTATTCATTGCCATTTATCTTCTCACTTCGGTAATATTACTGGGAAAATTCTTTGAGTTTTGCCTTCTAGGTTGCTCTTTACTATGCAGTTGTTCCTGTTTCTCATATTGTTTGTTTGTTGAAAGTGGTAGAAAACTATAGCTTGAATGTGCTTTTGTATCTAGCAATCAAATACAGAAGTACGCTTCAAATCCTTGTGGTCTTATGTGTCTAGTTGCCATCTGATGATATTCATCCTAAATGTTCATGGCAATTGCTGAGCATGTCTCCGGTCTTCTACGTGATTTGTGCTGCTATTGCCAATTTGTTGCAGTAACACCTATGTAACTTCTATCTTATGCTACTGTCAGCCTTTTCTGCCACTTTGATATCTTACAATAATTGATTTGGCATGTTAACAAGCATGTTTAGTTCCTCTCCCTTGAAGCTCATATGTCGTGTCATTGGTGTGCTCCCCTTTCTATTCATATTGAATTCCCCTAGTAGCGACCCATGGTATTTTAGATACTAACTCTTCTATGCAAATTGCTCTTGCCGGTTTGGTTTTGTAATCACAAATACCCATGTAGGACCGTCTGACCAGGGTTTTTATAACAATAATGTCTGGTTTTAAGACAATCGGTTGAGAATACAAATTATACGATTAAAAATGTCTTCATAAGTTTTTCAAAACTCACTCTTTATTAAACCTAAGTCTTAAAATCTTGATATATTGTGGTTTTAATTGCGTTTATAAATTGTTTTTTCTTTGAAGTTAATTTTTTAATTTTTTGAATAATTTGACAAGTGTTTGGGCAGACATGTTGGCAGGTAACATAACTTCTACTAATTTTTAAGCCTATCTTGGTGATTTCACTTGCAACTTTTGTAAACTAAGGGATCATTTGGATACCAATTTAATTTATGGGAAGTGGAAATTCTGAGGAACACCCATGAGTTGTTTGGTCACCAAAAGTGTACAAATTTACTTTACCATGGGGGCAGACATGGGAAGTACTAATTCCCATGTTAATCCAAATAATACAAAATTCCTATGCTGACATTTTCTAACAGTTACTTTAATCTCCACCATAATTAACATGCTTTGCTACAGAATACTTTACTGATAAAAGTATTCAGTCCGATTCAACCTTGAGACTTAGTATGATTTGACCACTATTTTTACTTTGAGACTTAACAAATAAGGTTTCCTGACCAAAGTATGCTACCTTCAATGCTGTTCATGAGAACTTGTAGCTATATTGTATCCTCGTGTGTGATTATATCACGAAATTACTGGAAATTTTTAATCCCTTTGAAAGAAATTATAGCTAAATCCAGTTTACATGAGCGTAAAGCTAAATTATGTCCCTGGGACTATGAAAGTTCTTTTATTTATTTTTTTTTATTTTTTATTTATTTTTTTTTATTTTTTGAATTCCTTGAGGTACTAGGTTGTATTGCAATGAAGGGCTCCAGTTAGATTCATGACATGTTTTTATTAAGGCGGGGGAGGGGGGGGGGGGTTAATAGTACATATGGTGCAATAGGTTTGCATCTGGAATTTTACTCGAGCAGAGTTGTGACTTGTTCTTATGATGGAGTTCATTTTTACATGTCATTGTAAATTATGCAGAGTGCTTACGAGTCTGCTTTGGGCTTGTCATGGGTGTTAATTAGCAAGGGGTTTATGTCTCAGAAGTGAACTTGTTTCTTGAATCTGATCCATGGGTATTTCTGCCGAGATATCCTCAGAAAGGGGTAAAATCTGATGACTGGAATTGGCCGTGGTATATTCTGTACCTAGATAGTAAGATTGCATGCAAAATATGTTCAATTTGTGGTGTTATCGATGGTGTGGTGGGTAGGTGTGTTTTTCACTGCTGTGAAGCTATCTTGTCTAGATGTAGGTGCCTTGGATTCATGGGGGTAATGCGATGTTCAGCTGAATTGCTTCATATATGTTGCTTCACGCAGGTTTAGAAATGGGTTAGCATCACCCCCTTGGTTTCATCTTTCATTCTTTTGAATATACATATTCGCTCTTGCTTATTCAAAAACAAAGTTTGGACGTGGGGCAGTGTTGTGGAGAATGATCCCAGATTGCTGTGAACAATTTGTCACAGATTTCTTTTTAGAGTTTTAACCTCATGCAAATTCTACTTATGCATTTGAAAACTGATGGTTTTTAATTTTGGTCACTTTTCTCCTTGTATTTTGCTCAACTCTGATTAAGAATTTGTCATAGATAGTGGGCCCTTTGTGGGTCAAGAAGGTATCCTATTTGTTTTGGAAGCAGATGATTTGAGGCAAGTTGGCCGATGTTGGTGATGCCTGGTTTTTGGTGATATCGGCCAATCTTTCCCCTTTTATTTCTCCCCGTCATTCATCAGTGAATTATGAATTGCTTTGTTCCAAATATCAACTATACTTGGCAGTTGACATTTAAAACCCTGGCGTGGAAATATGATTTCTTCCGTATCTCCCCACGTTTTCTTTAGAGTGATTCTTGAGGTTTCTCTGACTTGTGTTTATAGATATATTTGCTTTGGGTGAAACAGGCTATATGGCCACTTGTTACTGACTTGTCCAATTTAGGGTACACCGTGTACTAGATAAACCGATAATAAGAGGCACAATGCATTGTGTGTTTAAGTTGATGCATGCTGACATTCTGCTGTTTATTATAGCATTCATATTCATATTACAAATTTTCTTTCTTCCAGCATTCATGGACATTCAAAGTTGTTTAATTAAGTGGTTGCATCAATGTCTTTTCCAAATTTCCTGCATTTGAATCTTTGTAATAATTCACCTGTGAATTTCTTTTTGTTTGTTTTTTGTTTTTCCAGGGGCAGGATGTAGGTTTGGGGTCTTTGTCTGATATTGACGATCTAGAAACCACATTCTCCAAGGTAAACTTCTCATGACTTCGTCTTATCTAACATTATTGTGTTAAATTTGAATGTCAAGATTTGGACGGAAAGCCTTCTGCCTGTGGTGATGGTTCAGGATGAATTTTTATTTTGTTTTTCTCTTTTTTCCATAAGGAAATTTAAACTATTTCTCAATGCCATGGCTTAGCATTATGATTGAAGTCTAAATTTAATGAGAATGAAAGTAAGAGATGACAATCAAGTCCATTAGGAAGAACTAGTCGGAGATTTGTGTGTTAGTGAAGTAAGTGACATAAGAGTAGGAACTAGGGAGAGGCTTTTTCTTGTAATTTGCCACCAGCTATAAGCTACCTGTAGATAAATGCCATAGAGAGTAATAAACATGGGATCATAAAAGGAAGGGAAGCATAGTGAGTGGTGAATTTTCATGATGCAGAGCTATTGCATTGCATTGCATCTGCAGTAGACTTCATGACGTATGACTCTGGTCCACCTACACTAATTATTGTTGATGTGATAGAACTTGTTGCATGATGTTGATGTTGAGTCTGGTCGTGTAGTGGGATTCTTCCTTTATCAGCAACATCATTATTACCCTAATGACACTAAGAGGCCCCAAATCAAAGCGGGGTTGAATTTTCCCGGTCTTCCCCCGACAATAGTTGATAGGTGTTTTCCAATCTCTAATCGAAAGGATACAAAACATCTACTACTTTTCCAAAACATTTGGCATGTTTGAGAGCCATTTTGATTTAGTCCATTATATGATGAATGATAACCCAATAATCAATCTTATGGCTCCACTTCGAAAAGGAATACAAGCACTCCATGGTTCTTCCTCTTTTTATCATAGACAAGGTTTTAAGGGAGTTGACGGATGGAAGATCGTGGTTTGTGGTGTGCTTGGAGGCATATTTGCTGCATTCTTTTGGAGTTGAGCTGTAGAACCTCTTATTTTGTAAATTGCTGCAAGTTAGGAGCTTTCTCCAGTTATGTTTCTTGGGTTAATTTTGTCGCACTGTAATTCTTGTTAAGGTTTCTCCTCATGGTCATTACTCATTTTAGTGTCTACAAAAGATTTGTTCTTGAGATTATTTTTTTTTTTTTTTACTTGTGGTATTCATCCTTACTTGCTGCATGGGTCTTCTTTTAATCTGCAAGGCCAGAGGAGTTGTTATAGATATACTCCCAAGTCAAATTATACAGGAATAAAGAAACAAAAATGTATGTATATAAACAAAAAAAAAAAAAAAACTACTAAGTGTAAGATTAGTTCTCTTCAACTTACATATAATTTATTATGTTCTTATAATCCGAAAAGTCAGGAGAGTTCTTATAGATAAACTCCCAAGCCTATTTATGTATATGTAGTATACGTAAACAAATAAACTATTAAGTGATTGCCATAGGTGTAAGATTATGTTCTCTTCAACTTTAAAAAATAATGAATTCAGTTTTGAGTTAATGAATTTAGACATAATTTTGGGTATTAATACCTTTACAATTCAAATAAGGTCAAAGTTTTTCACTTTAAGAGAACATGGCCATAGAAGAAAGTAGTTAGCAGTTTAAGTCAAGGATGTGGCCCCCCTCCCCGACATGTCTTTGTACCCTGTTATTGACGAGTTCCACTTTGGTGGATGTATTCAATTTTCCAATAATCAATGCATTTTGTCTCTATTACTCTGAAGAAAATTGTTTTGTTGACAGCTGAACAGAGTTGTGGCAGGACCAAGGAATCCAGGGGTTATTGGTGATAGAGGTTCTGGATCATTGTCGAGAGAAAGTAAGGCTCACATCACTTGGGTTTAAAAATACATGTCTTCTAGAGGAGCTGTTTTGTGAGTTGCTGCATGAAGTTAATTGTTCCTGAATTCTTTATTTCAACATTAGTATTACTTTCTCTTATTGGTCTTTTAGGCGGCTGTGATTCACTGTTTTCCTGACTGTAGAACAAATGTTCCCTCGAAACAACCACTCAGTTCAAAATATAGGTTCTAGGATGGACCAGAAGTCTGCAATCCTGCCCTTGACTCGTAGATGGCCCTTCCTGCATAAGAATCTGTAAGGAGCTGATGATAATCTTGTAGTAAAAGCCTTTCATCACCGAGCTATTCAAATCACCATGATCATGTTACTCAAGATGCTGTACGCCGTGTCAATGCAATTTGGACATGGATATGTCACTAATCCTTTGCCCTATCACACAGGGAATAATAAGATCGATTTATCCTCGTTTATTCCATGAAATTTCTCAAAATCGATATCCAAGTTCTGAGCTAAAAATCCTAGATTCACCAAGTGATGAGGCACCAGGCAAATTTGAGTAACTACTATAGGGCTTTTGATCGGACTTGTGTAATAAGACATATTTTTAACTGTGTAATAAGACATATTTTTAACTGTGTAATAAGATATATTTGGCTTGTTTTGATGATTTTCTCTGTGTTCAGGTTCATCTGTTGCTGAGTGGTCTCGGGATGGCTGGTTAGACCACACTGTCTCAGATGTGGATTGTGTTTCAGAGAGTACAAGATGGTCTTCTCATCCTCACTGCTCGTCTAGTCATCCTGGGGAATATAAGCCATTGTACAGAGCGATATCTTACCCCGAGCAGCAACTACAACAGCAGCAGTATCTTCAGCAACACTACCCAAGTGAGACAATTTCAACTCCGAAGTCATCATCTTTCACATCTTTCCCTCCTCCTGGTGGTGGACCTCGACAGCCCTTGTCTCATCGTCATTCACTTCCTCTGAATATTCCTTCTATGACTGGTGGTCCAGACTTAACCTTTTCAGGACCAAATATATCTCCCGTGTCCGATTCTGGTCTTCATTATCCTGGGATATCCACTGCTCATGGATTACATTATGGTGGAAGCATGTCTGGTGGTGCACCTAGCCATGGGATCAGTAACCAACCTCGAAATCAGTGGAGCAACCATGCTGGTTTGTTGCATGGCGATCATTCTAGGCTTCTGAACAATGTCCTGCAACAACATTTGACTCATCAGAATGGTTTGCTCTCTAATTCACCAATGGTGTCACCTCGGCGACACCTGTTGCAACAGGGATTGCGTCAGCCATTGCCATCATTATCACAATTTTCATTCTTGCAGTCCCAGCTCCTTGGTAGTCACGCATCAGCACCTTCACATGTTTTGAGAAAGTATGACACAATGTATGGTATTGCTGAGATGAGGGAGCATCAAAGACCTAAATCAGTGCGTGGTAAGCACCATCGTTTCAATCAACAAGCGTCTGATTCTTCTGCTCAGAAGAGTGAATGTATACAGTTTAGGTCCAAGTATATGACTTCTGAGGAGATAGATAGTATACTAAAAATGCAACATACTTCTCACAGTAACGACCCCTATATAGATGATTACTACCACCAAGCGTCTGCTGCCAAGAAATCTTCAGGATCCAGGCTGAAGCCTAACTTTGCGCCACAGCATTTGCGGGACCTTCCTTCTCGGGCTCGTAGTAGTGGTTCCGATCAGCATGGCCACCAGTCTTTCGATACTTTAAGAAGGCTTGCCTTGGCGTCCATCCGTAGGCCTCGCCCACTACTTGAAATCGAGCCTCCATCTTTGGGATGCAGTGATAGTAGTACAGAACGTAGGTCGCTCGAGCAAGAACCAATGTTTGCCGCTAGAATTGCTGTTGAGGATGCCTTTACTCTTCTTCTTGATGTAGATGATATTGACCGTGTTCTTCGACATAATCCACCCCAAGATGGTGGGTCTCAGCTTAGGCGAAAAAGGCAGGTTCTGCTTGAAGCTTTGGCGGCAGCGCTTCAGCTTGTTGATCCATTTGGCAGTGCGGGGAACACAGTTAATCCTGGGGATGATATTGTCTTTATGCGCCTCGTTTCTCTTCCAAAGGGCTGCAAACTTTTGTCTAAATATGTTGAGCTGGTTATGGTCACCCCTGGGCCTGCAAGTGAGTTGGCTCGAATTGTCTGCATGGCTGTTTTCCGCCATTTAAGGTTTCTGTTTGGTGGTCTTCCATCTGAGCCTGCGGCTGCTGAGCCTACAGTCAAACTTGCTAAGGTAGTTACAAGTTGTGTTACTAGCATGGATCTCCGTGGTCTAAGTGCTTGTCTTGCTGCTGTCGTTTGTTCTACAGAGCAGCCACCTCTGCGCCCACTTCGGAGCCCTGCTGGAGACCATGCCTCAGTCATCTTGAAGTCCGTACTTGATAGAGGAACTGAACTACTAAACATGCCGAGCTCCCAGGTCTCTGGTGGTTGTAGCATTTCTAGTCTTAGCTTCTGGAAGGCTTCATTTACTGCTTTCTTTACACTGCTTACAAAGTACTGTGTGAGTAAATATGACACTGTTATGCAGTCAATCGTAAACAAAGCACAGTCAAGTTCAGAAATTACGAGCTCTGAAGCAGCAAGGGCTATCCGTGGGGAGATGCCAGTGGAAATATTACGTGCAAGTCTTCCTCACACTGATGAGCACCAGAGGAGGATGTTAATGCAGTTTGCTCACCAGTCCATTCCATTTCCTATCAGTGGCTTCAATCTTCGTGATGAAGAAAATAATGGACGAATTGCTTCAGAATCAGTGAGAAGCTGATCAAGAGGTGTTTGCGTAACTGCCTGTTTGTATGAAGAACTCACAGCGCATGATTTTATTGAAAGGCGCTGTCGTACTTCTTCGCAGAATAGCTTTACATCTACAGTTGTTGCTGGAAGGCTTTGTTCGAATAGTCACCCGGGTTTGTTAGGAGTGAAGGGTTACCTAGCAGTTGAAAGATTGACTTGTGTGAAGTCTCGACTAATGCGTATTCGAAAGAACAGCTTGTGTATAATTGAAAGTTGACGTGATAAATAGATATTGTGATGTTTCCTCTTGTTGGGGAGGCCTAATTTTTGAGGCCCTGTTGGAACCCTTGGAGCAGAACTCGTAGATTAGGGAGTTAAAACTGTACAGAATGTCAACAAGTTTTTTATTGTTTTGTAATTTTCTAGGGTTAATCTTCTGTCTATTGCCTGACCTTTTGCTGTTCCATTCAGAGAACTGCATTCTCAGAGGAGCATGTTTTACCGAGGCTCCACTGATTAGTCTACGTGAATTGGTATGGTAGTTGATTCAAGTTCGGATATTAGCAGGAGCGAAGTTGTTCGAACTTCCACAGTTGTGTGGTTGGGGAGATATTATGTCCCGATGTTGTCTTCTTTCTATAATTTTATTGGACTGAAATGTCCGAATGCTTGAAGTACAGCATGTATTTGACGATGATGTTAATCTGATATGTTTGTCAAATCGTTGCGAACGGGGTTGATTAAGCAGTTTCTTTGTGCGCTGAGATCCTAACTGCCATAGACGTGGTTATGAATTATTATCGGTTATAATATTTACTTAATGTTATAGTCTCTGCTAGTTTTTTCCCGTTTAAAACTCGTTTAATAAGTGTATTGAGTCTTATGTGAGCCCGGTTCGAAAAGGAAAAAAATTTCACCTTTGACTTTCTAACAGTCAACGTCTTTCATGGTAAGTATCGCAACACCGCCTTTCAATTTATTCTATTTTCGCCATTGTTTTCTATGATCTTTTAGTTAAAAGAGTTTCAAAGCTATTTTGATTTCAATTGGATTTCTTTTACACAATTTAGGAAAGATTGGTTCCGATATTTTTGCCCAAATGTTTCAAAACGAAGCCGAATTTTAAGATTTACTTACTGTTTCTTGTGTTTTAAAAGTCAACAATTTTTCCGATTGATTTTGACCTTTTCTAAAAATTTTACCGTCTAACAGCTCCGGTATTAAACCCGGACCGCTTTTAAGTAACTTTGGTTACGGCCCACATTATCGTCATACCCTTTTCAACGTTATATATGCGGATATGCCCATCCTTGGGCTCATTAAAACCCTAGCACTGCGTGGTAAAGCAAAACCTCTGTGAAGAAAGTGGAGCCGAAGCTTGCGAACAGAGAAGGCGGCGAAGTAAGCGTAAGCGTGAAGAAATGGCGAAATCTATCAGGTGTAAGAGAGAGAAAAGGCTTCGAGCATTAAAGAGAGAGATGGTTGAACCTTTATATGCCCCTAAAGAGGCCGCAAAGCTCGCCGCACAAGCCGCCGCTCTCGCCGCCCCCAAACTCCCTGTCCGAACCCCCAACAACGGCTCCACTTCCATGGACGCCGCCCTTTCTTCCTCCACCTCTGGCATGGGTATGCTCTCCTTATCTCCTTCAGTTTTTTGAATTAGTTTGTATCTGTGAGACTTATATGTTCTAGATTTTTCTGGGTTTGCGTTTGTTTTTGCTGATTATTCTACTGTGTGTTATTACGTATGAAATTGGTGGTTTGTGGGAAGATAATTACGAATTCTCTGTTGGATATTTGTGTGTTGAGGAGCAAAACTTCAATGCTATGTGAAAATTTGTTGGTTGAATGAGATTATATCTCTTGTCTTTGGCTGGAATATAGAAGATAAGATCTCAAATGAGCTCGATCTCAAACTTCAATGCTATGAATCGGATAGGTAAGAATGATGGTTCATCAATAATTTTGAAACAATTTGATTGTTTTGTTTCAGTTTTGGCACTAAGTAATATTGAATTGAAATCGTTTAGTTATGCTTATCCGTGTAATGTATCCAATTGGTTGTGGAATGAAAACGGACGTATAATTTCGGTATAAACAAACATGGAATTGTTGCATATAAACTGGAGGTGGTTTAATATTTGTCAATTATGATAGTCTAGGATGTATTTAAGGCCTGCCTGGATTGGGGGTAATCGGTAAGGGTGGTAGGGTCTAAAACAAGGGGAAGATGAGAGAAATGATGTGGTGGAGGGAGGAGCCAAGCGGTGGAGGGGCTATTAACCTCATATGGGTGTAATGCATTACCCTAGGAGGGATGTGGTTAACTATTACCCCTTTGTGGGGTAATAGTCCCCCGCGCCAATCCCTTTGCTCATCCCTTCACTGCCACCATGTGTCTTACATTTAGCTTTGTTTTTTGTCTATGACCAATTATTCCCATTCCAAGCACCCCGTTATATGTTATAAATTTGAAAGTGGTGTGTGTTAAATTTGAAAGTGGTGTGTGTGTGTGTGTGTGCGCACGCGCGCCAATCCCTTTGCTCATCCCTTCACTGCCACCATGTGTCTTACATTTAGCTTTGTTTTTGGTCTATGACCAATTATTCCCATTCCAAGCACCCCGTTATATGTTATAAATTTGAAAGTTGTTTGTGTGTGTGTGTGTGTGTGTCTGGGGGTGTCTGGGGGGTGGGTGTGGGTGTGGGTGTGGGTGTGGGGGTGGGGGTGTGTGTGTGTGTATGTGTGGGTGTGGGTGTGTGGGTGTGTGTGTCTTTGTGTCTGTGTGTGTCTGTGTCTGTGTCTGTGTGTTTGTCTCTGTGTCTCTGTGTCTCTGTGTGTTTTTGGTGGGAGGAATTGCGAGTCTCATGATGTCCAACTTGAAGTCAAACCGTAAGGGCATTTCATTTTGTGTACCTTAATCACATTAGAGGTGAAAACTAGTAAGCATTGTTCCAAAAGCAGATCAAACTAGTGACTCTTCTTCTGGGCTGACCTCAAATTATTATTTAGATAAGGCTTTGAGAATTGTATTCGTTGGTGGTTACTGAGTGTCTGAGCTTGTTTCTCCCGCCAAATGATTGTGCATTCTGTTTTTCTGATGTAATATCTATGTTGTGAGTTTGGTGGTTTCCAAGAATTTTGCGTTTTCTGGATCTGCTCATATCTGTTTATTAGAGCTGGTCTTTGGGTATTTTGGTCTGGATTCAGATAGCGCAATTTCAGGTTTTGTTAACTTCACATGTGCCTCAACTCACTTCACATGTGTGTTTGTCTCTGTGTCTCTGTGTCTCTGTGTGTTTTTGGTGGGAGGAATTGCGAGTCTCATGATGTCCAACTTGAAGTCAAACCGTAAGGGCATTTCATTTTGTGTACCTTAATCACATTAGAGGTGAAAACTAGTAAGCATTGTTCCAAAAGCAGATCAAACTAGTGACTCTTCTTCTGGGCTGACCTCAAATTATTATTTAGATAAGGCTTTGAGAATTGTATTCGTTGGTGGTTACTGAGTGTCTGAGCTTGTTTCTCCCGCCAAATGATTGTGCATTCTGTTTTTCTGATGTAATATCTATGTTGTGAGTTTGGTGGTTTCCAAGAATTTTGCGTTTTCTGGATCTGCTCATATCTGTTTATTAGAGCTGGTCTTTGGGTATTTTGGTCTGGATTCAGATAGCGCAATTTCAGGTTTTGTTAACTTCACATGTGCCTCAACTCACTTTAGCTCTTAGGTAGATCCTGCCGGTTGATCTGTTTTCAGTAATGTTTCTGATTAGAAAACATGCCATTCATCATCCCGTTAGGTCCAGGTGGGCTCAATTTGGACCTCAGCATTTGTGCTTCTGTTAATAATCAGGTCACCTTATACTCGGGTTTTTAAGATGATTAGCTGAGCTTCGGTTTGTTGACACATCTTATCGATGTTTGGAAATAGTATAACCTCTTCTTTCTGGAAATACAGTTGGGCACAAGTATAAGGCTCAATTTCATGAATGGAGGTTGTCTCCGACCTTTTCACTTAATGGCAGAGATGAGTTAAATAATATATAAATTCTGACGGTATTTTAAAGTTTAACTAAACCGGATCCTCCAAATTAGCAAATTAGTATCCTCTTTTTATTTTGCAACGCCAACAAATAAATATGATGTTGACTGTATGAACTTGGAAAAGAGATGATTAGGAATAAGACATGGTGCAAGGAGTGAGTACCATTGTTGATTTAAACCGGGTCCTTGATAATATTCATTGAGCCTCCAGTATGTGTCTTCACATAATGCCACATTGCGGTAGTATCTGTTAGGATGTGATCTGTTTCTTGTGGGATTAGTGTATGTGCCCTGTTTTGATATGCGGTTGTTATAAGTATTGTTAAGTAACTGTTTTGGGTATTGATATTTGACAGATATTGAGATGGCTGACAATCAGAACACTGGGCACCTAAAACCTGTAGGCGGAGTGGGTAAAAAGATGAAAAAGAAACTGAAGTTGGCTGAAGGGAAGAGACGTGGTGGGAAGGGCAAAATCCGTAGGACTCACATTTAAGGAGTAGTTTTTGGTAGAAATTTGGTTACTATTCATGTCTGTAGTCCTTAATATATAGTGAAGCATCATGTAGCAGACTTCAATGCAATGCGTACACTGGTTTGCAATTTAAGAAGGATTTCTTTGAAGCGATGATTTAACTTCGACGGTTATACGTTAAATGTGTAGGAAACCTTACACATCGTGTTAAATTTATTAGAATCTGGATAGAGACGGAATGTGAAATCCGTCTCTAATATTTGAATTCGGTCGAACGAGGGTTATTTATCCATGTTAATCAGATAATAAGAGAGATGGGATTGCTTATGCCAATGGACATAGGCGTCCTATTTTCCCAACCCTGGATGTCCTGTGAGTTTGTGACCCTCCAAGTTTAGCAGATGCAAGTGGTTAAATGTCCCAACATTGAGCATTGTTGAGTATGGAGTTAAGTATGAGTTGAGGGATCAACGTTTTCATTTTTGTTCAGTTAAGGAACTCTGTTTGCACTTTGACACCCTTTATTCCTCTCGCCTCACTCATCACTGCATCTTCATCTTCAATTCTTCATCATCATTCATCTTCATTTCTATCTTCCTGCATCTCCGTTCTTCAACTTATTCATTGACTATATCCAGAAAATTCTCCAAAAAACTCCCTATTAAAAGATTCTCCGTTCTTCAACTTAAGCTCGTCTTCTTCAATTCTCAAATCAATTTTTTTTTTGTAGCATATATCGAACCAATAATCATCCTTCTCCATCCCTCTTCTATTTCCATTACCCCCTCTTCTCAAACCAATACTAAATCGTCCTTCATTTTCCTAATAAACGCACAGATTCGTCTTCCCCGATGAACCCAGAAATTAATTTGATATTATTGAACCCAGTAATATTTTTGGGGGACTTTTTTGTTGGTTTGTTTGATGATGTCAATAGGAGATTACTATCAAGGTTGATCTGGCGGCGGCGGCGGTTTTAGGCGGTGGTGATATTTATTAGAGGAGGGAGAAAACTGAGAAAGTTTTGAGAAGATGGGTTGGAACTTGGAACTTGGAACTTTGGAAGAGTGTAAGATTGTAAGGGAAAATCTAACGGTAATGGATGTCGGGTCCTCAATAGACCTAAAAAAACGTTCAGGTCCTTACCTGAACAAAAATGAACACGTTGATCCCTCAACTCATACTTCACTCGTTGAGTATGACACTAGAAAAGGTTCTGTGTTGAGCCCAAATTAGAGTACGCTCTGAGGGAGAGGGTCACTATAAAAGAGAACATAGTGCCATAAAATATTAACATGGTAAAAGAATTCGTAGAATAAAATAAACGATAAAAAAATATAGATTACATAGACGTAAAAATGCCGCATTATGTTACTCAGACACAGGTGAAAGTGTCGGATGCGGATATATATATATGTGCAGTGTCAGGTTGTTTGACACGGCTATTTTATGAGAAAACTTGATTTATTTTGCCTAAAATTGAGTGTACAGGTGTCTTATCATGTCGGACGCGAGTCATGTCCGAGACACAACACAACAGATAAATAGAGCATAGAACTAACACACTGCTAAAGACACCCCAGAAAATGAAGGTAAATGTAGAACTGTAGAAGTAGAAAACTATAATTTATGATTACGTTTCACCGTAACATAGGTATACAAACTACCCGATAACATTATCTCCATTCCTATAGTTAATCAAGCCAATTGTGTGTGCTGAGAGGTAGTAACACGTTGGTCCATTCAAGCAAACAGTCTAAGCGTATCTTTGTGAAAACTTGTGTACAATTAGATTTGTATACTACACGAGACAAGAAACGAAAGAGTAAAAATTAAGTTTCACACCACAGACACAGTGAGTAGTGCATAGTCCTGCTAAGAGTACACCCCAAGTTTAAATTCCAGCTCATATTTTCACCATTTCGTCGTTATCCTTATTTTTGCTTATATTCTGCTACACACTTCATCAACTGCATGGTATACTAACAACGCTACGTATCAAATATATCCTATAAATTATTCTTATGTTCTTGGGTATACAATGGAGTAAGTAAATTACTAAAAATATAAATCCATAAATTATGATCAAGTGTAAGGTCGTTTTCCCATATGATTAGAACTCAAAATGGCCCTGATGCGACAGCTCGACGAAGATATATAGACGATGAGACAGCACACAATAGTTCCTTTAAGCCAGATAAGGAGTATATATCTTAGCTTGTCTAGCTAGGAAATACACTTGGTAAAAAAGAATGGGGCACCGATGCTGCAGCAGACAAAAAGTTAAGAGAGGATTATGGTCTCCAGAAGAGGATGACAAACTTGTCACTCACATTACTAGCCATGGCCATGGCTCTTGGAGCTCTGTTCCGAAACTTGCAGGTACTCTTCCCTTATTCTCTTGGCTGATTAATTTCTTGGCTGCCCCCTTTCGTACATCAAACGCTTTAAAATTTAAATTTGTGTCTCCGAAGCTTGTAAAGAAGCGACGCTTACTGTTTCAGTAAAGAATTGAAAAATGAAACAAGAAACAATATAAAATTATTTTTTGTTGCTTTTTTAAACATTAGTTTATCTTTGTGAATCGTCTCACTATAGTATTGTTATGGACCTATCACCTATAATGCTTCTTGAAATGAATATTTTTTTTTATTTAAGATATTAAAGTGTGGTTTTCTAAATTTTGAAAGAACGTATATTATAGAAAAGTATTATGGAGTACAAGATAAGTAATTTGGTTCTTTTTCTTTTGGTTTTCTCCATGTATATATATAAGTAATTGTAATTTGCTCTTTTTGGAGTTTTTGTTAAGATTTTAACGGAATTTGTGTTGCCCACCGATAGAGGTCTATACTCTAAAGTATAGATACAATCAACTCAATTTGTCTAGTCTAGTATATATAATTGAGTTAGTAGTATCACAAGTGATGAATACGGAGTAGTAAAATTAATATACAACAAACAAATGAATTGTTTTATCTGAACTGTTATCTCTAAAGTATACAGCGCGTACACAAACCTACGGTCGAATTACCAAATTGGTAAAACAGTAGGAATCAAATGGCAGGATTGCAAAGGTACGGTGTGGAAAAATAATCTACAAGTGTTTTCATCGTTTTGAATAATGTACGTATATGCTTCCATGCTGCAGGATTGCAAAGGTGTGGAAAAAGCTGCAGATTAAGGTGGATAAACTACTTAAGGCCCGATCTAAGAAGAGGCTCATTCACAGAAGAGGAGGAGAGGACTATTATCGAAGTACATAGAATACTAGGCAACAGGTGGGCTCAGATAGCCAAACATCTCCCTGGTAGAACAGACAATGAGGTTAAAAACTTCTGGAATTCTTGCATTAAGAAAAAACTTCTTGCTCAAGGCTTAGACCCCAACACTCACAATCTTCTGCCTTCTCTTCATAAGAAGTCGAAAAACAATAGTAGTCATCGTATTCCATCTCCGGTGTCTAGCTCGTTAGCCTTCTCGATTGATCAAACGTCGAGCCATGACAATGTTATTAGCAATGTAACTCAAACTAGGTTTTCTCCTATCAATGAGGTCGAGTTAGAGTTGAAAAATATCCAGTTTGGTTGCAATCATCCAAAAGAGCCACAAAATCACAGTAATAATGCAAAATCAGCAGATTTCACAACCCAATGTTTTGAGTTGAATACTGTTAAGATGTCTAACGATTCGTGTTCTTCTTTCGACATTAATCTGTGTGATATGATCGTGGACGAAAACTCCCTATGGGATGCAGCTTTGGGAAACTTGGAACAGCCATTAAGTAATACAACTCAAGTGTTTGAGCAACAACACTTATCGGAGACATTTGATAAAACTGGGACAACACGACAGGAGGAGGTTATTTGCGATCAGAAGTTTGAGGCTTCGTTTAACAGCTCGGCTTTTGATTCTTGTTTCCAAGAAGGGCAAAATTCTTCCATTTTAGCAAACTCAATTTATGGAGATATTGTTTCAGTCATGGAACAAATTGCATGGGGAAATTGCTAAATTCTGTCACTTTCTCTTCTTTGTAAAGTTATGCTACATGAATGGAAGAGGTCCAACGGTGTGTTCCTCTGACGTTGATTGACGTGATAAGCTGCAGGTAGGGTGTACATAGTAGGGGTTTGGCTTGTTCGAGACATCTTGGAAGTTACTTAATTTTACTAACTTGCAATTGTTCAGGCGTCCAATTCAAGTTTTCAGCATCGCAGATCTCAATAATTTTATACATAGTAATGTAATTTCATGATTTCATCACCAAAAATTGTACTTATGCTAATAATGTTCTTTTATTTAGTATGCTTTAATATAAAAGCTTTTTCCCCTTTTTTTTTGGTTGGTAGATTGTGTTTTGGAGTTGAATAGTGTTAGGTACTCTAATGCAAACTACACTCAATATACATTTTTTTTAGTATAATAAATTGCACTCATATTATCGTAAGAAGTTTTTTCACAATAACAATAGAAACATTACCTCGACCAATGTCTCAAAGGAGCCTGGTACAAGGTTGGGCCAATAGGGGTGGGATGTACGCCAACATTATTGTTGGGCCTCTGCGATTACTGGACCAATTAGTATGATATTGTTCGCTTTGGCTCACACCATCACAGATTTGTTTTTGGGTTCCTTCCCAAAACACCTCATACTAATTAGTTTGATAATCTCTTGTAAGACTGTTTCACTCCTTATTTATCTGATTTGGGACTTGGGTTTGAACCCCAACAATCCTCCCCTCAAACCAAGAACCATCTTTGAACCTCGATTTTATAACCTCCCCTCAATCGACAATCTGCTAGCAGCGCACAGATTTCGCGAAGTCTAAAATCCCTGCTAGAGGATACACACACATCGCACGCAATTTCTACAAACTCGGACACACCGTCCCTAACCAGACTGGCCAATAGAATTCTCAAGTCTTGATCACCTCTCCTTAGCCGACACACCATGCTACCTGAGTCGCTATGTCTACACCACATACTACTGAGCCATGAGCTCATGCGCTCCTTAGCTATGTCTTCACTACATGTTCCCACTCCAGGTCTTGCAAGCCCACGTCACTCTCGGGGACTTGGCTACACTGCATCTGAAGAGTCTACCTACCCGTCCCACTGGGCTGGCTCCTCGCTCATCACTCTTCTTTCTAAGTTTTGGGATTTCCTAGTACATGTACGTCACCTTCAAGTCTTGACCAATGCTTACCCAACGTGTCATACGTGGACCTTGCGCAAATCCATTATTGATGCGGGAGCATGGGGTAAGGGCTTTCATTTTTGTGCCAACAATCTGATCCAAAAGATTCACGAAAAGTTCCCATTGAAATGAGACTATTAAAGTTGCATATTTCTGGAAAAGGCTGATAGTTTCAGTGATTTTCACCTGACTTTAGAGCTTCATATACTTGGATATATATGGGCTATGGCTATGGTTCTTATATGGGTGTAAAGTTCATTTTTCAGGCTTTCTTATGACACCATTTAGGGCTCCATTGAAGCTACAAGCAATATTTTATGAAGGCTCAAAGCTAGGGCATCAGAATGCTAAACCTGCAGAAATGGAACTGACCATGAATAATTTTGGATTTATTCTTTTTGCATATTAAAGCTAAGATCCACAGCTTTAATTTGACATATTATGGGTTCACAAAAGATATCTGAGCACAAAGTTATGGCCTGTGCAATCCGGAACCAGCGCATGGAGAAATACTGCAGTAATGTCCGGAAATGCACCTCAATGCGTGTAAGGGGCATTTTTGTCTTTTCACCTGGTTGTCACTCACTCTCTGAAGTTGTCGTATGGTCCAAGGAATATCATAAGGTCATAGAATGTGAGAAATGGGACATGTGACTGTTTTTGGCTGAGATATAAAGGCTGTGAAAACGACATCACCTGTCATTGTCACTCTTGTGGTCCAAAGCTCTTTCAACAGCTATTTCCTGCATTATGGACCAGATAAGCACGAATTTGAGCAGCTGTCCTTCTAGCATACACGTCCCCACTCTCACATAAGGAAGAAGACAAGGGAGGAGCCTTGTACCATCCAATAGGAATTTAGTTTCTTTTATTTTTGCTAATTTCTGCATTTTATTTGTTTTAATGACAGTTATGCTGTCCTTTCCTTATTTGAGCCATAGGATTAGATTTTAATCAAAGGCTAAGATTCATTTCCAAGCCTCTATATATAGAGTGCAAATTGTAAGATTTTAGTCAGCTTTTGATGAATGAATTATGTGGAGATTTTCTCTCAAACAACTTAGCCTTCGTGGTTTTGTTTAGCCTTCGTGGCTCGAGCCTTCGTGGTTCAAACCCAAGCCTCCGTGGCTGTGTTCGAGTGTGTTTTGCACTAATCTCTTTTATCCATTAATTGATTCAGCCTTCGTGGTTGTCAATTTTGCTCATTTTGTTACTCAAAAACCCAGAAAAATCATACAAAAACAAGTTCATTTTCCTGTTTTTAGTTCTTACATTTCTTAGTAATTTTCAGACTTTCTTTTAATTTTTCAGTACCACTCAAATCGTATAAACCCCATGGTATTACGTATCAATTATCCACGCGTTGTGCGCCTGACCCAAGTCGAAGCTTGGGCTCTGATACCACTTGTTGGGCCTCTGCGTCTGGCGACTACCGGTCCAATTAGTATGATGTTATCCGCTTTGGCCCACACCCTCACATATTTGTTTTTGGTCTCCTTCAAAATGCATCATACTAATAAGTTTGGTAATCCTTATAAGGCAGTGTTTCACTCCTTATATCTCTTATGCGGGAGATGGGTTTGCATTCCAACAATTACCCCTACATTGAAAACACAGAGAGACTTCTATTGTAAGAAGTTTTTCAGGATAGATAAATTTTGTCACCCAGGCCAAGGTCAGCATGCTTGTATTATTTATGAGGATGAGATGGAGCAACCTCTACAGACAACTCTAATAATTAAACCAACATTACCCCTCATTAACTTTAACTATATATACTCCAAATATATAATCATGCCTTCTTACATTCTTTATTCAATCTCAATAATCATAGACTCCCGTGTTCTCAAACACATGTTCTCGTATAACCATGTAGAGGTAGTTTATACCATATCTTGGGGATATATACATATATTGCATTCTTGTACCACCTCTAAGAGAATTAGTGAGCAATCAGTGAAACTCCATGAACAATGACATTTGGTGTTGAGTACAAGATTATAAATCAACTAGTTTGCATACCCGTGCCACGCCCGGGCTATATATTTATATTGTTTATATTCACTCTATAAGGAAAATGTTGGCTTATCTTTGTTCTAATAAATTGCCATAATGATTATATTCCATAAATTAGTTATACTATACTACGACTTATCTTTGTTCAAATAAATTACCTTAATAATTATTTTCCATAAATTAGCTATATTATACTACTCTATGATAATTTATTACCATATCTTAACCGATAATTATATTTAATGCTATTTTTATGTTCTATCCAATTAATAAATGTCAAGTGTCGTTCTAGGAAAGACTTGGTTTCAGGTTTTAATATATACTAGTAGTATTAGTTAAGCATAAATTTTCAGTGTTATTCTTTTTTTTTTCTTTTTTTGAGAAAATGTAAGTGATTATATTAGCTCAAACTTGGTCCAAAGACCAAAACTTTCATCATTTTTCACTAACCTAGACTAGCACCAGTTGCTAGTTCAAGTTTTCAAGCCACTATTTTTCTTTCTGATTTTGTGCATTACAAGGAGTTTACATTATGTTTTTACACTACTTATAATCTCTTGTATCAACTTTTCGGGCCTAGCTATACAATTCTCTAGTCTAGTTCTGTTCCTTTCCCTCCAAATTAAATTCCATAGATCATGCCATTTAGTCACGCTGTTGTCACCTTCTTTTCACTACAAGGGGCTGATAAATATTATCCACCCACGCACTGTATCCATAATCTATCCTCCTTGCTGTCAATCCACCAACAAAATTTTGCAACTGCAGCAATGTTCCAATTGTAGCGATCTTTGAAGCCTAACCCACCCTATTTTTTTGGTTTACAAATTTTTTTCCAAGCAACCAGAGATACCCTGCCATAGTTTTCTTTCCCATCCCATAGATAGTTTCTGCAGATGTCAGAAACTTTGTTGAGGTCTGTTTTGGGATTAGAAAGATCTGAGCCCAATAGGAATGCAGGGCTAGGAGCACAAAGTTTATCAGGACTGTTCTCCCAGCTATGAGAGCTTTTTGTTTCCCCATTCTCTGATCCTTTTGACTATCTTCTCACTGAGTACATTGCACTCCAGGACTGTCAATTTTATTTCTTGCAGCTATACGAACTTCTAGATATCTGAATGGGAGTTTTCCCAACCTAAAACCCGAGACATGAAGGGCACGTTCGGTATCATTGTCGTTTTCATTTTTTTTTTTTTTTTGCGTACAAATTTACTTAAATAAGTTACAAAATTAATTTTAAATAGTTTGGTGCTATAATAGTCATATAGAAAATGAAAACTGACAACCAAAAACTGAAAACCACTTTTTCTGGTTTTAAAAAACGAATTTTGATTTAAAAAAAATAAAAATAAAAACTGAAAACTGAAAACACGAAACGATACCAAACATGCCCTCATGTCAGCTACCTCAAACAAAACAAGGTTGTGGAGAGTTTAAATACAATCAGTCAGAAGAATTATGTGATTTTATTTAGCAATGCTATTTTTAAGGATAAGGATTTTATTTTGTGAGAATTTATTTGTGAAAGGAAAAACCCGAGGGAGGACCGGATATGAACAATATCATTCCTTCTGAAAAATCAGAGAGAATGATAATGAACAGAGATTACTCCCAAGCTAGATTTCGGCTAAGCTTGACAATATCCCGCAGTTAGGAAAGACTGAATAGCAAAGGACTCTTCCTTAATGCTTAATAGCACTGAAAGTCTCGCAAGAAAACCTTTGGACGAAGTAATTTTTGTTCTCAAGCAACCGAGTTCTTCTAAGCTGAGAGTCGGCTTTTATAATACAAGAATTATACTACTTGGCATAATGAAATAAGCTTAAACTAGCTGTTGTGCTATTCTAAGCACCAATGGGATCGTTTGATCTGCAAAAAGGGGTTTGACAAATTGAGCTTCCTGCCTAGTAGCTTGCTGTAGTTGTAGAAGTACTATGGTGCAACCAGGTGCAAACCTGGTTTTGAGTCCCTCATGGAACTCAGTATGGCGCCAACAAAACAAAATGAAAAGTAGCCGTAGCATGTGACTGCTTTTCCGCTCTTGATGAGCTGTAGAATTAGGTGAGCTCATGTGAGCTTCAAAATAGATGGTAAATGTTTTTTGTCATTTTGTACAAATGATGTTAGGTTAGATGTTTGCTCCTCATATAAAAAGGAAGGTAGGTTGTACATAAACATACACATAATACACAGAAATTCTCTACAGCCGCAATTACTCTGAAAACCCTCATACATTGTTTTTCAAATTTGCTTCAATTTACAATCTGTGAATCTGGTAAATCAGCATGGCGCTAGCTTATGAAACTCAACATGGTATCAGAGCCTTGTGCTCATGATTACCGGAATCCGTTAGCGTAATCTTGTAAGTGCTCGTTCTCAGGTTAAAGTAATTTCTCTTGTTCTGTTTGCATCGTTGTAAGAAGTTTAGAAATTTATTACAGAGAAAGCATAGAACTGAACTTTACTCTTAGACTTTTCCGTACCTCTGCCTGCAACAAAACATAGATTTTTGTTGCCCTAGCTTATAAATCCTGAAACTTTGTTCTGCTCTGCAACAAAGCAAAGATCTTTGTTGCTTCTGGTTAAAAAAAAAGGAAGCTGCTGATTAAGGATAAAGTTTGTGTCTTTGATACCTGTTGTGCATTATATTGAGGTGTAGTAAGTTAAAGTTTGAATCGTTGAGCCAAAGTCTGTAGCTTTAGACTGTTTGTTGGTGAAATCTGGTGAAAAAGAGTCAACTATGGCTTTTGGAGATGAGGAAATTGGACGTGAGTTGAATGTTAATGTGAATGGTGAAAATAATCATCAGGGAAACCATGATAATAATCTGGTTGTTAGGGTTGATCCAATCCTTACTGGTTCTGAGAACTATGGGCCATGGAGGAGACAAATGGAATTAGCCTTGTCTGCAAGAAGGAGGTTTGGATTTGTGACAGGAACCACAACCAAACCTACCACAAATGAGGCACACATTGAAATCTGGAATGCCAACAACAACATGGTCATTTCCTGGTTGCTGAACAATGTGTCAAAGCCCATCAAGATGGCTAACCTGTACACCCTGACTGCAAAGGAAATTTGGGAAACTCTGAAAAGGAGGTATTCAATTGCCAATGGTGCAAGGAAGTACAAACTAAGCAAAGAAACATATGAGACAGTGCAGGGATCAAAGTTTGTTGATGATTATTACACTGAGCTTGCTATTAAGTGGGATCAGTATGAGCAAATGTGTGATTTTCCTTTGATTGAGAATGTCACCCCTGATGTGACAAGGATTCTTGAGGCTATACAGAAACAGAAGGAGGAGATCAGGCTGTTCCAATTTTTGAATGGTCTGAACACTAAGGTTTATGGGTCTGTGAGGAGTAACATACTTATGATGAATCCTCTACCTTCAGTTGATGCTACCATGGCTCTACTGTTGCAAGAAGAGACTCAGCAGATAAGCCTCAACACCTGTGTAACCAATAAGGAGAGTGAAATGTCTGCAATGGTGGTGAAGAGAGATGGTGGAGAGTATGTATGCACTCATTGCCCTCAGATGAAGAACCATAAGACAGAGGACTGCTGGAAAGTTGTTGGGTACCCCACAGGCCATCCAAAACTTAAGACAATGAATCAAGGGGGTTTTGGAAGAGGAACTGGAAGTAACTGGAACCAGAGGAACCAAGGAAATTACAATCAGAATGGAACTAGGTGGGGGAACAACACAAACAACAACTTCCACAAGTTCAAGGGTACACAGCCCAAGACTGCAGCAAATGTTCAAGCTGAATCAGACCAACCTGACTTTGCATCTCAGCTAGCTCAGATGAATCAACAGATTCAGCAGTTGATGAAGTATGCACCCAGCAGCAACGACTCAGGAATTGGTGGTGACACAGATGAGGAGATAGACTACAACTTTGCAGGTATGATTCTAAGTTGTAATGGTCACTCAACTAAGGGGGAGTGGATCATAGACTCAGGAGCTTCTGATCATATGGTAGCTAACCCTGAAATGCTGGAAAATTTGTGTGAAATACAAAGTAAGCCTAAAGTTAACTTACCAAATGGTAAGACAACCTATGTCACCCATAGAGGTCAATTGACCCTCAATGGCAACTTAAAACTCAAAAATGTCCTGTATGTGCCTGACTTTAGACAAAACTTGCTGTCTGTGCAAAAATTTGCAAGAGACAATAGTTGTATTGTGACATTCTGTGACACTCACTGTAATGTGCAAGATTGTCTTACCCATGAAGTCAAGGAGTTAGGAAGAGCTCACAGTGGTCTCTACTACCTTAACCACAGCTACAAAAAGGCCAACAACAAGATCACCAAACCAGAAGCTCATCAGCAAAGACTTGAAACTTTTGCCAATTCTAGTGTCTCTAAACAAATTGGAGAATGTAATTTTGAGGCTGACACCTGTAGTCATAAGTCCTTTGTCAAATATTTTCCTAAGTGTAATGACATTTTTGTTATGAATGCAAAACACACTACTTCTCCTTACAATCTATGGCATAATCGACTTGGTCATGCTCCATGGAGCAAAATTAAACATATTTCTAGCCTGAATTTGAATGTCACTGATGTTCCTAATCAAATATGCCTGTCATGCCCTATGGCTAAACATACAAAATCACCCTATCCCACTAGCATGACCACTGTGGCTCAACTCTTTGATTTGATACATATAGATATCTGGGGAGCTTATAGGGTTCCCTATAAAGGGAAATACAGATATTTTTTTACTATTGTTGATGATTTGTCTAGAGGAACCTGGGTTTATTTGCTTGAGCACAAATCAGATGCTTTTGGAACCATCAGAACCTTCTGTGAGTATGTTGAGAATCAATTCAGAAATAGGGTTAAGATAATAAGGTCTGATAATGCCCTGGAGTTCGATGACAGCAAATGCATTGAGTATTTCACCAGCAAAGGTATGATGCACCAGACTTCTATTGCTGATAGACAACAGCAGAATGGGGTGGTAGAGAGAAAGCACAGACATGTGTTGGAGATGAGTAGAGCACTGAGGTTTCAAGCTGGCTTGTCACTTGCATATTGGGGTGATTGTGTCCTGACAGCTGCATATCTGATAAACAGAATTCCATCCTCTATGATCAGGAACAAGACACCTTATGAAGTGGTCTATGGAAAGGAACCTGATTATGCTCACCTTAAAGCCTTTGGATGTCTGGCAATGGTGTATAATCCAGCTAGAAACAAAGACAAGTTTCAACCAAGAGGCATCCCATGTATCTTTCTCGGATATCCTACACTTCAAAAGGATACAAAGTTTAAGACTTGACTTCTAAAAGGAGATTTGTCACTCCTTAATAAAACATGTTTTTATACCTTAATCAAGAGAAATTTTGACCTTCCTTCAAATGAAGAATCTTGAGCACAAATTAATGGGGACCCTCCTCCTTAATCTTAGGAAACCTCCTCCCTTGATCCACCAAAGAAGCTCTCCAAAAATCTCACAAAATAGACTAGTTTTATGTGATTTTAACCCTAAAACCTTATATATAATTAACCAACAAATTAGCTAATGATATACTAGGCTTAGATAACTGTTTTGATCAAGTTTTTATTGACATGCAATGAAGAGAACTTGATCTTGATAGTCTTGGATGTTGGCTTAATTTTTAAGAGAAAAGAGAGGTTTTCTCTTAATTCTCTCTCTAAAATTAACGAATTTTTTTTCGAAATAGGGCTCAAAAACTAAATTTTAAACAAAATGGGTTGAATAAAAACTTATTCAACCTTATGGGGTGCATGTCACCCACTTTTAGCTGAGTATCAAACCGTTGGGGTGCGTGGCGGTTTTATGAGTGTCAAACTTGGGCAGTCTGAAGACAGAGCCGACTGCTCTAGTTTGGAGCCAATTATTTGGCTATGGGTGAAACCGCCAATAATTTAACTTTTTTTTTTTTTTTTTTGAGTTTTGTACCTGGTTCTGCTTAGTAACCGCCATCTGCCACAACGATTTTATAACATTAAAACCGTTGTGGACCATGACGGTTTTAGGTGGTCATTGCCTCTTACCTGGAGCCTCATCGGTACTGTTTGACACCCTTAAAAGCGCCAGGGTTCCTAGCGGTTCTGTCCCGAAGCTGAAATGGGGTAATGTGCACCCCATAAGGTTGAATAATTTTTTATTCGACCCATTTTGTTTAACATTTATTTTTTGAGCTCTCTTTCAAAAAAAATTCAGAATTAACTTGTGTTTTATAAAAAAATGATGTGTGTTTATGTTTGACCATCAAATTACCATTTTGCCCTTACTAATTATACCCCTAAACATCTTATATTATAATTTGGTATAATTTGTACACTTATCTATTTAAGTGTTAATTAATTATTATATCACTATATAATAATTCCTAATTACATCATTCTAGCTAAAATTACAACTATCTGTAATTTAATTAGCCAATTGTCTATGTTGACAATTCACACAAAAACCATAATTTATTCCACCTGAGTTCCGAACTCATAAAACATTATCCGATATAATCAGTTAACTCTTTAACTGAAACATTAGGGTTTATATTATATGGTATTAAATACAAATATAATATCATTTGGAGAAACTATGTTTATTGGTATGACCGAGAGGGATCAGTTGATTATTGCAGTCAAACGACAATAACGTCAAACTCTACCCAGCCAACCGTTATCGATTTACGTTAATCAACTGACTTAGTATATTTATTCTTAGTTAGTTCTAATTAGTCAACGCATTATTGTCGGAGGAGACCAACTCCAACAAAAACTGCCCCAATACCCACTCCGGATGCGTCACACTCGACTTCAAAAACCTTCTGGAAAGGTTCCTAATACTTAGTATGATAAATTCAGGTTCTTTTTGTGAACAAAGGAAAGTAACCTTTGGACGAAGTAGTTTTTGTTCTCAAGCAACCGAGTTCTTCTAAGCTAAGAGTCAGCTTTTATAATACAAGAATTATACTACATGGCATAAAGAAATAAGCTTAAACTATCCATAGGATTTTCTACGGACCAGAACAGAGACGCATGGGGAGACAGCAGCTGCTGTTCTTTTCTAAGCACCAATGGGAGCGTTTGATCTGCAAAAAAGGGGTTTGACAAATTGAGCTGCCTGCCTGGTAGCTTGCTGGAGTCGGTGGAGTTTCCTTAGTGCTTAGGGAAAGCTTTAGCATCAACTAAAAAGGCTTAAGTGGGCTTAATCTGGACTGATCAGGGTTAGTGCAGGAATTTGACTCAATCAATCATTCTCGCACAAATTCCTAGCTGCCAGATTTTTAAATAATAGAAGGCACTCCTTGCTTGCACTTTGTGATGTGCTTGGATCAGCATCAGGCCCCAAGTATCTTTTCCATCGTCTCTTTATTCATTCCTGGGAAGTATATTTTCAACTTATTCTTATTCATCATCGACCCTGAGGCTTTGGAGAAACTGGTAAACCCCCTTAGCAGCAATATAATAGACTTTGAATCTCCTTCGCAGAAGATTAGCAAGTCATCCACAAAGCACAAATGGTTCAGCTTTGTAGATTTACACATTAGGTGAAAGTGGAAATCCTGCTTGTCTCCCACTTTGGCTAGTATTCTTGACAGATACTCCATAGATTAGAGATGGTAAATAGTAGAGGAGACAATGGGTTTCATTGTCTTAACCCTCTTTTAATTAGCCTGAAAAAATCCAAATTTCTCTCCATCCAAGGCTAAAGTGAAGGTTGGAGTTCTGACACATTCCATAATCAGCTCCACAATTTTATCTGGAAACCTTAGAGCAATTAGCATGTCTCTTAAAAAAGCCCATTCAAAGGAATCATAGGCTTTCTATAGATCAATCTTAATTAGGCCTCTAGGACATAAGCTTTTCCTCACAATATCCATGCAAATCATTATGTTCTCAACTATATTCCTCCCTTGAATAAAGGCACCTTGGTGGTAGCTGATAATTCTAGGTGCATAAAATCTTTGATATGCATTTATGTATGGTATTACAGCATGCTATTGGACGAAATTTATTTACTGATTCAGGTTGCTTTACTTTTGGATCAAGGTCAATATGGTTGCATTCATCTGTCTTACGATCTTTCCAGTAGCAAAGCAATCCAGCACAGTATCTGTCACCAAATTTCCCACTACTTCCCAAGTATCCTTGTAGAAACCACTAGTGTGTCAATTTTCAATGTTATTCAATGATTTATAATGTATTTTGAGTTATAAAACTATGAACTTTTAATATATATATATACTTTATGTTTGTTAATCAAAATATTAGTAGTCGTGCTCGTAAAAATTGTATACCAAAATGTCCTAGAGATACAAAAACTGTACTGCATACACCGCCAAAGATACGGTATAAGAATTGCCATGGGGATATAGCAATAGTAATCCAAATAGTCAAGGTTACAATTGCAACAACTTGAGGGTTGTGGTTAGAATATAGGATTAAGAACAAACATTTTAATTCATCCTCTCTGATCCACCCACACCACTTTAAAAACGCCAAGAAATGAAAATTGAAAAATCTGTCAAACAAATAGTTAGATGGCGAGCACAGCTCGCTGATCTTGTTTAAAGCGATCAATGGTTTTGATGTTTAAGGAAATTAGTAATGTTTTGATGTCCTGTGGTTGTCAGCGTTGATACGGCTACATTGGAGACGAATTTCACCATCATCCTCCGCGTCCCCCATAATTCCGCCCATCTTGACCATAGATGCCGCAAACATGTAAGGGAAGTTTTGTGGCTGGGACGCCAGTGTTTTAACCAAATTGGTTGTCCTATGGTCACCGTACAATATTTGGTCAGTGTACAAGAGCCCCATGTTCTTCAAAAGATTTGAGTAATACTTGTTGTCAAATGTGGTTGGTGTGGTGGCATCAAGATCGACATATGCTGTTTGATTACTGCATTTCCTTCTTAGGTAGTTTAAGTACTTAGGTGACAATGAAGGGTCTGGACGTCCAGTTCCGTAGTAGTTGTATAGCCTGTTTTGAACTGAAGCACATGAGCTTCTCCCAATGGTGTGTGATCCTAAAAGGCAACGCATTTAAAGGTTGAGAATTGTTAGTAACTTAGTATGAGCCACGAATCATGAATGCTATAGTAAGATTGAACAAAATTATCCCTCCGTTTCATTGAATCCTTCACGTGGTTTGAATATGTTTGAGAATTCAAATCAACCGAAAAGAATTAAAGCACAAGAGACGAAGTATGTAATTTGTTTTGCTTGAGACCATTTAAATTGATTCTGCATGTTGATACAAAGATGATCATTGATAGTAAAATTACCTGAAAGCACAACCAGATCAAGGGTTGTCAATCCAATGGATTGGTAAAACTCGATAAGGGATGTAACATCGTCATGGCCTCCAGGAGTGTCCTCGGCTTCTCCAGCGATGGAAACCATACCGTCCTTCCTACCATACTCATTGGACCAGAACGGACCTCCAACTATGTAAGTGGCATCTCTTGCAGCAGCAGTAAGAATGTCTGCACAAGACACAACTCTTTGACATTTATCGTTGAGCTTCTTCTTGATCTCATCAATTACTTCAAACCCTCTCAATGTCTTACTGGCCTTTGCTTTCATCTCACTTCCAGGGTAATTTAGGAGAATTGATGCATCACATCCCTACATATATACATAACATGATCAGGCCCAAATATAACATAATCAAGAGTTATTCTGTTGAAAATGGTGTACGTACTACCTCTGATTATTACACACATTGTTACTAGCGTGTTATCATACAAGTTTGGAGGCTCGGCCAAAGATAAACACTGCTGAATTTCATGACATTAAAATTCCTTCAAGATCAGACTTTTGTAGATAAATTTGACGTTCAAGATTTGACTTTTTACATACGCAAATGGCTAAAACAGACATGAGTCAACAATCAACACAGGCTAGAAATTAAACGGGCAAAATCAGAAAACATACCCTGACGGCGCAGTCATGGAAATGTAGCCTTAAGAGGCTAGGAGCAATGGTTGGGTCTTTCTTATACGCCTTCCTTACTACCCCTGCAACTACGTGTTCAAAGTTGTCACACTTGCCGTCGTAATAATTGTACTTCAAGTCATCGGCAAAGGCTGATGAGACCAAGCTTAGCAGAAATACTGCAGAGAGAAGAGCTATGACCACAGATGTATGAGAAACCATGGTGTATTGGTGTTTTGTTTGCAGATTTTTCATAAACTAGACTTTGTATCTGCTTGTTATGTGTAAAGATGAATTAGTGGCATCTTTTATAGTATGCATGAATTGGCAAACTAAAAGATGTGCTAACAAGTACTATAAGTTATCTACGTGATGAGCACATTTTCCCTCGACTTGAAAGACATGGTAGGCGGTAGCATGAAAGGCCGGTTAGACGATCGATTGTTTTGTTTAATAATGGAGCTCCACTACTATATGTATATTTATTTGTACAGACGTTGACAATTGGTTTCATATAAGAGACATTGCGACTGCTTTAAGTAATAAGATTTCGCTGGGTACGGATTCCCTATGACTCTATCATCTTATTAATTAGTTACGTCTTTCTTTTGTACACACAGTTTCTTGATAGTAAGAATGTAAGATTAGTAGTATATACTACTCCCTCCGTCCCAGTTCAAACGCCCCATATTTCATTTTGGGACGTCCCACTTCAAACACCCCATCTATTTTGAGACATATTTCTCTCTCTTACTTTTATTAAATTATTACATCTTCTCTCACATTATCTCTCCTACTTTTATTAATCCTCACATTCTCTCTCCTCCTTTTACCCCACTCAACTTATTATATCAATTTTTCTTATTCCATTACAAAAACGTCTTGGGGCGTTTGATCTGGGACGGAGGGAGTAGTTTTTACACCGTGCTACGCACTACGCACGGTCTTCGTTGATTGGAGTGTTTGATCTTATGCGTAAATTAGTAAAATAGAGATATTACAATATTAGTTAGCGACTTTTTTAATCTTCGTCAAACCGCTTAATACTAATTCTTCTATTTATTACCTCACATTTTTGTTATTTCAATATTTATTCTCACCACGATTATGAATAATATCATATAACACTATTTATATAAATCACCCGTAAATTACAAAAATAGATAGATTAGTATCATATAGTGATCAATATCCTTGTCCCTTCCCGTCTTCATTGAGTAGTGTGGATAAAAGTGTCACAAAAAACAATTAGTGTGTTTGGTTTTATACGTAAATCAGTGAAATACAGAGATTACGATAATACTCATCCTTGTATTTGTTTTTCTCCAAACTGCAACATCCCGATTCTCATATTTTCCTCTCCACTTTTTGTTATTTTAATATTTATTCTCATCACAATTATGAATAATATCATGTACGACGTTTTATTTCAAACCCCCTATAAATTATTTTGATATTTCATCTTATATATATATTTATAATCTCAACATTAAATACCTTTATGTATAATTTTGTTAACAAAATAATTAACAATCATCAATTGCCTTAGTGGTTGAAGTGTTTAAATGCAACGTTGAGGTCTCAGGTTCAAACCTTCATAGTCTCAATACTTGATACTTCATATAGTCCATCAAAAGTTGATGTACTATAATACCCATAACATAAATTACTATTACCAAGAAAAAGCCAATATGGCGAACGGTGAAACACCTTCTCTGCTATGAAACACGAAGCCCACTCACCCTTCTCTGCTATGAAACCTGAGACTTGTTACTTTAGAGACAAACTATTTAAAAGTAGAGCTTTGTTTGGTTCTTTGAAGGGGGCAAGGAGACTAGATAAACACACAGTTCCCAGATGTTCGAAAATGGCAACTGAAGATGTGAGTAATTGGATTATTATTAATTTTTCAACACCCAAATAGTATAGTATGGGAGCTTCAACAGTACATAGAACAGAAAACCGTACAACAAGAAATTACAGCTCCATCATAACAGGGAATTGCTTGAACCAGCCTGATGGAGCATGGTCTTACTTCATATGAAAAATCACGCTACTCATCTTCATCTGCAATGGAGAGATGAGAATAAGATAAGGATATCGTATAGGCAATAAAACACTCTGAAAACAAGCACAAGCATGTAGCTTCATGATTCTCTTTAACAAGGTTCCAAGTCTTTTTCGATTTATCCTATTCCCCCGTTTAGGTCTAATTGTTTCGTAATTATCAAATTTCCTCCTATACGAAGATGTTGTTTGTGGTACAATTGCAACAAAATGAAACAATCGCTGACCTACACCAGCAATCAAACAGAACAAAACAAAACAAAATGAGGATATCAGCAACAAGCTAAGTAATTTCACTAGGAATAAAACTGAAATGATTGATTGGCTCTCAGACATTTTCTCCCAGGTCAAAAGTTTAAGCCAATCTCAGCACACACTACACAGTATTACCTATAGGCCATATACAATGTTACTTCCTTTAATTGCAGCTCAAGGAAGTGAAGAATTACTACTGGCGTAATCCATGAGATCAATAACATTAAGGGCTTGGCTGGATTAGAAGTAATCAGTGTTGGAGACAATGATGAGAAGGACATGAGTAGAACGTAATGAAAATATACATTGAGCTTGTAGTTTGATGAACATTTTGGATCAAAACAAATTTGCTAAGATATCTTGCATTTTGGATAAGAGGGAGTATCTATTAAGCATCATGAACAACTCTCTACTAGTCAGCATATCCCTGAGGTAATCAGACAGGGTTGCAGAATGGACAGTGTAGGTGATTGCATAAGTAATGGACAGTGTGAGGTGATTTGTGTAAGAAATTTCACAGTTGGCCCTAGTAGCAATTAGCTAGTACACAAAAACACTTTACAACATGAGATAACAGATTTACAGGCAAATATCTGTTTACCTAACTCTTCGCCTAATAAAATAATGCTATGAAAAGAATGAATAACCATGTTTGTTTTTGCAGAAATAAAAACAGAGTTTGCTAGGCGACGCAAGGCTCTAAGACAACCTCATCTACAGCAACCCTCAATCTTACATCATAATTGACATAACGACTCGTCGCTTTCATGTCTAAGCAATTGACTAACGTAAATTACAATTCATTTTGTCAGAGTTTGGAGCATGAAAACATGAACATTCTACAAGCCACCGACAGCTCCCCACAGCAGTCATGAATAGGCCACTTTCTATATTATCTCAGGGAAAAGTTGAAAGCAAGACTAGTTTTAGCATAAGTTGAAAACGTACCCCATTTAGAGGTTTAGAACTGAGGTTTGTGGGCAAAGGGAGTATATCTTTAAGAGAAAATTCTTTTAGAGAAAACCAATATGATACATGGGAGCTATGGGTCAAAGCTTATAGTGGAAGTTCAAGACTATCACGTCACCTTCCAGTCTCAATATCTTCTGAAGTACTCAATATTTCGAAGAACAATCAATTGTATTGTGTCTTTGTTTAAGTTTAGGAAAGTGTCTTATTTACAGTATTTTGTGGAATAAAGGAGCCTTAGAAGGTTTCCAAGTTGTTATAGGAGAGTTTAGGAAAGTTTCAGCAATAAGCATGAAGTCTGTTTAAGGGAAGATCCAAATCTGGTTCTTAACTTGACTTTAGGTAAGTTTAGGAGTCTTAAGAGTAGTATAAATAGAGAGTCTTATTGTATTATTTTTCATACAAGTTTGAGCATTAATATCGAAGAGTCAAAGGGAGTTTCCTTCAAAATCTTGGCCTTGCGAGGTATTCTTTTGGTTTGTACCTTGTTTCTATGTGATCTTGGTGCTTGCCGTTTGTTTGTGCTTGTTTCTTTGTGATCTTAGTACAAATTAGTCTTAGTCGAGTATTCTTGCGAGGATTCTAGACTAATTCATATCCTTTATTTTCTGTTTTAATTCCGCTGCGTTACAAATTCAAAAACACATAAAAATTAGAGTAAGTTTTACATCACAATACTAATACAAACGGAAGTTATAGAAAGATTTGGGCAAGAAAACAACACCATTCAGATCCAGCAGCTTCCTCTTGAGAAGAATAAACAAACAAATAAACTGAATTTACTTTAACTGAAATCCAATGTCACAGACCACATAAACTCACAGTCTGTTCCTCCCACTAGAAAGACTGCCAACCTACCAAATGATTAGCTGAAAATGGTGACTATCGTAATAACCAACTTCATGCTAACAGATAGTTGCAAAATGTCAATTTTAAGTGCTGCATTTTCGTTGTGATAGTAATTCAGAATGCTAAGGGATTCACAAGAACAATAACATCTTTACCCCAGTGCCTTAAAGGCTCCCGCCATAGGGTGGGGTAAGGGGGGGTCGGATACACACAAGCCTTACCCCTATTGAAACATAGAGAGGCTGCGCACGGATGACCCGAAATGAAAATTGCTTCAAGAATCACACCGACTGACAAATTCACAAAATAAGAAGCACATACAGTTTTATGAGCCATTTTGCTAAAGGATTCACAAATTAAAAATTTCCAACATTAATACAGACAATAAGATGTCATATCAATATATCATGCTTCACCTCATCTCCCCCAAAGATGGCTTGAATTTTAGCAAAGACACCCAATAATAAACTATTTTCAGAAGCACTCCGATAAATCATAAGATTAAAGGGACAGCAAGAGCATTTTCATCCTTGCGCCTAGACAAAAGAGATGGTGACTTAATTGCATGCTGCATTTTGGGTCTGATAGTAATGCAGAATGCTTACGGATTCTCAATAAAGTTTATCGCAAAATGAACACAACAATAAGATGTCAAATATTGCTCCACCCACAAAATGGCTTAAAGATTAGCAATAGCACCCAGTATTAAACTATTATAAGAAAGAGAAGACACCAAAAGGATTTGCATTCCTGCAAAAAGACGAAAGTGGATACGCATCCAATCTGACACGGATATATCAGGTGCAGGAATTTAAGAATAGTAATGAGAACAACATTTCAAAATGGCATGACTTGACGCCTGGTGATGTCGCCACGAGCAGTCAACCAAACTCAGTTGAGTATAGTCGCTTACCTTCTAACGCAAGTCACCCGGGATTGGTAACAATGGTACAATCTAGTTGCTAATTCGATTTAGTCTAGAATTAGTAACATTTTCTTAGGAATATTTTGTGGAGTATTTTGGAGTTTAAAAACTCGGTTGTAATTAACTTAGTCTAAGCTTACCTCAACCCAAAGGAAGCTCGATGCAGATCACTCCCCAAGCAGCTCTCTAACTCATCAAATCTAATTTCTTATTCAATAAGAAATCTGAAAGGGCAACCTGAAGGGGCAGCAGCAGGCGTGCAGAGGGCAGCTCGATGTCATCCTTCCTTTTGTCAATTTTGTGGATGATAATTTAATCTGTTAAAATTAGCTTATATTTTCTTATTCCTAGTTAGCAAAATATCTTGTACAAAGGCAATAAAGCCCAGCTTAATCAGTCGAAGGCAGAACGTTTTGATAAGAAAACCTCTTAAGCAAGTTTGCTTAAAAGTCATCCAAAATCTGAGTTTATCATTCTAAGTGTTTAGGAGCCTTAGTTTGCGAGACTCTCAGTGCTAATATCCTCGGTTATTTGATCGTGGTGTGAAGCTACCTCCTTGCAAGAAAATATTGTCTGAATAGCCTGGCTAATTCAGGGAGTATTTTGATTTCTGGCTTTGTTTCGTTTATTTCCATAATCAAAGGAGAGGCAGATCATATCCATGTTCTTCGATTTCCAGTTTCTCAATTAATAATCTAAATAATCAAACACTTCCATATCCTCAAAGACAGCATTGTTTTGAGTCATAATTCTTCTGATTGATTGTCTCAAATTGTCATAATCATCTCACCCGACGTAGTCGACATCACTTGGACTACTTTTGTCATTCAATTTACATGCCTCCACTCTTCCACCTCCACCCCCCACCCCAAAAACAAATGAAGATAGAAAATATGAGAGGGAACAGGTGCTAAGAAGGAAGAAGCTGGGGTAATACACTAAATCCTACGAAGACAGGCATTCTGAATCAGAAAGTCCTTGAGCCAGAAGCTATATACTCGTCCTTCAACACACACCTCTAACCAACAAGAATCAATTGAAGATAAGAGAAGGGAGAATTGTCTACTGTGGGTTGGGCATATCAGATCTAGAGTGATGACTGTAGAAATAATAAGATTGTAAGAGGTAGGTGAAAGCTGGAAAAGACTTTAAGAAAGCGTGAACAGACACAATATCCCTCTTTTAGAGATTGAAGAAAAATATGACAATATGCCATTGGAGAGGGTGAAATGGAGAGATGTAAGGGTGGACTTACAAGGAACGACATTCAACAGACATATGTTGGCATTACCAAGGACATGTATAAGGAGGCTGACGTGAGGAAGATAGAAGAGAATCCTATACAAACGAAATGCCTCAAAGTCAACTTAATCTGTTTTTCTTTACAATAGTCATGGACCATTAACGAGGCCGATTGAAAGATTATAAATCACAGTCCAGGATGTTTAGAAATGATCCTGTGTTGATAGGTGAAACAAGATAAGGTGCTAAAAGAAAGTACAAAATATGGAGACATACTTTGGTATCTCTGGGTTTTCAATAGAGGAGTACGATGAAAAATTTAGAGAGAAAGTTTGGCGAGTAGAAGCATGAAGGAGGGAGGATTGTCCAAAGTGCGGACTATATATGTTCTCTTGAATTTATACTCCAACAGGGTGAAAATATGAAGCAGAGATGCAACTCACAAAAAGGAGTAAAATAATGTCAACTAGCAAGCAGTGTTTAGTCGTGACACAGTCAAGACGAATCAGTATATCCTGGCTTCATGAATATTAAAAAAAAAAAAAAAAAAAAAAAAAAAAAGAGGGACATGGCTGCGACACTGACGCTGCCTACACTAATACACTATGGCCAAGGAATGAAATGATTAGGAGAAAGAAGTTGCATCTATTGAAAATTAGACGAGGAAGGATCGCCTAAGGTGGTATGACCATTGGAGGAAACAAATTGATATGTCGGACTAACAGTGATCAGTTTCTGATCATCTCTCTTTATTGCTCTGAAAATCACGTAGCAAATTTAGGGTAGGGGTGCATCAAACATACAAGCCATATCCTTTCAATTGGCATCAATCTAGATGTGGAGAAGACACTCTATGTTTCAGCATAAGCTAAATTGAACAGCATTTAAATTTATCAAGACCTATTGAAGGGTTTTCTTCATTATTTGAACTATATCCATTGCAAAGAACAGCAATTAACAGTAGAGGAAAAACAAGTCAATCTCACATTATTGCAAACATTTTCTATTGGAGATGCATTCCAGAAATTATTAATTAATAAACATACAATAGTGGCGAGAATCAAAATAAAAGAGCACCAGTTAAACTCCTATTTTCTGCTAACAAGATTCAGCACACATGGAATTTCTTATCCTTGACATCACGCTTCTAATAAAACTTACGTGGACAAGCACATAAAACAATCATCATAATCAATCAGGAAGTAAGATGGAGATTTGGGGAGTTACTCAGAAATATTACTTAGGCCTCAAAAAGATGTAGGAAGAAGGCTTCACACAAGTGTGCATCAATAAGTGCATATAATTAGGCGTAAAAAGGTTAGACCCAGCAAAAGATACTCGTTCCAGAATACCAGAACTGAAGCCATACCCCATTTAGACCAGGGTGAGCAACCTAAGATCAATGAAATATCTGAAATGACCCGAATCAAACTACACCCGTACTAAAGTACTATATTCACACAAAAAAAAAAAAAAAACAAAAGCAAAAAATAATAAAAAAAAAAAAAAACGTTCTCTATAGCCGCTCAAACCAGAAATGGTATTGACTCAGCCGAACATGAATCGACACTCAAAATCATCCAAATCAATTTACACACAAAACCAAATTACAGCCACCAAACACAACTGATATACACCTTACAGTTCCACAGAAGTGTTGAAAATAGAATCTAGCTCACAAAGGACAACGGACATACTTAACATAAGATGATTGATAATCTCTATATTTCCGCACAGTACAGAATAGACTCATAGAGAACAGCCCAAATCCAAAAACTGTACAGCTTTCAACTCTTGTAAATGCGAACCCATTGATGAAAACACCCAAACATATTCCACAACTCAAACTCAAAGTGCACTACCATTTGTGCGATGCCTTCATACTCTGTAAGACTAACAGCTTTTTGGACAACTAAAATCAAAAGGTGTTAAAAACACGAAAAGGGCATTGACAAGGCATCAGTTCCCCCCATGGGACTTTCACACTAGTCCAGACTAATCAAAGAATCTAGACACAGAAAATGGTACTTCAAGAGTCTCATCCCGAACAGCTTTGTCACATAAGACCACTCCATACCGCCACCATTTTAAAATGTCAGAACAAACCGCACTTGTCGGGTTAATCCACTACCTCAAGAGGCTTCTGCCTCCTGCGACAAGCGGGGTAGGGGGCCTGGGGCGGTGGTTAGCGTAAATGAACGCAATCGTTCCTGTGCCCAAGGTTTGGCAGGCACACTAAATTTTTTTCAGGAAAAAAGCACAGATACTACATACAATTGGGCAGAATAACATGACAACTAATTCGACAAGAAAAAGCCAGAAAAGAAACAAAAACCGAAGGAAAGAGAAAAGGAAAGCGAACCCATATAACGGCGCTCATTAGCAGCCTTAGCCTTTTCGAGCATCTTGTCAAGATCTTCTTGGAGTTTAACATCCCATTTCACAAGCTGATTTACAAAAACTGCCCCAATTCCCATTCCCAAGACATGCTCCCATGGATCTAATACAGATTAAAATATTGAAGCATTTGGGTTGATTAAAAAGTCAAGGAAAGCAAATCTGAAAAGGGGAAAAACAAGAGTGAGAAAGACGACACTTACGGCGCATGTAAGGCAGTTTACGGAGGGCATTTGAGTACATCTGAGTACCCAGTCCCAGAAGAGCTCCGATCATTGTCGCACTCCACGCCATTTCTCTCTCCTCTCTTTACTTCTTCGTCGACCTTTTCAGGTGCTAAGCAGTCAAGCAGTGTTCGTTCTGAAAGAAGCCCCAGTGCCCGTACTACCCTCAGGTTTTGGGTTGTTGAATCACAATGTAATAGTCGTAGTGCGAGTATGCGTTTTTTGTGGGTTGGAGACTTGGACCATGATCTAGGGCTTAGGATTGGGGAGAGCTACGTTGTTGGGTTGAGTAAACCCGTCCTTGTTTCTAGACTTACCTTCTTTTTGCTAGGTTTTAATAAACGTAATATTTAGATCATATACATTTAAACGTATCATGTCAAATTAGAGTTGTTCAAATAATGACCAATGTATTTGGTGTATAATTGATATTAACTAGTATTAAACTCGTACGTTGCACAGTTCAAATATTATATTGTAGTGAACGACTTTTATGTTTATCATCAATTATATGATCATTTCAATTAAAATAATACATAACAAATTGTGATACAATTGCTTGCATGTATTTTTAAATTTAAACCTGGAAAAAAAAAATCAAAGGAGACCAATTTATTCATGTTCATACCTTACCTTCTACGAATATATGCCATATTGCAAGTCGTAAGAATCATACTTTTATTGATGCTACATTGCTATTCATCTATACAAAGGACTAGGATGAAAGCCCATGCGTTGCACGGATCTAATAATAATAATTTCTATTAGACGTGTTAAAACAGAAATTGGTAGCTAAATTTTATTATGTCTTCGCAGTACATATTAAGATATAGTTCTAAATATTACATGTAATATATCTAACCAATAATTATCATGTCTAACTTGGTAGACATGGATATGTAAATGTACGAATTATACCTTTGTGGCTTCATGCTTATATTTTCTAACAAATTTAGCTCAACATGTGACAAAAATCTTGACTTGTCTCCACTTCCTTTAAAAATGATTGTTTCTTTGTCGAGGTTTAAGAAGAACTATGACTCTATTGTTGGAGATCTCCAAGCTTAGTCTATATACGGTAGAAGGGAAAAGGGAGGTCGCTGGTGATGCAGCGGAGCACGGATGAATGGAAAAGGAATGCGCGATCAGAGGTTGATCGTGGGTCGCCGCAAGAGGGTGGCAGACCGCGGACATGGACTGGCGGACCGCCGATCCTTAGTCGGCTTATTTTTGCGTCTTTACTTATTCCTAATCTGGGGTGTATCTCTTTATTTTCCTATATAAACTAAGTTATATCTTGCCCTAAAGAATACACAGAAGATAAGAAGTCACATATAAGTCGTGAGAAAAGAGGGTACGAAGATTGAGCATAAGGACATTCGGGATCGGTTATATCAACCGGATTTCTTCAGTGCAGATGAGGTTCGGTGTTGTGTAATTTGGAAGGCGACCGCCATGAGGAGCTTGCACCGTGGCTTGGCGAAATCGTCTTTAAGTACAGAGATACTAGTGATTTTGGCACAACAATTTCGTACTTCGATCCGATCAGATAAGTCAGATTGATTCCAATATTTCCAACATCTATGAGTATGATAAATTAAGTTTAGAGAGACACTGCATGTGTATATCACACAAATAAGAGGTTGTACTTTTGTAAGTCTCTTTGAGATGTTCTTATTCCATCCTTAAATCCCGTTATTTAATATATCAACAAATTATTTAAAAAAAAACAAAAACAAAGACAGAGAAGAAGCTTATACAACCAATGGGCTAGATCTTGGACACATTTATTAAATACTCATGTAAGTACGTAGGATTAGATACATGGATGTATATAGGATTATAAGTTTTGTTTTTTTTTTTTTTTTTTTTTTTTTTTGGAAGGTAAACTTTTATAAGCCAACCCATACAAAGAACAGATCTTACAATTGTCCCTCTTGCAATACTACAACAATTCCATTCTAGCTAACCAACATTTATCTTTTGCCAATAAATTCTGACTCAAATTCCTAACTATAGCTTTTACTTCTCTTTTCACCTGTGTACATAGCTTTTCAAGGTGGAAGACAACATTTTCAATTCTACACTTATTTCGCATCATCCATATGTGATACTCAAGGCTGCAAATAATAGCTCCCGCAACCTGTTTCATCAGCTTTGTTTGCATCCTTTTCTTAGAGCACCATATCATTGTATCCACATCCGGGAAGTCTATGTTGCTCCAATTCTTCATCCACTCGAGGCATTTCTTCGAATATTGACATAGGAAAGACATATGCCCATGAGTTTCAGTGGCACAACCACAAAGTAGGCACTGATCCTCTGTACAGACACCAATTCTTTTGAGCTTGTCTCGCAATTGCAGCTTGTGTAAAACTGCTAACCATCCTATGAATGCAACCCTAGGAATAATGTATCTGCTCCAAATAAACTTCCCCCAACAGACTTTTGTATAATCACCACAAATCCACTTGTAGCCTGCTGAGACCGAGTATTGTTCTCCAATGTGTAACCAATCTCATGCTGAAAGTCCTCCTTCATCTGGTTTTTCACCCCACATATCTTTTTCCAGAACCAACTTATATCAGTTGGAGGCTCATACTCCCATTTAATACCCTTGAGATATATACTATTTATCCATTTTATCCACAACTTGTCCGGTTGAATATAGATCCAATATGCATATTTCCCTATGCAAGCTTTATTCCAGTTCAGTGTATCTCGAATTCCTAATCCTCCAGCTTCAATTGGCTTGCAAACTGATTCCCAGGAGACTAGAGGGACCCTTACCATATGCTCATTACTGTCCCATAGACCTGTCAAACGGGTCGGGTCGGGTTAAATACGGGTCGGGTCAATACGGGTCGGGTCGGGTTAGGGTCGGGTCGGGTTAGGGTCAGAATACGGGTCGAAAACATTGTTTTACGCAGGGTTTTTCCTTGAACTTTAGCGCTTTTACGTATGATTTTTAGCGCCTTACGTATGATTTTTAGCGCCTTTTACATACAACTTTTTAACGTCATTTTTGCTTCACCACCATTAATAGCCTCACTCAACAAGCTCGAATCTGATCTCTCCTCCGCACCACCAGCCTTGCCACCATATCAAACCACCACATGCAAATCCACTATCCATTCTAATTCCGCAGTATACCATTTTCCGATCATGTAACCGGCGTAAAAGGAACAAGACAAAACGGAGGACCGAGATTTTCTATCGGAAGACATATCGGATTCCTCCTAATGATTGATGTTGTTGACCAGAGAAATCGATGTCGTAATAGGCAGGGGATACGGCGGCGGAATAGTAGTCACGCCGGTTGCTGATCATTGTTGCATCTCGGCGACGATAGTGTGCATGATGCGTTGATGTTACTTATATAGGATGATAGGAATGGTAACTGGTAAGAAATTAAAAATAAAAATCTAAATCTGTTTTTGGAAACCATCAAAAGTGGTTTGAGAAAACGGGCAGATTAATCATGGAATTAAGCTGATTTTGTTTTTGGCAACGGAATCCACCGAATGCGTTTTGTTTAATTTTCTCCAAAAAAAAAAAAAAACGAAAAACATCAGCAATACCGAACAACACCTAAAATGTTAGGTTAGTTTTTTTTTTTTTTTTTTTAAACTTTGACTTTGACCTTGACCCGCCGGGTTGACCCTGACCCGACCCGTTTTGACCCACAAATTTTCAGGTTGATCGGGTTCGGGTCATATACGGGTCGCGGGTCAAAAAAACGGGTCTAATCGGGTTCAAATGCGGGTCGGGTCAGGTTCTGACAGGTCTGCTGTCCCATAAGAAATTTCTGCAAATTGCATTAATCTTCTTTATAACCATCTTGGGTATAATGAATATCCTTGCCCAATAGTCATGGAGATTAATCAACACAGCTTTAACCAGGGTTAGCCTGCCTGCATAAGAGAGTTTCCTCGGCCCTAAAGCTCTAATTCTACTCACAACCTTTTCTGTTAGAATATGACTGTCCCTAACTGTTATTCTTCCTGCAGTGATCTGAATTCCAAGGTATCTAAATGCTATATCTCCTTCTTTAAACCCTGAAAACTCGACCACTTCTTGTTTCAGGTTATGTCCCATACCCGCACAGTAGATCTCAGACTTTGAGGGGTTAGCTTTGAGTCCAGAAGCTTCAGAGAAACTAGCAAACCCCCTTAGCGATTTGATATTGCCTTTACAGAACAACAACAAATCATCTGCAAAACACATATTATTAAGCTTTGTTTTCCCACATAAAAGGTGATATCTGAAGTCCTTTTTCCCTGCTACTACACCCAAGATCCTGGAGAGATACTCCATACAAATTGTGAACAACAGGGGGGATAAGGGATACCCTTGCCTTAGTCCTCTTTTTCCTGGGAAAAAACCAAAGCAGCTGCCATTAAGAGAAATGGAGTAAGTTGGAGTAGTAACACATTCCATAATCCATTTCACCATCTTTTATGGAAAGCTTAGAGCCTCTAACATTTCCTTCGGAAATTCCCATTCCACGGAGTCATATGCCTTTCTCAAGGCTATCTTCATGAGGCATCTAGGAGATATACCTTTCCTATTATACTTCCTGACCAAATCCTGGCATATCATCACATTCTCTACAATATCCCTTTGTTTGACAAATGCACCTTGGCTCTGATTTATGATAAAAGGTAATACCTCTCCCACCCTGTCACATAGGATCTTTGAAATACACTTGAACATAGTGTTGCAGCACGCAATTGGTCGAAATTCTAGAACAGAGGCCGGGTGAGAAACCTTATAGGATTATAAGTTTAAAACGTGTTTTGTTTAGTTTTAGTATATATGATTCGATAGTGGTTCAAGTATGTTGAGTTAACTAACAACGTCTAGTCCTATTGCAATAAAGACCTTAATAACGATATACAAAAAAAAAAAAAAAAAAAAAAAAAAAAAAAAAAAAAAAAAAAAAAAAGACTAAATAAAGCTAGAACTTTTAAAGATGGGTTTGCATGTTCATGAAAGATAAGAAAAGAAAAGTATTAAACGCCCTTAAGCTTAATTATTTGAATGTCCTGCATATGTTCCCTAGTCAAACTAATGTAGAAGTGTGTAGAGAAAACTGTGTTTTTTAATCGACTTCATTAATATATATAACTCTAAATTAAATCTTGTTAGAACTGCTAGTTAGTTGTAAACTATTAATTAAATTAGATGATCTGATCTTTGAGTTAGATAGTAATAATTGGAGGACTGATAGAGGCAGCACAGTGCTGTACTCGTTCTCCGGGCAGCACGCATAGGACAAACGACTTCAGGGGCAGCGGAGCAAATTTTGAACAAAAGTGGAAATCTGATGGGGAGGGCATGTGAGCAAATGATAATAAACAAATAAAAAAATGAACGACTCATCACCAAAGCCTTTCCCCCAAATCCCCATTTCATTTTCTCTCTCTTCAAGCTCCGTCTGTCTTCCCTGTGCGCTCGCTCATTCTCTCTCCCCTGCTCTGAGCCTCACCCTCCGATCTTCTAATCCTCAAGTTTCGGTCTCTCTCAATCCCCATGGAAGACAAGAAGAGCTCAAACTTGGGTAGGTACTTCGTTTTTTTTTCTTCTTCTCTAGATTTCGATTTGTTATTGTCATTGATTTATAATTTAGTGTTTAGCGATTGGAATTTGGGTATTTTCATTATAATTCTGATTATTAAAACATCAGTATAGGTATTTTTTCAATTAATAGGGTTTTGGAATTTCAGGTATTTATAACTAGGGTTTATGATTTGGGGTTTGCCAAGCAACGAAAAAACTATAATGTTGTTAATTATCATCTTCATTTTTGCTTGTGATAATTTGGATCTTATTATGATCAAAGAAACATTAGAATGATAGTGGGTTGTACAAGATGTGATGGAAATTTGGAAGTGATAAAATGCATAATAGTCGTCCAACTTCTGGAGCGAAAGTGAATATACAAATAGATGACAGTAACTGGTCCCATAGTGGTTCAATTATTGTGTGCTTCATAGTGATTAAGTATTGATGTGCAATTTAATTAGTTAATTAGTGATGGTTAGAGTAAGCTAGAGAAAGAATATATTTAGTATCAAAGCTTTTGTGAAAGATGATTCATTAACGGTCGTAATTTGCTTAGAACATGCCAACAATTAATGGAAGTGTTCCGGATGAGCATTCTAGAATGTCACAATTAGAAAACTCAGCTCTTCGGAGTAATGGTAACTATAGAACTTTGAGGCTGTCAGCTTAATAATACAAGAATAGTGTTTGATAAATTATGTTGCATCCATAATGTTCTTTGAAAACAGATACTTAATTTTCTTGTTTTGGATGCTGGCAATTGTATCCTGGTTTTAATTGTGTGTACTTTTTGCATCTTGTCGATAGTTATGTGGAGCGGCTGCTTGATCGGATAAGTAATGGCACAAAGGCTAAGGATAGGAGGATTGCTTGATTTAGTAGCTGACAATATTTAATGTTAATGTTTTGGGTTACTCTACTGAGTGGGCTGCATTTACCACCCTTTTTCTGCTCCCCTTCCATTTTACAGGTTTTCCCGTAGTATTAAGTGTGCTGAGGGAGGAGCGAGATGATGTTGAAATGGTTTGTTTTACTAAGTTTTTAGACTCTTAATCAACTCGTCTTTACTCAGCAAAAGGAAAAGAATTAATCTCGTTGTGTAATGTTAGTATTTGCGACTTTTGATCGTATGAAGTTACTAGCCATCAGGTAGGTGATGTGAGAACTTGAGAAGTCTGTAAAGTTGTAGACACTTCAGTGTCTTCTTTTATCTTGGGACAGATAAAAGTAAATAGAGTACAACTGGATGAAATGAGGTAAATCGTATAATATGTGCCCAATACTTCAGGTGTTTTGGTTCCGCCCGGTAGAATCTTTTGTCCTTGCAGTAGAAACTACTACTGCACCTTGCGTCCTTGCTTAGAGTGCATGCTGATGGAAGGTTGGGTATTTTTTAATCTTCAATGCAACCACTTGTCGTGGCAGGGAAGTAGTTGCCCTTTACTTAATGTGCCTTAACTCTTTTGTCACACTTATAATTCCTATTGACCCAACTAGAGGATAGTTCTATACGTAAAGTTGGTTAGCAAAATAATGTCTGAAGCATGGTTGTTATGGGCCTAAATGAAGAGGGGTCGGGTATAAGGAGGGTTCTCTCTTCTGAAGTAAACCAAATTGTCAGGTTTCTAGTTCAGTAGATGACACATGTCTGAGGGAGAGCAGCAAGCCTGCAATTCGCCCTTCAAATCCGACCGAGCAATTTAAAGTACATTTTCAACCGAATACATTAATTCTGCGGGGTATTGGGGTGGTCTCATAAATTTTCAGGATTCTAATTTTGTAATTAAAAAAAAAATCTAAGTTTGCGTGAACTAATGTCAATGTGTGGATTTTGGTGTTTTAATTGATCGTCTATTCTCTTGTTGATATATCTGCTCGCTCAATAGGGTTTATATATTGGGTCTATTGAAATCTTTGGCTCATCAGTTATGCTTTGTAGAGTGGCAATTGTTGGCAGAATAGCCTTTCAATAGATTGTTTTCCTGTTACTCTCCACCGTTAAGGCCATGGCAGGCTTGTATTATGATATAATGGAGATTAGCTATGTGCCAAGATGCATCATGGTGTTTCAAGTTCATCAGCATAAAAGGTGAATGTTAAGAGTGCATTGTAACTCAATTTTGTTCAAGAAAATGCTTCTAACTATTAGGGTGACACTTGTATTTTCCTCTAAGAATTGTGCAAAGTTAATATGACTCTTATTTGAAGTACTAGTTTGTAGCAAATGGTGACCCCAAGGGGGTGACCAAGATATAAGAAGAGAACTATGGTTACCTAGGCTACTCTCCTTATGGCTAACAGAAAGGGTGCGTAACAAACTGAAGTTGAGATGGGATTAACAAGTTTCATATTTAGTATGCAATGTTGAATGATTTTTCCATTATTACCATGATTTTCCATTATCATCGTTGTTCTTTGATGATCTATCTTAGATTTCTGCTCACTTTTGTGTTGGCTACGGTTAGACTTGGCCAATAGGGTTAGGGCGGGGAGGGTCAAGGGCATTTGCTGACTGGGCTGGATATTCAGTAGGTGTGTTTTAACTTCTATATGATACAGGCATTGTTTAGGGTAGTAGTGCATTGGAGTATCACAGAGAGTGTAAGTTTAATTAATGTAGATTGATATGAGCTAGTTTAGTTGTTGATGGTACGAGTGTGTTTGATTTAAGATGTGTATTAGTAGTGCGAATAGATTCGCGATGTATAATGCAGTTGTTGATCAGTTGTTAATTTAATTTGAGTAGTATGATCTATGATTTGATTGTTGTAATTTTAGCAGTTGTAAAAGCGTGAACCTATAACAGTAGTTAATAAACTTTGAGGAGTTCTGATTTAATTCTCAGTTGCTGCAGGTCCAAGATGAGAGAAATCATTCACATTCAAGGTGGACAGTGTGGTAACCATATTGGTTTGAGCATGGCATTGACCCTAGTGCATGGTACATCGAGACCTCTGATCTACATCATACAATTGATGTAATACCCAGTATTTTTGAAATCCTAAAATTGTATTATATTTGTTAATAAACTTATTTTCCAAGACGGATTTCAAAATGTTTCTAGTGAGACGACAATTTTCAGCGATTTCGGGAAGTCATAAACTTTTATAATGTTCCATTTAAAAAAAAAAAAAAAAATTGAAAGTCATTATTTTTATTTTCGTGTAGCAGCCCATAAAAGAAAAAAAAAATTATTTATTGCAATTTATTGGTCAAATGACCAAATTACCCTGATTTGTTCCTATAACTAATTAGTGATAAAACATCACAAACCCTTTCGTAAAACCAGTAATACCATCATCAGCTTCATCATTCTTCGTCGTACAACGCCGCCACCATTCTTTTGCTCGCATGTTCGAATTTCTAACTCGGTTTTCATTGACAATTACACCAGTGAACCTGTTTTTCATTCCTTTACAAAACGGTATACGTTTCTTCTTATATAGTCCAAGTCTTACCGTTGTCGATACTCATGTTTTGCGTCATTACTCTTGGTTTCTCATACATTCATGATCTTAATCCTTGTACGTTGTTCTTACCTTGTTTTTGTGAATGTTATGAATCGTGTTTGCCAAATTTTTCGGTAGTTTAAAGTGATTGCGTTATGGTGGATGTGGTAGTTGCCAAGGTTGTCGTGTGTTTGATGATAAAGTGGTTGATGATTAAGGTGATGTTGTGAGTGGTATTATATTAAGTGTATGTTAAGATGAAAGTTAGACCTTAATAAAATGAAATATGATGGGAATTGTCGTGGACATGATAGCGAAGGAGATGGCTGAACTTTTGGCAGTTATTCAAATTGGTCTTAATGCATTTGAGGGGGGCTGTTTTCATGGTTAGTATATGCAGCAACTTGGTTGTATATGATGCGTTTTGGAGGCTTTGATATTTATGATCAGTGATGAGTTGGAATTAGTCTTGAATTTGGTCGTTTTGTATACTTAAAAATAGGATTAAGGCCAAGGTTAGTATTGTCCTAATCTAATACGTAAGAAATGTGGTTTAGGGAAGTTAAGGTCACATTTATTTCTGGTTGAGCATGTTTTAAAGGGGGGTTACGTTATTCTATGACATAATTGGGTCTCCTATGAAGTACGTTGAAGTTGGTTTAGAGAGGTATGTGTTAGTTTACTATTTGAGTGATTTAAGTTAATAAAAATGAACTTAAGGGACTGTTATGATTGAGATTATGTTTTAAAACGAGGAGTATGGTGGTTAAGGGTCTTATAAGTCGTTTTGTATTTGTGAGTCCATGGAGAGGAAAGGGCGAAGTTATAGAGCGTTGTTGTGATCTTTGTATCGGTCCATACTAGTAAACATGCATATATCATACATATCATATATTTTCGGTGCATAAGCTAATTAGTATATTTTACGTACCCATGTAGAGTCCGAGTTCGTAGAAGAACAATTTTAGTACTTGTTGAACTACTGTGAGACTTACGGCTGAACAAGGTAAGAAGAATTACTTATCTCCTTCAAAGGAACTTCTAAATGCGTTTTAAAGTTGAGAAGTATTATATAAATTGTTTTACTATAAGGTTTGTGATTTTGAAAGGTAATGGCTATGTGTAAGGTTTAAATGCAAAGGTTTACCAGTTTTAATAATTTATACAATTATTATTTTTTAAAGGTTTTTATATATGTTGTTAACTCTGGTAAGAGAGTTAACTTGAGTACAGGGTGACCGTAATGGTCTAAGTATATCGTGCACAAAGAATAGATAGGGTGGATTGATCCTCCACCTTGAGCCTTTATATCCTTCCCTTGGGAACAGGACCCTAGGGGGGATGCATGCATTCGGGGATTATTGGTTGAAGGAAGTCAGCCCTGGTACTGAAGGAAAAAGGAACAAAGGAGAAGGATTTTTGTTGTATCATTTTATTATGTTTTCGTATACTAATTAAATGTTAACGGTTTCAATATTTTAAAACTACTGAGACTTTTCCACCGTGCTATGTGTCTAGGAAAAGTATATATATTATCTTTGAAAACTGTTTTCTAGATAAGTTGCTTCTTACTCAACCCGTTTGGTTGACGGTTTCTACGTTTTCTTGGCTTTGCAGGTTAGTTTGAAGTGCCTGGGGATAGTCAAGGGATCAGAGTGACGATCGCTTACCATATTAAATAAATTCCAGACTTAGTTAATTTATCGCTTTCGCATTTTAAATAAGATTATTGAAGAATTGTATTTCATTCTTTTGAGATGTATCACATTTACATACTTTATATTTGGAGTTATTAGATCATTAGAATTGACCCTCTGCCTTAACGATTGATCTAGGATGTTAATCGTGGCGGTAACACTCCCAATTGTCCTTGTTTTAAATCAAATGCGTTTTCTAAAATCTCCGGAAATTGGGGGTGTTACAATTGACCCTAACAACTTTATGTTTGGACGGTTAGGTGCAGGAAACAATTCGGCTAAGGGGCATTACACCGAGGGAACTGAACTCATTGATTCAAGGAAGTCCTGATTTTGCAAGTATTACTTTAATTTTTTAATTCTGGTGGTCGTTTATTTAAACTTCTTTATTGAAGTGACCTCTAAGATAATTCATAGAATATGAACATATTTAGTTTGGTTCATTGTACCTCTATGATTGATAATATCTATATTTTGTAATTAGGTAGTTCATTTTACATGGTATCACATAGCAGTCTATCATACAAACTACTTTATGATCATCGACTCTTTTTCTATTCATGTCCTATTTCAGTATACTTGAGGAATTCTAGACTTGGGTTTTGCTATATTTGTAGCTCCTACTGGCTGATGGACGAAAGACTGCTCCAGTTGGCTGAAAAAATAGCTCTTTTAAGGATGATTCATATGTTGTTCAACGCTCAAGGTACTTCTTTGAAGATTTCAAAATGCTTTTTATTTTTTGTGTGGCTACTTGTCTTTTGTGAGATTTACATTTTAATTTGCGGACTGTAGGTGCTGCTTCATTCTTCATGAATCATTAAGGTCTTTAATTTCTTGGCCAAGTAGCATTTCTTCTACATAACTATGTTTCTCCTCCATATTGTTGTTTATTCATCCTTTCTTTCTTAAAACTAACCTCTCGAAAGTAGACAAAGCATGTAATTAGTGCCTAGATTAGCTTTTAGTTATGACACAAGTTCTCAAACAAGGGTCGTCTATGCAAGTCATAAGTAGGATCATTTCTTATGTGATGTTTTGTGTTAATATTTTAAATTACCTTGGAATTTCTCATATGCTAGCACTGCCCTTAAAAATCATCGTTGGCGATATGTTCTCAACTAGCTAATTTGTCATTCAGTAGAATAATCACTACGATTGGAGGCACTAATATGTCTTCTTATTGGGATCTAACTCATATGTAGAGGTTGGTGATCAGGTATCTAATGAAATCTGGGCACTATATGCATGATTTCATGAAATTGGCCTGCATGCCAAGAGGCATTATTGTTGTGAGAGGATATATAGCACTATTGACTGTAGTTGTGGCTCATGTCAAACAATTTATGTTTCCATGTAATGGTTGTTCGACGAGTTGACTACACACAATTCTCCCTTAAACTAGCCCAGGAGAAATTTTATGTGATGAACCTAAGTTATGGTGAACTCATGGCAATCTTTTACATTCCTAGAACTCTAGAAGCCCCCCATGTTTGTCACAAGATATCATAGATGGGCTGTTGTGGAGCACGTTGGGCTCCTGATGATGGTGCACATTCCCATGTTAGTCACTTACTTATGCATCTTTTTATTTTCGGTATCGGATTCAAATCGATTCTAAATGGGACCAATTGAAGGGTATTTCACATCCGGTTTGTTCACTATCTACAACCTTTTGATATTCTTAATTAAAGTCTATTAGCTCAATCGGAGAGCACTATGCTATTAGACATGCATAGAAGATGTAGGTTCGAGTCCTACATAGGCTATTTGTGGATTTGAGACGTCTTATCATTCTTTACGATAACGTTGTCGATCAATACTAGTACAATTTTAACCTAGATGATCGAACAAATGATGTTGTAGGAGGCTAAAAATGATCAGCCAATTAAAATGTGCCACTAGGAGTTGAAGAGTCATAGTTGATTATTTGACTGACCAATAGTAGCAAGCTTATGTCATTTATAAGTGGCTAATCAAATAACGCCACGTGTCTCATGTGACTCATCGTTGGAGATGGATAACTCGGTGATGGTGATTAAATGATAATTATCTCTTATTAAGACAATTATTAAATGATAATTATCTCTCACTCAGATAATTATTAAAGGTGGTATTCTATCAATTAAGCTGTAAGAGTCAGAGTCCTTGAAGTGCTGCACCTCCAAGAGATGTACTCCAGCTGGCTTCTTCAGCACTCCACTATAAATAGAGGAGATCAGGAAGCTCACAGATGATCACAAAATTTACAGAAGATCACCACAAAAACCCTAACACAACTTAAGCCCTCTTAAAAGAGAAACCAAGCCTTCAGAGTCTTCTGAAGAACAAGTGAACATCTACAATGATCCTCAAGTCCAGATCTACAAAGTCAAGTCAAATATGCAGATTCGAGATCAAGTCATTGCGACCCTCAGATTGAAAATCAAGTTGGAGAATTAATCAAAGGAGTTTAATTCTATTTCAGAATTAATTACAGAGCACTACATAAAAAACGACCTTCAAGAACGGTTCCCCTAAAGCTAAGCAAAACGGTTATATAACCGTTCTCTAGACGACGGTACTTAAAGACTAAGAGAACGGTTGCACCCGTTCTAAAAGGGTATAAGAACGGTTCTGGAGAAAACCGTTCTAAAAGACCTTTTAGAACGGTTTTTACCAAAACCGTTCTCTTAGCCTGCTTATCTTTAAGAACGGTTATTACCAAAACCGTTCTTTAAAGACCCATTATTTAAAAAAAAGAATTAGTTTTTGCTTTCCCAACAACCCTACCCACGACCCCCAACCCGCAGCAACAACAACAACATCAGCAGCAGCAACAACAACAACAACAACATCAACAACACAACAACAACAACAACAACAACAACAACAACAACAACAACATTAAATTAAACTTCAAGATCAAACTGGGCACAAAACTCCCATAAAAATCCCTCAAAAAGGGATGTAGATTTACACCCATAAAATTCCGACATCTAAAGATCAAATTGGGCACATAGAGCCCGATTAGAACACAAAAAAAAAAAAAACAAAAAAACTAACCAAACATACAACTTAACACTATTACTCTTGTGAATCTTGTCGCCATCGTTTTACTTGTTCATCTTCTCCGTACTTTAGATCTAACCACAAATAAACAAATCGCATTAGAATTAGTGAATTATAACAAATACTGAAATCTAAATAGAAAAAAAAAAAATCACGAAGATTATTAGATCTAAAAACGAAATCTTAAAAATGAGATCTAGTTTTACACAAAAAGATCACGGGTGCAATTTTCACAAAAATGAGATCTGAAATTATATCGAAAAAAACCCAGAAATTATCACAACAATTTTACCAGTAGTTTTCTTCATTTCCCATTGAAGAGGTCGTCGGAGGATCCGATTGAAGTCGGCTTGAGTCGCTGCGGGCTGGTGGGTCAACATTGTTGTTGAGCTTGAATACAAGTAAAACGAAAACCAAAATCAACGATTGTTCGAACTGATACCCAAATCAAAATCAAAATCGTTGAAATTTGAATTCGTAATTAAAATTAATTCAATATATAAGGAAAAATGAAATGAATATAATTCGTGAAATTAAATTGTGAGAGACTGAGAGGAGAGAGAGTTAAGTTTTTCTGAAGGAAGAAGAGAGAAGTACGAGTTAATTAAGAGGGAAGAAGAGGAGAAAGAGTTTTTATCTGGAGACTGGGGCGGAAAGAACGAGAGGATGGAATATTTATTTATTATTTTTTTTTGAATGAGACTATTAGAACGGTTATTGCTAATAACCGTTCTCTTAGATTGACCAAAGAGAACGGTTTTTTTAAGAACCGTTCTAAAAGCTTTGGGTTTTCTTTTAACCCACCCTTTCAGAACGGTTTTTAACATAACCGTTCTCGTAGGTATGTATTTTTTTTTTCCTTTTTTATGAAAATGATCTTTTAGAACTGTTATTAGCGCAACCGTTCTCTTATATATAAGAGATCGGTTTTTCAAAATTCCGTTCTCTTACGCTGGTTCTGGAAGCCCAAATTTGACGTAGTGGAGATTGTACACATAAGTCCTCAAATTAATAAATTCATTTTGTTTCTGTATTTTGTGCCCTACTTTCCCAGAACACAAAATTTGTGGTTACAGATGTCATTCAATCCCCCTCCACCCACCATTATAAGTGTCAAGATTGGATCAAACAAATGAAAAGTCTTGTAACTTCCATTATAAGTCTTTTTATTATAGATTAGTTCACTATGCATATTGAGAGTATTATGTAACTTACCTTGTTCCAAAAGTGGCTTTAGGGACAATTTGGTAGTGTATTAGTAGGTAACATTTGATGTTTTCACAAAGTCAAAATGCTAATGTACATATTTGGTAGTCGATCTTTTGACTAGCATTTGGACTAATACGTACGGAGTAGCATTTTAGGAGCATTTGGCAAAACGGTAATTTATTAAACTAATGTCAATTGGCTATGCATAACGGAGTATATATATATATTTAGGCTATGTTTATTATTGACCTCAAAATTTATACAACTCACTTTATTTTTCTTGGTAGTATTATTTTGTCTCTGAATAAATACAAGACATAAGTTTTTAAATACGAAACTCATATATCTGAATAAATAAATACGACCCAAGTTTGGTAATATGAATACGAGTTCAGATTATAAATATATTTTAGAAAAAATAATGCAGGTAAAAACTACTTTTAAAACGTAAAATAAATGAGACAACACAAGATTACTAATGAGACACATGAATCTAGTTCTGGATAATATAAGTTCAATAAGATAAATGGACTTACTCCCTCCGTCCCAGCTCAAACGCCCCGGAAGTTATTTGTAGTGGAATAAGAAAAATTGATATAATAAGTTGAGTGTGGTAATAGTAGGAAAAAGGAGGAGAGAGAAGGTGGAGATTAATAAAAGTTGGAGAGAGAATGTGAGAGGGAATGTGATAATTTAATAAAAGTAGGAGAGAGAAATATGTCCCAAAATAGATGGGGCGTTTCAGGTGGGACGTCCCAAAATGTAATATGGGGCGTTTGAGTTGGGACGGAGGGAGTAATATTTAAAAAATGGCCAGAAAGCTAAGTTCAGACTTAATAACTATTCTAAACAATAAAATCAGTTAAGATTTAAGATATATGATAAGGATTCGAATCCTCTGGATTTATTTTTCCTGGAGTTTCCTTTTTAAAGAAAAAGGAAAAACACTACATGGTAGAGTGATGTTTCCATTTCAAATAAACTTCAGGGAACTCCAGAAAAAATAATTCCAGACGGTCTTGATCCATAACATAATAATGCTAGCAGGTCATATATGGTCACTTAAAGACAATTTGAGTTACTTAGTAATAATTGCCTAAATATGCTAGCAAATCAACATAATTTATACTATTTATCATGTTACATACACCGTATATTGTCGGTTGCTAAATTATATAGTCGTATAGGTCACATATATTGCTTTAACTGTTTTGGTACATGTGTTGACGTGTTCAATCAAACTTATTCATTTTTCTTCTATTAAGCGTAAATTTACTTCTAAAACATGAAAAGAGTAATGTACTCCTAGACACAATCACAATTTAGCAAGAATGAACTTTTGTAACTTTAAGAACGACTCTTGGAGATTGACTTATGCAACTTTTAACAAGAGTTTGGTATTGTCGTGATAGTGTCGAGGTGTATATGGGTTATATGTACTATAAAACTTGTTATTGAACAATAACAATCCAAAAGTATCATACATCTCGTCAAAAATATAAAAGCATTGACGAACCCATAAAGGGCAATTCCAACTAGCACAATCAACCAAGTTTATTTTGTTGAAAAAATTCATCGCCAACTATATACACAAACTCACACATCTGTATATCATTATACTAACTTAATAAGCATGTCATAAATATGTTATCTCCGACAGACCTTATATTATTGCTTAGTATTATTATGTTGTCGTAAAAAGCTTAAAAAATAATTTAATTCATTGATTCATAAGTAATATGCTAAAATTAGTTTTGCCTCTAAGGTCAAATTATACATCATCATCTCTAAATAACGACGGGAGGTTGAAAATTTGTATGTATATGAAAGGTAAGTAAAGAGCCGTGGATAAAGTTTGAACAGACTATGAGTATTAATCTCAAATCTGAGAGTGAGTGCACGAGCAATGATAGGTTAAGACTATTGGATCACGGCCAAAAGACCCATAAAATGGAAATAAATATAGGTGATGACTTATAAGCCTAGGTGTAAGATCATAAAACCAATTGGTGATAGAAGGAGTATTCCATTGACCTATATCTAAGCTAATCACACCAACCTACTTATACCGATGTGAGACGATACTTCGCTAGCCTATTGATGATCTTGTTAATAATGACTTGTAAGATTGTGAGAGAACTAGATATTATTTCATGTAACAGGGCTCCAATCTATGGCGAGAGGTACACAAGATTGGCAGCAACATGCGTATATGTAGTTTGAATAGGCCATATTTTTAACTTTTATACCAATCTTAATGTTCAGCTGTGTTTTTTGCATAATAAATGATATTTTCCATCAAGCTACTTTGTACTTGTATACTACAGCCTAATCATATTACGAAGATGTATTTGTTATTTTTCATTTTTTTCTCCGAGGCTATTTGCTCAAAATTGGTAGAGCAATGTGCGTTTGCACAAAGATATGGGTTCAAATCCCATATAGCCTAACTATGATCTTCATTAACAAAGTGTAGCGACTTGGAATGCTTGGTTACAGTATCAAATTTGCAATTGATCACGCTCAGTGACAATATTAAAACAAATTACAATAGATTTAGGTCAGACGCAAAGTGAGCCGAATTTTGTGATTACTATACAGTAGGCAATCATTCCTTGTACACACGCCGTCGTATAGATACAATTTTTCAACATTCCGTCTTTATTTAGTGACAATTATTGTATAAATTCATCTCAAACAAAGCTAATTTTAGCATAAGGCTTATCAATTGTGAATAGAATTGATTTGTTGTTGAAAAGCTTTTACGGCAACATGGTAATACCCTAAGGTCCATCGCAGATATATTTATGCAAACCATGCCATGTATAGTGATGTGTGACTTTGTGTTTAGTGCTCAATGAATTAGCGACAAATCTTGGTTAATTGTTCTTGTTCGAACTATCGATTATAGGTTCATCAATCGTCGATGTTGTTTTTTTTTTTTCTTTCTTTTTTTCCGAGATCTATAGTACTTTGTATTTTATAAACCAAAGTTCACACTTAAACCTATTTCTAAGTCACATAATAGGATCAGATAATATAATACATCAACTTAAACATATAAGACGAGTTTACGACAAGATAAGTTACATCCTACTGACATTTTGAACGATTTTTGAAATGAGGTTTTAAAAAAAATGTTAATGAAAATGGATCGACTTTTAAAATATTTATCAAGGTGGACATATTGTGACTTGTACTATCTACAACTAGTCTTTGTAATATTAAGAGGTTGTTTGTAGTAATTTTAGTATTTCGTACACGTATGTAGTAGGCTTTGATTTTTTTATCCTGAATTGCCAGTATTTTAAAGCGATTGATTTGTATCATGGAAGTTCTCTTCAGATAATCTACAATTATATTAACTCTTTTACTTATATTTTCTATAGATGAGCTTATATGTTTTAGTAGTGTAGTTATGTTGTCTCATTTAGTATATGAATAAAATTTATACAAGTTTTATTTTATAAAATAATCGAATAATTCAATGACATGACAATAATATTATCTAGTTTAAGACAATATAAGTTAACAACACAACCTAGCAATAGTTGTCATCACCTTACTTATTTCTCTAGCATAGCAAGAGTTCTCGTCAATTACCCTTTAGTCACAAACTACTTATTTATCTTAAGCTATACTTTTTTTTAGTATAGAGGTAAACGGAATATTTAATAGTTTTTCATATTTAACGTGAAATAATACCTATTTCTCTCACAATCTTACGAGTCTTATTAACAAGATCATCAATAGGCTAGCGAGTATCGTCTCACATCGGTATAAGTAGGTTGATGTGATTAGTTTAGATATAAGGCAATGGAATACACCTTCTATCACCAATTGGTTTTATAATCTTACACCTAGCCTTATAAGTTATTACCTATCTTTACTTCCATTTTATGGGTCTTTTGGCCGTGATCCAATAGTCTTAACCTATCATTGCTCGTACACCCACTCTCAGATTTGAGATTAATACTCATAGTCCGTTCAAACTTTATCCACGGTTCTTTACCTATCATATACATACAAATTTTCAACCTCCCGTCTTTATTTAGAGATGATGATGTATAATTACATCTAAAAATAAAACTAATTTTAGCATATTGCTTATGAATCAATGAATTAAATTATTTTTTAAGCTTTTTACGACAACATAATGATACTAAGCAATAATATAAGGTCTGTCAAGGATAACATAATTTGTGGCATGCTTAGTAAGTATATATATATATAGATGTGTGAGTTTGTGTATATGATTGTCAATGAACTTTTTCAACCAAATGAACTTGGTTGATTGTTCTAGTTGGAATTGTCATTTATGGGTTCATCAATGCTTTTATATTTTTGACAAGATCTATGATACTGTTGGATTGTTATAGTTCAATAACAAGTTTTATAGTACAAATAACCCATATATGCCTCGGCGTGTATTATTTATTATAGTATTTAATAAACCAAGTTAAAACTTTAAATCAATTTCTAAATCACATATTTAGATCTAAATAACATAATACTATTGACAAGACACATAAGACACGTTTAAGACAAAGTAAGTTACATCCTACAAAAAACAAACATGCCCAAGTAAAATTTAAACCAGTATGTCAGTGGCACAGGCCAATGATTTAATCATTTTCTATCATCTAACCTTCCTTATTTTATGGCCTACATCAAGTTTGATCATTATATATGATTTCATCGGTATTCGATAGTTGAGTGGCCAATGATATAATAATACCAATAAAACACATAAACCTAGTTTACGACAATACAAGTCATTTAATAATACCAATTTCTTAAATATACTTGGCCAATAAAAATAATTATTGTGATGATAACTATGGATAGGTTGTGTTATTGAAGTTATATTTTCTTACACAAGCTTTATTTGTCTTTGTATTGTTATTATTATGTCGCAGGAACTCGGTGATATATTGAAGTGTATTATTATGCTATCCGAAAATATGTGGCTTAGTGTTATTAGCATTGATATATGTAACAAAAAAAAAAAAAAAACAAATAGGCTATATAGGATTTGAACTTATATTTTCCAATGCGTTGCTAATAACACAATGTTCTTCTGAGAGAGTTAATTAGTGACGGCCACTAGATTGACTTATGCAACTTTGACCGATGAAAAGGTCTTAGGTAGTGATCAAACCCAACGTATGCCATAAAATCATTAAGGGAAAGTGAATAAGCTAAGTCATTGGCATGTGCTAACAAGCGCACTTTCACGACAATGCTAAACTCTCTTTAAAAGTTGCGTAAGTCAATCTCTAAGAGTCGTTCTTAAAGTTACAAATGTCTATTCTTGCTAAATTGTGATTGTGCCTAGGAGTACATTACTCTTTTCATGTTTTAGAAGTAAATTTAGGCTTAATAGAAGAGAAATGAATAAGTTTGATTGAACACATCAACACATGTACCAAAACAAGTAAAGAAATATATATGACTTATAGGACTATATTATTTCATCAACTGACAATATAATCCCTCCTACCAACAAAGATCTTCCTCTGTCGAAAACAGTTTTTGAGTAGTCATTCTTAGAGGCATTGGAGCTCCTTTTAGACCAAATGAATCAACCACTTGCTGTAAAATTTAGTACATATTTTATTCTGCATTACATTCTACCAACTCCACTTGATTTTAAGCTAAGCGGGTATTTCATTTGGTCTATAAGTATCTTCAAACATAGTTACTCAAAAGCAGAAACTGAAAGGGGGAAATCTTAGTGGGAAGGAGGTGTATGTTACATGATAAATAGTATAAATTATGTTGATCTGCTAGCCATGTGTAGGCAATTATTACTAAGTAACTCAAATTGTCTTTAAGTGACCATATATGACCTGCTAGTATTATTCTGTTATATATCTTAAAAAATAGACTGATTTTATTGTTTAGAATAGTTATTAAGTCAGAATTTGGCTTTATGGCCATTTTTTTTTTATATCAAGTCCATTTATCTTATTGAACTTATATTATTTGGAACTAGATTCATGTGTCTCATTAGTATTCAGTGTCGTCTCAATTATTTATGTTTTAAAAGTAGGTTTTACCTGTACTAGTTATTTAGCCCGTGCAATATTGCACGGGGTGTTATACTAAAAATTTACGTCTACCTGATTTTAAATTTTAGTTTACTGATTACTTATAAGACTTCCATATTGAAGGTAAAAAATCGACATTACAACAACTATAACCACTATAATTTATAATAAGTTTAACACGCTGAAGTATATGTCGTGGTAATAAGCATCCAAAGTCCAAACAACACATTATGGGGATACCAGAATTAGAACAACGTACCAAACATGTTACCTATACGAACTATCCAATTGTTTGTGTCAAGATCACTACAAACTATCAAATCCTTACATTGTTTACCCGTGCAAAATTACATGGGCTGTTATGTATTTAGTAGGTCATGTTAAGGTTACTTACCCTATAAACCACACTCACTGTTACCCGTGCACGATGTCATATAAGAATTGGAATTACCCACAATGTTTAAATGTTGGATATAATAATAATAAATACTTTAATTGCATGAATAAATGCCAGATAAAAAGAAGAACAAAAACAATATAGGACATGCCTTATTAGAATTGTGAAAAGCTTAACTGACCTAGTAATTTGATCTATTATGACCCACATTTTATGGGTGTTGTACCCACTTTTTATGACTTGTAGTGACCTGAACCTGTGTTTAGACTTATATATTCAAGACTTGACCCATTGTCCCAATTTGTACAGTAATTAGCGAAAAACACGGGCTAAAAAAATTAGGCCGAATGTAGTATTTAAAAATAAATTCAATACTAATAATTCAAAACTAAATTTAGTTTGGTTTAATTATAAAATTTTAAAGTAATGTGTATGATTAAAATATTATTATCATGTATATTAAGATAAATGTGATTTTCCTATTAAAAAGATTCAAATTAAAAAAAATAATGACGAAAAAGTGCATGATGGTGTATATATCAGAATATTTGATAATCGTTTATTTATAAAGAATAAATCGATGCACATTTAAACACCATAGCACGAGCGAATAAGACTTGTCAAATATACCAAGAAGGTAATTGAAGCGACCTGCTTAATAGACTTTAGACCCGTTTTCTACACGCATCGTGAACCTATCTAGCTAGTTATGATTCAAGTTATTTACCCCCTAATACAGACTTTATTTATGTATGAAATCCCATCTAAGAAAATAATTTCAAAGATTTATAATTTTGAGCCAGTTGGATACAATTCTGTAGAAAACAAAATATTTAAAATTGATTTGGTTTCTAAAACTAATCATAAAACCTTTGAAATACACTAAATTTTCGGCCACATCTAAGGGAAGAATAGAGTAAATGATCAATTTGTCCCTAGAATATGAATTCATATTTATATACATCATTTTTTAGCCAATCTCTTACAATTTGGAATAAAATTTACCATGATTTCAGGTATAATAATAACGAAAAAAAAGGTAATTTGTACTGTAATATGTTGGGAAATTTTCCAATATACCCTTGAGGTTCCCGAAATTTTCAGGTATACCCCTCAGGTTACCAAGCTCTCCAATATACCCCCGAGGTTTGCAAAATCGTGTTTTTTCCGGATTTTCGCTGACCGCCGTCTAACTTTTCTAACGCCTTCCAACTCCGTTTCCCTCCATCTCCTTAACCTATTAATCAGTTTTTCTAATTAATCTTCTCCTTTATTTTATTTTATTCACCCACCCTACCACCAACCAACTTAACATCTCTTTCATTTTGTTTATCATCTCTTCCATTTTCTCTCTCCTCATATCCTTCTTTTCTTCATCTCTTTCCTCCATCCTTTTCTTTCTTTTCTTCATCTCTTCATCTCCTTTTTCCCAACTTGGTGAATATTCTTCTCTTTCTTTTCTTCATCTCTTCATCTCCTTTTCTTCATCTCTTTCCTCCATTACTAACATGCCTTCTTCATCCTCTTCATCCCCACTTACCTTAATATGCCCATAAACAACAACAACAACAACAACAACAACATAAACATCAACATCAACAACCACCATAATATGCCCATATCATTACCCACATAAATTTCAAATCGAAGCTTGAAATCCAAATCTAGAAATTGAAATTCAAAATTTGAAAAATACAAAAAAAAAATCTCAAAAATGCATGCAAAAGTGATCAAGATCATATCTTAGTAGTTGGATTGTGAAAATAACAGTGAATCGATGGTAGATTCGGTCTAAGATTTCTTCAATAATCGTCCAGATTTGAAGAACAACTTTTTTTTCCTCTCAACAATTTTCTGACATCAACATTTAATGCCCTCAACCGTTTTTGTGGAGTTTTGTTGTGTAATCATTCTACAATTTAATTACTTTTGTTAATTGTGAGTGATAGACGGTTAATATTGGGTTAAGGAGACGGAGGGAGACAGAGGGAAACGGAGTTGGAAGGCGTTAGAAGAGTTAGACGGCCGTCTGTAACAACCCTAAATTTTCGCGATGATAAATGAGGAAATATTATAGAATTGTTACGCCGCAGTTGACTACCGAGTCAACTGCTAGGCTTGAAATTCAATTACAACCTAATAAATTCGAACAAACGAAAAGACGACAGCGGAAGACTTAGAATGTCGAACTACAGTTCTCAAAACTGAAATTAAATTACAAAACCAAATATAATCCATGTCTAAATAATTTTTATGAAAAGTTCCCGACATGCAAATGAATTCCTCTAGCAAGCATCCACATCATCAAAACCTGTCAACTATGCCATCGAAGAATGACATAGGCCCCAGTACATGGTAGGGAACAAAACAGAAAACAGAACGTCAGCACAGGCTGAGTAAGAAACATAAAGCAGAGAAACAAAGATACGTGCCTTGAGGCGCGTAGCTAACAAATAATAAGCACTGGATGTAATAATGAATACAGAGTACCATCGGGACACGGCAGTGCGATAGTCACGTATCGCTGACGAGACAAACGGTCTTGTCTATCATACACGGCTGGGCTCCTACCCCGCAGCCACCACAATCTCTCCCTCTTTGCTCGAATGCTCAAGTGGTTGTAAATGGAGTTGTTTGACTAAGCGAGTGTTTGGAGAATTATAAACGTGGAAGGATGGTAATTGAGGCCATTTTTGGAGGATGGGTGAAAGATTCGGGACGAATCTTTGTGTTAAGGGGGGAAGACTGTAACACCCCACATTTTTGTGTAATTATGTATAAGGCGTTACTCTTGTAATTGGGTTTCAGAAATCAAAATTGGACTTTATTATTGGTCTTCGGTCTTATTTGAAGGTTCAAAAGGTTTTTGCAAATTAGAAACAAATGCTGAATTAGTCACCTAATAGGCCAAATTACCTTAGTACCCCTCCTTTTCTAACCTAAGCTAATTATTCACCAAACCTATATATCGTTGTCATCATCATACGTATCATCAACTTCATGGAATAAGTTCGCCGCGATGCTCCTCCATGGCCGAGCCTTTCGTCCTCTCACCTCCTCGCTTTGGAAGCTCCGTTTTTGACGAAATTTGTATAATTGGACTCTCCTCTCTCTCCTCTACATGCAGGTATAAGTTTCATTCCATATAGTTAATGTCTTACCGTCATCGACATTCCTTATATTATGTCGTGAGTCCTGGGTTATGAGATTGTTATTGTGTTAACCATAGCATTCCTAATTAATGTTAATTTGTGGATTTATGTTTCATTTTAACGGTTGTTTGATTGAGGATAATTTGTTTTGGAATCGTTCTCGGTGTTTTGTGTGAATGTTATGGTTGTCGTTGTTGATGAGTTTTGAGGTCAGTGTTGGCGGTTAATGGGGTTGTCGTTGGAGTTGTTATCATTGTTGGTGGCGTGTTGTTGTGTATACGGCTGTTGTGCCTTGTCGAAGCTCGTTAGCTTGCGCACGGGTTGTAATCGGGGGCTGCAGTGTGTCGGTGTTGTGTGCCTGGTCGACTTTAATTTGACGGGGTTGATCAAGAGTGTCGTGGCTGGTAATGCCACTTTGGGGATCATTAAGAGTTAAATAGTACGTTACATACTTTGGGTTAATAGTATGTATAATATACGTACATACCTTGAGTTTGGAGGTCTTAGTATTAACGTGATTAACTTACGTTAGTAAAATTTGGGACTTATCTTAGTGCTACTCATTTGGTTTGCTAGTGGCAATTTCATTGATCAAATTATTAATTTTGGTTATCGTTTGGTGATATGTGTAGCTTACGGGTTAAAGGGGTTTCATCTGTCGACTTTGAGGATTATAACTAAAGAAAGGTTAATCGTTTGAGGTAAGAACGTTTGATCATTCATCTTTGGACTATTCTATCCTCTCACTTGATTCACATGTTCACTTGCTCATTGTTCCTACGTTTGATTCATAACCATACACTTAATTCAATTTGCCTACGCTTGTTTCAATGTATATATATTCGTTCATAACCCGTTTGAGTTTGCTCGATCTCGGCCTCTCGGCTTCCTTACTCGACCTCGGTCTTTTGTGATCCAAGCCTCTCGGCCATTCGGCTAGTCGGCTTCTCGGCCGAGTGGTATGCTTTTGTTGATCTTGGCTTGTGTTTTTTTATTGTGTTGAATTATTGAATCCGGCTGTGGCCGTTTATAAATTGTATTATCGAATAATGTACCATCAAATAATGAACATAAAACGGATGAAAGAAAATGACGACATGATTACAACCTAGAGTGAATGTGATGCGGCACAGACCGATCACTGTTTATACCTCTGATCAAGGTACTGTTTCGGTCGGAGTAGCTACCGACTGCCTATTAGGCTTTCCTCCTAGAGGTACGCATCCTACTGGATCTCTAGCGAGGGGTGTGCACATTTTAAGTCTTTAGGAGTCGTTTATATGTACTCTAGCTCGCGTCGGTTCGAGATTGTGGTGGTTGCGGGGTAGGAGCCCAGCTGTGTATGATAGACAAGACCGTTTGTCTCGTCAGCGATACATGAGTATCGCACTGCCGTGTCCCGATGGTACTCTGTATTCATTATTACATCCAATGCTTATTATTTGTTAGCTACGCGCCTCAAGGCGCGTATCTTTGTTTCTCTGCTTTATGTTTCTTACTCAGCATGTGCTGACGTTCTGTTTTCTAGTTTGTTCCCTACCATGTTCTGGGGCCTATGTCATTCTTCGATGGCATAGTTGACAGGTCTTGATGATGTGGATGCTTGCTAGAGGAATTCATTTGCATGCTGGGAACTTTTCATAAAAATTATTTAGACATGGATTATATTTGGTTTTGTAATTTAATTTCAGTTTTGAGAACTGTAGTTCGACATTCTAAGTCTTCCGCTGTCGTCTTTTCGTTTGTTCGAATTTATTAGGTTGTAATTGAATTTCAAGCCTAGCAGTTGACTCGGTAGTCAACTGCGGCGTAACAATTCTATAATATTTCCTCATTTATCATTGCGAAAATTTATGGTTGTTACACCGTCAGTGAAAATCTGGAAAAAACACGATTTTGCAAACCTCAGGGGTATATTGGAGAGCTCGGTAACCTGAGGGGTATACCTGAAAATTTCGAAAACTCAGGGGTATATTGGAAAATTTCCCTAATATGTTTGTGAAATGTAGGAAGAGGTTTGGCAGTAGTTGATTATGAGTGTACCCAAATCGGCAAATTAGCATTGATTATGAGTAGCAAATTATTTTTTTACGAAAACAAAATGCCATATCCATGGTATGTATTCAAACGACAATTTATTTTCTTTGGAAATTTTGTTTTATTTTATAAATTAATTTAATTAGTTATAATTTTACATAAATAGAAGGCAATATTTTGGAATCAATTTGTTCAAATGTCCTACTTCCTATTAACAAACATGGGAGTTACCTTTTTTTTTCTTTTAACATTTCTTACTAATAATGTGTTGCATTGCAATCTTTAAACGATTTTTTTTCCTTTTTAAGTCTATATAACTACAGATTTTTTGGACTATACACATGTGTCTAGTCTAAAATATGGCCATTTTTTTTATATAATTAATATTCCTTTCATATATGCTTTCCGGATTTAAATGCAATTTGATCATTTTCCAAAACATTGGCTAGTAATGGCTGTTTTAATTTCTTAAATGGAAATTACATTCCTTTCCAAAAAAATTGAATAATAATTAGATATTATGACATATAAATGATATTAGTTTTATCTCGGATATATGACCGAGAATATAATTATATTGTTTCTTTTTTTTAGTGCGAGAACTTAATTATATTGTTTCCCATTTATATAGGAGAATCCGAGATTATATGGCATAAAATTTTGTGGCCAAGAATTTAATTTAATGAAAATATATAAATAATGTTGCATAAATAATTAGTGTGAGTAATATATTAATGGCATGATTACAAAATTCTTGCCAAAGTTCCGCAAATATTAATGCCAACTTTCCGTGAATATAGCCGCAAATATTTCAAAGAATAGAATAATATTTTTATTAGAATAATTTCTAAAGATATTCTTGCCGATTTTAGTATTGACAGTTGCATAATTGTTGTAAATATAGAAACAAAATATATTCTTAGGCGTGTGTCCTGCGTATGAATGCGTGTGTCTTCCATTATCATGTGAGTGGTATTTACGGAAGTTTTATTTGACATCAGCGTCTTACGTGGACATGCTTAGGAGCTCTTAAATCCACCGCTATTAATAAATATATTATTATTTTGTCTAAAATATATTCATAATCTCAAGTCGTATACATATTACCAAACTTGGATCGTATTTTTGTATTAAGATATAGGAGTGTCGTTTTTAAAAACTTGTGTCTTGTATTTATTTATAGACAAAATAATACTACCAAGAAAAATAAAGCGAGTTGTATAAGATTTGAGATCAATAATAAATATAGCCTAAATATATACACCGATATGCGTAGCCAATCGACATTAGTTTCATAAAACCGTTTTGCCGAATGCTCCTAAAATGCTACTCGGTACGTTTTGGTCCAAATGATACTCAAAAGATAGACTACCAAACATGTACATTAGCATTTTGACTTTGTGAAAATATCAAATGCTACCTACTAACGCACTACCAAACCGTCCCTTAAGCCACTTTCGACCAAGGTAAGTTACATAATACTCTCAATATGCATAGTGAATCCACAATAATAAAAACTTATAACGGAAGTAACAAGAGTTTTCATTTGTTTGATCCGATGTCGACACTTATAATGGTGGGTGTAGAGGGAGTGTTGTTCAATCATCTCGGTTAAAACTATAGTAGTATTGATTGACAACTGTTATCATAAAGAATGATAAGACGTCTCAAATCTACGGATAGCCTATGTAGGACTCGAACCTACATCTTCTATGCATGTCTAATAGCATAGTGCTCTCCCGATTGAGCTAATAGGCTTTTAATTAGGAAATATCAAAAGGTTGTAGATAGTGAACAAACCGGATCGGAACTAGCCTGATACCATGTAAAATGAACTACCTAATTACAAAATAAAGATACGATCAATCATAGAGGTACAATGAATCAAACTAAATATGTTCATATTTTATCTATTATCTTAGAGGTCACTTCAATAAAGAAGTTTGAATAAACGACCACCAGAACAAAAAATTAAAAGTAATACTTACAAATCACAACTTCCCTGAATCAATGAGTTCAGCTCCCTCGATGTACTGCCCTTAACCTAATTGTTTCCTACACCTAACTGTCCAAAAATAAAGTTCTTAGGGTTAATTGTATGTTGTAGATCAGAGGTCACGATGTACTATACACTAGGGTCAATGCCATGATCAGCAGAAACAGCCTCTCGGAAGTTAAAACCAATTTCGTTACCACACTGTCCAGCCTGAAAGTGAATGATTTCTCTCATCTTGAACCTGTAGCACCTGAAAATTAAATCCGAACTCCTTAAATTTTATTAACTACAGTTATAGGTCCACGCTTTTACAACTGCTAAAATTACAACAATCAAATCATAGATCATACCGCTCCCATTAAATTAACAACTGATCAACAACAACTGCATTATACATAACGAATCTATCCGCAACTAACACACATCTTAAATCAAACACACTCGTACCATCAACATTCAACAACTAAACTAGCTCATATCAATCTACATTACTAAAACTTGCACTCTCTGTGATACTCCAACGCACTACTACCCTAAACAATGCCTGTATCATGCCCTTGACCCGCCCCGCCCCGCCCCAATCCCATTGGCCAAGCCTAACCGTAGCCAACACAAAAGTGAGCAGAAATCTAAGATAGATCATCAAAGAACAACGATGATAATGGAAAATCATGGTAATAATGGAAAAATCATTCAGCATTGCATACTAAATCTGAAACTTGTTATTCCCATCTCAACTTCAGTTTGTTACGCACCCTTTCTGTTAGCCATAAGGAGAGTAGCCTAGGTAACCATAGTTCTCTTCTTATATCTCGGTCACCCCCTTTGGGGTCACTATTTGCTACACACTAAAAGTCATATTAACTTTGCACAATTCTTAGAGGAAAATACGAGTGTCACCGTAGTAGTTAGAAGCATTTTCCTGAACAAAATTGAGTTATAATGCACTATTAACATTCACATTTTATGCTGATGAACTTGAAACACCATGATGCATCTTGATTGGCACATAGCTAATCTCCATTACATTCTTAATACAAACCTGCCATGGCCTTAACAGTGGAGAGTAACAGGAAAACAATCTATTGAAAGGCTATTCTGCCAGCAATTGTCACTCTACAAAGCATAAGTGATGAGTCAAAGATTGCAATAGACCCAATATATAAACCCTAAACCCTATTGAGCAAGCATTTTATCAAAAAGAGAATAAAGGATCAATTAAAACCCCAAAATCCACACATTGACATTAGTTTACGCAAACTCGGATTTTTTTTTTAATTACAAAATTAGAATCCAAAAAATTTATGAGACCACCCCAATACCCCATCATAGCAGAATTCATGTATTCCGTAGAAAATTGTACCTTTAAATTGCCCGGTCGCATTATGGGTCGACATTGCAGGCTTGCTGCTCTACCTCAGACATGTGTCATCTACTGAACTAGAAACCTGACGATTTCGTTTACTTCAGAAGAGAGAACCCTCCTTATACCTGAACCCTCTTCATTTAGTCCCATAACAACCATGCTTCAGACCTTATTTTGCTAACCAACTTTACGTATAGAACACTCCCTTAGTTAGGTCAATATGAATTATAAAAGTGTGACAAAAGAGGTAAGGCACATTAAGTAAAGGGAGATTAATTCTTTTCCTTTTGCTGAGTAAAGACAAGTTGATTAAGAGTCTAAAAACTTAGTAAAACAAACCATTTCAACATCACCTCGCTCCTCCCTCAACACACTTAATACTACGGGAAAACCTGTAAAATTGAAGGGGAGCAGAAAAAGGGAGGTAAATGCAGCCCACTCAGTAGAGTAACCAAAAACATTAACATTAAATATTGTCAGCTACTAAATCAAGCAAGATACAAAGTACACCAACACATTGCTCCAAATGCTAGCTGGGCAGCATGATTTTCTGCAACAATAGACTGAAGCTCAACCATAGCAATCCTCCTATCCTCAGCCTTTGTGCCATTACTTATCCGATCAAGCAGCCGCTCCACATAAATATCGACAAGATGCAAAAAGTACACACAACTAAAACCAGGATACAATTAAGTATCTATTTTCAAAGAAGATTATGGTTGTAACATAATTCCAAAACCCTATGAATTGAAAAAATATCTATATATATGTTTTTATAATCAGAATTATAATGAAAATGTTAGAATTACAATCGTGTGGGTCTACATGTTTTCCATATATGTGTGTGTATTTGGCCGTCTTAAGGTTAGCTTACAGAAGTGATCAAGTTTACCATAAGTATTTGGGCTTATGACATCTAATAAGAATATGGACTAAATATGTGTAGAGACCAGTCAGTTATTCCTTATTCAATGATGGGCCGATTAAGGAATAAAACACCCTATATATATTTAGGGTTCAGGGTCATGGTCCCTAACTCATATCTTTCTCTCACTCTCTGACATCCCATCATCAGTTGGTGCCCTAAGGAGAAGGTTAAAGAGTTAGAAGATCCATACCCACCACCACAACGTTTCACAATGGATCAAGGTACGCTTCCGCTACTGTCTCATCTTGGTAATTTGACATGAATACGGTTCTCGGTTTTATTTCGGATCTTAGGTATAATTTAACAGAAAATACCCAAATTCCAATCCCTAAAAGCTAAAATTATAAAGCAGTTACAACGACAAATCGAAATCTAGAGAAGAAGAAATAAACCCGAAGTACCTACACAAATTTGAGCTCTTCTTGTCTCCATGGGGATTGAGAGAGACCGAAACTTGAGGATTAGAAGATCGGAGGGTGAGGCTCAGAGCAGGGGAGAGAGAATGACCGAGCTCATGAGAGAGAGGGAAGAAAGATGGAGCTTAAAGAGAGAGAAAATGAAATGGGGATTTGAGGGAAAGCCTTAGGTGGTGACTGGTGAGTTGTTCTTTTTTTTTTTTATTTTATTTTATTATTATTATAATTTGCTCACATGCCCTCTCCCATCAGATTTCCAGTTTTGTCAAAATTTGCTCCGCTGCCCCTCAAGTCGCTTGTCCTATGTGTGCTGCGCGGAGAACGAGTACAGCACTGTGCTGCCTCTATCAGTCCTCTAATAATTGTACAATGTCAAGATGTGTATGACCGTTACTATAGCAATTCTAATCTTCGTAAGATTGTTTAATTGATAGAGTTTCACATAAAGTTGATAACTAATTAATATTACAAAATTGCCGAAAGGATTGTTTAATTAAGAGAGTTTCACCTAAAGTTGATAACTAATTAATATTATAATATTGGCAAAACTTTCTAAAAAGCTCTGATCGTTGTGAGAGCTCTAAAAACGTTTCTTTTAATAATATAGAAGGATTAACCATATGTCTATTACTTTTAATAATTGCGTACATAAAAAACTGACGTGAGCAGCAGTTATAATGAAACTGACACGTGTACAAAAAGTAATAATTGATTGGTCCACTACGCCAAAAATAGGATAGGACACCGGGTACAAAATAAAATAGACACCGGTTATACCCGGTGTCTGGACTGCTGGTGTCTTATGCTAATACACCAGTTATCGTTGAAAAACCCGGTGTCAAAAGGTAACACATAAGACACCGGTTAGAGCCAAAACCGGTGTTATATGTGTGTTTTGGATCTGGTCAAAGAGGGAGATAAGACACCGGTTATGACCCCAACCGGTGTCTTATGTGCACCAATTTTGCAAAAAAAAAATAAAAAAAATAAATAGAAAATACAGGCATTCACAGAGGAAAAAAAAAAACAAAAAAAAACATCCAACTTCCAATTTACTCTCATCATTATCAAATTCAAAATTGAACAAAATTTATACGGATTCGATGAAAGTTGACAACACAATTGAAATTTCGCAATGAATTTGTTAATAGTTAACACATTACTCGTAATATGTTCCGCGATTGTTGTTCTTGTTCTTTTTTCTTTTTCCTAATACATTCAACACAGCGAAGATAAATATAGCATGATTGAGCATGTTAATCTAACATTGAATCAGATTAATCAAACCAAATCGCTCATAATTCAAACCTGCGAATTCTTAACTGCGTTGACGATTTTGAATTGAACACTTCCGCCGATTCACCTAATTAGACAAACAATCTCACCAATTAAAAGGAAAAAAAAAAAAAGAAAAAAATCCAATTTCAAAATTAAGAGTAAAATCAACAAAATGAAGAAATTAAGAGAAATGATGAATGAAACGGATGCTTTAGCAAGGGAGTGTTAATATCAATTTGCATATTCCTCTATTAGATCTGAAATTTCACAGCAAAAAAATCAAAATTATATCATCATAAAAATCAACAGATTTAAAAAAAAAAATAAGGAAAAACGAAAAACACTTATTACTCCAATTCAAACAAAACACAAATTGAAGAACCATTGAGGAAGGAGAAGGGAAAACCATACCGTATGAAAAAATAATCAACATATGAAGAACAAAGACTGAGGTATGAGATGGGATGATAATTTTTGTTGAAGGTAATTAAAATTTGAGATATGAGATGGGATGATAATTTTTGTTGGATAAGTTATTAGCAGGTTAAACAAACTGAGGAGGAAAAATTAAAGGAGAGAGATTGAGAGAATGAAGGTTAGCATGAGGAGGTTACCTTTTGGGAATATGGGAGCGGAGAATCCAAAAAGTTGGATAACTAAGCTGGTGATTTTTTTTTTTTTTTTTTTTTTTTTTTTTTTTGTAACATACGACACTGGTTATCATACAAACCGGTGTCTTATGTGTTCAATTTTTTTTTAATATTTCCTATTTATTTTTGGGATCACATAAGACATCGGTTGCCTAGAGACCCGGTGTCGTATATTGCTTTTAACACAGGTTCATCCGCAACCGATGTCTTATCTTATTCTAACACCGGTTATTCATATTCTGGTGTTATATATTCCGGTATCTTATCCAATTTTTGGCGTAGTGGTCCAAATATTTTTGTATATTCCCATGCTATCGTAGCAAATTTCAGTGAAATTAAATAGTTATGATATGATATCTTTTGTGACGAAAAAAAATATATATGATATCTTCTATGAACAAAAATAAAATGATGTGCTATTTTTTTTTTTTTTTTTTTTTGGTATTCTTACAAAAAAAATAAAATGTTAAGGTATCTTTTCTTTGTCAAAGGTAGTGTGATCTTACACACAATGTTTCTTTTAAGCATGTCATGACGTACATACAATAAATATTATTTTAAAAAGGAATTTTAAAGTTATTATCTGTTATTATATACTCCCTCCGACTCAAAATATTTTCTTGTTTTTTTTTTTTTTTTTTTTTTTTTTTTTTTTTTTTTTTTTTTGCAGTTTTGGTGTGCCATGTTGGGAGTTATTTTTAGTTCAAATTAATCGTTCACTTGCTGTAAAAGTTTATAAATATTTCATTCTCCATTGCAATCGACCAAGTCTACTTGATTTTAAGCCAAATGGAGGTTTCATTTGGTTTAGAAATAATCCCTAACATGCCAACTCAAATCTGCAAAAGAAAACATGAATTTTTTTTGAATCGGAGGCAGTATGATGAGACTAAAGTCGCGATTATCTACTAAAAGTAAATCCTAAATCCTAACAACAGTAGTAGGGAAATAGGGATCATATTCACATGGAAATTAGTTGTCAAATTGAAAGAATTAAAGTGCTAACTAAAGTATCAAATAAATGGGGAATTGAGATTATCTAGAAATAACAAGCGCGAATTATGAAATGTAATTCAGGAATAAAACTGATCTTAATCAATTAATTCCCACATCGTTATGAGTAATCGGTCCTAGTTATCACTATTCCCCTATCAATTCCAATTACTCCATTATGGAAACAAAATTTCCAATATCTCATTATGAATAGCTAAGCATGATCAAAACAACCCAATAACCCTAACTATCAAATAACCTAATTGCATGATTAGATTCAATTTAATATTAGCAATATGAAATAGAGAGATATCGGTAACTACATGCAATACTAAGGCATGTTTCATATTTAACATGTGAGTCAAATCTTTGCCCTACTTCACTAAGGACAATTACGGTAGAACATTTTCGGATATTCGATCAAAATTTGATGTTCGAATCGGATATCCGGATATCCGAATCTGAAAACCAGATTCTTTGATATCCGTTATCCGATCCGAACTGGATCGAATATCCGCCTTTAAGATCCGAATCACTTCGGATCGGATATGATGGATATCCGCTATCCAAATTAAAGTCACACGTCTTCCCGCGTTGAGAATAGGCCACATGTGGTGTTTATTGTTGAAGCGAGAATGCAACAATCCAATATGATTACCATCAAGCCTGCTATACCAATGCATTTTTTATAGAAAACTCTACCCACATCATTGTCTTTCTTTTCGATGTGGGACATAGAAATAAAAGCTTCCCGTAACCATAGCCAACTAGCTGAGTTTGATCATAGATTCTGATGAGTTTGGAGCGTAATTTGTGCAATATACCTGAAACTGATCTCAAAGACCTCGTCTTTAGCTTTCTATATATGCTTTTTTCGATCTTTTAAACTTCGTAGAGTTACACGTAAAATAAATATGTTAGCTAATAACCGATTTTGATCGAAAATAATATAAATGAATCACTTAAACACTAATAATCACTTATCAGTTAGTTAAATACTACAGTAGTTAATACTTTGGTGACAGGATATTGTCGCGATATCCACCAAATAACCCTTCTATCTAACTAATGTAGCTAGGGTAGTCGGGATCGTATCCACGAGAAACTAGGATTAATTCTAATGGTGTTTATATGCAAAATAACGTCACAAAGGGGGGTTTTTTGTTTGAGTTTGAGTATCGGTGAAATTACTAAAACAATGGTTTATCAAATAGATTAAAGCGACCCTCGGTGATAATCTAATCTAACACCCTAATATAGCAAGTTTTACCTATCTCTAATTATACCAATTCATAGAAAATCCCGGTTTTTAACCAATTAATCCACTTTTATAGGGAATTTGAGCAACCGCTACCAAATTTCCCTCCTTTAATCCTAATTTGTCTAGTGACCACTCAAAGAAATCACAATTAAAGGTATGAAGAGCAAGGATTAACAAAGGATTATGAACAACCCAAATTAGTATCTAATTAGCCGCAACCGCGACACTAATCAAATCTAATCTGTAAGTTGTCTAATTAATTCCCCAATCACAAATTAGTCATAACCATACACTAATCATGTGAAAGTTGCTTCCTTTTAGGCTAATAATCAAATATCATCAATTATCAACCAAGCATATGAAATACCCAAGTCTAATCTAGTAACTAATTAGAGAACACAAAGATAAATCATGCATTGAAGAACAAGGAATTAATTACAATTAAGTTAAAGGTAAATTAGAGAGAAGAAATCTTACTAATACATAGGCTAAAAGATGTTAATTACACCGAGAGTCTAGGAAGGGGATTAGCCTCCCATACTAATTATTACACTAAGTTTGGGATTAAAACCCATAATAAAATTACTAATTTTGACTGATCTCTCCTTAAGTTTCTCTCTCTAGTATTGAAAACAAGATGAAAATAATATGAAAGGTGATAAAAACTAGGGAGGGGTTCATGCCCCTTTATTTATAGTCTAGAATAAAGCAATAAAAGACAAAAAATGAAAGCACAAAAGAAATCCGGATAAACCCGCAATATTCCCGGAAAGAGCCAACTCTCGACTCAAGACAAGTGTATCTCGAGTCGAGAATCTCAACACCCTCGACTCGAGATAAGTGTGTCTCGAGTCGAGAAAAGTGTTCCTCAAAATATGCTTCCTGACTACTTTTAATTTCTCGATTCGGGATAGGCCTCCTCTAGTCGAGGACAGTGATTCTCGAGTCGAGATAATGTGCGCAGGACAATCTTTGAACGACCATAACTCTCAACTCCAAACTTCATTTTGAGCTCATAATATATCATCGGAAAGCTAAGATCATGAACTTTATTCTCCAATTAATATTTTGGAAAAATGTCTTATGGTCAGATAGTAACGATCATATGAAGTCGGAGGTGATGGTGTGAGGTTCTTGAAGTGTGGTCAAACTATCTTCTCCTTCAATCTCGCTTTAACCCTTAGCTTGATCTTCTAATCCCGTCCAAATCTCACCAAAAGAGTCTTGAGACACAAAAATCCCATAAAACCATCAATTAAACTCCAACTATACTCATAATGATGTGGTTTACGAGTTACGATAAAACCACACCCAAATAACCCCTAAAGCGCCTAAATCATGCAGACAAACACACTACATTTACAACATATCAACCTTATTTTAGTTAAGTACTTAGTCATTTCATTCTGTTAGCTAAGTATTAGTTTCTTGCATAATCACATTAAAACATTATTCTATATATTTTTGATTTCTTTATCCTATCGAAGTAATAAATAACCAGTAATGCATATAATCTATATCTATACTATATATATACTTAAAAGACACAACGATCATCAAAATATTTAAAGTTATTTAGCCTCTAATTAGACTCTTCTAATTAGTACTTAATTACTCCTAGTTAAGTTTAGCTAAGAATCTTTAGTTGCATGTAAGATTAAAGCATAAATAAGGTAATAAAACATGTTTTTATACCTTAATCAAGACGAATTTTGACTTTCCTTTAAATGAAGGATCTTGAGCTGCAAATTAATGGGGATCCTCCTCCTTAATCTTGAGTTTCCAAGTTAGGAAACCTCCTCCATTGATCCACCAAAGAAGCTCTCCAAAAATCTCACAAAATAGACTAGTTTTATGAGATCCTAGGATTTTTGGATGTGTTGTGTTGACAGGATTTTTGGGTTGTTAGGGTTTTTGTGGTGGCTAGGGTTTTTGTGTGGGAGAGATGAGGTGAAAATGTAGCAGAGATTTGGGGTGGAAAATGTGGTGAAAAGGTGTGTGAAATGGGGGGTATTTATAGTGGTGGAGAGGTAGGGTTTTGGGTTGGAAAAATAGGGTTAGCCGGTCACCTAGAGTTTCGTGCGTCAGGCGCACGGGGTGGTGCGTCATGCGCACAGGAGCGTGCGTCTGGCGCGCGAGGTGGTGCATCATGTGCATGGGGCGTGCGTCTGGCGCAAGCCTAAGTGCACAAGGCGGGTGTGTAGGTGCGCCAGGCACGCGCGCTGGTGCGACAATGCCTCAATGCGCGTGCGGGGTGCGTCTGGACCCCTTTATGCACCATACAAAATTACATTTCTTTTTTTGTTTTGACATAATTATTGTACATATGAATTTGGGTAGGCAAATGATGTACATAAACATGTTTTCTAAATGGTTTTTGGCGAGGCATGTGGGTCATTCCTGAGTTCGGTCAGGTTGTGTTTTGCATTGCTAACGGATTCACGACAACGATGGTTCACATAATAGAGCAAGTAAACGCGGTTCACAGTTTAGTGTCCTTTCATCATCGGCCTTTTGGGTAAGGACAAATGTACGTGTCTACAACATCTATTGAGTGTCAAAATGGCAGTTTGGAGAGCAAAATCCAAGAATGAATCAGGAAGCTCAGTCTGACTTATCATTGATCTAACCATATCCAACAAGGTACAGTTTCTTCTTTCGGCTACACCATTTAATTGTGGTGTACTAGGAGGTGTAAGCTGTGATATGATTGCACAGTCTTTCAGATGAATATCAGAGTCATTACTGGGATATTCACCTCCCCGATCTGATCGTAAGGCCTTGATCTTATTTCCTAATTGATTTTCTACTTCCTTTTGAAATTCGATAAATTTCTCAAGTACCTCACTTGTATACTCCTTCTGTCCCTCTTTATTCTTTCTGTTGTTGTGTGGAACAAGAATTAAGGAATAATAATAAAGAAATAAAGACCCCACATAGTAGTGAGATTTAGCTATTGTAATTAAATGGGGAGGGTAGTGTGTTATGGTGTCCGAAAAGTTAACCCCTCCCTCCTTTTTTCTGCAAAAAGTGGTTTTGGAGGCAAATCCAAAATCATAATTTTCACCAAATTCTAATTTTTGCGCCAAATTTCACTTTTGCAACAAAATTGAAAAATTTGAGCCAATTTTCAAAATTAGTTTATTTCTCTCCTACTTTAAGTTTTTCATCTCATTTTCTCTCTCCTCATTCTTTCTTCAATTTAGGAGAGATTGAATGTTTTTTTAAGTAAAAAAAACCTATAATAAAATTACAATAATTAAAATACAAATCATATTTATCCACCTAAAATCCAAATTACATTAAAGTCTGGTTTCTAAAAAAAAAAAAAAAAAAAAAAAAAAGGATGCAAGCGAGCAGCCGACCACCATAGCTGCAGCAGGATCTAGGCAGGTTCAGCAGCAGCAGCCAGCAGGTTCAGGTACAGCAGCAACGGCAGCAGGTTCTGTTACAACAGCAGCAACAACATCGAATTAGTAACGATAGCAGCAGCAGGCAGCGAGCCAATAACGACAACATCATAACCACAGACCCATAATAAGATAACAACAACATGGTAAAAAATCTAAGTGATGATGATAGGATGATGATTAAGGATTTTCTACTTGGAAATTCAACAAATATGAAGCCCCACTATGGCAAAATCAAAGAAGCGACAATAAAGTGGAGTGTTAGTCTCAAAACAATTTCAACAATTTGGTCTAGGGCCAAGAAACTAAAAGCCCTCAACAAAGTGATGGATGTGAAATCCAAAGGAAAGGGGAAGTTGAGTCGGCCGAAATTGCAAATTGATGAAGTTAGAGTAATGGTGATTGAACCAAGAGATAGACAAACTACTAGGTCATTCGGTGAACACTACGGGGTCTCAAAGACAACGGTTTGGAGATGGATGAAGAAAGGGTTGTTGAAGTTACACTCAAATGCAATAAAACCGGATTTGACGGCTGAAAACAAATTGCTAAGGTTAAATTTCTCCCTGGGTGCACTTGTTGTTGATAGACTTCTAAATATTGTTAGGTTTAAAGACACGGACAATGTTGTGCACATAGATGAGAAGTGGTTTCATATGACCAAATGCAAGCTAAAATTCATCTTGTTGCTCGGAGAAACACCACCACATAGATCATGCAAATCCAAGAGATTCATTACAAAGGTGATGTTTATGTGTGCCGTGTCTACTTGTTATTCATACATTCAATTCAAACTTGTGAAACGAAACGTCCACGTTTCTACTCTTCTTTTAAGCTTATTTTCGAATTCTAGCTTATTTTTGAATACTAAAGACATTACGATGATTGTGTGTGTTGGGTTTGTCATATAAGTAAACCAAATGTCATTTCTAAACAGGCTCATTGCATTTTATTCATATATTCAATTCAAACTTGTAAAACGAACTTTGCATGTTTCTATTCTTGTTTAAAGCTTATTTTCGAATTCTAATGACACTCAGATGATTATGAGTGTTAGGTTTGTCATATATGTAAACCAAATGTCATTCCTAACAACACTCATTGCGTGTTATTCATACATTCAATTCAATCTTCTGAAACGAATTGTGCATGTTTCTACTTTTCTTTTTAGCTTATTTTCGAATTCTACCTTATTTTCGAATACTAAAGACATTACAATGATTGTCTGTGTTGGGATTGTCATATATGTAAACCAAATGTCATTTCTAAGCACGCTCATAGCGTTTTATTCATACATTTAATTCAAACATGTAAAACGAAATGTGCATACTTCTATTCTTGTTTTAAGCTTATTTTCGAATTCTAATGACACTAAGATGATTGTGAGTGTTAGGATTGTCCAAATGTCATTTCTAACGTCACTCATTGCTCGTTATTCATACATTCAATTCAAACTTGTGAAACGAACTGTGCACATTTCTACTCTTCTTTTAAGCTTATTTTCGAATTCTAATGACACTCAATTGATTGTAAGTGTTAGGATTGTCATATAAGTAAACCGAATGTCATATCTAACCACACTCATTGCGTGTTATTCATACATTTAATTCAAACTTGTGAAACGAAATGTGCGCGTTTCTACTCTTCTTTTAAGCTTATTTTCGAATTCTAGCTTATTTTTGAATACTAAAGACATTACGATGATTGTATGTGTTGGGTTTGTCATATAAGTAAACCAAATGTCATTTCTAAACTGGCTCATTGCGTTTTATTCATACATTCAATTCAAACTTGTAAAATGAACTTTGCATGTTTCTTTTCTTGTTTAAAGCTTATTTTCGAATTCTAATGACACTCAGATGATTATGAGTGTTAGATTTGTCATATAAGTAAACCAAAAGTCATTCCTAACAACACTCATTACGTGTTATTCATACATTCAATTCAAACTTGTGAAACAAAATGTGCGCGTTTCTACTCTTCTTTTAAGCTTATTTTCGAATTCTACCTCATTTTCGAATACTAAAGACATTACGATGATTGTGTGTGTTGGGATTGTCATATATGTAAACCAAATGTCATTTCTAAGCACGCTCATAGCGTTTTATTCATACATTTAATTCAAACATGTAAAACGAAATGTGCATACTTCTATTCTTGTTTTAAGCTTATTTTTGAATTCTAATGACACTAAGATGATTGTGAGTGTTAGGATTGTCACATAATTAAACCAAATGTCATTTCTAACGTCACTCATTGCTTGTTATTCATACATTCAATTCAAACTTGTGAAACGAACTGTGCACATTTCTACTCTTCTTTTAAGCTTATTTTCGAATTCTAATGACACTCAGATGATTGTGAGTGTTAGGATTGTCATATAAGTAAACCGAATGTCATTTCTAACCACACTCATTGCGTGTTATTCATACATTCAATTCAAACTTGTGAAACGAAATGTGCACGTTTCTATTCTTCTTTTAAGCTTATTTTCGAATTCTAGCTAATTTTTGAATACTAAAGACATTACGATGATTGTGTGTGTTGGGATTGTCATATATGTTAACCAAATGTCATTTCTAAGCACGCTCATAGCGTTTTATTCATACATTTAATTCAAACATGTAAAACGAAATGGGCATACTTCTATTCTTGTTTTAAGCTTATTTTCGAATTCCAATGACACTAAGATGATTGTGAGTGTTAGGATTGTCAAATAACTAAACCAAATGTCATTTCTAACGTCACTCATTGCTTGTTATTCATACATTCAATTCAAACTTTTGAAACGAACTGTGCACATTTCTACTCTTCTTTTAAGCTTATTTTCGAATTCTAATGACACTCAGATGATTGTGAGTGTTAGGATTGTCATATAAGTAAACCGAATGTCATTTCTAACCACACTCATTGCGTGTTATTCATACATTCAATTCAAACTTGTGAAACGAAATGTGCACGTTTCTATTCTTCTTTTAAGCTTATTTTCGAATTCTAGCTTATTTTTGAATACTAAAGACATTACGATGATTGTGTGTGTTGGGATTGTCATATATGTTAACCAAATGTCATTTCTAAGCACGGTCATAGCGTTTTATTCATACATTTAATTCAAACATGTAAAACGAAATGTGCATACTTCAATTCTTGTTTTAAGCTGATTTTCGAATTCCAATGACACTAAGATGATTGTGAGTGTTAGGATTGTCAAATAAATAAACCAAATGTCATTTCTAACGTCACTCATTGCTTGTTATTCATACATTCAATTCAAACTTGTGAAACGAACTGTGCACATTTCTACTCTTCTTTTAAGCTTATTTTCGAATTCTAATGACACTCAATTGATTGTAAGTGTTAGGATTGTCGTATAAGTAAACCGAATGTCATTTCTAACCACACTCATTGCGTGTTATTTATACATTCAATTCAAACTTGTGAAACGAAATGTGCGCGTTTCTACTCTTCTTTTAAGCTTATTTTCGAATTCTAGCTTATTTTTTACTACTATAGACATTACTATGATTGTATGTGTTGGGTTTGTCATATAAGTAAACCAAATGTCATTTCTAAACTGGCTCATTGGGTTTTATTCATACATTCAATTCAAACTTGTAAAATGAAGTTTGCATGTTTCTTTTCTTGTTTAAAGCTTATTTTCGAATTCTAATGACACTCAGATGATTATGAGTGTTAGATCTGTCATATAAGTAAACCAAATGTCATTCCTAACAACACTCATTACGTGTTATTCATACATTCAATTCAATCTTCTGAAACGAACTGTGCATGTTTCTACTCTTCTTTTTAGCTTATTTTCGAATTCTACCTTATTTTCGAATACTAAAGACATTACGATGATTGTGTGTGTTGGGATTGTCATATATGTAAACCAAATGTCATTTCTAAGCACGCTGATAGCGTTTTATTCATACATTTAATTCAAACATGTAAAACGAAATGTGCATACTTCTATTCTTGTTTTAAGCTTATTTTCGAATTCTAATGACACTAAGATGATTGTGAGTGTTAGGATTGTCACATAACTAAACCAAATGTCATTTCTAACGTCACTCATTGCTTGTTATTCATACATTCAATTCAAACTTGTGAAACGAACTGTGCACATTTCTATTCTTCTTTTAAGCTTATTTTCGAATTCTAATGACACTCAGATGATTGTGAGTGTTAGGATTGTCATATAAGTAAACCAAATGTCATTTCTAACCACACTCATTGCGTGTTATTCATACATTCAATTCAAACTTGTGAAACGAAATGTGCACGTTTCTACTATTCTTTTAAGCTTATTTTCGAATTCTAGCTTATTTTTTAATACTAAAGACATTACGATGATTGTGTATGTTGGGATTGTCATATATGTAAACCAAATGTCATTTCTAAGCACGATCATAGCGTTTTATTCATACATTTAATTCAAACATGTAAAACGAAATGTGCATACTTCTATTCTTGTTTTAAGCTTATTATCGAATTCTAATGACACTAAGATGATTGTGAGTGTTAGGATTGTCACATGACTAAACCAAATGTCATTTCTAACGTCACTCATTGCTCGTTATTCATACATTCAATTCAAACTTGTGAAACGAACTGTGCACATTTCTACTCTTCTTTTAAGCTTATTTTCGAATTCCAATGACACTCAATTGATTGTAAGTGTTAGGATTGTCATATAAGTAAACCGAATGTCAATTCTAACCACACTCATTGCGTGTTATTCATACATTCAATTCAAACTTGTGAAACGAAATGTGCGCGTTTCTACTCTTCTTTTAAGCTTATTTTCGAATTCTAGGTTATTTTTGAATACTAAAGACATTACGATGATTGTATGTGTTGGGTTTGTCATATAAGTAAACCAAATGTCATTTCTAAACTGGCTCATTGCGTTTTATCCATACATTCAATTCAAACTTGTAAAATGAACTTTGCATGTTTCTTTTCTTGTTTAAATCTTATTTTCGAATTCTAATGACACTCAGATGATTATGAGTGTTAGATTTGTCATATAAGTAAACAAAATGTCATTCCTAACAACACTCATTACGTGTTATTCATACATTCAATTCAAACTTGTGAAACGAAATGTGCGCATTTCTACTCTTCTTTTAAGCTTATTTTCGAATTCTACCTTATTTTCGAATACTAAAGACATTACGATGATTGTGTGTGTTGGGATTGTCATATATGTAAACCAAATGTCATTTCTAAGCACGCTCATAGCGTTTTATTCATACATTTAATTCAAACATGTAAAACGAAATGTGCATACTTCTATTCTTGTTTTAAGCTTATTTTCGAATTCTAATGACACTAAGATGATTGTGAGTGTTAGGATTGTCACATAACTAAACCAAATGTCATTTCTAACGTCACTCATTGCTTGTTATTCATACATTCAATTCAAACTTGTGAAACGAACTGTGCACATTTCTACTCTTCTTTTAAGCTTATTTTCGAATTCTAATGACACTCAGATGATTGTGAGTGTTAGGATTGTCATATAAGTAAACCGAATGTCATTTCTAACCACACTCATTGCGTGTTATTCATACATTCAATTCAAACTTGTGAAACGAAATGTGCACGTTTCTATTCTTCTTTTAAGCTTATTTTCGAATTCTAGCTTATTGTTTAATACTAAAGACATTACGATGATTGTATGTGTTGGGTTTGTCATATAAGGAAACCAAATGTCATTTCTGAACTGGCTCATTGCGTTTTATTCATACATTCAATTCAAACTTGTAAAATGAAGTTTGCATGTTTCTTTTCTTGTTTAAAGCTTATTTTCGAATTCTAATGACACTCAGATGATTATTAGTGTTAGATTTGTCATATAAGTAAACCAAAAGTCATTCCTAACAACACTCATTACGTGTTATTCATACATTCAATTCAAACTTGTGAAACAAAATGTGCGCGTTTCTACTCTTCTTTTAAGCTTATTTTCGAATTCTACCTCATTTTCGAATACTAAAGACATTACGATGATTGTGTGTGTTGGGATTGTCATATATGTAAACCAAATGTCATTTCTAAGCACGCTCATAGCGTTTTATTCATACATTTAATTCAAACATGTAAAACGAAATGTGCATACTTCTATTCTTGTTTTAAGCTTATTTTTGAATTCTAATGACACTAAGATGATTGTGAGTGTTAGGATTGTCACATAATTAAACCAAATGTCATTTCTAACGTCACTCATTGCTTGTTATTCATACATTCAATTCAAACTTGTGAAACGAACTGTGCACATTTCTACTCTTCTTTTAAGCTTATTTTCGAATTCTAATGACACTCAGATGATTGTGAGTGTTAGGATTGTCATATAAGTAAACCGAATGTCATTTCTAACCACACTCATTGCGTGTTATTCATACATTCAATTCAAACTTGTGAAACGAAATGTGCACGTTTCTATTCTTCTTTTAAGCTTATTTTCGAATTCTAGGTTATTTTTGAATACTAAAGACATTACGATGATTGTGTGTGTTGGGATTGTCATATATGTTAACCAAATGTCATTTCTAAGCACGGTCATAGCGTTTTATTCATACATTTAATTCAAACATGTAAAACGAAATGTGCATACTTCAATTCTTGTTTTAAGCTGATTTTCGAATTCCAATGACACTAATATGATTGTGAGTGTTAGGATTGTCAAATAACTAAACCAAATGTCATTTCTAACGTCACTCATTGCTTGTTATTCATACATTCAATTCAAACTTGTGAAACGAACTGTGCACATTTCTACTCTTCTTTTAAGCTTATTTTCGAATTCTAATGACACTCAATTGATTGTAAGTGTTAGGATTGTCGTATAAGTAAACCGAATGTCATTTCTAACCACACTCATTGCGTGTTATTTATACATTCAATTCAAACTTGTGAAACGAAATGTGCGCGTTTCTACTCTTCTTTTAAGCTTATTTTCGAATTCTAGCTTATTTTTTACTACTATAGACATTACTATGATTGTATGTGTTGGGTTTGTCATATAAGTAAACCAAATGTCATTTCTAAACTGGCTCATTGGGTTTTATTCATACATTCAATTCAAACTTGTAAAATGAAGTTTGCATGTTTCTTTTCTTGTTTAAAGCTTATTTTCGAATTCTAATGACACTCAGATGATTATGAGTGTTAGATCTGTCATATAAGTAAACCAAATGTCATTCCTAACAACACTCATTACGTGTTATTCATACATTCAATTCAATCTTCTGAAACGAACTGTGCATGTTTCTACTCTTCTTTTTAGCTTATTTTCGAATTCTACCTTATTTTCGAATACTAAAGACATTACGATGATTGTGTGTGTTGGGATTGTCATATATGTAAACCAAATGTCATTTCTAAGCACGCTCATAGCGTTTTATTCATACATTTAATTCAAACATGTAAAACGAAATGTGCATACTTCTATTCTTGTTTTAAGCTTATTTTCGAATTCTAATGACACTAAGATGATTGTGAGTGTTAGGATTGTCACATAACTAAACCAAATGTCATTTCTAACGTCACTCATTGCTTGTTATTCATACATTCAATTCAAACTTGTGAAACGAACTGTGCACATTTCTATTCTTCTTTTAAGCTTATTTTCGAATTCTAATGACACTCAGATGATTGTGAGTGTTAGGATTGTCATATAAGTAAACCAAATGTCATTTCTAACCACACTCATTGCGTGTTATTCATACATTCAATTCAAACTTGTGAAACGAAATGTGCACGTTTCTACTATTCTTTTAAGCTTATTTTCGAATTCTAGCTTATTTTTTAATACTAAAGACATTACGATGATTGTGTATGTTGGGATTGTCATATATGTAAACCAAATGTCATTTCTAAGCACGCTCATAGCGTTTTATTCATACATTTAATTCAAACATGTAAAACGAAATGTGCATACTTCTATTCTTGTTTTAAGCTTATTATCGAATTCTAATGACACTAAGATGATTGTGAGTGTTAGGATTGTCACATGACTAAACCAAATGTCATTTCTAACGTCACTCATTGCTCGTTATTCATACATTCAATTCAAACTTGTGAAACGAACTGTGCACATTTCTACTCTTCTTTTAAGCTTATTTTCGAATTCCAATGACACTCAATTGATTGTAAGTGTTAGGATTGTCATATAAGTAAACCGAATGTCAATTCTAACCACACTCATTGCGTGTTATTCATACATTCAATTCAAACTTGTGAAACGAAATGTGCGCGTTTCTACTCTTCTTTTAAGCTTATTTTCGAATTCTAGGTTATTTTTGAATACTAAAGACATTACGATGATTGTATGTGTTGGGTTTGTCATATAAGTAAACCAAATGTCATTTCTAAACTGGCTCATTGCGTTTTATCCATACATTCAATTCAAACTTGTAAAATGAACTTTGCATGTTTCTTTTCTTGTTTAAATCTTATTTTCGAATTCTAATGACACTCAGATGATTATGAGTGTTAGATTTGTCATATAAGTAAACAAAATGTCATTCCTAACAACACTCATTACGTGTTATTCATACATTCAATTCAAACTTGTGAAACGAAATGTGCGCATTTCTACTCTTCTTTTAAGCTTATTTTCGAATTCTACCTTATTTTCGAATACTAAAGACATTACGATGATTGTGTGTGTTGGGATTGTCATATATGTAAACCAAATGTCATTTCTAAGCACGCTCATAGCGTTTTATTCATACATTTAATTCAAACATGTAAAACGAAATGTGCATACTTCTATTCTTGTTTTAAGCTTATTTTCGAATTCTAATGACACTAAGATGATTGTGAGTGTTAGGATTGTCACATAACTAAACCAAATGTCATTTCTAACGTCACTCATTGCTTGTTATTCATACATTCAATTCAAACTTGTGAAACGAACTGTGCACATTTCTACTCTTCTTTTAAGCTTATTTTCGAATTCTAATGACACTCAGATGATTGTGAGTGTTAGGATTGTCATATAAGTAAACCGAATGTCATTTCTAACCACACTCATTGCGTGTTATTCATACATTCAATTCAAACTTGTGAAACGAAATGTGCACGTTTCTATTCTTCTTTTAAGCTTATTTTCGAATTCTAGCTTATTGTTTAATACTAAAGACATTACGATGATTGTATGTGTTGGGTTTGTCATATAAGGAAACCAAATGTCATTTCTGAACTGGCTCATTGCGTTTTATTCATACATTCAATTCAAACTTGTAAAATGAAGTTTGCATGTTTCTTTTCTTGTTTAAAGCTTATTTTCGAATTCTAATGACATTCAGATGATTATGAGTGTTAGATTTGTCATATAAGTAAACCAAATGTCATTCCTAACAACACTCATTACGTGTTATTCATACATTAAATTCAATCTTCTGAAACGAACCGTGCATGTTTCTACTCTTCTTTTTAGCTTATTTTCGAATTCTACCTTATTTTCGAATACTAAAGACATTACGATGATTGTGAGTGTTAGGATTGTCACATAACTAAACCAAATGTCATTTCTAACGTCACTCATTGCTTGTTATTCATACATTCAATTCAAACTTGTGAAACGAACTGTGCACATTTCTACTCTTCTTTTAAGCTTATTTTCGAATTCTAATGACACTCAATTGATTGTAAGTGTTAGGATTGTCATATAAGTAAACCGAATGTCATTTCTAACCACACTCAATGCGTGTTATTCATACATTCAATTCAATCTTGTGAAACGAAATGTGTGCGTTTCTACTCTTCTTTTAAGCTTATTTTCGAATTCTAGCTTATTTTTGAATACTAAAGACATTACGATGATTGTATGTGTTGGGTTTGTCATATAAGTAAACCAAATGTCATTTCTAAACTGGTTCATTGCGTTTTATTCATACATTCAATTCAAACTTGTAAAATGAACTTTGCATGTTTCTTTTCTTGTTTAAAGCTTATTTTCGAATTCTAATGACACTCAGATGATTATGAGTGTTAGATTTGTCATATAAGTAAACCAAATGTCATTCCTAACAACACTCATTACGTGTTATTCATACATTCAATTCAATCTTCTGAAACGAACTGTGCATGTTTCTACTCTTCTTTTTAGCTTATTTTCGAATTCTACCTTATTTTCGAATACTAAAGACATTACGATGATTGTGTGTGTTGGGATTGTCATATATGTAAACCAAATGTCATTTCTAAGCACGGTCATAGCGTTTTATTCATACATTTAATTCAAACATGTAAAACGAAATGTGCATACTTCTATTCTTGTTTTAAGCTTATTTTCGAATTCTAATGACACTAAGATGATTGTGAGTGTTAGGATTGTCACATGACTAAACCAAATGTCATTTCTAACGTCACTCATTGCTGGTTATTCATACATTCAATTCAAACATGTGAAACGAACTGTGCACATTTCTACTCTTCTTTTAAGCTTATTTTCGAATTCTAATGACACTCAGATGATTGTGAGTGTTAGGATTGTCATATAAGTAAACCGAATGTCATTTCTAACCACACTCATTGCGTGTTATTCATACATTCAATTCAAACTTGTGAAACGAAATGTGTACGTTTCTATTCTTCTTTTAAGCTTATTTTCTAATTCTAGCTTATTTTTGAATACTAAAGACATTACGATGATTGTGTGTGTTAGGATTGTCATATATGTAAACCAAATGTCATTTCTAAGCACGCTCATAGCGTTTTATTCATACATTTAATTCAAACATGTAAAACGAAATGTGCATACTTCTATTCTTGTTTTATGCTTATTTTCGAATCCTAATGACACTAAGATGATTGTGAGTGTTAGGATTGTCAAATAACTAAACCAAATGTCATTTCTAACGTCACTCATTGCTTGTTATTCATACATTCAATTCAAACTTGTGAAACGAACTGTGCACATTTCTACTCTTCTTTTAAGCTTATTTTCGAATTCTAATGACACTCAATTGATTGTAAGTGTTAGGATTGTCATATAAGTAAACCAAATGTCATTTCTAACCACACTCATTGCGTGTTATTTATACATTCAATTCAAACTTGTGAAACGAAATGTGCGCGTTTCTACTCTTCTTTTAAGCTTATTTTCGAATTATAGCTTATTTTTGAATACTATAGACATTACGATGATTGTATGTGTTGGGTTTGTCATATAAGTAAACCAAATGTCATTTCTAAACTGGCTCATTGCGTTTTATTCATACATTCAATTCAAACTTGTAAAATGAAGTTTGCATGTTTCTTTTCTTGTTTAAAGCTTATTTTCGAATTCTAATGACACTCAGATGATTATGAGTGTTAGATTTGTCATATAAGTAAACCAAATGTCATTCCTAACAACACTCATTGCGTGTTATTCATACATTCAATTCAATCATCTGAAACGAACTGTGCATGTTTCTACTCTTCTTTTTAGCTTATTTTCGAATACTAAAGACATTACGATGATTGTGTGAGTTGGGATTGTCATATATGTAAACCAAATGTCATTTCTAAGCACGCTCATAGCGTTTTATTCATACATTTAATTCAAACATGTAAAACGAAATGTGCATACTTCTATTCTTGTTTTAAGCTTATGTTCGAATTCTAATGACACTAAGATGATTGTGAGTGTTAGGATTGTCACATAACTAAACCAAATGTCATTTCTAACGTCACTCATTGCTTGTTATTCATACATTCAATTCAAACTTGTGAAACGAACTGTGCACATTTCTACTCTTCTTTTAAGCTTATTTTCGAATTCTAATGACACTCAGATGATTGTGAGTGTTAGGATTGTCATATAAGTAAACCGAATGTCATTTCTAACCACACTCATTGCGTGTTATTCATACATTCAATTCAAACTTGTGAAACAAAATGTGCACGTTTCTACTCTTCTTTTAAGCTTGTTTTCGAATTCTAGCTTATTTTTTACTACTAAAGACATTACGATGATTGTGTGTCTTGGGATTGTCATATATGTAAACCAAATGTCATTTCTAAGCACGCTCATAGCGTTTTATTCATACATTTAATTCAAACATGTAAAACGAAATGTGCATACTTCTATTCTTGTTTTAAGCTTATTTTCGAATTCTAATGACACTAAGATGATTGTGAGTGTTAGGATTGTCACATGACTAAACCAAATGTCATTTCTAACGTCACTCATTTCTCGTTATTCATACATTCAATTCAAACTTGTGAAACGAACTGTGCACATTTCTACTCTTCTTTTAAGCTTATTTTCGAATTCTAATGACACTCAATTGATTGTAAGTGTTAGGATTGTCATATAAGTAAACCGAATGTCATTTCTAACCACACTCATTGCGTGTTATTCATACATTCAATTCAAACTTGTGAAACGAAATGTGCGCGTTTCTACTCTTCTTATAAGCTTATTTTCGAATTCTAGCTTATTTTTGAATACTAAAGACATTACGATGATTGTATGTGTTGGGTTTGTCATATAAGTAAACCAAATGTTATTTCTAAACTGGCTCATTGCGTTTTATACATACATTCAATTCAAACTTGTAAAATGAACTTTGCATGTTTCTTTTCTTGTTTAAAGCTTTTTTTCGAATTCTAATGACACTCAGATGATTATGAGTGTTAGATTTGTCATATAAGTAAACCAAATGTCATTCCTAACAACACTCATTACGTGTTATTCATACATTCAATTCAAACTTGTGAAACGAAATGTGCGCGTTTCTACTCTTCTTTTAAGCTTATTTTCGAATTCTACCTTATTTTCGAATACTAAAGACATTATGATGATTGTGTGTGTTGGGATTGTCATATATGTAAACCAAATGTCATTTCTAAGCACGCTCATAGCGTTTTATTCATACATTTAATTCAATCATGTAAAACGAAATGTGCATACTTCTATTCTTGTTTTAAGCTTATTTTCGAATTCTAATGACACTAAGTTGATTGTGAGTGTTAGGATTGTCACATAACTAAACCAAATGTCATTTCTATCGTCACTCATTGCTTGTTATTCATACATTCAATTCAAACTTGTGAAACGAACTGTGCACATTTCTACTCTTCTTTAAAGCTTATTTTCGAATTCTAATGACACTCAGATGATTGTGAGTGTTAGGATTGTCATATAAGTAAACCGAATGTCATTTCTAACCACACTCATTGCGTGTTATTCATACATTCAGTTCACACTTGTGAAACGAAATGTGCGCGTTTCTATTCTTCTTTTAAGCTTATTTTCGAATTCTAGCTTATTTTTGAATACCATTACGATGATTGTGTGTGTTGGGATTGTCATATATGTAAACCAAATGTCATTTCTAAGCACGCTCATAGCGTTTTATTCATAGATTTAATTCAAACATGTAAAACGAAATGTGCATACTTCTATTCTTGTTTTAAGCTTATTTTCGAATTCTAATGACACTAAGATGATTGTGAGTGTTAGGATTGTCAAATAACTAAACCAAATGTCATTTCTAACGTCACTCATTGCTTGTTATTCATACATTCAATTCAAACTTGTTAAACGAACTGTGCACATTTCTACTCTTCTTTTAAGCTTAATTTCGAATTCTAATGACACTCAATTGATTGTAAGTGTTAGGATTGTCATATAAGTAAACCGAATGTCATTTTTAACCACACTCATTCCGTGTTATTTATACATTCAATTCAAACTTGTGAAACGAAATGTGCGCGTTTCTACTCTTCTTTTAAGCTTATTTTCGAATTCTAGCTTATTTTTGAATACTATAGACATTACGATGATTGTATGTGTTGGGTTTGTCATATAAGTAAACCAAATGTCATTTCGAAACTGGCTCATTGCGTTTTATTCATACATTCAATTCAAACTTGTAAAATGAAGTTTGCATGTTTCTTTTCTTGTTTAAAGCTTATTTTCGAATTCTAATGACACTCAAATGATTATGAGTGTTAGATTTGTCATATAAGTAAACCAAATGTCATTCCTAACAACACTCATTACCTGTTATTCATACATTCAATTCAATCTTCTGAAACGAACTGTGCATGTTTCTACTCTTCTTTTTAGCTTATTTTCGAATTCTAGCTTAGTTTTGAATACTAAATACATTACGATGATTGTGTGTGTTGGGATTGTCATATATGTAAACCAAATGTCATTTCTAAGCACGCTCATAGCGTTTTATTCATACATTTAATTCAAACATGTAAAACGAAATGTGCATACTTCTATTCTTGTTTTAAGCGTATTTTCGAATTCTAATGACACTAAGATGATTGTGAATGTTAGCATTGTCACATAACTAAACCAAATGTCATTTCTAACGTCACTCATTGCTTGTTATTCATACATTCAATTCAAACTTGTGAAACGAACTGTGCACATTTCTACTCTTCTTTTAAGCTTATTTTCGAATTCTAATGACACTCAGATGATTGTGAGTGTTAGGATTGTCATATAAGTAAACCGAATGTCATTTCTAACCACACTCATTGCGTGTTATTCATACATTCAATTCAAACTTGTGAAACAAAATGTGCACGTTTCTACTCTTCTTTTAAGCTTATTTTCGAATTCTAGCTTATTTTTTAATACTAAAGACATTACGATGATTGTGTGTGTTGGGATTGTCATATATGTAAACCAAATGTCATTTCTAAGCACGCTCATAGCGTTTTATTCATACATTTAATTCAAACATGTAAAACGAAATGTGCATACTTCTATTCTTGTTTTAAGCTTATTTTCGAATTCTAATGACACTAAGATGATTGTGAGTGTTAGGATTGTCACATGACTAAACCAAATGTCATTTCTAACGTCACTCATTGCTCGTTATTCATACATTCAATTCAAACTTGTGAAACGAACTGTGCACATTTTTACTCTTCTTTTAAGCTTATTTTCGAATTCTAATGACACTCAATTGATTGTAAGTGTTAGGATTGTCATATAAGTAAACCGAATGTCATTTCTAACCACACTCATTGCGTGTTATTCATACATTCAATTCAAACTTGTGAAACGAAATGTGCGCGTTTCTACTCTTCTTTTAAGCTTATTTTCGAATTCTAGCTTATTTTTGAATACTAAAGACATTACGATGATTGTATGTGTTGGGTTTGTCATATAAGTAAACCAAATGTCATTTCTAAACTGGCTCATTGCGTTTTATTCATACATTCAATTCAAACTTGTAAAATGAACTTTGCATGTTTCTTTTCTTGTTTAAAGCTTTTTTTCGAATTCTAATGACACTCAGATGATTCTGAGTGTTAGATTTGTCATATAAGTAAACCAAATGTCATTCCTAACAACACTCATTACGTGTTATTCATACATTCAATTCAAACATGTGAAACGAAATGTGCGCATTTCTACTCTTCTTTTAAGCTTATTTTCGAATTCTACCTTATTTTGAATACTAAAGACATTACGATGATTGTGTGTGTTGGGATTGTCATATATGTAAACCAAATGTCATTTCTAAGCACGCTCATAGCGTTTTATTCATACATTTAATTCAAACATGTAAAACGAAATGTGCATACTTCTATTCTTGTTTTAAGCTTATTTTCGAATTCTAATGACACTAAGATGATTGTGAGTGTTAGGATTGTCAAATAACTAAACCAAATGTCATTTCTAACGTCACTCATTGCTTGTTATTCATACATTCAATTCAAACTTGTGAAACGAACTGTGCACATTTCTACTCTTCTTTTAAGCTTATTTTCGAATTCTAGCTTATTTTTTAATACTAAAGACATTACGATGATTGTGTGTGTTGGGATTGTCATATATGTAAACCAAATGTCATTTCTAAGCACGCTCATAGCGTTTTATTCATACATTTAATTCAAACATGTAAAACGAAATGTGCATACTTCTATTCTTGTTTTAAGCTTATTTTCGAATTCTAATGACACTAAGATGATTGTGAGTGTTACGATTGTCACATGACTAAACCAAATGTCATTTCTAACGTCACTCATTGCTCGTTATTCATACATTCAATTCAAACTTGTGAAACGAACAGTGCACATTTCTACTCTTCTTTTAAGTTTATTTTCGAATTCTAATGACACTCAATTGATTGTAAGTGTTAGGATTGTCATATAAGTAAACCGAATGTCATTTCTAACCACACTCATTGCGTGTTATTCATACATTCAATTCAAACTTGTGAAACGAAATGTGCGCGTTTCTACTCTTCTTTTAAGCTTATTTTCGAATTCTAGCTTATTTTTGAATACTAAAGACATTACGATGATTGTATGTGTTGGGTTTGTCATATAAGTAAACCAAATGTCATTTCTAAACTGGCTCATTGCGTTGTATTCATACATTCAATTCAAACTTGTAAAATGAACTTTGCATGTTTCTTTTCTTGTTTAAAGCTTTTTTTCGAATTCTAATGACACTCAGATGATTATGAGTGTTAGATTTGTCATATAAGTAAACCAAATGTCATTCCTAACAACACTCATTACGTGTTATTCATACATTCAATTCAAACATGTGAAACGAAATGTGCGCGTTTCTACTCTTCTTTTAAGCTTATTTTCGAATTCTACCTTATTTTCGAATACTAAAGACATTACGATGATTGTGTGTGTTGGGATTGTCATATATGTAAACCAAATGTCATTTCTAAGAACGCTCATAGCGTTTTATTCATACATTTAATTCAATCATGTAAAACGAAATGTTCATACTTCTATTCTTGTTTTAAGCTTATTTTCGAATTCTAATGACACTAAGATGATTGTGAGTGTTAGGATTGTCAAATAACTAAACCAAATGTCATTTCTAACGTCACTCATTGCTTGTTATTCATACATTCAATTCAAACTTGTTAAACGAACTGTGCACATTTCTACTCTTCTTTTAAGCTTAATTTCGAATTCTAATGACACTCAATTGATTGTAAGTGTTAGGATTGTCATATAAGTAAACCGAATGTCATTTTTAACCACACTCATTCCGTGTTATTTATACATTCAATTCAAACTAGTGAAACGAAATGTGCGCGTTTCTACTCTTCTTTTAAGCTTATTTTCGAATTCTAGCTTATTTTTGAATACTATAGACATTACGATGATTGTATGTGTTGGGTTTGTCATATAAGTAAACCAAATGTCATTTCGAAACTGGCTCATTGCGTTTTATTCATACATTCAATTCAAACTTGTAAAATGAAGTTTGCATGTTTCTTTTCTTGTTTAAAGCTTATTTTCGAATTCTAATGACACTCAAATGATTATGAGTGTTAGATTTGTCATATAAGTAAACCAAATGTCATTCCTAACAACACTCATTACCTGTTATTCATACATTCAATTCAATCTTCTGAAACGAACTGTGCATGTTTCTACTCTTCTTTTTAGCTTATTTTCGAATTCTAGCTTAGTTTTGAATACTAAAGACATTACGATGATTGTGTGTGTTGGGATTGTCATATATGTAAACCAAATGTCATTTCTAAGCACGCTCATAGCGTTTTATTCATACATTTAATTCAAACATGTAAAACGAAATGTGCATACTTCTCTTCTTGTTTTAAGCGTATTTTCGAATTCTAATGACACTAAGATGATTGTGAGTGTTAGCATTGTCACATAACTAAACCAAATGTCATTTCTAACGTCACTCATTGCTTGTTATTCATACATTCAATTCAAACTTGTGAAACGAACTGTGCACATTTCTACTCTTCTTTTAAGCTTATTTTCGAATTCTAATGACACTCAGATGATTGTGAGTGTTAGGATTGTCATATAAGTAAACCGAATGTCATTTCTAACCACACTCATTGCGTGTTATTCATACATTCAATTCAAACTTGTGAAACAAAATGTGCACGTTTCTACTCTTCTTTTAAGCTTATTTTCGAATTCTAGCTTATTTTTTAATACTAAAGACATTACGATGATTGTGTGTGTTGGGATTGTCATATATGTAAACCAAATGTCATTTCTAAGCACGCTCATAGCGTTTTATTCATACATTTAATTCAAACATGTAAAACGAAATGTGCATACTTCTATTCTTGTTTTAAGCTTATTTTCGAATTCTAATGACACTAAGATGATTGTGAGTGTTAGGATTGTCACATGACTAAACCAAATGTCATTTCTAACGTCACTCATTGCTCGTTATTCATACATTCAATTCAAACTTGTGAAACGAACTGTGCACATTTCTACTCTTCTTTTAAGCTTATTTTCGAATTCTAATGACACTCAATTGATTGTAAGTGTTAGGATTGTCATATAAGTAAACCGAATGTCATTTCTAACCACACTCATTGCGTGTTATTCATACATTCAATTCAAACTTGTGAAACGAAATGTGCGCGTTTCTACTCTTCTTTTAAGCTTATTTTCGAATTCTAGCTTATTTTTGAATACTAAAGACATTACGATGATTGTATGTGTTGGGTTTGTCATATAAGTAAACCAAATGTCATTTCTAAACTGGCTCATTGCGTTTTATTCATACATTCAATTCAAACTTGTAAAATGAACTTTGCATGTTTCTTTTCTTGTTTAAAGCTTTTTTTCGAATTCTAATGACACTCAGATGATTATGAGTGTTAGATTTGTCATATAAGTAAACCAAATGTCATTCCTAACAACACTCATTACGTGTTATTCATACATTCAATTCAAACATGTGAAACGAAATGTGCGCGTTTCTACTCTTCTTTTAAGCTTATTTTCGAATTCTACCTTATTTTCGAATACTAAAGACATTACGATGATTGTGTGTGTTGGGATTGTCATATATGTAAACCAAATGTCATTTCTAAGCACGCTCATAGCGTTTTATACATACATTTAATTCAATCATGTAAAACGAAATGTTCATACTTCTATTCTTGTTTGAAGCTTATTTTCGAATTCTAATGACACTAAGATGATTGTGAGTGTTAGGATTGTCACATAACTAAACCAAATGTCACTTCTAACGTCACTCATTGCTTGTTATTCATACATTCAATTCAAACTTGTGAAACGAACTGTGCACATTTCTACTCTTCTTTTAAGCTTATTTTCAAATTCTAATGACACTCAGATGATTGTGAGTGTTAGGATTGTCATATAAGTAAACCGAATGTCATTTCTAACCACACTCATTGCGTGTTATTCATACATTCAATTCAAACTTGTGAAACGAAATGTGCGCGTTTCTACTCTTCTTTTAAGCTTATTTTCGAATTCTAGCTTATTTTTGAATACTAAAGACATTACGATGATTGTATGTGTTGGGTTTGTCATATAAGTAAACCAAATGTCATTTCTAAACTGGCTCATTGCGTTTTATTCATACATTCAATTCAAACTTGTAAAATGAACTTTGCATGTTTCTTTTCTTGTTTAAAGCTTTTTTTCGAATTCTAATGACACTCAGATGATTATGAGTGTTAGATTTGTCATATAAGTAAACCAAATGTCATTCCTAACAACACTCATTACGTGTTATTCATACATTCAATTCAAACATGTGAAACGAAATGTGCGCGTTTCTACTCTTCTTTTAAGCTTATTTTCGAATTCTACCTTATTTTCGAATACTAAAGACATTACGATGATTGTGTGTGTTGGGATTGTCATATATGTAAACCAAATGTCATTTCTAAGCACGCTCATAGCGTTTTATACATACATTTAATTCAATCATGTAAAACGAAATGTTCATACTTCTATTCTTGTTTTAAGCTTATTTTCGAATTCTAATGACACTAAGATGATTGTGAGTGTTAGGATTGTCACATAACTAAACCAAATGTCACTTCTAACGTCACTCATTGCTTGTTATTCATACATTCAATTCAAACTTGTGAAACGAACTGTGCACATTTCTACTCTTCTTTTAAGCTTATTTTCGAATTCTAATGACACTCAGATGATTGTGAGTGTTAGGATTGTCATATAAGTAAACCGAATGTCATTTCTAACCACACTCATTGCGTGTTATTCATACATTCAATTCAAACTTGTGAAACGAAATGTGCGCGTTTCTATTCTTCTTTTAAGCTTATTTTCGAATTCTAGCTTATTTTGAATACTAAAGACATTACGATGATTGTGTGTGTTGGGATTGTCATATATGTAAACCAAATGTCATTTCTAAGCACGCTCATAGCGTTTTATTCATACATTTAATTCAAACATGTAAAACGAAATGTGCATACTTCTATTCTTGTTTTAAGCTTATTTTTGAATTCTAATGACACTAAGATGATTGTGAGTGTTAGGATTGTCACATAATTAAACCAAATGTCATTTCTAACGTCACTCATTGCTTGTTATTCATACATTCAATTCAAACTTGTGAAACGAACTGTGCACATTTCTACTCTTCTTTTAAGCTTATTTTCGAATTCTAATGACACTCAGATGATTGTGAGTGTTAGGATTGTCATATAACTAAACCAAATGTCATTTCTAACGTCACTCATTGCTTGTTATTCATACATTCAATTCAAACTTGTGAAACGAACTGTGCACATTTCTACTCTTCTTTTAAGCTTATTTTCGAATTCTAGCTTATTTTTGAATACTAAAGACATTACGATGATTGTGTGTGTTGGGATTGTCATATATGTAAACCAAATGTCATTTCTAAGCACGCTCATAGCGTTTTATTCATACATTTAATTCAAACATGTAAAACGAAATGTGCATACTTCTATTCTTGTTTTAAGCTTATTTTCGAATTCTAATGACACTAAGATGATTGTGAGTGTTAGGATTGTCACATGACTAAACCAAATGTCATTTCTAACGTCACTCATTGCTCGTTATTCATACATTCAATTCAAACTTGTGAAACGAACAGTGCACATTTCTACTCTTCTTTTAAGCTTATTTTCGAATTCTAATGACACTCAATTGATTGTAAGTGTTAGGATTGTCATATAAGTAAACCGAATGTCATTTCTAACCACACTCATTGCGTGTTATTCATACATTCAATTCAAACTTGTGAAACGAAATGTGCGCGTTTCTACTCTTCTTTTAAGCTTATTTTCGAATTCCAGCTTATTTTTGAATACTAAAGACATTACGATGATTGTATGTGTTGGGTTTGTCATATAAGTAAACCAAATGTCATTTCTAAACTGGCTCATTGCGTTTTATTCATACATTCAATTCAAACTTGTAAAATGAACTTTGCATGTTTCTTTTCTTGTTTAAAGCTTTTTTTCGAATTCTAATGACACTCAGATGATTATGAGTGTTAGATTTGTCATATAAGTAAACCAAATGTCATTCCTAACAACACTCATTACGTGTTATTCATACATTCAATTCAAACATGTGAAACGAAATGTGCGCGTTTCTACTCTTCTTTTAAGCTTATTTTCGAATTCTACCTTATTTTCGAATACTAAAGACATTACGATGATTGTGTGTGTTGGGATTGTCATATATGTAAACCAAATGTCATTTCTAAGCACGCTCATAGCGTTTTATACATACATTTAATTCAATCATGTAAAACGAAATGTTCATACTTCTATTCTTGTTTTAAGCTTATTTTCGAATCCTAATGACACTAAGATGATTGTGAGTGTTAGGATTGTCACATAACTAAACAAAATGTCACTTCTAACGTCACTCATTGCTTGTTATTCATACATTCAATTCAAACTTGTGAAACGAACTGTGCACATTTCTACTCTTCTTTTAAGCTTATTTTCGAATTCTAATGACACTCAGATGATTGTGAGTGTTAGGATTGTCATATAAGTAAACCGAATGTCATTTCTAACCACACTCATTGCGTGTTATTCATACATTCAATTCAAACTTGTGAAACGAAATGTGCGCGTTTCTATTCTTCTTTTAAGCTTATTTTCGAATTCTAGCTTATTTTGAATACTAAAGACATTACGATGATTGTGTGTGTTGGGATTGTCATATATGTAAACCAAATGTCATTTCTAAGCACGCTCATAGCGTTTTATTCATACATTTAATTCAAACATGTAAAACGAAATGTGCATACTTCTATTCTTGTTTTAAGCTTATTTTTGAATTCTAATGACACTAAGATGATTGTGAGTGTTAGGATTGTCACATAATTAAACCAAATGTCATTTCTAACGTCACTCATTGCTTGTTATTCATACATTCAATTCAAACTTGTGAAACGAACTGTGCACATTTCTACTCTTCTTTTAAGCTTATTTTCGAATTCTAATGACACTCAGATGATTGTGAGTGTTAGGATTGTCATATAACTAAACCAAATGTCATTTCTAACGTCACTCATTGCTTGTTATTCATACATTCAATTCAAACTTGTGAAACGAACTGTGCACATTTCTACTCTTCTTTTAAGCTTATTTTCGAATTCTAGCTTATTTTTGAATACTAAAGACATTACGATGATTGTGTGTGTTGGGATTGTCATATATGTAAACCAAATGTCATTTCTAAGCACGCTCATAGCGTTTTATTCATACATTTAATTCAAACATGTAAAACGAAATGTGCATACTTCTATTCTTGTTTTAAGCTTATTTTCGAATTCTAATGACACTAAGATGATTGTGAGTGTTAGGATTGTCACATGACTAAACCAAATGTCATTTCTAACGTCACTCATTGCTCGTTATTCATACATTCAATTCAAACTTGTGAAACGAACAGTGCACATTTCTACTCTTCTTTTAAGCTTATTTTCGAATTCTAATGACACTCAATTGATTGTAAGTGTTAGGATTGTCATATAAGTAAACCGAATGTCATTTCTAACCACACTCATTGCGTGTTATTCATACATTCAATTCAAACTTGTGAAACGAAATGTGCGCGTTTCTACTCTTCTTTTAAGCTTATTTTCGAATTCTAGCTTATTTTTGAATACTAAAGACATTACGATGATTGTATGTGTTGGGTTTGTCATATAAGTAAACCAAATGTCATTTCTAAACTGGCTCATTGCGTTTTATTCATACATTCAATTCAAACTTGTAAAATGAACTTTGCATGCTTCTTTTCTTGTTTATAGCTTTTTTTCGAATTCTAATGACACTCAGATGATTATGAGTGTTAGATTTGTCATATAAGTAAACCAAATGTCATTCCTAACAACACTCATTACGTGTTATTCATACATTCAATTCAAACATGTGAAACGAAATGTGCGCGTTTCTACTCTTCTTTTAAGCTTATTTTCGAATTCTACCTTATTTTCGAATACTAAAGACATTACGATGATTGTGTGTGTTGGGATTGTCATATATGTAAACCAAATGTCATTTCTAAGCACGCTCATAGCGTTTTATACATACATTTAATTCAATCATGTAAAACGAAATGCTCATACTTCTATTCTTGTTTTAAGCTTATTTTCGAATTCTAATGACACTAAGATGATTGTGAGTGTTAGGATTGTCACAAAACTAAACCAAATGTCACTTCTAACGTCACTCATTGCTTGTTATTCATACATTCAATTCAAACTTGTGAAACGAACTGTGCACATTTCTACTCTTCTTTTAAGCTTATTTTCGAATTCTAATGACACTCAGATGATTGTGAGTGTTAGGATTGTCATATAAGTAAACCGAATGTCATTTCTAACCACACTCATTGCGTGTTATTCATACATTCAATTCAAACTTGTGAAACGAAATGTGCGCGTTTCTATTCTTCTTTTAAGCTTATTTTCGAATTCTAGCTTATTTTGAATACTAAAGACATTACGATGATTGTGTGTGTTGGGATTGTCATATATGTAAACCAAATGTCATTTCTAAGCACGCTCATAGCGTTTTATTCATACATTTAATTCAAACATGTAAAACGAAATGTGCATACTTCTATTCTTGTTTTAAGCTTATTTTTGAATTCTAATGACACTAAGATGATTGTGAGTGTTAGGATTGTCACATAATTAAACCAAATGTCATTTCTAACGTCACTCATTGCTTGTTAGTCATACATTCAATTCAAACTTGTGAAACGAACTGTGCACATTTCTACTCTTCTTTTAAGCTTATTTTCGAATTCTAATGACACTCAGATGATTGTGAGTGTTAGGATTGTCATATAACTAAACCAAATGTCATTTCTAACGTCACTCATTGCTTGTTATTCATACATTCAATTCAAACTTGTGAAACGAACTGTGCACATTTCTACTCTTCTTTTAAGCTTATTTTCGAATTCTAGCTTATTTTTGAATACTAAAGACATTACGATGATTGTGTGTGTTGGGATTGTCATATATGTAAACCAAATGTCATTTCTAAGCACGCTCATAGCGTTTTATTCATACATTTAATTCAAACATGTAAAACGAAATGTGCATACTTCTATTCTTGTTTTAAGCTTATTTTCGAATTCTAATGACACTAAGATGATTGTGAGTGTTAGGATTGTCACATGACTAAACCAAATGTCATTTCTAACGTCACTCATTGCTCGTTATTCATACATTCAATTCAAACTTGTGAAACGAACAGTGCACATTTCTACTCTTCTTTTAAGCTTATTTTCGAATTCTAATGACACTCAATTGATTGTAAGTGTTAGGATTGTCATATAAGTAAACCGAATGTCATTTCTAACCACACTCATTGCGTGTTATTCATACATTCAATTCAAACTTGTGAAACGAAATGTGCGCGTTTCTACTCTTCTTTTAAGCTTATTTTCGAATTCCAGCTTATTTTTGAATACTAAAGACATTACGATGATTGTATGTGTTGGGTTTGTCATATAAGTAAACCAAATGTCATTTCTAAACTGGCTCATTGCGTTTTATTCATACATTCAATTCAAACTTGTAAAATGAACTTTGCATGTTTCTTTTCTTGTTTAAAGCTTTTTTTCGAATTCTAATGACACTCAGATGATTCTGAGTGTTAGATTTGTCATATAAGTAAACCAAATGTCATTCCTAACAACACTCATTACGTGTTATTCATACATTCAATTCAAACATGTGAAACGAAATGTGCGCGTTTCTACTCTTCTTTTAAGCTTATTTTCGAATTCTACCTTATTTTCGAATACTAAAGACATTACGATGATTGTGTGTGTTGGGATTGTCATATATGTAAACCAAATGTCATTTCTAAGCACGCTCATAGCGTTTTATACATACATTTAATTCAATCATGTAAAACGAAATGCTCATACTTCTATTCTTGTTTTAAGCTTATTTTCGAATTCTAATGACACTAAGATGATTGTGAGTGTTAGGATTGTCACATAACTAAACCAAATGTCACTTCTAACGTCACTCATTGCTTGTTATTCATACATTCAATTCAAACTTGTGAAACGAACTGTGCACATTTCTACTCTTCTTTTAAGCTTATTTTCGAATTCTAATGACACTCAGATGATTGTGAGTGTTAGGATTGTCATATAAGTAAACCGAATGTCATTTCTAACCACACTCATTGCGTGTTATTCATACATTCAATTCAAACTTGTGAAACGAAATGTGCGCGTTTCTATTCTTCTTTTAAGCTTATTTTCGAATTCTAGCTTATTTTGAATACTAAAGACATTACGATGATTGTGTGTGTTGGGATTGTCATATATGTAAACCAAATGTCATTTCTAAGCACGCTCATAGCGTTTTATTCATACATTTAATTCAAACATGTAAAACGAAATGTGCATACTTCTATTCTTGTTTTAAGCTTATTTTTGAATTCTAATGACACTAAGATGATTGTGAGTGTTAGGATTGTCACATAATTAAACCAAATGTCATTTCTAACGTCACTCATTGCTTGTTATTCATACATTCAATTCAAACTTGTGAAACGAACTGTGCACATTTCTACTCTTCTTTTAAGCTTATTTTCGAATTCTAATGACACTTAGATGATTGTGAGTGTTAGGATTGTCATATAACTAAACCAAATGTCATTTCTAACGTCACTCATTGCTTGTTATTCATACATTCAATTCAAACTTGTGAAACGAACTGTGCACATTTCTACTCTTCTTTTAAGCTTATTTTCGAATTCTAGCTTATTTTTGAATACTAAAGACATTACGATGATTGTGTGTGTTGGGATTGTCATATATGTAAACCAAATGTCATTTCTAAGCACGCTCATAGCGTTTTATTCATACATTTAATTCAAACATGTAAAACGAAATGTGCATACTTCTATTCTTGTTTTAAGCTTATTTTCGAATTCTAATGACACTAAGATGATTGTGAGTGTTAGGATTGTCACATGACTAAACCAAATGTCATTTCTAACGTCACTCATTGCTCGTTATTCATACATTCAATTCAAACTTGTGAAACGAACAGTGCACATTTCTACTCTTCTTTTAAGCTTATTTTCGAATTCTAATGACACTCAATTGATTGTAAGTGTTAGGATTGTCATATAAGTAAACCGAATGTCATTTCTAACCACACTCATTGCGTGTTATTCATACATTCAATTCAAACTTGTGAAACGAAATGTGCGCGTTTCTACTCTTCTTTTAAGCTTATTTTCGAATTCCAGCTTATTTTTGAATACTAAAGACATTACGATGATTGTATGTGTTGGGTTTGTCATATAAGTAAACCAAATGTCATTTCTAAACTGGCTCATTGCGTTTTATTCATACATTCAATTCAAACTTGTAAAATGAACTTTGCATGTTTCTTTTCTTGTTTAAAGCTTTTTTTCGAATTCTAATGACACTCAGATGATTCTGAGTGTTAGATTTGTCATATAAGTAAACCAAATGTCATTCCTAACAACACTCATTACGTGTTATTCATACATTCAATTCAAACATGTGAAACGAAATGTGCGCGTTTCTACTCTTCTTTTAAGCTTATTTTCGAATTCTACCTTAGTTTCGAATACTAAAGACATTACGATGATTGTGTGTGTTGGGATTGTCATATATGTAAACCAAATGTCATTTCTAAGCACGCTCATAGCGTTTTATACATACATTTAATTCAATCATGGAAAACGAAACGTTCATACTTCTATTCTTGTTTTAAGCTTATTTTCGAATTTTAATGACACTAAGATGATTGTGAGTGTTAGGATTGTCACATAACTAAACCAAATGTCACTTCTAACGTCACTCATTGCTTGTTATTCATACATTCAATTCAAACTTGTGAAACGAACTGTGCACATTTCTACTCTTCTTTTAAGCTTATTTTCGAATTCTAATGACACTCAGATGATTGTGAGTGTTAGGATTGTCATATAAGTAAACCGAATGTCATTTCTAACCACACTCATTGCGTGTTATTCATACATTCAATTCAAACTTGTGAAACGAAATGTGCGCGTTTCTATTCTTCTTTTAAGCTTATTTTCGAATTCTAGCTTATTTTGAATACTAAAGACATTACGATGATTGTGTGTGTTGGGATTGTCATATATGTAAACCAAATGTCATTTCTAAGCACGCTCATAGCGTTTTATTCATACATTTAATTCAAACATGTAAAACGAAATGTGCATACTTCTATTCTTGTTTTAAGCTTATTTTCGAATTCTAATGACACTAAGATGATTGTGAGTGTTAGGATTGTCAAATAACTAAACCAAATGTCATTTCTAACGTCACTCATTGCTTGTTATTCATACATTCAATTCAAACTTGTGAAACGAACTGTGCACATTTCTACTCTTCTTTTAAGCTTATTTTCGAATTCTAGCTTATTTTTTAATACTAAAGACATTACGATGATTGTGTGTGTTGGGATTGTCATATATGTAAACCAAATGTCATTTCTAAGCACGCTCATAGCGTTTTATTCATACATTTAATTCAAACATGTAAAACGAAATGTGCATACTTCTATTCTTGTTTTAAGCTTATTTTCGAATTCTAATGACACTAAGATGATTGTGAGTGTTACGATTGTCACATGACTAAACCAAATGTCATTTCTAACGTCACTCATTGCTCGTTATTCATACATTCAATTCAAACTTGTGAAACGAACAGTGCACATTTCTACTCTTCTTTTAAGTTTATTTTCGAATTCTAATGACACTCAATTGATTGTAAGTGTTAGGATTGTCATATAAGTAAACCGAATGTCATTTCTAACCACACTCATTGCGTGTTATTCATACATTCAATTCAAACTTGTGAAACGAAATGTGCGCGTTTCTACTCTTCTTTTAAGCTTATTTTCGAATTCTAGCTTATTTTTGAATACTAAAGACATTACGATGATTGTATGTGTTGGGTTTGTCATATAAGTAAACCAAATGTCATTTCTAAACTGGCTCATTGCGTTTTATTCATACATTCAATTCAAACTTGTAAAATGAACTTTGCATGTTTCTTTTCTTGTTTAAAGCTTTTTTTCGAATTCTAATGACACTCAGATGATTATGAGTGTTAGATTTGTCATATAAGTAAACCAAATGTCATTCCTAACAACACTCATTACGTATTATTCATACATTCAATTCAAACATGTGAAACGAAATGTGCGCGTTTCTACTCTTCTTTTAAGCTTATTTTCGAATTCTACCTTATTTTCGAATACTAAAGACATTACGATGATTGTGTGTGTTGGGATTGTCATATATGTAAACCAAATGTCATTTCTAAGAACGCTCATAGCGTTTTATTCATACATTTAATTCAATCATGTAAAACGAAATGTTCATACTTCTATTCTTGTTTTAAGCTTATTTTCGAATTCTAATGACACTAAGATGATTGTGAGTGTTAGGATTGTCACATAACTAAACCAAATGTCACTTCTAACGTCACTCATTGCTTGTTATTCATACATTCAATTCAAACTTGTGAAACGAACTGTGCACATTTGTACTCTTCTTTTAAGCTTATTTTCGAATTCTAATGACACTCAGATGATTGTGAGTGTTAGGATTGTCATATAAGTAAACCGAATGTCATTTCTAACCACACTCATTGCGTGTTATTCATACATTCAATTCAAACTTGTGAAACGACATGTGCGCGTTTCTATTCTTCTTTTAAGCTTATTTTCGAATTCTTGCTTATTTTTGAATACTAAAGACATTACGACGATTGTGTGTGTTGGGATTGTCATATATGTAAACCAAATGTCATTTCTAAGCACGCTCATAGCGTTTTATTCATACATTTAATTCAAACATGTAAAACGAAATGTGCATACTTCTATTCTTGTTTTAAGCTTATTTTCGAATTCTAATGACACTAAGATGATTGTGAGTGATAGGATTGTCAAATAACTAAACCAAATGTCATTTCTAACGTCACTCATTGCTTGTTATTCATACATTCAATTCAAACTTGTGAAACGAACTGTGCACATTTCTATTCTTCTTTTAAGCTTATTTTCGAATTCTAGCTTATTTTTTAATACTAAAGACATTACGATGATTGTGTGTGTTGGGATTGTCATATATGTAAACCAAATGTCATTTCTAAGCACGCTCATAGCGTTTTATTCATACATTTAATTTAAACATGTAAAACGAAATGTGCATACTTCTATTCTTGTTTTAAGCTTATTTTCGAATTCTAATGACACTAAGATGATTGTGAGTGTTAGGATTGTCACATGACTAAACCAAATGTCATTTCTAACGTCACTCATTGCTCGTTATTCATACATTCAATTCAAACTTGTGAAACGAACTGTGCACATTTCTACTCTTCTTTTAAGCTAATTTTCGAATTCTAATGACACTCAATTGATTGTAAGTGTTAGGATTGTCATATAAGTAAACCGAATGTCATTACTAATCACACTCATTGCGTGTTATTCATACATTCAATTCAAACTTGTGAAACGAAATGTGCGCGTTTCTACTCTTCTTTTAAGCTTATTTTCGAATTCTAGCTTATTTTTGAATACTAAAGACATTACGATGATTGTATGTGTTGGGTTTGTCATATAAGTAAACCAAATGTCATTTCTAAACTGGCTCATTGCGTTTTATTCATACATTCAATTCAAACTTGTAAAATGAACTTTGCATGTTTCTTTTCTTGTTTAAAGCTTTTTTTCGAATTCTAATGACACTCAGATGATTATGAGTGTTAGATTTTTCATATAAGTAAACCAAATGTCATTCCTAACAACACTCATTACGTGTTATTCATACATTCAATTCAAACTTGTGAAACGAAATGTGCGCGTTTCTACTCTTCTTTTAAGCTTATTTTCGAATTCTACCTTATTTTCGAATACTAAAGACATTACGATTATTGTGTGTGTTGGGATTGTCATATATGTAAACCAAATGTCATTTCTAAGCACGCTCATAGCGTTTTATTCATACATTTAATTCAATCATGTAAAACGAAATGTTCATACTTCTATTCTTGTTTTAAGCTTATTTTCGAATTCTAATGACACTAAGATGATTGTGACTGTTAGGATTGTCACATAACTAAACCAAATGTCACTTCTAACGTCACTCATTGCTTGTTATTCATACATTCAATTCGAACTTGTGAAACGAACTGTGCACATTTCTACTCTTCTTTTAAGCTTATTTTCGAATTCTAATGACACTCAGATGATTGTGAGTGTTAGGATTGTCAGATAAGTAAACCGAATGTCATTTCTAACCACACTCATTGCGTGTTGTTCATACATTCAATTCAAACTTGTGAAACGAAATGTGCGCGTTTCTATTCTTCTTTTAAGCTTATTTTCGAATTCTAGCGTATTTTTGAATACTAAAGACATTACGATGATTGTGTGTGTTGGGATTGTCATATATGTAAACCAAATGTCATTTCTAAGCACGCTCATAGCGTTTTATTCATACATTTAATTCAAACATGTAAAACGAAATGTGCATACTTCTATTCTTGTTTTAAGCTTATTTTCGAATTCTAATGACACTAAGATGATTGTGAGTGTTAGGATTGTCAAATAACTAAACCAAATGTCATTTCTAACGTCACTCATTGCTTGTTATTCATACATTCAATTCAAACTTGTGAAACGAACTGTGCACATTTCTACTCTTCTTTTAAGCTTATTTTCGAATTCTAATGACACTCAATTGATTGTAAGTGTTAGGATTGTCATATAAGTAAACCGAATGTCATTTCTAACCACACTCATTGCGTGTTATTTATACATTCAATTCAAACTTGTGAAAAGAAATGTGCGCGTTTCTACTATTCTTTTAAACTTATTTTCGAATTCTAGCTTATTTTTGAATACTAAAGACATTACGATGATTGTATGTGTTGGGTTTGTCATATAAGTAAACCAAATGTCATTTCTAAACTGGCTCATTGCGTTTTATTCATAAATTCAATTCAAACTTTGAAAAATGTAGTTTGCATGTTTCTTTTCTTGTTTAAAGCTTATTTTCGAATTCTAATGACACTCAAATGATTATGAGTGTTAGATTTGTCATATAAGTAAACCAAATGTCATTCCTAACAACACTCATTACCTGTTATTCATACATTCAATTCAATCTTCTGAAACGAACTGTGCATGTTTCTACTCTTCTTTTTAGCTTATTTTCGAATTCTAGCTTATTTTTGAATACTAAAGACATTACGATGATTGTGTGTGTTGGGATTGTCATATATGTAAACCAAATGTCATTTCTAAGCACGCTCATAGCGTTTTATTCATACATTTAATTCAAACATGTAAAACGAAATGTGCATACTTCTATTCTTGTTTTAAGCTTATTTTCGAATTCTAATGACACTAAGATGATTGTGAGTGATAGGATTGTCAAATAACTAAACCAAATGTCATTTCTAACGTCACTCATTGCTTGTTATTCATACATTCAATTCAAACTTGTGAAACGAACTGTGCACATTTCTACTCTTCTTTTAAGCTTATTTTCGAATTCTAGCTTATTTTTTAATACTAAAGACATTACGATGATTGTGTGTGTTGGGATTGTCATATATGTAAACCAAATGTCATTTCTAAGCACGCTCATAGCGTTTTATTCATACATTTAATTCAAACATGTAAAACGAAATGTGCATACTTCTATTCTTGTTTTAAGCTTATTTTCGAATTCTAATGACACTAAGATGATTGTGAGTGTTAGGATTGTCACATGACTAAACCAAATGTCATTTCTAACGTCACTCATTGCTCGTTATTCATACATTCAATTCAAACTTGTGAAACGAACTGTGCACATTTCTACTCTTCTTTTAAGCTAATTTTCGAATTCTAATGACACTCAATTGATTGTAAGTGTTAGGATTGTCATATAAGTAAACCGAATGTCATTTCTAACCACACTCATTGCGTGTTATTTATACATTCAATTCAAACTTGTGAAAAGAAATGTGCGCGTTTCTACTATTCTTTTAAACTTATTTTCGAATTCTAGCTTATTTTTGAATACTAAAGACATTACGATGATTGTATGTGTTGGGTTTGTCATATAAGTAAACCAAATGTCATTTCTAAACTGGCTCATTGCGTTTTATTCATAAATTCAATTCAAACTTTGAAAAATGTAGTTTGCATGTTTCTTTTCTTGTTTAAAGCTTATTTTCGAATTCTAATGACACTCAAATGATTATGAGTGTTAGATTTGTCATATAAGTAAACCAAATGTCATTCCTAACAACACTCATTACCTGTTATTCATACATTCAATTCAATCTTCTGAAACGAACTGTGCATGTTTCTACTCTTCTTTTTAGCTTATTTTCGAATTCTAGCTTATTTTTGAATACTAAAGACATTACGATGATTGTGTGTGTTGGGATTTGAAAGTTATTTAGCCCCTAATTAGACTCCTCTAATTAGTACTTAATTACCCCTAATTAAGTTTAGCTAGGATCTTTTGTTGCATGTAAGATTAAAACATAAATAAGGTAATAAAACATATTTTTTATACCTTAATCAAGAGGAATTTTGACCTTCCTTCAAAAGAAGGATCTTGAGCTGCTAATTAATGGGGATCCTCCTCCTTAGTTTTGAGTTTCCAAGTTAGGAAACCTCCTCTCTTGATCCACCAAAGAAGCTCTCCAAAAATCTCACAAAATGGACTAGTTTTAAGAGATTTTTTTTTTAACCCTAAAACCAAAATAAAATTAGCTAACACTTTAGCTAATGTTATTCTAGGTTTAGTAAAGTGTTTTGATCAAGTTTTATTGACATGCAATGAAGAAAACTTGATCTTAAAAGAGTTGGAAGTAGGCTGAATTTTTAGAGAAATTAGAGGGTTTTCTCTCTATTCTCTCTCTAAAATCAAGTTTTTGTGTATGTAGAAATGATTTGTTGTGTTTATTTGACATAAAACACACTATATATAATGGTTGTGGCAAATGACCATTTTGCCCTTACTAATTATACCCCTTAACATCTTATGTTACAATTTGGGTATAATTTGTACACTTATTTCTTTAAGTGTTAGTTACTTATTATATCTCTATATAATAATTACTAATTACATCATTTTAAGCTAAAACTACAACTCTTTGTAATTTAAATAGCTAATCGTCAATTTTGACTATTTACACAAAAACCATAATTTATCCGACTCGAGTTCCGAACTCGTAAAACACTATCCAACATAATCAGTTAACTCTATAACTGATACATTAGGGTTTATATTATATTGTATTAAATACAAATATAATATCTTCTGGAGAAACTATCTTTATCAGTGTGACCGGGAGGGATCAGTTGATTACCGCCGTCAAAACGACAATAACGTCAAACTCTAGCCAGCCAAGCGTTATCGATTTACGTTAATCAACTGACTTAGTATATATAATATATCCCAGGTTTATTCCTAATTAGATTTAATTAGTCAACGCATTATTGTCGGAGGACACCTACTCCAACAATCTCCCACTTGTCCGAGACAAGTCATGCGTTACCGATTCTCTTGTCCGTTATATCTCCCACTCAATGCGAAGTATCTTTCAGGTCGAACTTGCATTGGATCTTTATCAAAAGTGGTTTTCTCGATCTGGATTATGACTGTCTGACCGGAATATCTATCATAGATCTCTTCCGAGCGTGGCCACGCATTTCCAGTCACAATTCCTCGAGTGGCCCAAAGATATTATACCCTGACGTGGGTGGACAATCCCTTCTTGACATATTTTCTTTGTTTCATACAGTAGGTAATGACCCAATAGAAGCCCTTTTAGCCTCCTTTTACGGCACGACTTAGAACATAAATCAAAGTCACTGCTTGCTGCATAAACTCAGACAAACAATCTCAGGTCGAAAGAATCGACTAATAGGAATAATATAGATTACCTTGTCACGACCAGACACAAAGGTTCTATAATTGGTCAAATGTCTGACAGAGTGTCATCTACAGTCTGTCTATGTAATCGGTTATTCATCTCTATGAATCCATGATTATTGAACTAGTCATCAACCGACTTACAATCTAGTCAATTGAGACGTCACCTCATTTTATGACTAGAGACAGAATACACTGTTAATCCTGTTCACTTAATAGGGTTCAAATCGTCTCCACGACCTATTAGGAATCAACAGAGCATATATATAATTCAGCATTTTATTAAAAATGAATTAATAAACGAGTTCAATAAAACTTAAAACGATGAATTTAATTATCATATATGTAAAAGGTAATACACTTATTAACTATTACAACATATAATCTAACACATGTCAGGCATACGCCTCAAACCCATCGAGGCAATATGACCATTGTGTTTAGCCTGTGATAATGGCTTGGTTAAAGGATCAGCGATATTATCGTCTGTCCTAACCTTACAAATCGATATATCTTCTCGTTCCACAAAGTCTCTAATTACATGGAACTTCCTGAGTACATGTCTAGATTTGTTACTAGATTTAGGCTCTTTAGCCTGAACTATTGCTCCACTATTGTCGCAATAGACTGGAATAGGATCCGCTGCTGTAGGGACTACATTTAATCCTTCCAGGAACTGCCGGATCCAAACTGCCTCTTTTGCAGCTTCTGACGCTGCAAGATACTCAGCCTCCGTTGTAGAATCCGCAGTCACCGATTGCTTGGTGCTCTTCCAGCATATGGCTCCACCATTCAGTATGAAAACATATCCTGATTGAGATTTTGAATCATCTCGATCTGTTTGGAAACTAGCATCCGCATAACCCTTTATACGAAGCTCAGAATCCCCTCCAAAAACTAAGAACGTGTCCTTAGTCCTTCTTAAGTATTTAAGGATGTTCTTAACGGCTATCCAATGGCTCTCGCCTGGATTGGCTTGGTAACGACTTGTCATACTCAAAGCATATGACACGTCTGGGCGCGTACACATCATAGCATACATGATCGAACCGATTGCGGAAGCGTAAGGTTTCGATTTCATGTGTTCAATATCCTCAGGTTTAGTTGGACATTGAGATTTACTCAAAATTATCCCACTTCCCATAGGTAAAAAGCCTCGTTTAGAGTCTTTCATATTGAACCTGTCAAGAATCTTATCAATATAAGTTTCTTGACTTAACGCTAGTATTCTTTTTGATCTATCTCTATAGATTCGAATACCTAGGATGCGTTGCGCTTCTCCTAAATCCTTCATTTGGAAATGTTTCCCGAGCCAGTCCTTAACGGAGTTAAGCATGGGGATATCATTTCCAATGAGTAATATGTCATCTACATATAGGATTAGGAGAGTTACTTTACTCCCACTAAATTTCATGTATAAACAAGGTTCCTCGACACTTCGAGTGAAACCATTTTGTTTAATCACATGGTTGAACCGATGGTTCCAACTCCGAGATGCTTGCTTAAGACCATAAATGGATCTCTTAAGTTTGCAAACTTTCTTAGGATTGTTTGGATCAATAAAACCCTCAGGTTGTGTCATATACACTTCCTCTTCCAGAAACCCATTTAGGAAGGCGGTTTTAACGTCCATCTGCCATATCTCATAATCATGAAAAGCAGCAATCGCTAAGATTATCCGAATAGATCTAAGCATTGCAACTGGCGCAAAGGTCTCGTCATAGTTTAAACCATGAACTTGTGTGAAACCTTTAGCTACCAATCGAGCTTTGAAAATATCTTGATTTCCATCCATGCCGGTCTTGATCTTAAAGATCCATTTGCACTGAAGAACCTTGGTTCCTTCAGGCAAGTTAACCAAGTCCCATACTTGATTCTCGTACATGGAATCTATCTCGGATTTCATTGCCTCAAGCCATTTAGCAGAATTCGGTCCAGACATGGCTGCTCTGTAGGTTGCAGGCTCATTGCTTTCTAGAAGCAAAAAATGATCACCACCATCCTCAATCACACCTAGGTATCGATCTGGTGGATGGCTTGATCTGCCTGACCTTCTAGAAGTGGAAAATGGAACCACAGAGTTAGACGATTCAGGAATGTCTTCTGGCAAAACATCCTGAGCCTCATTATGCATTTGTGGCTCCTGAACTTCACTAAGTTCAAATTTTCTCCCACTCTGTCTTTTAGAAATTAATTCCTTTTCTAAAAAGACAGCATCTCGAGACACAAAAACTTTGTTCTCTACACGATTGTAGAAGTAATATCCTCGAGTATGTACAGGATAACCTACAAAGAGACATTTATCAGATCTTTGTGTAAGCTTATTGTCAGTCTTATTTTTGACATATGCTTCACAACCCCAGATCTTGATAAATGAGAGGTTCGGAACTTTTCCTCTCCATAACTCATATGGAGTTTTCGGAGCTGATTTAGTCGGGCATCTATTGAGAGTGAAAATAGCAGTTTGGAGAGCAAAACCCCAGAATGAATCAGGAAGCTCAGTCTGACTCATCATTGATCTGACCATATCCAACAGGGTACGGTTTCTTCTTTCGGCTACACCATTTAATTGTGGTGTACCAGGAGGTGTAAGCTGTGATATGATTCCACAGTCTTTCAGATGAATATCAAAGGCATTACTGAGATATTCACCTCCCCGATCTGATCGTAAGGCCTTGATCTTCTTTCCTAATTGGTTTTCTACTTCCTTTTGAAATTCTATAAATTTCTCAAGTACCTCACTTTTATATTTAATTAGGTAGATGTAGCCATATCTACTAAAATCATCTGTAAAAGTGACAAAGTAGTCATAACCTCCTCTAGCAGTGATTGTCATTGGACCGCAGACATCTGTATGAATGAGGGCCAATAAATCACTGGCTCGTACTCCTTTTCCTGAAAAAGGTGCCCGAGTCATCTTGCCTAAAAGACAAGATTCGCATGTTCCATATGATCCAAAATCAAATGGTTTGAGAACTCCATTGGCTACGAGTCTCTCAATGCGTTTTTCGTTTATATGCCCTAAACGACAATGCCAAAGGTAGGATTGATCGAGATCTCCTATTTTGAGCTTTTTATTTGCTACATGATAGACCTCATTTGTCAAATCTAAAACGTAAATACCGTTTATAGATTTGGCTGTTCCGTACACCATATCATTAAACGAGAAGGTACAACTGTTGTTTCGTATTGAAAATTCAAAACCTTCAGCGTCTAAAACAGAAACCGAAATTATATTCTTACTTAGAGTTGGTACAAAATAGCAGTTATTTAGATACAACTCTAGCCCTGAGGCCAGTGACAGAATATACGTTCCTACTGATACGGCGGCTACTTTAGCTCCATTCCCGACACGGAGGTCAACTTCACCTTTTGCCAGCCGACGTGCCTTCGTCAGCCCCTGCAAGTGATTACAAAGGTGAGATCCACATCCAGTGTCCAATACCCAGGACGTGGTACTTGCATAATTAATGTCTATCATATATATACCTGGTTTCGACTTCTTCTCCTCCAGGTACTGTGGGCAATTTCGCTTCCAATGACCGAAATTTCCACAATGGAAGCATTTTTGTTCAGGAGTCGCGCCTCTCTTAGCAATAGAATTGTTGCCCGAAGCAACTTTTCCTTTTCCTTTGCCACGCGCGGGTTTCTTACCCTTGCCCGCACCCTTCTTGAACTTCCCCTTTTGTTTTACCGCCATGGATAAAACATCTTTATTCGCGCTCCCACTTGACACCAAATCCCTCTCATGTTGTACAAGCATGGCATGCAATTCATGAAGATTTTTCTTTAAATCATTCATGTTGTAATTCGTCCTAAAAGGATCGAATGTTGCAGGCAAAGAATTAAGCAGACGGTATACCGCAAAATCTTCAGAAATTGGGCATCCTAACTTCTCAAGAGTTTCAACATTCTCAATAAATTTGAGAATTTGAGGACCAACTAGTTGGCCCTTTGAGAGCTTAGTCTCAAAGAAACTCGAAGCTGCTTCGTATTGAAGTATTCGCGGCTTTTGCGAGAAACTAGTCGTAAGCCGAGCGAATATTTGATACGCACTGAAATCAATCATGCGTTTCTTTAAACGCGGGTGCATAGCAAAAATCAATACATTCTTAATCTGGTCAGATTCATGCTTGTACTCTTCATACATTTGTATCATATCAGGGGTGGCGTCGGGACCTGGAGCGGGAATCGGGGGTTCGTATAGAAAACGTTGTTTTCTATCAGATTGAAGGGCTAATCGCAGGTTTAACTCCCAATCAGTAAAATTGCTTCCATCCTCCTTTAGTTCATTCTTTTCCATAAAATTACGAAGCCAGGAGTCTTTGGATATTACTAAATTGGACATTTGAGCCATTTTTGACTTTAAACTACAACGTGGGAAAAAAAACAATCGATTAAATTCATCGTCAAATTCACATTAAAATAATTATTTGTGAATTTAGGCATTTATATAATGATCTCTCTAAATTATATAAATGATTCCGAGATCCGATCTTATATAAATCTAGGCACGCGGATGGCGATACATCCTAAATTTATGTAATTTCGGTAAACCAACTCATGATTGATTCTACACTTAGAACTCTCGGTTGATCGATTTCAACTAAATCAATCCTTTAGTCCCGTATTGCAAGACTTGTATTGCAAATCACGTCAAGATTAAACCAAAATTCACTCGTAATAACTCTTTATTAACCTACTCCCCCAAGGTAAAAAGGAAACACCCCGCTAGGGCGAGCGTGCCCCTAATGAACAAGGGTTGCATAGGTGTGAATTGTGGAAGGACTAAATCTCGATTTTAAAATTTTTTTTTTTTGTGAGAGATCTTGTCATATTATATCTATCGCTTTTAAGTGAACTAATTCTAGCGAGTCGCGGATAATGGATATGACAATGTGGGATTTGAGTTTGGTTATAATTGTGCGGAAATTAAACCAAGCATGCATCAAATAAATCCAAGTCCTAGTATGGCCATAAGACTAGAACCTAATAAAAGCTATTAAACCTAAATTAGGCTTCAAAAGCTTCAAAGGCTCCGTCTTCAATTCGATCTCGAGTCACCAACTTTTGGCTCCGTGAAAAGCGCCGGTCTACAATATAAACAAATGTACATATGGACTATCCTATTATACATTTTTTTGAAAAAAAAAAAAAAAAAAAAAAAAATTAAATATTATTACAAACCGGCGATACGAGATCGCAATTATTACAAACCAATCGGATACCGTCCTTACATTTCGGTACAGTACCGATACTATAGTACTCTATGGCCATACTATACTTAGAATCATGCAAATTAGACCGAAAATCAGATTTTCAACTTTACAGTACAAGCAACCCGGTAAATTTAGGAATTTCCGATTCTAACTTTAAAAATCAATAATCAACACTTAAAACACCTTTTAAGTTTAAACTAACCACCAACAAATTAGTTTGTTTTTTTTTTTTTTTTTTTTTTTTTTTTTTTTTTTTTTTTTTTTTTTTTTTTTTTTTTCAATATTTAGTCTCCACTAAAATTGAATTAATTAGTTTAATTTGATTATATTTGCTAACTATTTGTCCAAAAATCACATAATAAACCCGAAAATATCTAAATAAATCATAACTAATTATGAAAAAACATTTAGAAATTATTTCATTATGTGATTTAAGCTCACAACCAGTAGCTAATTAAGGACAAAAATATGCAAAATTATTTTGGTCATTTTCTCTTAAGAAATCAATTTTCCACCATTTATATTATTACTAATTAATAACAAATGGCCAATTAAAATTATGAAATAATTTCTGGAAATTATACTCATTATAATTCTGAAAAAATTATAAATTTCTTAAATTACAAAAATCAACATGCATGTTAATCTAATTACCAATTAATTAGAAAATAGCATAAATCTTGTAAAAACAACCAAAATTAAGCAAGAAAATAGCAAATAAATTCCTAAAATACCATAATTTCGGTTGGAGCATCCACATGCCCAAAAAATCACATGCAACTTTAGTTTATATGATAAAACCAATTTTTATCATTAAAAATTAATTAAGTTACCAATTAACCTAATTAAAGCTTAAAATTAACATGCAACTTAAACCGATGCTCTGATACCACATGAAAGTTATTTAGCCCCTAATTAGACTCCTCTAATTAGTACTTAATTACCCCTAATTAAGTTTAGCTAGGATCTTTTGTTGCATGTAAGATTAAAACATAAATAAGGTAATAAAACATATTTTTTATACCTTAATCAAGAGGAATTTTGACCTTCCTTCAAAAGAAGGATCTTGAGCTGCTAATTAATGGGGATCCTCCTCCTTAGTTTTGAGTTTCCAAGTTAGGAAACCTCCTCTCTTGATCCACCAAAGAAGCTCTCCAAAAATCTCACAAAATGGACTAGTTTTAAGAGATTTTTTTTTTAACCCTAAAACCAAAATAAAATTAGCTAACACTTTAGCTAATGTTATTCTAGGTTTAGTAAAGTGTTTTGATCAAGTTTTATTGACATGCAATGAAGAAAACTTGATCTTAAAAGAGTTGGAAGTAGGCTGAATTTTTAGAGAAATTAGAGGGTTTTCTCTCTATTCTCTCTCTAAAATCAAGTTTTTGTGTATGTAGAAATGATTTGTTGTGTTTATTTGACATAAAACACACTATATATAATGGTTGTGGCAAATGACCATTTTGCCCTTACTAATTATACCCCTTAACATCTTATGTTACAATTTGGGTATAATTTGTACACTTATTTCTTTAAGTGTTAGTTACTTATTATATCTCTATATAATAATTACTAATTACATCATTTTAAGCTAAAACTACAACTCTTTGTAATTTAAATAGCTAATCGTCAATTTTGACTATTTACACAAAAACCATAATTTATCCGACTCGAGTTCCGAACTCGTAAAACACTATCCAACATAATCAGTTAACTCTATAACTGATACATTAGGGTTTATATTATATTGTATTAAATACAAATATAATATCTTCTGGAGAAACTATCTTTATCAGTGTGACCGGGAGGGATCAGTTGATTACCGCCGTCAAAACGACAATAACGTCAAACTCTAGCCAGCCAAGCGTTATCGATTTACGTTAATCAACTGACTTAGTATATATAATATATCCCAGGTTTATTCCTAATTAGATTTAATTAGTCAACGCATTATTGTCGGAGGACACCTACTCCAACAGGATTGTCATATATGTAAACCAAATGTCATTTCTAAGCACGCTCATAGCGTTTTATTCATACATTTAATTCAAACATGTAAAACGAAATGTGCATACTTCTATTCTTGTTTTAAGCTTATTTTCGAATTCTAATGACACTAAGATGATTGTGAGTGATAGGATTGTCAAATAACTAAACCAAATGTCATTTCTAACGTCACTCATTGCTTGTTATTCATACATTCAATTCAAACTTGTGAAACGAACTGTGCACATTTCTACTCTTCTTTTAAGCTTATTTTCGAATTCTAGCTTATTTTTTAATACTAAAGACATTACGATGATTGTGTGTGTTGGGATTGTCATATATGTAAACCAAATGTCATTTCTAAGCACGCTCATAGCGTTTTATTCATACATTTAATTCAAACATGTAAAACGAAATGTGCATACTTCTATTCTTGTTTTAAGCTTATTTTCGAATTCTAATGACACTAAGATGATTGTGAGTGTTAGGATTGTCACATGACTAAACCAAATGTCATTTCTAACGTCACTCATTGCTCGTTATTCATACATTCAATTCAAACTTGTGAAACGAACTGTGCACATTTCTACTCTTCTTTTAAGCTAATTTTCGAATTCTAATGACACTCAATTGATTGTAAGTGTTAGGATTGTCATATAAGTAAACCGAATGTCATTACTAATCACACTCATTGCGTGTTATTCATACATTCAATTCAAACTTGTGAAACGAAATGTGCGCGTTTCTACTCTTCTTTTAAGCTTATTTTCGAATTCTAGCTTATTTTTGAATACTAAAGACATTACGATGATTGTATGTGTTGGGTTTGTCATATAAGTAAACCAAATGTCATTTCTAAACTGGCTCATTGCGTTTTATTCATACATTCAATTCAAACTTGTAAAATGAACTTTGCATGTTTCTTTTCTTGTTTAAAGCTTTTTTTCGAATTCTAATGACACTCAGATGATTATGAGTGTTAGATTTTTCATATAAGTAAACCAAATGTCATTCCTAACAACACTCATTACGTGTTATTCATACATTCAATTCAAACTTGTGAAACGAAATGTGCGCGTTTCTACTCTTCTTTTAAGCTTATTTTCGAATTCTACCTTATTTTCGAATACTAAAGACATTACGATTATTGTGTGTGTTGGGATTGTCATATATGTAAACCAAATGTCATTTCTAAGCACGCTCATAGCGTTTTATTCATACATTTAATTCAATCATGTAAAACGAAATGTTCATACTTCTATTCTTGTTTTAAGCTTATTTTCGAATTCTAATGACACTAAGATGATTGTGACTGTTAGGATTGTCACATAACTAAACCAAATGTCACTTCTAACGTCACTCATTGCTTGTTATTCATACATTCAATTCGAACTTGTGAAACGAACTGTGCACATTTCTACTCTTCTTTTAAGCTTATTTTCGAATTCTAATGACACTCAGATGATTGTGAGTGTTAGGATTGTCAGATAAGTAAACCGAATGTCATTTCTAACCACACTCATTGCGTGTTGTTCATACATTCAATTCAAACTTGTGAAACGAAATGTGCGCGTTTCTATTCTTCTTTTAAGCTTATTTTCGAATTCTAGCGTATTTTTGAATACTAAAGACATTACGATGATTGTGTGTGTTGGGATTGTCATATATGTAAACCAAATGTCATTTCTAAGCACGCTCATAGCGTTTTATTCATACATTTAATTCAAACATGTAAAACGAAATGTGCATACTTCTATTCTTGTTTTAAGCTTATTTTCGAATTCTAATGACACTAAGATGATTGTGAGTGTTAGGATTGTCAAATAACTAAACCAAATGTCATTTCTAACGTCACTCATTGCTTGTTATTCATACATTCAATTCAAACTTGTGAAACGAACTGTGCACATTTCTACTCTTCTTTTAAGCTTATTTTCGAATTCTAATGACACTCAATTGATTGTAAGTGTTAGGATTGTCATATAAGTAAACCGAATGTCATTTCTAACCACACTCATTGCGTGTTATTTATACATTCAATTCAAACTTGTGAAAAGAAATGTGCGCGTTTCTACTATTCTTTTAAACTTATTTTCGAATTCTAGCTTATTTTTGAATACTAAAGACATTACGATGATTGTATGTGTTGGGTTTGTCATATAAGTAAACCAAATGTCATTTCTAAACTGGCTCATTGCGTTTTATTCATAAATTCAATTCAAACTTTGAAAAATGTAGTTTGCATGTTTCTTTTCTTGTTTAAAGCTTATTTTCGAATTCTAATGACACTCAAATGATTATGAGTGTTAGATTTGTCATATAAGTAAACCAAATGTCATTCCTAACAACACTCATTACCTGTTATTCATACATTCAATTCAATCTTCTGAAACGAACTGTGCATGTTTCTACTCTTCTTTTTAGCTTATTTTCGAATTCTAGCTTATTTTTGAATACTAAAGACATTACGATGATTGTGTGTGTTGGGATTGTCATATATGTAAACCAAATGTCATTTCTAAGCACGCTCATAGCGTTTTATTCATACATTTAATTGAAACATGTAAAACGAAATGTGCATACTTCTATTCTTGTTTTAAGCTTATTTTCGAATTCTAATGACACTAAGATGATTGTGAGTGTTAGCATTGTCACATAACTAAACCAAATGTCATTTCTAACGTCACTCATTGCTTGTTATTCATACATTCAATTCAAACTTGTGAAACGAACTGTGCACATTTCTACTCTTCTTTTAAGCTTATTTTCGAATTCTAATGACACTCAATTAATTGTAAGTGTTAGGATTGTCATATAAGTAAACCGAATGTCATTTCTAACCACACTCAATGCGTGTTATTCATACATTCAATTCAATCTTGTGAAACGAAATGTGTGCGTTTCTACTCTTCTTTTAAGCTTATTTTCGAATTCTAGCTTATTTTTGAATACTAAAGACATTACGATGATTGTATGTGTTGGGTTTGTCATATAAGTAAACCAAATGTCATTTCTAAACTGGCTCATTGCGTTTTATTCATACATTCAATTCAAACTTGTAAAATGAACTTTGCATGTTTCTTTTCTTGTTTAAAGCTTATTTTCGAATTCTAATGACACTCAGATGATTATGAGTGTTAGATTTGTCATATAAGTAAACCAAATGTCATTCCTAACAACACTCATTACGTGTTATTCATACATTCAATTCAATCTTCTGAAACAAACTGTGCATGTTTCTACTCTTCTTTTTAGCTTATTTTCGAATTCTACCTTATTTTCGAATACTAAAGACATTATGATGATTGTGTGTGTTGGGATTGTCATATATGTAAACCAAATGTTATTTCTAAGCACGCTCATAGCGTTTTATTCATACATTTAATTCAAACATGTAAAACGAAATGTGCATACTTCTATTGTTGTTTTAAGCTTATTTTCGAATTCTAATGACACTAAGTTGATTGTGAGTGTTAGGATTGTCAAATAACTAAACCAAATGTCATTTCTAACGTCACTCATTGCTTGTTATTCATACATGCAATTCAAACTTGTGAAACGAACTGTGCACATTTCTACTCTTCTTTTAAACTTATTTTCGAATTCTAATGACACTCAATTGATTGTAAGTGTTAGGATTGTCATATAAGTAAACCGAATGTCATTTCTAACCACACTCATTGCGTGTTATTTATACATTCAATTCAAACTTGTGAAACGAAATGTGCACGTTTCTACTCTTCTTTTAAGCTTATTTTCGAATTCTAGCTTATTTTTGAATACTATAGACATTACGATGATTGTATATGTTAGGTTTGTCATATAAGTAAACCAAATGTCATTTCTAAACTGGCTCATTGCGTTTTATTCATACATTCAATTCAAACTTGTAAAATGAAGTTTGCATGTTTCTTTTCTTGTTTAAAGCTTATTTTCGAATTCTAATGACACTCAAATGATTATGAGTGTTAGATTTGTCATATAAATAAACCAAATGTCATTCCTAACAACACTCATTACGTGTTATTCATACATTCAATTCTATCTTCTGAAACGAACTGTGCATGTTTCTACTCTTCTTTTTAGCTTATTTTCGAATTCTAGCTTATTTTTGAATACTAAAGACATTACGATGATTGTGTGTGTTGGGATTGTCATATATGTAAACCAAATGTCATTTCTAAGCACGCTCATAGCGTTTTATTCATACATTTAATTCAAACATGTAAAACGAAATATGCATACTTCTATTCTTGTTTTAAGCTTATTTTCGAATTCTAATGACACTAAGATGATTGTGAGGGTTAGCATTGTCACATAACTAAACCAAATGTCATTTCTAACGTCACTCATTGCTTGTTATTCATACATTCAATTCAAACTTGTGAAACGAACTGTGCACATTTCTACTCTTCTTTTAAGCTTATTTTCGAATTCTAATGACACTCAATTGATTGTAAGTGTTAGGATTGTCATATAAGTAAACCGAATGTCATTTCTAACCACACTCAATGCGTGTTATTCATACATTCAATTCAAACTTGTGAAACGAAATGTGCGCGTTTCTACTCTTCTTTTAAGCTTATTTTCGAATTCTAGCTTATTTTTGAATACTAAAGACATTACGATGATTGTATGTGTTGGGTTTGTCATATAAGTAAACCAAATGTCATTTCTAAACTGGCTCATTGCGTTTTATTCATACATTCAATTCAAACTTGTAAAATGAACTTTGCATGTTTCTTTTCTTGTTTAAAGCTTATTTTCGAATTCTAATGACACTCAGATGATTATGAGTGTTAGATTTGTCATATAAGTAAACCAAATGTCATTCCTAACAACACTCATTACGTGTTATTCATACATTCAATTCAATCTTCTGAAACGAACTGTGCATGTTTCTACTCTTCTTATTAGCTTATTTTCGAATTCTACCTTATTTTCGAATACTAAAGACATTATGATGATTGTGTGTGTTGGGATTGTCATATATGTAAACCAAATGTCATTTCTAAGCACGCTCATAGCGTTTTATTCATACATTTAATTCAAACATGTAAAACGAAATGTGCATACTTCTATTCTTGTTTTAAGCTTATTTTCGAATTCTAATGACACTAAGTTGATTGTGAGTGTTAGGATTGTCAAATAACTAAACCAAATGTCATTTCTAACGTCACTCATTGCTTGTTATTCATACATTCAATTCAAACTTGTGAAACGAACTGTGCACATTTCTACTCTTCTTTTAAGCTTATTTTCGAATTCTAATGACACTAAGATGATTGTAAGTGTTAGGATTGTTATAGAAGTAAACCGAATATCATTTCTAACCACACTCATTGCGTGTTATTCATACATTCAATTCGAACTTGTGAAAAGAAATGTGCGCGTTTCTACTCTTCTTTTAAGCTTATTTTCGAATTCTAGCTTATTTTTGAATACTAAAGACATTACCATGATTGTATGCATTGGGTTTGTCATATAAGTAAACCAAATGTCATTTCTAAACTGGCTCATTGCGTTTTATTCATACATTCAATTCAAACTTGTAAAATGAACTTTGCATGTTTATTTTCTTGTTTAAAGCTTATTTTCGAATTCTAATGACACTCAGATGATTATGAGTGTTAGATTTGTCATATAAGTAAACCAAATGTCATTCCTAACAACACTCATTACGTGTTATTCATACATTAAATTCAATCTTCTGAAACGAACCGTGCATGTTTCTACTCTTCTTTTTAGCTTATTTTCGAATTCTACCTTATTTTCGAATACTAAAGACATTACGATGATTGTGCGTGTTGGGATTGTCATATATGTAAACCAAATGTCATTTCTAAGCACGCTCATAGCGTTTTATTCATACATTTAATTCAAACATGTAAAACGAAATGTGCATACTTCTATTCTTGTTTTAAGCTTATTTTCGAATTCTAATGACACTATGATGATTGTGAGTGTTAGGATTGTCACATAACTAAACCAAATGTCATTTCTAACGTCACTCATTGCTTGTTATTCATACATTCAATTCAAACTTGTGAAACGAACTGTGCACATTTCTACTCTTCTTTTAAGCTTATTTTCGAATTCTAATGACACTAAGATGATTGTGAGTGTTAGCATTGTCACATAACTAAACCAAATGTCATTTCTAACGTCACTCATTGCTTGTTATTCATACATTCAATTCAAACTTGTGAAACGAACTGTGCACATTTCTACTCTTCTTTTAAGCTTATTTTCGAATTCTAATGACACTCAATTGATTGTAAGTGTTAGGATTGTCATATAAGTAAACCGAATGTCATTTCTAACCACACTCAATGCGTGTTATTCATACATTCAATTCAAACTTGTGAAACGAAATGTGCGCGTTTCTACTCTTCTTTTAAGCTTATTTTCGAATTCTAGCTTATTTTTGAATACTAAAGACATTACGATGATTGTATGTGTTGGGTTTGTCATATAAGTAAACCAAATGTCATTTCTAAACTGGCTCATTGCGTTTTATTCATACATTCAATTCAAACTTGTAAAATGAACTTTGCATGTTTCTTTTCTTGTTTAAAGCTTATTTTCGAATTCTAATGACACTCAGATGATTATGAGTGTTAGATTTGTCATATAAGTAAACCAAATGTCATTCCTAACAACACTCATTACGTGTTATTCATACATTCAATTCAATCTTCTGAAACGAACTGTGCATGTTTCTACTCTTCTTTTTAGCTTATTTTCGAATTCTACCTTATTTTCGAATACTAAAGACATTATGATGATTGTGTGTGTTGGGATTGTCATATATGTAAACCAAATGTCATTTCTAAGCACGCTCATAGCGTTTTATTCATACATTTAATTCAAACATGTAAAACGAAATGTGCATACTTCTATTCTTGTTTTAAGCTTATTTTCGAATTCTAATGACACTAAGATGATTGTGAGTGTTAGAATTGTCACATAACTAAACCAAATGTCATTTCTAACGTCACTCATTGCTTGTTATTCATACATTCAATTCAAACTTGTGAAACGAATTGTGCACATTTCTACTCTTCTTTTAAGCTTATTTTCGAATTCTAATGACACTCTAATGATTGTGAGTGTTAGGATTGTCATATAAGTAAGCCGAATGTCATTTCTAACCACACTCAATGCGTGTTATTCATACATTCAATTCAAACTTGTGAAACGAAATGTGCGCGTTTCTACTCTTCTTTTAAGCTTATTTTCGAATTCTAGCTTATTTTTGAATACTAAAGACATTACGATGATTGTATGTGTTGGGTTTGTCATATAAGTAAACCAAATGTCATTTCTAAACTGGCTCATTGCGTTTTATTCATACATTCAATTCAAACTTGTAAAATGAACTTTGCATGTTTCTTTTCTTGTTTAAAGCTTATTTTCGAATTCTAATGACACTCAGATGATTATGAGTGTTAGATTTGTCATATAAGTAAACCAAATGTCATTCCTAACAACACTCATTACGTGTTATTCATACATTCAATTCAATCTTCTGAAACGAACTGTGCATGTTTCTACTCTTCTTTTTAGCTTATTTTCGAATTCTACCTTATTTTCGAATACTAAAGACATTATGATGATTGTGTGTGTTGGGATTGTCATATATGTAAACCAAATGTCATTTCTAAGCACGCTCATAGCATTTTATTCATGCATTTAATTCAAACATGTAAAACGAAATGTGCATACTTCTATTCTTGTTTTAAGCTTATTTTCGAATTCTAATGACACTAAGATGATTGTGAGTGTTAGGATTGTCACATAACTAAACCAAATGTCATTTCTAACGTCACTCATTGCTTGTTATTCATACATTCAATTCAAACTTGTGAAACGAACTGTGCACATTTCTACTCTTCTTTTAAGCTTATTTTCGAATTCTAATGACACTCAGATGATTGTGAGTGTTAGGATTGTCATATAAGTAAACCGAATGTCATTTCTAACCACACTCATTGCGTGTTATTCATACATTCAATTCAAACTTGTGAAACGAAATGTGCACGTTTCTACTCTTCTTTTAAGCTTATTTTCGAATTCTAGCTTATTTTCGAATTCTAATGACACTAAGATGATTGTGAGTGTTAGGATTGTCACATAACTAAACCAAATGTCATTTCTAACGTCACTCATTACTTGTTATTCATACATTCAATTCAAACTTGTGAAACGAACTGTGCACATTTCTACTCTTCTTTTAACCTTATTTTCGAATTCTAATGACACTCAATTGATTGTGAGTGTTAGGATTGTTATATAAGTAAACCGAATGTCATTTCTAACCACACTCATTGCGTGTTATTCATACATTCAATTCGAACTTGTGAAAAGAAATGTGCGCGTTTCTACTCTTCTTTTAAGCTTATTTTCGAATTCTAGCTTATTTTTGAATACTAAAGACATTACGATGATTGTATGCATTGGGTTTGTCATATAAGTAAACCAAATGTCATTTCTAAACTGGCTCATTGCGTTTTATTCATACATTCAATTCAAACTTGTAAAATGAACTTTGCATGTTTATTTTCCTGTTTAAAGCTTATTTTCGAATTCTAATGACACTCAGATGATTATGAGTGTTAGATTTGTCATATAAGTAAACCAAATGTCATTCCTAACAACACTCATTACGTGTTATTCATACATTAAATTCAATCTTCTGAAACGAACCGTGCATGTTTCTACTCTTCTTTTTAGCTTATTTTCGAATTCTACCTTATTTTCGAATACTAAAGACATTACGATGATTGTGCGTGTTGGGATTGTCATATATGTAAACCAAATGTCATTTCTAAGCACGCTCATAGCGTTTTATTCATACATTTAATTCAAACATGTAAAACGAAATGTGCATACTTCTATTCTTGTTTTAAGCTTATTTTCGAATTCTAATGACACTAAGATGATTGTGAGTGTTAGGATTGTCACATAACTAAACCAAATGTCATTTCTAACGTCACTCATTGCTTGTTATTCATACATTCAATTCAAACTTGTGAAACGAACTGTGCACATTTCTACTCTTCTTTTAAGCTTATTTTCGAATTCTAATGACACTCAGATGATTGTGAGTGTTAGGATTGTCATATAAGTAAACCGAATGTCATTTCTAACCACACTCATTGCGTGTTATTCATACATTCAATTCAAACTTGTGAAACGAAATGTGCACGTTTCTACTCTTCTTTTAAGCTTATTTTCGAATTCTAGCTTATTTTTGAATACTAAAGACATTACGATGATTGTGTGTGTTGGGGTTGTCATATATGTAAACAAAATGTCATTTCTAAGCACGCTCATACCGTTTTATTCATACATTTAATTCAAACATGTAAAACGAAATGTGCATACTTCTATTCTTGTTTTAAGCTTATTTTCGAATTCTAATGACACTAAGTTGATTGTGAGTGTTAGGATTGTCACATAACTAAACCAAATGTCATTTCTAACGTCACTCATTGCTTGTTATTCATACATTCAATTCAAACTTGTGAAACGAACTGTGCACATTTCTACTCTTCTTTTAAGCTTATTTTCGAATTCTAATGACACTCAGATGATTGTGAGTGTTAGGATTGTCATATAAGTAAACCGAATGTCATTTCTAACCACACTCATTGCGTGTTATTCATACATTCAATTCAAACTTGTGAAACGAAATGTGCACGTTTCTACTCTTCTTGTAAGCTTATTTTCGAATTCTAGCTTATTTTTGAATACTAAAGACATTACGATGATTGTGTGTGTTGGGGTTGTCATATATGTAAACCAAATGTCATTTCTAAGCACGCTCATAGCGTTTTATTCATACATTTAATTCAAACATGTAAAACGAAATGTGCATACTTCTATTCTTGTTTTAAGCTTATTTTCGAATTCTAATGACACTAAGATGATTGTGAGTGTTAGGATTGTCACATAACTAAACCAAATGTCATTTCTAACGTCACTCATTGCTTGTTATTCATACATTCAATTCAAACTTGTGAAACGAACTGTGCACATTTCTACTCTTCTTTTAAGCTTATTTTCGAATTCTAATGACACTCAATTGATTGTGAGTGTTAGGATTGTTATATAAGTAAACCGAATGTCATTTCTAACCACACTCATTGCGTGTTATTCATACATTCAATTCGAACTTGTGAAAAGAAATGTGCGCGTTTCTACTCTTCTTTTAAGCTTATTTTCGAATTCTAGCTTATTTTTGAATACTAAAGACATTACGATGATTGTATGCATTGGGTTTGTCATATAAGTAAACCAAATGTCATTTCTAAACTGGCTCATTGCGTTTTATTCATACATTCAATTCAAACTTGTAAAATGAACTTTGCATGTTTATTTTCTTGTTTAAAGCTTATTTTCGAATTCTAATGACACTCAGATGATTATGAGTGTTAGATTTGTCATATAAGTAAACCAAATGTCATTCCTAACAACACTCATTACGTGTTATTCATACATTAAATTCAATCTTCTGAAACGAACCGTGCATGTTTCTACTCTTCTTTTTAGCTTATTTTCGAATTCTACCTTATTTTCGAATACTAAAGACATTACGATGATTGTGCGTGTTGGGATTGTCATATATGTAAACCAAATGTCATTTCTAAGCACGCTCATAGCGTTTTATTCATACATTTAATTCAAACATGTAAAACGAAATGTGCATACTTCTATTCTTGTTTTAAGCTTATTTTCGAATTCTAATGACACTAAGATGATTGTGAGTGTTAGGATTGTCACATAACTAAACCAAATGTCATTTCTAACGTCACTCATTGCTTGTTATTCATACATTCAATTCAAACTTGTAAAACGAACTGTGCACATTTCTACTCTTCTTTTAAGCTTAGTTTCGAATTCTAATGACACTAAGATGATTGTGAGTGTTAGGATTGTCACATAACTAAACCAAATGTCATTTCTAACGTCACTCATTGCTTGTTATTCATACATTCAATTCAAACTTGTGAAACGAACTGTGCACATTTCTACTCTTCTTTTAAGCTTATTTTCGAATTCTAATGACACTCAGATGATTGTGAGTGTTAGGATTGTCATATAAGTAAACCGAATGTCATTTCTAACCACACTCATTGCGTGTTATTCATACATTCAATTCAAACTTGTGAAACGAAATGTGCACGTTTCTACTCTTCTTTTAAGCTTATTTTCGAATTCTAGCTTATTTTCGAATTCTAATGACACTAAGATGATTGTGAGTGTTAGGATTGTCACATAACTAAACCAAATGTCATTTCTAACGTCACTCATTACTTGTTATTCATACATTCAATTCAAACTTGTGAAACGAACTGTGCACATTTCTACTCTTCTTTTAACCTTATTTTCGAATTCTAATGACACTCAATTGATTGTGAGTGTTAGGATTGTTATATAAGTAAACCGAATGTCATTTCTAACCACACTCATTGCGTGTTATTCATACATTCAATTCGAACTTGTGAAAAGAAATGTGCGCGTTTCTACTCTTCTTTTAAGCTTATTTTCGAATTCTAGCTTATTTTTGAATACTAAAGACATTACGATGATTGTATGCATTGGGTTTGTCATATAAGTAAACCAAATGTCATTTCTAAACTGGCTCATTGCGTTTTATTCATACATTCAATTCAAACTTGTAAAATGAACTTTGCATGTTTATTTTCCTGTTTAAAGCTTATTTTCGAATTCTAATGACACTCAGATGATTATGAGTGTTAGATTTGTCATATAAGTAAACCAAATGTCATTCCTAACAACACTCATTACGTGTTATTCATACATTAAATTCAATCTTCTGAAACGAACCGTGCATGTTTCTACTCTTCTTTTTAGCTTATTTTCGAATTCTACCTTATTTTCGAATACTAAAGACATTACGATGATTGTGCGTGTTGGGATTGTCATATATGTAAACCAAATGTCATTTCTAAGCACGCTCATAGCGTTTTATTCATACATTTAATTCAAACATGTAAAACGAAATGTGCATACTTCTATTCTTGTTTTAAGCTTATTTTCGAATTCTAATGACACTAAGATGATTGTGAGTGTTAGGATTGTCACATAACTAAACCAAATGTCATTTCTAACGTCACTCATTGCTTGTTATTCATACATTCAATTCAAACTTGTGAAACGAACTGTGCACATTTCTACTCTTCTTTTAAGCTTATTTTCGAATTCTAATGACACTCAGATGATTGTGAGTGTTAGGATTGTCATATAAGTAAACCGAATGTCATTTCTAACCACACTCATTGCGTGTTATTCATACATTCAATTCAAACTTGTGAAACGAAATGTGCACGTTTCTACTCTTCTTTTAAGCTTATTTTCGAATTCTAGCTTATTTTTGAATACTAAAGACATTACGATGATTGTGTGTGTTGGGGTTGTCATATATGTAAACAAAATGTCATTTCTAAGCACGCTCATACCGTTTTATTCATACATTTAATTCAAACATGTAAAACGAAATGTGCATACTTCTATTCTTGTTTTAAGCTTATTTTCGAATTCTAATGACACTAAGTTGATTGTGAGTGTTAGGATTGTCACATAACTAAACCAAATGTCATTTCTAACGTCACTCATTGCTTGTTATTCATACATTCAATTCAAACTTGTGAAACGAACTGTGCACATTTCTACTCTTCTTTTAAGCTTATTTTCGAATTCTAATGACACTCAGATGATTGTGAGTGTTAGGATTGTCATATAAGTAAACCGAATGTCATTTCTAACCACACTCATTGCGTGTTATTCATACATTCAATTCAAACTTGTGAAACGAAATGTGCACGTTTCTACTCTTCTTGTAAGCTTATTTTCGAATTCTAGCTTATTTTTGAATACTAAAGACATTACGATGATTGTGTGTGTTGGGGTTGTCATATATGTAAACCAAATGTCATTTCTAAGCACGCTCATAGCGTTTTATTCATACATTTAATTCAAACATGTAAAACGAAATGTGCATACTTCTATTCTTGTTTTAAGCTTATTTTCGAATTCTAATGACACTAAGATGATTGTGAGTGTTAGGATTGTCACATAACTAAACCAAATGTCATTTCTAACGTCACTCATTGCTTGTTATTCATACATTCAATTCAAACTTGTGAAACGAACTGTGCACATTTCTACTCTTCTTTTAAGCTTATTTTCGAATTCTAATGACACTCAATTGATTGTGAGTGTTAGGATTGTTATATAAGTAAACCGAATGTCATTTCTAACCACACTCATTGCGTGTTATTCATACATTCAATTCGAACTTGTGAAAAGAAATGTGCGCGTTTCTACTCTTCTTTTAAGCTTATTTTCGAATTCTAGCTTATTTTTGAATACTAAAGACATTACGATGATTGTATGCATTGGGTTTGTCATATAAGTAAACCAAATGTCATTTCTAAACTGGCTCATTGCGTTTTATTCATACATTCAATTCAAACTTGTAAAATGAACTTTGCATGTTTATTTTCTTGTTTAAAGCTTATTTTCGAATTCTAATGACACTCAGATGATTATGAGTGTTAGATTTGTCATATAAGTAAACCAAATGTCATTCCTAACAACACTCATTACGTGTTATTCATACATTAAATTCAATCTTCTGAAACGAACCGTGCATGTTTCTACTCTTCTTTTTAGCTTATTTTCGAATTCTACCTTATTTTCGAATACTAAAGACATTACGATGATTGTGCGTGTTGGGATTGTCATATATGTAAACCAAATGTCATTTCTAAGCACGCTCATAGCGTTTTATTCATACATTTAATTCAAACATGTAAAACGAAATGTGCATACTTCTATTCTTGTTTTAAGCTTATTTTCGAATTCTAATGACACTAAGATGATTGTGAGTGTTAGGATTGTCACATAACTAAACCAAATGTCATTTCTAACGTCACTCATTGCTTGTTATTCATACATTCAATTCAAACTTGTAAAACGAACTGTGCACATTTCTACTCTTCTTTTAAGCTTAGTTTCGAATTCTAATGACACTAAGATGATTGTGAGTGTTAGGATTGTCACATAACTAAACCAAATGTCATTTCTAACGTCACTCATTGCTTGTTATTCATACATTCAATTCAAACTTGTGAAACGAACTGTGCACATTTCTACTCTTCTTTTAAGCTTAGTTTCGAATTCTAATGACACTCAGATGATTGTGAGTGTTAGGATTGTCATATAAGTAAACCGAATGTCATTTCTAACCACACTCAATGCGTGTTCTTCATACATTCAATTCAAACTTGTGAAACGAAATGTGCGCGTTTCTACTCTTCTTTTAAGCTTATTTTCGAATTCTAGCTTATTTTTGAATACTAAAGACATTACGATGATTGTATGTGTTGGGTTTGTCATATAAGTAAACCAAATGTCATTTCTAAACTGGCTCATTGCGTTTTATTCATACATTCAATTCAAACTTGTAAAATGAACTTTGCATGTTTCTTTTCTTGTTTAAAGCTTATTTTCGAATTCTAATGACACTCAGATGATTATGAGTGTTAGATTTGTCATATAAGTAAACCAAATGTCATTCCTAACAACACTCATTACGTGTTATTCATACATTCAATTCAATCTTCTGAAACGAACTGTGCATGTTTCTACTCTTCTTATTAGCTTATTTTCGAATTCTAGCTTATTTTTGAATACTAAAGACATTACGATGATTGTGTGTGTTGGGATTGTCATATATGTAAACCAAATGTCATTTCTAAGCACACTCATAGCGTTTTATTCATACATTTAATTGAAACATGTAAAACGAAATGTGCATACTTCTATTCTTGTTTTAAGCTTATTTTCGAATTCTAATGACACTAAGATGATTGTGAGTGTTAGCATTGTCACATAACTAAACCAAATGTCATTTCTAACGTCACTCATTGCTTGTTATTCATACATTCAATTCAAACTTGTGAAACGAACTGTCCACATTTCTACTCTTCTTTTAAGCTTATTTTCGAATTCTAATGACACTCAATTGATTGTAAGTGTTAGGATTGTCATATAAGTAAACCGAATGTCATTTCTAACCACACTCAATGCGTGTTATTCATACATTCCATTCAAACTTGTGAAACGAAATGTGCGCGTTTCTACTCTTCTTTTAAGCTTATTTTCGAATTCTAGCTTATTTTTGAATACTAAAGACATTACGATGATTGTATGTGTTGGGTTTGTCATATAAGTAAACCAAATATCATTTCTAAACTGGCTCATTGCGTTTTATTCATACATTCAATTCAAACTTGTAAAATGAACTTTGCATGTTTATTTTCTTGTTTAAAGCTTATTTTCGAATTCTAATGACACTCAGATGATTATGAGTGTTAGATTTGTCATATAAGTAAACCAAATGTCATTCCTAACAACACTCATTACGTGTTATTCATACATTAAATTCAATCTTCTGAAACGAACTGTGCATGTTTCTACTCTTCTTTTTAGCTTATTTTCGAATTCTACCTTATTTTCGAATACTAAAGACATTATGATGATTGTGTGTGTTGGGATTGTCATATATGTAAACCAAATGTCATTTCTAAGCACGCTCATAGCGTTTTATTCATACATTTAATTCAAACATGTAAAACGAAATGTGCATACTTCTATTCTTGTTTTAAGCTTATTTTCGAATTCTAATGACACTAAGTTGATTGTGAGTGTTAGGATTGTCAAATAACTAAACCAAATGTCATTTCTAACGTCATTCATTGCTTGTTATTCATACATTCAATTCAAACTTGTGAAACGAACTGTGCACATTTCTACTCTTCTTTTAAGCTTATTTTCGAATTCTAATGACACTCAATTGATTGTAAGTGTTAGGATTGTCATATAAGTAAACCGAATGTCATTTCTAACCACACTCAATGCGTGTTATTCATACATTCAATTCAAACTTGTGAAACGAAATGTGCGCGTTTCTACTCTTCTTTTAAGCTTATTTTCGAATTCTAGCTTATTTTTGAATACTATAGACATTACGATGATTGTATGTGTTAGGTTTGTCATATAAGTAAACCAAATGTCATTTCTAAACTGGCTCATTGCGTTTTATTCATACATTCAATTCAAACTTGTAAAATGAAGTTTGCATGTTTCTTTTCTAGTTTAAAGCTTATTTTCGAATTCTAATGACACTCAAATGATTATGAGTGTTAGATTTGTCATATAAATAAACCAAATGTCATTCCTAACAACACTCATTACGTGTTATTCATACATTCAATTCAATCTTCTGAAACGAACTGTGCATGTTTCTACTCTTCTTTTTAGCTTATTTTCGAATTCTAGCTTATTTTTGAATACTAAAGACATTACGATGATTGTGTGTGTTGGGATTGTCATATATGTAAACCAAATGTCATTTCTAAGCACGCTCATAGCGTTTTATTCATACATTTAATTCAAACATGTAAAACGAAATGTGCATACTTCTATTCTTGTTTTAAGCTTATTTTCGAATTCTAATGACACTAAGATGATTGTGAGTGTTAGCATTGTCGCATAACTAAACCAAATGTCATTTCTAACGTCACTCATTGCTTGTTATTCATACATTCAATTCAAACTTGTGAAACGAACTGTGCACATTTCTACTCTTCTTTTAAGCTTATTTTCGAATTCTAATGACACTCAGATGATTGTGAGTGTTAGGATTGTCATATAAGTAAACCGAATGTCATTTCTAACCACACTCATTGCGTGTTATTCATACATTCAATTCAAACTTGTGAAACGAAATGTGCACGTTTCTAATCTTCTTGTAAGCTTATTTTCGAATTCTAGCTTATTTTTGAATACTAAAGACATTACGATGATTGTGTGTGTTGGGGTTGTCATATATGTAAACCAAATGTCATTTCTAAGCACGCTCATAGCGTTTTATTCATACATTTAATTCAAACATGTAAAACGAAATGTGCATACTTCTATTCTTGTTTTAAGCTTATTTTCGAATTCTAATGACACTAAGTTGATTGTGAGTGTTAGGATTGTCACATAACTAAACCAAATGTCATTTCTAACGTCACTCATTGCTTGTTATTCATACATTCAATTCAAACTTGTGAAACGAACTGTGCACATTTCTACTCTTCTTTTAAGCTTATTTTCGAATTCTAATGACACTCAGATGATTGTGAGTGTTAGGATTGTCATATAAGTAAACCGAATGTCATTTCTAACCACACTCATTGCGTGTTATTCATACATTCAATTCAAACTTGTGAAACGAAATGTGCACGTTTCTACTCTTCTTGTAAGCTTATTTTCGAATTCTAGCTTATTTTTGAATACTAAAGACATTACGATGATTGTGTGTGTTGGGGTTGTCATATATGTAAACCAAATGTCATTTCTAAGCACGCTCATAGCGTTTTATTCATACATTTAATTCAAACATGTAAAACGAAATGTGCATACTTCTATTCTTGTTTTAAGCTTATTTTCGAATTCTAATGACACTAAGATGATTGTGAGTGTTAGGATTGTCACATAACTAAACCAAATGTCATTTCTAACGTCACTCATTGCTTGTTATTCATACATTCAATTCAAACTTGTGAAACGAACTGTGCACATTTCTACTCTTCTTTTAATCTTATTTTCGAATTCTAATGACACTCAATTGATTGTAAGTGTTAGGATTGTCATATAAGTAAACCGAATGTCATTTCTAACCACAGTCAATGCGTGTTATTCATACATTCAATTCAAACTTGTGAAACGAAATGTGCGCGTTTCTACTCTTCTTTTAAGCTTATTTTCGAATTCTAGCTTATTTTTGAATACTATAGACATTACGATGATTGTATGTGTTAGGTTTGTCATATAAGTAAACCAAATGTCATTTCTAAACTGGCTCATTGCGTTTTATTCATACATTCAATTCAAACTTGTAAAATGAAGTTTGCATGTTTCTTTTCTTGTTTAAAGCTTATTTTCGAATTCTAATGACACTCAAATGATTATGAGTGTTAGATTTGTCATATAAATAAACCAAATGTCATTCCTAACAACACTCATTACGTGTTATTCATACATTCAATTCAATCTTCTGAAACGAACTCTGCATGTTTCTACTCTTCTTTTTAGCTTATTTTCGAATTCTACCTTATTTTCGAATACTAAAGACATTATGATGATTGTGTGTGTTGGGATTGTCATATATGTAAACCAAATGTCATTTCTAAGCACGCTCATAGCGTTTTATTCATACATTTAATTCAAACATGTAAAACGAAATGTGCATACTTCTATTCTTGTTTTAAGCTTATTTTCGAATTCTAATGACACTAAGTTGATTGTGAGTGTTAGGATTGTCACATAACTAAACCAAATGTCATTTCTAACGTCACTCATTGCTTGTTATTCATACATTCAATTCAAACTTGTGAAACGAACTGTGCAAATTTCTACTCTTCTTTTAAGCTTATTTTCGAATTCTAATGACACTCAGATGATTGTGAGTGTTAGGATTGTCATATAAGTAAACCGAATGTCATTTCTAACCACACTCATTGCGTGTTATTCATACATTCAATTCAAACTTGTGAAACGAAATGTGCACGTTTCTACTCTTCTTGTAAGCTTATTTTCGAATTCTAGCTTATTTTTGAATACTAAAGACATTACGATGATTGTGTGTGTTGGGGTTGTCATATATGTAAACCAAATGTCATTTCTAAGCACGCTCATAGCGTTTTATTCATACATTTAATTCAAACATGTAAAACGAAATGTGCATACTTCTATTCTTGTTTTAAGCTTATTTTCGAATTCTAATGACACTAAGATGATTGTGAGTGTTAGGATTGTCACATAACTAAACCAAATGTCATTTCTAACGTCACTCATTGCTTGTTATTCATACATTCAATTCAAACTTGTGAAACGAACTGTGCACATTTCTACTCTTCTTTTAAGCTTATTTTCGAATTCTAATGACACTCAATTGATTGTAAGTGTTAGGATTGTCATATAAGTAAACCGAATGTCATTTCTAACCACACTCAATGCGTGTTATTCATACATTCAATTCAAACTTGTGAAACGAAATGTGCGCGTTTCTACTCTTCTTTTAAGCTTATTTTCGAATTCTAGCTTATTTTTGAATACTATAGACATTACGATGATTGTATGTGTTAGGTTTGTCATATAAGTAAACCAAATGTCATTTCTAAACTGGCTCATTGCGTTTTATTCATACATTCAATTCAAACTTGTAAAATGAAGTTTGCATGTTTCTTTTCTAGTTTAAAGCTTATTTTCGAATTCTAATGACACTCAAATGATTATGAGTGTTAGATTTGTCATATAAATAAACCAAATGTCATTCCTAACAACACTCATTACGTGTTATTCATACATTCAATTCAATCTTCTGAAACGAACTGTGCATGTTTCTACTCTTCTTTTTAGCTTATTTTCGAATTCTAGCTTATTTTTGAATACTAAAGACATTACGATGATCGTGTGTGTTGGGATTGTCATATATGTAAACCAAATGTCATTTCTAAGCACGCTCATAGCGTTTTATTCATACATTTAATTCAAACATGTAAAACGAAATGTGCATACTTCTATTCTTGTTTTAAGCTTATTTTCGAATTCTAATGACACTAAGATGATTGTGAGTGTTAGCATTGTCGCATAACTAAACCAAATGTCATTTCTAACGTCACTCATTGCTTGTTATTCATACATTCAATTCAAACTTGTGAAACGAACTGTGCACATTTCTACTCTTCTTTTAAGCTTATTTTCGAATTCTAATGACACTCAGATGATTGTGAGTGTTAGGATTGTCATATAAGTAAACCGAATGTCATTTCTAACCACACTCATTGCGTGTTATTCATACATTCAATTCAAACTTGTGAAACGAAATGTGCACGTTTCTAATCTTCTTGTAAGCTTATTTTCGAATTCTAGCTTATTTTTGAATACTAAAGACATTACGATGATTGTGTGTGTTGGGGTTGTCATATATGTAAACCAAATGTCATTTCTAAGCACGCTCATAGCGTTTTATTCATACATTTAATTCAAACATGTAAAACGAAATGTGCATACTTCTATTCTTGTTTTAAGCTTATTTTCGAATTCTAATGACACTAAGTTGATTGTGAGTGTTAGGATTGTCACATAACTAAACCAAATGTCATTTCTAACGTCACTCATTGCTTGTTATTCATACATTCAATTCAAACTTGTGAAACGAACTGTGCACATTTCTACTCTTCTTTTAAGCTTATTTTCGAATTCTAATGACACTCAGATGATTGTGAGTGTTAGGATTGTCATATAAGTAAACCGAATGTCATTTCTAACCACACTCATTGCGTGTTATTCATACATTCAATTCAAACTTGTGAAACGAAATGTGCACGTTTCTACTCTTCTTGTAAGCTTATTTTCGAATTCTAGCTTATTTTTGAATACTAAAGACATTACGATGATTGTGTGTGTTGGGGTTGTCATATATGTAAACCAAATGTCATTTCTAAGCACGCTCATAGCGTTTTATTCATACATTTAATTCAAACATGTAAAACGAAATGTGCATACTTCTATTCTTGTTTTAAGCTTATTTTCGAATTCTAATGACACTAAGATGATTGTGAGTGTTAGGATTGTCACATAACTAAACCAAATGTCAATTCTAACGTCACTCATTGCTTGTTATTCATACATTCAATTCAAACTTGTGAAACGAACTGTGCACATTTCTACTCTTCTTTTAAGCTTATTTTCGAATTCTAATGACACTCAATTGATTGTAAGTGTTAGGATTGTCATATAAGTAAACCGAATGTCATTTCTAACCACACTCAATGCGTGTTATTCATACATTCAATTCAAACTTGTGAAACGAAATGTGCGCGTTTCTACTCTTCTTTTAAGCTTATTTTCGAATTCTAGCTTATTTTTGAATACTATAGACATTACGATGATTGTATGTGTTAGGTTTGTCATATAAGTAAACCAAATGTCATTTCTAAACTGGCTCATTGCGTTTTATTCATACATTCAATTCAAACTTGTAAAATGAAGTTTGCATGTTTCTTTTCTTGTTTAAAGCTTATTTTCGAATTCTAATGACACTCAAATGATTATGAGTGTTAGATTTGTCATATAAATAAACCAAATGTCATTCCTAACAACACTCATTACGTGTTATTCATACATTCAATTCAATCTTCTGAAACGAACTGTGCATGTTTCTACTCTTCTTTTTAGCTTATTTTCGAATTCTACCTTATTTTCGAATACTAAAGACATTATGATGATTGTGTGTGTTGGGATTGTCATATATGTAAACCAAATGTCATTTCTAAGCACGCTCATAGCGTTTTATTCATACATTTAATTCAAACATGTAAAACGAAATGTGCATACTTCTATTCTTGTTTTAAGCTTATTTTCGAATTCTAATGACACTAAGTTGATTGTGAGTGTTAGGATTGTCACATAACTAAACCAAATGTCATTTCTAACGTCACTCATTGCTTGTTATTCATACATTCAATTCAAACTTGTGAAACGAACTGTGCAAATTTCTACTCTTCTTTTAAGCTTATTTTCGAATTCTAATGACACTCAGATGATTGTGAGTGTTAGGATTGTCATATAAGTAAACCGAATGTCATTTCTAACCACACTCATTGCGTGTTATTCATACATTCAATTCAAACTTGTGAAACGAAATGTGCACGTTTCTACTCTTCTTGTAAGCTTATTTTCGAATTCTAGCTTATTTTTGAATACTAAAGACATTACGATGATTGTGTGTGTTGGGGTTGTCATATATGTAAACCAAATGTCATTTCTAAGCACGCTCATAGCGTTTTATTCATACATTTAATTCAAACATGTAAAACGAAATGTGCATACTTCTATTCTTGTTTTAAGCTTATTTTCGAATTCTAATGACACTAAGATGATTGTGAGTGTTAGGATTGTCACATAACTAAACCAAATGTCATTTCTAACGTCACTCATTGCTTGTTATTCATACATTCAATTCAAACTTGTGAAACGAACTGTGCACATTTCTACTCTTCTTTTAAGCTTATTTTCGAATTCTAATGACACTCAATTGATTGTGAGTGTTAGGATTGTTATATAAGTAAACCGAATGTCATTTCTAACCACACTCATTGCGTGTTATTCATACATTCAATTCGAACTTGTGAAAAGAAATGTGTGCGTTTCTACTCTTCTTTTAAGCTTATTTTCGAATTCTAGCTTATTTTTGAATACTAAAGACATTACGATGATTGTATGCATTGGGTTTGTCATATAAGTAAACCAAATGTCATTTCTAAACTGGCTCATTGCGTTTTATTCATACATTCAATTCGAACTTGTAAAATGAACTTTGCATGTTTATTTTCTTGTTTAAAGCTTATTTTCGAATTCTAATGACACTCAGATGATTATGAGTGTTAGATTTGTCATATAAGTAAACCAAATGTCATTCCTAACAACACTCATTACGTGTTATTCATACATTAAATTCAATCTTCTGAAACGAACCGTGCATGTTTCTACTCTTCTTTTTAGCTTATTTTCGAATTCTACCTTATTTTCGAATACTAAAGACATTACGATGATTGTGCGTGTTGGGATTGTCATATATGTAAACCAAATGTCATTTCTAAGCACGCTCATAGCGTTTTATTCATACATTTAATTCAAACATGTAAAACGAAATGTGCATACTTCTATTCTTGTTTTAAGCTTATTTTCGAATTCTAATGACACTAAGATGATTGTGAGTGTTAGGATTGTCACATAACTAAACCAAATGTCATTTCTAACGTCACTCATTGCTTGTTATTCATACATTCAATTCAAACTTGTGAAACGAACTGTGCACATTTCTACTCTTCTTTTAAGCTTATTTTCGAATTCTAATGACACTCAATTGATTGTAAGTGTTAGGATTGTCATATAAGTAAACCGAATGTCATTTCTAACCACACTCAATGCGTGTTATTCATACATTCCATTCAAACTTGTGAAACGAAATGTGCGCGTTTCTACTCTTCTTTTAAGCTTATTTTCGAATTCTAGCTTATTTTTGAATACTAAAGACATTACGATGATTGTATGTGTTGGGTTTGTCATATAAGTAAACCAAATGTCATTTCTAAACTGGCTCATTGCGTTTTATTCATACATTCAATTCAAACTTGTAAAATGAACTTTGCATGTTTATTTTCTTGTTTAAAGCTTATTTTCGAATTCTAATGACACTCAGATGATTATGAGTGTTAGATTTGTCATATAAGTAAACCAAATGTCATTCCTAACAACACTCATTACGTGTTATTCATACATTAAATTCAATCTTCTGAAACGAACTGTGCATGTTTCTACTCTTCTTTTTAGCTTATTTTCGAATTCTACCTTATTTTCGAATACTAAAGACATTATGATGATTGTGTGTGTTGGGATTGTCATATATGTAAACCAAATGTCATTTCTAAGCACGCTCATAGCGTTTTATTCATACATTTAATTCAAACATGTAAAACGAAATGTGCATACTTCTATTCTTGTTTTAAGCTTATTTTCGAATTCTAATGACACTAAGTTGATTGTGAGTGTTAGGATTGTCAAATAACTAAACCAAATGTCATTTCTAACGTCATTCATTGCTTGTTATTCATACATTCAATTCAAACTTGTGAAACGAACTGTGCACATTTCTACTCTTCTTTTAAGCTTATTTTCGAATTCTAATGACACTCAATTGATTGTAAGTGTTAGGATTGTCATATAAGTAAACCGAATGTCATTTCTAACCACACTCAATGCGTGTTATTCATACATTCAATTCAAACTTGTGAAACGAAATGTGCGCGTTTCTACTCTTCTTTTAAGCTTATTTTCGAATTCTAGCTTATTTTTGAATACTATAGACATTACGATGATTGTATGTGTTAGGTTTGTCATATAAGTAAACCAAATGTCATTTCTAAACTGGCTCATTGCGTTTTATTCATACATTCAATTCAAACTTGTAAAATGAAGTTTGCATGTTTCTTTTCTTGTTTAAAGCTTATTTTCGAATTCTAATGACACTCAAATGATTATGAGTGTTAGATTTGTCATATAAATAAACCAAATGTCATTCCTAACAACACTCATTACGTGTTATTCATACATTCAATTCAATCTTCTGAAACGAACTGTGCATGTTTCTACTCTTCTTTTTAGCTTATTTTCGAATTCTAGCTTATTTTTGAATACTAAAGACATTACGATGATTGTGTGTGTTGGGATTGTCATATATGTAAACCAAATGTCATTTCTAAGCACGCTCATAGCGTTTTATTCATACATTTAATTCAAACATGTAAAACGAAATGTGCATACTTCTATTCTTGTTTTAAGCTTATTTTCGAATTCTAATGACACTAAGTTGATTGTGAGTGTTAGGATTGTCAAATAACTAAACCAAATGTCATTTCTAACGTCATTCATTGCTTGTTATTCATACATTCAATTCAAACTTGTGAAACGAACTGTGCACATTTCTACTCTTCTTTTAAGCTTATTTTCGAATTCTAATGACACTCAATTGATTGTAAGTGTTAGGATTGTCATATAAGTAAACCGAATGTCATTTCTAACCACACTCAATGCGTGTTATTCATACATTCAATTCAAACTTGTGAAACGAAATGTGCGCGTTTCTACTCTTCTTTTAAGCTTATTTTCGAATTCTAGCTTATTTTTGAATACTATAGACATTACGATGATTGTATGTGTTAGGTTTGTCATATAAGTAAACCAAATGTCATTTCTAAACTGGCTCATTGCGTTTTATTCATACATTCAATTCAAACTTGTAAAATGAAGTTTGCATGTTTCTTTTCTTGTTTAAAGCTTATTTTCGAATTCTAATGACACTCAAATGATTATGAGTGTTAGATTTGTCATATAAATAAACCAAATGTCATTCCTAACAACACTCATTACGTGTTATTCATACATTCAATTCAATCTTCTGAAACGAACTGTGCATGTTTCTACTCTTCTTTTTAGCTTATTTTCGAATTCTAGCTTATTTTTGAATACTAAAGACATTACGATGATTGTGTGTGTTGGGATTGTCATATATGTAAACCAAATGTCATTTCTAAGCACGCTCATAGCGTTTTATTCATACATTTAATTCAAACATGTAAAACGAAATGTGCATACTTCTATTCTTGTTTTAAGCTTATTTTCGAATTCTAATGACACTAAGATGATTGTGAGTGTTAGCATTGTCGCATAACTAAACCAAATGTCAATTCTAACGTCACTCATTGCTTGTTATTCATACATTCAATTCAAACTTGTGAAACGAACTGTGCACATTTCTACTCTTCTTTTAAGCTTATTTTCGAATTCTAATGACACTCAGATGATTGTGAGTGTTAGGATTGTCATATAAGTAAACCGAATGTCATTTCTAACCACACTCATTGCGTGTTATTCATACATTCAATTCAAACTTGCGAAACGAAATGTGCACGTTTCTACTCTTCTTGTAAGCTTATTTTCGAATTCTAGCTTATTTTTGAATACTAAAGACATTACGATGATTGTGTGTGTTGGGGTTGTCATATATGTAAACCAAATGTCATTTCTAAGCACGCTCATAGCGTTTTATTCATACATTTAATTCAAACATGTAAAACGAAATGTGCATACTTCTATTCTTGTTTTAAGCTTATTTTCGAATTCTAATGACACTAAGTTGATTGTGAGTGTTAGGATTGTCACATAACTAAACCAAATGTCATTTCTGACGTCACTCATTGCTTGTTATTCATACATTCAATTCAAACTTGTGAAACGAACTGTGCACATTTCTACTCTTCTTTTAAGCTTATTTTCGAATTCTAATGACACTCAGATGATTGTGAGTGTTAGGATTGTCATATAAGTAAACCGAATGTCATTTCTAACCACACTCATTGCGTGTTATTCATACATTCAATTCAAACTTGTGAAACGAAATGTGCACGTTTCTACTCTTCTTGTAAGCTTATTTTCGAATTCTAGCTTATTTTTGAATACTAAAGACATTACGATGATTGTGTGTGTTGGGGTTGTCATATATGTAAACCAAATGTCATTTCTAAGCACGCTCATAGCGTTTTATTCATACATTTAATTCAAACATGTAAAACGAAATGTGCATACTTCTATTCTTGTTTTAAGCTTATTTTCGAATTCTAATGACACTAAGATGATTGTGAGTGTTAGGATTGTCACATAACTAAACCAAATGTCATTTCTAACGTCACTCATTGCTTGTTATTCATACATTCAATTCAAACTTGTGAAACGAACTGTGCACATTTCTACTCTTCTTTTAAGCTTATTTTCGAATTCTAATGACACTCAATTGATTGTGAGTGTTAGGATTGTCATATAAGTAAACCGAATGTCATTTCTAACCACACTCATTGCGTGTTATTCATACATTCAATTCGAACTTGTGAAAAGAAATGTGCGCGTTTCTACTCTTCTTTTAAGCTTATTTTCGAATTCTAGCTTATTTTTGAATACTAAAGACATTACGATGATTGTATGCATTGGGTTTGTCATATAAGTAAACCAAATGTCATTTCTAAACTGGCTCATTGCGTTTTATTCATACATTCAATTCAAACTTGTAAAATGAACTTTGCATGTTTATTTTCTTGTTTAAAGCTTATTTTCGAATTCTAATGACACTCAGATGATTATGAGTGTTAGATTTGTCATATAAGTAAACCAAATGTCATTCCTAACAACACTCATTACGTGTTATTCATACATTAAATTCAATCTTCTGAAACGAACCGTGCATGTTTCTACTCTTCTTTTTAGCTTATTTTCGAATTCTACCTTATTTTCGAATACTAAAGACATTACGATGATTGTGCGTGTTGGGATTGTCATATATGTAAACCAAATGTCATTTCTAAGCACGCTCATAGCGTTTTATTCATACATTTAATTCAAACATGTAAAACGAAATGTGCATACTTCTATTCTTGTTTTAAGCTTATTTTCGAATTCTAATGACACTAAGATGATTGTAAGTGTTAGGATTGTCACATAACTAAACCAAATGTCATTTCTAACGTCACTCATTGCTTGTTATTCATACATTCAATTCAAACTTGTAAAACGAACTGTGCACATTTCTACTCTTCTTTTAAGCTTAGTTTCGAATTCTAATGACACTAAGATGATTGTGAGTGTTAGGATTGTCACATAACTAAACCAAATGTCATTTCTAACGTCACTCATTGCTTGTTATTCATACATTCAATTCAAACTTGTGAAACGAACTGTGCACATTTCTACTCTTCTTTTAAGCTTAGTTTCGAATTCTAATGACACTCAGATGATTGTGAGTGTTAGGATTGTCATATAAGTAAACCGAATGTCATTTCTAACCACACTCAATGCGTGTTATTCATACATTCAATTCAAACTTGTGAAACGAAATGTGCGCGTTTCTACTCTTCTTTTAAGCTTATTTTCGAATTCTAGCTTATTTTTGAATACTAAAGACATTACGATGATTGTATGTGTTGGGTTTGTCATATAAGTAAACCAAATGTCATTTCTAAACTGGCTCATTGCGTTTTATTCATACATTCAATTCAAACTTGTAAAATGAACTTTGCATGTTTCTTTTCTTGTTTAAAGCTTATTTTCGAATTCTAATGACACTCAGATGATTATGAGTGTTAGATTTGTCATATAAGTAAACCAAATGTCATTCCTAACAACACTCATTACGTGTTATTCATACATTCAATTCAATCTTCTGAAACGAACTGTGCATGTTTCTACTCTTCTTATTAGCTTATTTTCGAATTCTAGCTTATTTTTGAATACTAAAGACATTACGATGATTGTGTGTGTTGGGATTGTCATATATGTAAACCAAATGTCATTTCTAAGCACACTCATAGCGTTTTATTCATACATTTAATTGAAACATGTAAAACGAAATGTGCATACTTCTATTCTTGTTTTAAGCTTATTTTCGAATTCTAATGACACTAAGATGATTGTGAGTGTTAGCATTGTCACATAACTAAACCAAATGTCATTTCTAACGTCACTCATTGCTTGTTAGAATTCGATGAAAAGCTTAAAAGAAGAGTAGAAACATGCACAGTTCGTTTCACAAGTTTGAATTCAATGTATTAATGACAGACAATGAGTGTGGTTAGAAATGACATTTGGTTTACTTATATGACAATTCTAACAATACAATCATCGTGGTCTATTTAGAATTCGAAAATAAGCTTAAAATAAGAGTAGAAACATGCACAGTTCGTTTCACAAGTTTGAATTGAATGTATGAATAAAACGCAATGAGCTTGTTTAGAAATGACATTTGGTTTACTTATATGAAAATCCTAACACACACAATCATCTTAGTTTCAATAGAATTCGAAAATAAGTTTAGAATTCGAAGAAAAGCTTAAAAGAAGAGTAGAAACATGCGCAGTTCGTTTCACAAGTTTGAATTCAATGTATGAATAACACGCATTGAGTGTGGTTAGAAATGACATTTGGTTTACTTATATGACAATCCTAACAATACAATCATCATGGTGTATTTAGAATTCGAAAATAAGCTTAAAAGAAGAGTAGAAACATGCACATTTCGTTTCACAAGTTTGAATTGAATGTATGAATAAAACGCAATGAGCGTGTTTAGAAATGACATTTGGTTTACTTATATGAAAATCCTAACACACACAATCATCTTAGTGTCAATAGAATTCGAAAATAAGTTTAGAATTCGATGAAAAGCTTAAAAGAAGAGTAGAAACATGCACAGTTCGTTTCACAAGTTTGAATTCAAAGTATTAATGACAGACAATGAGTGTGGTTAGAAATGACATTTGGTTTACTTATATGACAATCCTAACAATACAATCATCATGGTCTATTTAGAATTCGAAAATAAGCTTAAAATAAGAGTAGAAACATGCACAGTTCGTTTCACAAGTTTGAATTGAATGTATGAATAAAACGCAATGAGCTTGTTTAGAAATGACATTTGGTTTACTTATATGAAAATCCTAACACACACAATCATCTTAGTTTCAATAGAATTCGAAAATAAGTTTAGAATTCGAAGAAAAGCTTAAAAGAAGAGTAGAAACATGCACAGTTCGTTTCACAAGTTTGAATTCAATGTATGAATAACACGCAATGAGTGTGGTTAGAAATGACATTTGGTTTACTTATATGACAATCCTAACAATACAATCATCATGGTGTATTTAGAATTCGAAAATAAGCTTAAAAGAAGAGTAGAAACATGCACATTTCGTTTCACAAGTTTGAATTGAATGTATGAATAAAACGCAATGAGCGTGTTTAGAAATGACATTTGGTTTACTTATATGAAAATCCTAACACACACAATCATCTTAGTGTCAATAGAATTCGAAAATAAGTTTAGAATTCAATGAAAAGCTTAAAAGAAGAGTAGAAACATGCACAGTTCGTTTCACAAGTTTGAATTCAATGTATTAATGACAGACAATGAGTGTGGTTAGAAATGACATTTGGTTTACTTATATGACAATCCAAACAATACAATCATCATGGTCTATTTAGAATTCGAAAATAAGCTTAAAATAAGAGTAGAAACATGCACAGTTCGTTTCAAAAGTTTGAATTGAATGTATGAATAAAACGCAATGAGATTGTTTAGAAATGACATTTGGTTTACTTATATGAAAATCCTAACACACACAATCATCTTAGTTTCAATAGAATTCGAAAATAAGTTTAGAATTCGAAGAAAAGCTTAAAAGAAGAGTAGAAACATGCACAGTTCGTTTCACAAGTTTGAATTCAATGTATGAATAACACGCAATGAGTGTGGTTAGAAATGACATTTGGTTTACTTATATGACAATCCTAACAATACAATCATCATGGTGTATTTAGAATTCGAAAATAAGCTTAAAAGAAGAGTAGAAACATGCACATTTCGTTTCACAAGTTTGAATTGAATGTATGTGTAAAACGCAATGAGCTTGTTTAGAAATGACATTTGGTTTACTTATATGAAAATCCTAAAACACACAATCATCTTAGTGTCAATAGAATTCGAAAATAAGCTTAGAATTCGAAAATAAGCTTAAAAGAAGAGTAGAAACATGCACAGTTCGTTTCACAAGTTTGAATTGAATGTATGAATAAAACGCAATGAGCATGTTTCGAAATGACGTTTGGTGTACTTATATGACTATTCTAACACACACAATCATCTTGGTGTCTTTAGAATTCGAAAATAACCTTAGAATTCGAAAATAAGCTTAAAAGAAGAGTAGAAACATGCACAGTTCGTTTCACAAGTTTGAATTAAATATATGAATAAAACGCAATGAGCGTGTTTCGAAATGACGTTTGGTTTACTTATACGACAATCTTAACACACACAATCATCTTGGTGTCTTTAGAATTCGAAAATAAGTTTAAAAGAAGAGTAGAAACATGCACAGTTCGTTTCACAAGTTTGAATTGAATGTATGAATAAAACGCAATGAGCATGTGTCGAAATGACGTTTGGTTTACTTATATGACAATCCTAACACACACAATTATCTTAGTGTCTTTAGAATTCGAAAATAAGCTTAGAATTCGAAAATAAGCTTAAAAGAGGAGTAGAAACATGCACAGTTCGTTTCACAAGTTTGAATTGAATGTATGAATAAAACGTAATGAGCGTGTTTCGAAATGCCGTTTGGTTTACTTATATGAAAATCCTAACACACACAATCATCTTAGTGTCAATAGAATTCAAAAATAAGCTTAGAATTCGAAAATAAGCTTAAAAGAAGAGTAGAAACATGCACAGCTTGTTCCACAAGTTTGAATTCAATGTATGAATAACACGCAATGAGTGTGGTTGGAAATGACATTTGCTTTACTTATATGACAATCCTAACAATACAATCATCATGGTGTATTTAAAATTCGAAAATAAGCTTAAAAGAAGAGTAGAAACATGCACAGTTCGTTTTACAAGGTTGAATTGAATGTATGAATAAAACGCAATGAGCTTGTTTAGAAATGACATTTGGTTTACTTATATGAAAATCCTAACACACACAATTATCTTAGTGTCAATAGAATTCGAAAATAAGCTTAAAAGAATAGTAGAAACATGCACAGTTTGTTCCACAAGTTTGAATTCAATATATGAATAACACGGAATGAGTGTGGTTAGAAATGACATTTGGTTTACTTATATGACAATCCTAACACACACAATCATCCTAGTGTCATTAGAATTCGAAAATAACTTAGAATTCGAAAATTAGCTTAAAAGAAGAGTAGAAACATGCACAGTTCGTTTCACAAGTTTGAATTGATTGTATGAATAAAACGCAATGAGCATGTTTCGAAATGACGTTTGGTTTACTTATATGACTATTCTAACACACACAATCATCTTGGTGTCTTTAGAATTCGCAAATAAGCTTAGAATTCGAAAATAAGCTTAAAAGAGGAGTAGAAACATGCACAGTTCGTTTCACAAGTTTGAATTGAATGTATGAATAAAACGCAATGAGCGTGTTTAGAAATGACATTTGGTTTACTTATATGAAAATCCTAACACACACAATCATCTTAGTGTCAATAGAATTCGAAAATAAGTTTAGAATTCGATGAAAAGCTTAAAAGAAGAGTAGAAACATGCACAGTTCGTTTCACAAGTTTGAATTCAAAGTATTAATGACAGACAATGAGTGTGGTTAGAAATGACATTTGGTTTACTTATATGACAATCCTAACAATACAATCATCATGGTCTATTTAGAATTCGAAAATAAGCTTAAAATAAGAGTAGAAACATGCACAGTTCGTTTCACAAGTTTGAATTGAATGTATGAATAAAACGCAATGAGCTTGTTTAGAAATGACATTTGGTTTACTTATATGAAAATCCTAACACACACAATCATCTTAGTTTCAATAGAATTCGAAAATAAGTTTAGAATTCGAAGAAAAGCTTAAAAGAAGAGTAGAAACATGCACAGTTCGTTTCACAAGTTTGAATTCAATGTATGAATAACACGCAATGAGTGTGGTTAGAAATGACATTTGGTTTACTTATATGACAATCCTAACAATACAATCATCATGGTGTATTTTGAATTCGAAAATAAGCTTAAAAGAAGAGTAGAAACATGCACATTTCGTTTCACAAGTTTGAATTGAATGTACGAATAAAACGCAATGAGCTTGTTTAGAAATGACATTTGGTTTACTTATATGAAAATCCTAACACACACAATCATCTTAGTTTCAATAGAATTCGAAAATAAGTTTAGAATTCGAAGAAAAGCTTAAAAGAAGAGTAGAAACATGCACAGTTCGTTTCACAAGTTTGAATTCAATGTATGAATAACACGCAATGAGTGTGGTTAGAAATGACATTTGGTTTACTTATATGACAATCCTAACAATACAATCATCATGGTGTATTTAGAATTCGAAAATAAGCTTAAAAGAAGAGTAGAAACATGCACATTTCGTTTCACAAGTTTGAATTGAATGTATGTATAAAACGCAATGAGCTTGTTTAGAAATGACATTTGGTTTACCTATATGAAAATCCTAAAACACACAATCATCTTAGTGTCAATAGAATTCGAAAATAAGCTTAGAATTCGAAAATAAGCTTAAAAGAAGAGTAGAAACATGCACAGTTCGTTTCACAAGTTTGAATTGAATGTATAAATAAAACGCAATGAGCTTGTTTAGAAATGACATTTGGTTTAGTTATATGAAAATCCTAAAACACACAATCATCTTAGTGTCAATAGAATTCGAAAATAAGCTTAGAATTCGAAAATAAGCTTAAAAGAAGAGTAGAAACATGCACAGTTCGTTTCACAAGTTTGAATTGAATGTATGAATAAAACGCAATGAGCGTGTTTAGAAATGACATTTGGTTTACTTATATGAAAATCCTAACACACACAATCATCTTAGTGTCAATAGAATTCGAAAATAAGTTTAGAATTCGATGAAAAGCTTAAAAGAAGAGTAGAAACATGCACAGTTCGTTTCACAAGTTTGAATTCAAAGTATTAATGACAGACAATGAGTGTGGTTAGAAATGACATTTGGTTTACTTATATGACAATCCTAACAATACAATCATCATGGTGTATTTAGAATTCGAAAATAAGCTTAAAAGAAGAGTAGAAACATGCACATTTCTTTTCACAAGTTTGAATTGAATGTATGAATAAAACGCAATGAGCGTGTTTAGAAATGACATTTGGTTTACTTATATGAAAATCCTAACACACACAATCATCTTAGTGTCAATAGAATTCGAAAATAAGTTTAGAATTCGATGAAAAGCTTAAAAGAAGAGTAGAAACATGCACAGTTCGTTTCACAAGTTTGAATTCAAAGTATTAATGACAGACAATGAGTGTGGTTAGAAATGACATTTGGTTTACTTATATGACAATCCTAACAATACAATCATCATGGTGTATTTAGAATTCGAAAATAAGCTTAAAAGAAGAGTAGAAACATGCACATTTCGTTTCACAAGTTTGAATTGAATGTATGAATAAAACGCAATGAGCTTGTTTAGAAATGACATTTGGTTTACTTATATGAAAATCCTAACACACACAATTATCTTAGTGTCAATAGAATTCGAAAATAAGCTTAAAAGAATAGTAGAAACATGCACAGTTTGTTCCACAAGTTTGAATTCAATATATGAATAACACGGAATGAGTGTGGTTAGAAATGACATTTGGTTTACTTATATGACAATCCTAACACACACAATCATCCTAGTGTCATTAGAATTCGAAAATAACTTAGAATTCGAAAATTAGCTTAAAAGAAGAGTAGAAACATGCACAGTTCGTTTCACAAGTTTGAATTGATTGTATGAATAAAACGCAATGAGCATGTTTCGAAATGACGTTTGGTTTACTTATATGACTATTCTAACACACACAATCATCTTGGTGTCTTTAGAATTCGCAAATAAGCTTAGAATTCGAAAATAAGCTTAAAAGAGGAGTAGAAACATGCACAGTTCGTTTCACAAGTTTGAATTGAATGTATGAATAAAACGCAATGAGCGTGTTTAGAAATGACATTTGGTTTACTTATATGAAAATCCTAACACACACAATCATCTTAGTGTCAATAGAATTCGAAAATAAGTTTAGAATTCGATGAAAAGCTTAAAAGAAGAGTAGAAACATGCACAGTTCGTTTCACAAGTTTGAATTCAAAGTATTAATGACAGACAATGAGTGTGGTTAGAAATGACATTTGGTTTACTTATATGACAATCCTAACAATACAATCATCATGGTCTATTTAGAATTCGAAAATAAGCTTAAAATAAGAGTAGAAACATGCACAGTTCGTTTCACAAGTTTGAATTGAATGTATGAATAAAACGCAATGAGCTTGTTTAGAAATGACATTTGGTTTACTTATATGAAAATCCTAACACACACAATCATCTTAGTTTCAATAGAATTCGAAAATAAGTTTAGAATTCGAAGAAAAGCTTAAAAGAAGAGTAGAAACATGCACAGTTCGTTTCACAAGTTTGAATTCAATGTATGAATAACACGCAATGAGTGTGGTTAGAAATGACATTTGGTTTACTTATATGACAATCCTAACAATACAATCATCATGGTGTATTTTGAATTCGAAAATAAGCTTAAAAGAAGAGTAGAAACATGCACATTTCGTTTCACAAGTTTGAATTGAATGTACGAATAAAACGCAATGAGCTTGTTTAGAAATGACATTTGGTTTACTTATATGAAAATCCTAACACACACAATCATCTTAGTTTCAATAGAATTCGAAAATAAGTTTAGAATTCGAAGAAAAGCTTAAAAGAAGAGTAGAAACATGCACAGTTCGTTTCACAAGTTTGAATTCAATGTATGAATAACACGCAATGAGTGTGGTTAGAAATGACATTTGGTTTACTTATATGACAATCCTAACAATACAATCATCATGGTGTATTTAGAATTCGAAAATAAGCTTAAAAGAAGAGTAGAAACATGCACATTTCGTTTCACAAGTTTGAATTGAATGTATGTATAAAACGCAATGAGCTTGTTTAGAAATGACATTTGGTTTACCTATATGAAAATCCTAAAACACACAATCATCTTAGTGTCAATAGAATTCGAAAATAAGCTTAAAAGAAGAGTAGAAACATGCACAGTTCGTTTCACAAGTTTGAATTGAATGTATGAATAAAACGCAATGAGCTTGTTTAGAAATGACATTTGGTTTACTTATATGAAAATCCTAAAACACACAATCATCTTAGTGTCAATAGAATTCGAAAATAAGCTTAGAATTCGAAAATAAGCTTAAAAGAAGAGTAGAAACATGCACAGTTCGTTTCACAAGTTTGAATTGAATGTATGAATAAAACGCAATGAGCGTGTTTAGAAATGACATTTGGTTTACTTATACGACAATCCTAACACACACAATCATCTTAGTGTCTTTAGAATTCGAAAATAAGCTTAAAAGAAGAGTAGAAACATGCACAGTTCGTTTCACAAGTTTGAATTGAATGTATGAATAAAACGCAATGAGCATGTTTCGAAATGACGTTTGGTTTACTTATATGACAATCCTAACACACACAATTATCTTAGTGTCTTTAGAATTCGAAAATAAGCTTAGAATTCGAAAATAAGCTTAAAAGAGGAGTAAAAACATGCACAGTTCGTTTCACAAGTTTGAATTGAATGTATGAATAAAACGCAATGAGCGTGTTTCGAAATGCCGTTTGGTTTACTTATATGACAATCCTAACAATACAATCATCATGGTGTATTTAGAATTCGAAAATAAGCTTAAAAGAAGAGTAGAAACATGCACAGTTCGTTTCACAAGTTTGAATTGAATGTATGAATAAAACGCAATGAGCTTGTTTAGAAATGACATTTGGTTTACTTATATGAAAATCCTAACACACTCAATTATCTTAGTGTCAATAGAATTCGAAAATAAGCTTAAAAGAATAGTAGAAACATGCACAGTTTGTTCCACAAGTTTGAATTCAATATATGAATAACACGGAATGAGTGTGGTTAGAAATGACATTTGGTTTACTTATATGACAATCCTAACACACACAATCATCCTAGTGTCATTAGAATTCGAAAATAACTTAGAATTCGAAAATTAGCTTAAAAGAAGAGTAGAAACATGCACAGTTCGTTTCACAAGTTTGAATTGAATGTATGAATAAAACGCAATGAGCATGTTTCGAAATGACGTTTGGTTTACTTATATGACTATTCTAACACACACAATCATCTTGGTGTCTTTAGAATTCGCAAATAAGCTTAGAATTCGAAAATAAGCTTAAAAGAGGAGTAGAAACATGCACAGTTCGTTTCACAAGTTTGAATTGAATGTATGAATAAAACGCAATGAGCGTGTTTCGAAATGCCGTTTGGTTTACTTATATGAAAATCCTAACACACACAATCATCTTAGTGTCAATAGAATTCGAAAATAAGTTTAGAATTCGATGAAAAGCTTAAAAGAAGAGTAGAAACATGCACAGTTCGTTTCACAAGTTTGAATTCAATGTATTAATGACAGACAATGAGTGTGGTTAGAAATGACATTTGGTTTACTTATATGACAATCCTAACAATACAATCATCATGGTCTATTTAGAATTCGAAAATAAGCTTAAAATAAGAGTAGAAACATGCACAGTTCGTTTCACAAGTTTGAATTGAATGTATGAATAAAACGCAATGAGCTTGTTTAGAAATGACATTTGGTTTACTTATATGAAAATCCTAACACACACAATCATCTTAGTTTCAATAGAATTCGAAAATAAGTTTAGAATTCGAAGAAAAACTTAAAAGAAGAGTAGAAACATGCACAGTTCGTTTCACAAGTTTGAATTCAATGTATGAATAACACGCAATGAGTGTGGTTAGAAATGACATTTGGTTTACTTATATGACAATCCTAACAATACAATCATCATGGTGTATTTAGAATTCGAAAATAAGCTTAAAAGAAGAGTAGAAACATGCACATTTCGTTTCACAAGTTTGAATTGAATGTATAAATAAAACGCAATGAGCTTGTTTAGAAATGACATTTGGTTTACTTATATGAAAATCCTAAAACACACAATCATCTTAGTGTCAATAGAATTCGAAAATAAGCTTAGAATTCGAAAATAAGCTTAAAAGAAGAGTAGAAACATGCACAGTTCGTTTCACAAGTTTGAATTGAATGTATGAATAAAACGCAATGAGCGTGTTTAGAAATGACATTTGGTTTACTTATATGAAAATCCTAACACACACAATCATCTTAGTGTCAATAGAATTCGAAAATAAGTTTAGAATTCGATGAAAAGCTTAAAAGAAGAGTAGAAACATGCACAGTTCGTTTCACAAGTTTGAATTCAAAGTATTAATGACAGACAATGAGTGTGGTTAGAAATGACATTTGGTTTACTTATATGACAATCCTAACAATACAATCATCATGGTCTATTTAGAATTCGAAAATAAGCTTAAAATAAGAGTAGAAACATGCACAGTTCGTTTCACAAGTTTGAATTGAATGTATGAATAAAACGCAATGAGCTTGTTTAGAAATGACATTTGGTTTACTTATATGAAAATCCTAACACACACAATCATCTTAGTTTCAATAGAATTCGAAAATAAGTTTAGAATTCGAAGAAAAGCTTAAAAGAAGAGTAGAAACATGCACAGTTCGTTTCACAAGTTTGAATTCAATGTATGAATAACACGCAATGAGTGTGGTTAGAAATGACATTTGGTTTACTTATATGACAATCCTAACAATACAATCATCATGGTGTATTTTGAATTCGAAAATAAGCTTAAAAGAAGAGTAGAAACATGCACATTTCGTTTCACAAGTTTGAATTGAATGTACGAATAAAACGCAATGAGCTTGTTTAGAAATGACATTTGGTTTACTTATATGAAAATCCTAACACACACAATCATCTTAGTTTCAATAGAATTCGAAAATAAGTTTAGAATTCGAAGAAAAGCTTAAAAGAAGAGTAGAAACATGCACAGTTCGTTTCACAAGTTTGAATTCAATGTATGAATAACACGCAATGAGTGTGGTTAGAAATGACATTTGGTTTACTTATATGACAATCCTAACAATACAATCATCATGGTGTATTTAGAATTCGAAAATAAGCTTAAAAGAAGAGTAGAAACATGCACATTTCGTTTCACAAGTTTGAATTGAATGTATGTATAAAACGCAATGAGCTTGTTTAGAAATGACATTTGGTTTACCTATATGAAAATCCTAAAACACACAATCATCTTAGTGTCAATAGAATTCGAAAATAAGCTTAGAATTCGAAAATAAGCTTAAAAGAAGAGTAGAAACATGCACTGTTCGTTTCACAAGTTTGAATTGAATGTATGAATAAAACGCAATGAGCTTGTTTAGAAATGACATTTGGTTTACTTATATGAAAATCCTAAAACACACAATCATCTTAGTGTCAATAGAATTCGAAAATAAGCTTAGAATTCGAAAATAAGCTTAAAAGAAGAGTAGAAACATGCACAGTTCGTTTCACAAGTTTGAATTGAATGTATGAATAAAACGCAATGAGCGTGTTTAGAAATGACATTTGGTTTACTTATACGACAATCCTAACACACACAATCATCTTAGTGTCTTTAGAATTCGAAAATAAGCTTAAAAGAAGAGTAGAAACATGCACAGTTCGTTTCACAAGTTTGAATTGAATGTATGAATAAAACGCAATGAGCATGTTTCGAAATGACGTTTGGTTTACTTATATGACAATCCTAACACACACAATTATCTTAGTGTCTTTAGAATTCGAAAATAAGCTTAGAATTCGAAAATAAGCTTAAAAGAGGAGTAAAAACATGCACAGTTCGTTTCACAAGTTTGAATTGAATGTATGAATAAAACGCAATGAGCGTGTTTCGAAATGCCGTTTGGTTTACTTATATGACAATCCTAACAATACAATCATCATGGTGTATTTAGAATTCGAAAATAAGCTTAAAAGAAGAGTAGAAACATGCACAGTTCGTTTCACAAGTTTGAATTGAATGTATGAATAAAACGCAATGAGCTTGTTTAGAAATGACATTTGGTTTACTTATATGAAAATCCTAACACACTCAATTATCTTAGTGTCAATAGAATTCGAAAATAAGCTTAAAAGAATAGTAGAAACATGCACAGTTTGTTCCACAAGTTTGAATTCAATATATGAATAACACGGAATGAGTGTGGTTAGAAATGACATTTGGTTTACTTATATGACAATCCTAACACACACAATCATCCTAGTGTCATTAGAATTCGAAAATAACTTAGAATTCGAAAATTAGCTTAAAAGAAGAGTAGAAACATGCACAGTTCGTTTCACAAGTTTGAATTGAATGTATGAATAAAACGCAATGAGCATGTTTCGAAATGACGTTTGGTTTACTTATATGACTATTCTAACACACACAATCATCTTGGTGTCTTTAGAATTCGCAAATAAGCTTAGAATTCGAAAATAAGCTTAAAAGAGGAGTAGAAACATGCACAGTTCGTTTCACAAGTTTGAATTGAATGTATGAATAAAACGCAATGAGCGTGTTTCGAAATGCCGTTTGGTTTACTTATATGAAAATCCTAACACACACAATCATCTTAGTGTCAATAGAATTCGAAAATAAGTTTAGAATTCGATGAAAAGCTTAAAAGAAGAGTAGAAACATGCACAGTTCGTTTCACAAGTTTGAATTCAATGTATTAATGACAGACAATGAGTGTGGTTAGAAATGACATTTGGTTTACTTATATGACAATCCTAACAATACAATCATCATGGTCTATTTAGAATTCGAAAATAAGCTTAAAATAAGAGTAGAAACATGCACAGTTCGTTTCACAAGTTTGAATTGAATGTATGAATAAAACGCAATGAGCTTGTTTAGAAATGACATTTGGTTTACTTATATGAAAATCCTAACACACACAATCATCTTAGTTTCAATAGAATTCGAAAATAAGTTTAGAATTCGAAGAAAAACTTAAAAGAAGAGTAGAAACATGCACAGTTCGTTTCACAAGTTTGAATTCAATGTATGAATAACACGCAATGAGTGTGGTTAGAAATGACATTTGGTTTACTTATATGACAATCCTAACAATACAATCATCATGGTGTATTTAGAATTCGAAAATAAGCTTAAAAGAAGAGTAGAAACATGCACATTTCGTTTCACAAGTTTGAATTGAATGTATAAATAAAACGCAATGAGCTTGTTTAGAAATGACATTTGGTTTACTTATATGAAAATCCTAAAACACACAATCATCTTAGTGTCAATAGAATTCGAAAATAAGCTTAGAATTCGAAAATAAGCTTAAAAGAAGAGTAGAAACATGCACAGTTCGTTTCACAAGTTTGAATTGAATGTATGAATAAAACGCAATGAGCGTGTTTAGAAATGACATTTGGTTTACTTATATGAAAATCCTAACACACACAATCATCTTAGTGTCAATAGAATTCGAAAATAAGTTTGGAATTCGATGAAAAGCTTAAAAGAAGAGTAGAAACATGCACAGTTCGTTTCACAAGTTTGAATTCAAAGTATTAATGACAGACAATGAGTGTGGTTAGAAATGACATTTGGTTTACTTATATGACAATCCTAACAATACAATCATCATGGTGTATTTAGAATTCGAAAATAAGCTTAAAAGAAGAGTAGAAACATGCACATTTCTTTTCACAAGTTTGAATTGAATGTATGAATAAAACGCAATGAGCGTGTTTAGAAATGACATTTGGTTTACTTATATGAAAATCCTAACACACACAATCATCTTAGTGTCAATAGAATTCGAAAATAAGTTTAGAATTCGATGAAAAGCTTAAAAGAAGAGTAGAAACATGCACAGTTCGTTTCACAAGTTTGAATTCAAAGTATTAATGACAGACAATGAGTGTGGTTAGAAATGACATTTGGTTTACTTATATGACAATCCTAACAATACAATCATCATGGTGTATTTAGAATTCGAAAATAAGCTTAAAAGAAGAGTAGAAACATGCACATTTCGTTTCACAAGTTTGAATTGAATGTATGAATAAAACGCAATGAGCTTGTTTAGAAATGACATTTGGTTTACTTATATGAAAATCCTAACACACACAATTATCTTAGTGTCAATAGAATTCGAAAATAAGCTTAAAAGAATAGTAGAAACATGCACAGTTTGTTCCACAAGTTTGAATTCAATATATGAATAACACGGAATGAGTGTGGTTAGAAATGACATTTGGTTTACTTATATGACAATCCTAACACACACAATCATCCTAGTGTCATTAGAATTCGAAAATAACTTAGAATTCGAAAATTAGCTTAAAAGAAGAGTAGAAACATGCACAGTTCGTTTCACAAGTTTGAATTGATTGTATGAATAAAACGCAATGAGCATGTTTCGAAATGACGTTTGGTTTACTTATATGACTATTCTAACACACACAATCATCTTGGTGTCTTTAGAATTCGCAAATAAGCTTAGAATTCGAAAATAAGCTTAAAAGAGGAGTAGAAACATGCACAGTTCGTTTCACAAGTTTGAATTGAATGTATGAATAAAACGCAATGAGCGTGTTTAGAAATGACATTTGGTTTACTTATATGAAAATCCTAACACACACAATCATCTTAGTGTCAATAGAATTCGAAAATAAGTTTAGAATTCGATGAAAAGCTTAAAAGAAGAGTAGAAACATGCACAGTTCGTTTCACAAGTTTGAATTCAAAGTATTAATGACAGACAATGAGTGTGGTTAGAAATGACATTTGGTTTACTTATATGACAATCCTAACAATACAATCATCATGGTCTATTTAGAATTCGAAAATAAGCTTAAAATAAGAGTAGAAACATGCACAGTTCGTTTCACAAGTTTGAATTGAATGTATGAATAAAACGCAATGAGCTTGTTTAGAAATGACATTTGGTTTACTTATATGAAAATCCTAACACACACAATCATCTTAGTTTCAATAGAATTCGAAAATAAGTTTAGAATTCGAAGAAAAGCTTAAAAGAAGAGTAGAAACATGCACAGTTCGTTTCACAAGTTTGAATTCAATGTATGAATAACACGCAATGAGTGTGGTTAGAAATGACATTTGGTTTACTTATATGACAATCCTAACAATACAATCATCATGGTGTATTTTGAATTCGAAAATAAGCTTAAAAGAAGAGTAGAAACATGCACATTTCGTTTCACAAGTTTGAATTGAATGTACGAATAAAACGCAATGAGCTTGTTTAGAAATGACATTTGGTTTACTTATATGAAAATCCTAACACACACAATCATCTTAGTTTCAATAGAATTCGAAAATAAGTTTAGAATTCGAAGAAAAGCTTAAAAGAAGAGTAGAAACATGCACAGTTCGTTTCACAAGTTTGAATTCAATGTATGAATAACACGCAATGAGTGTGGTTAGAAATGACATTTGGTTTACTTATATGACAATCCTAACAATACAATCATCATGGTGTATTTAGAATTCGAAAATAAGCTTAAAAGAAGAGTAGAAACATGCACATTTCGTTTCACAAGTTTGAATTGAATGTATGTATAAAACGCAATGAGCTTGTTTAGAAATGACATTTGGTTTACCTATATGAAAATCCTAAAACACACAATCATCTTAGTGTCAATAGAATTCGAAAATAAGCTTAGAATTCGAAAATAAGCTTAAAAGAAGAGTAGAAACATGCACAGTTCGTTTCACAAGTTTGAATTGAATGTATGAATAAAACGCAATGAGCTTGTTTAGAAATGACATTTGGTTTACTTATATGAAAATCCTAAAACACACAATCATCTTAGTGTCAATAGAATTCGAAAATAAGCTTAGAATTCGAAAATAAGCTTAAAAGAAGAGTAGAAACATGCACAGTTCGTTTCACAAGTTTGAATTGAATGTATGAATAAAACGCAATGAGCGTGTTTAGAAATGACATTTGGTTTACTTATACGACAATCCTAACACACACAATCATCTTAGTGTCTTTAGAATTCGAAAATAAGCTTAAAAGAAGAGTAGAAACATGCACAGTTCGTTTCACAAGTTTGAATTGAATGTATGAATAAAACGCAATGAGCATGTTTCGAAATGACGTTTGGTTTACTTATATGACAATCCTAACACACACAATTATCTTAGTGTCTTTAGAATTCGAAAATAAGCTTAGAATTCGAAAATAAGCTTAAAAGAGGAGTAAAAACATGCACAGTTCGTTTCACAAGTTTGAATTGAATGTATGAATAAAACGCAATGAGCGTGTTTCGAAATGCCGTTTGGTTTACTTATATGACAATCCTAACAATACAATCATCATGGTGTATTTAGAATTCGAAAATAAGCTTAAAAGAAGAGTAGAAACATGCACAGTTCGTTTCACAAGTTTGAATTGAATGTATGAATAAAACGCAATGAGCTTGTTTAGAAATGACATTTGGTTTACTTATATGAAAATCCTAACACACTCAATTATCTTAGTGTCAATAGAATTCGAAAATAAGCTTAAAAGAATAGTAGAAACATGCACAGTTTGTTCCACAAGTTTGAATTCAATATATGAATAACACGGAATGAGTGTGGTTAGAAATGACATTTGGTTTACTTATATGACAATCCTAACACACACAATCATCCTAGTGTCATTAGAATTCGAAAATAACTTAGAATTCGAAAATTAGCTTAAAAGAAGAGTAGAAACATGCACAGTTCGTTTCACAAGTTTGAATTGAATGTATGAATAAAACGCAATGAGCATGTTTCGAAATGACGTTTGGTTTACTTATATGACTATTCTAACACACACAATCATCTTGGTGTCTTTAGAATTCGCAAATAAGCTTAGAATTCGAAAATAAGCTTAAAAGAGGAGTAGAAACATGCACAGTTCGTTTCACAAGTTTGAATTGAATGTATGAATAAAACGCAATGAGCGTGTTTCGAAATGCCGTTTGGTTTACTTATATGAAAATCCTAACACACACAATCATCTTAGTGTCAATAGAATTCGAAAATAAGTTTAGAATTCGATGAAAAGCTTAAAAGAAGAGTAGAAACATGCACAGTTCGTTTCACAAGTTTGAATTCAATGTATTAATGACAGACAATGAGTGTGGTTAGAAATGACATTTGGTTTACTTATATGACAATCCTAACAATACAATCATCATGGTCTATTTAGAATTCGAAAATAAGCTTAAAATAAGAGTAGAAACATGCACAGTTCGTTTCACAAGTTTGAATTGAATGTATGAATAAAACGCAATGAGCTTGTTTAGAAATGACATTTGGTTTACTTATATGAAAATCCTAACACACACAATCATCTTAGTTTCAATAGAATTCGAAAATAAGTTTAGAATTCGAAGAAAAACATAAAAGAAGAGTAGAAACATGCACAGTTCGTTTCACAAGTTTGAATTCAATGTATGAATAACACGCAATGAGTGTGGTTAGAAATGACATTTGGTTTACTTATATGACAATCCTAACAATACAATCATCATGGTGTATTTAGAATTCGAAAATAAGCTTAAAAGAAGAGTAGAAACATGCACATTTCGTTTCACAAGTTTGAATTGAATGTATGAATAAAACGCAATGAGCGTGTTTAGAAATGACATTTGGTTTACTTATATGAAAATCCTAACACACACAATCATCTTAGTGTCAATAGAATTCGAAAATAAGTTTAGAATTCGATGAAAAGCTTAAAAGAAGAGTAGAAACATGCACAGTTCGTTTCACAAGTTTGAATTCAATGTATTAATGACAGACAATGAGTGTGGTTAGAAATAACATTTGGTTTACTTATATGACAATCCTAACAATACAATCATCATGGTCTATTTAGAATTCGAAAATAAGCTTAAAATAAGAGTAGAAACATGCACAATACGTTTCACAAGTTTGAATTGAATGTATGAATAAAACGCAATGAGCTTGTTTAGAAATGACATTTGGTTTACTTATATGAAAATCCTAACACACACAATCATCTTAGTTTCAATAGAATTCGAAAATAAGTTTAGAATTCGAAAAAAAGCTTAAAAGAAGAGTAGAAACATGCACAGTTCGTTTCACAATTTTGAATTCAATGTATGAATAACACGCAATGAGTGTGGTTAGAAATGACATTTGGTTTACTTATATGACAATCCTAACAATACAATCATCATGGTGTATTTAGAATTCGAAAATAAGCTTAAAAGAAGAGTAGAAACTTGCACAGTTCGTTTTACAAGTTTGAATTGAATGTATGAATAAAACGCAATGAGCTTGTTTAGAAATGACATTTGGTTTACTTATATGAAAATCCTAACACACACAATTATCTTAGTGTCAATAGAATTCGAAAATAAGCTTAAAAGAATAGTAGAAACATGCACAGTTTGTTCCACAAGTTTGAATTCAATATATGAATAACACGGAATGAGTGTGGTTAGAAATGACATTTGGTTTACTTATATGACAATCCTAACACACACAATCATCCTAGTGTCATTAGAATTCGAAAATAACTTAGAATTCGAAAATTAGCTTAAAAGAAGAGTAGAAACATGCACAGTTCGTTTCACAAGTTTGAATTGATTGTATGAATAAAACGCAATGAGCATGTTTCGAAATGACGTTTGGTTTACTTATATGACTATTCTAACACACACAATCATCTTGGTGTCTTTAGAATTCGCAAATAAGCTTAGAATTCGAAAATAAGCTTAAAAGAGGAGTAGAAACATGCACAGTTCGTTTCACAAGTTTGAATTGAATGTATGAATAAAACGCAATGAGCGTGTTTCGAAATGCCGTTTGGTTTACTTATATGAAAATCCTAACACACACAATCATCTTAGTGTCAATAGAATTCGAAAATAAGTTTAGAATTCGATGAAAAGCTTAAAAGAAGAGTAGAAACATGCACAGTTCGTTTCACAAGTTTGAATTCAATGTATTAATGACAGACAATGAGTGTGGTTAGAAATGACATTTGGTTTACTTATATGACAATTCTAACAATACAATCATCGTGGTCTATTTAGAATTCGAAAATAAGCTTAAAATAAGAGTAGAAACATGCACAGTTCGTTTCACAAGTTTGAATTGAATGTATGAATAAAACGCAATGAGCTTGTTTAGAAATGACATTTGGTTTACTTATATGAAAATCCTAACACACACAATCATCTTAGTTTCAATAGAATTCGAAAATAAGTTTAGAATTCGAAAAAAAGCTTAAAAGAAGAGTAGAAACATGCACAGTTCGTTTCACAATTTTGAATTCAATGTATGAATAACACGCAATGAGTGTGGTTAGAAATGACATTTGGTTTACTTATATGACAATCCTAACAATACAATCATCATGGTGTATTTAGAATTCGAAAATAAGCTTAAAAGAAGAGTAGAAACTTGCACAGTTCGTTTTACAAGTTTGAATTGAATGTATGAATAAAACGCAATGAGCTTGTTTAGAAATGACATTTGGTTTACTTATATGAAAATCCTAACACACACATTTATCTTAGTGTCAATAGAATTCGAAAATAAGCTTAAAAGAATAGTAGAAACATGCACAGTTTGTTCCATAAGTTTGAATTCAATATATGAATAACACGGAATGAGTGTGGTTAGAAATGACATTTGGTTTACTTATATGACAATCCTAACACACACAATCATCCTAGTGTCATTAGAATTCGAAAATAACTTAGAATTCGAAAATTAGCTTAAAAGAAGAGTAGAAACATGCACAGTTCGTTTCACAAGTTTGAATTGATTGTATGAATAAAACGCAATGAGCATGTTTCGAAATGACGTTTGGTTTACTTATATGACTATTCTAACACACACAATCATCTTGGTGTCTTTAGAATTCGCAAATAAGCTTAGAATTCGAAAATAAGCTTAAAAGAGGAGTAGAAACATGCACAGTTCGTTTCACAAGTTTGAATTGAATGTATGAATAAAACGCAATGAGCGTGTTTCGAAATGCCGTTTGGTTTACTTATATGAAAATCCTAACACACACAATCATCTTAGTGTCAATAGAATTCGAAAATAAGTTTAGAATTCGATGAAAAGCTTAAAAGAAGAGTAGAAACATGCACAGTTCGTTTCACAAGTTTGAATTCAATGTATTAATGACAGACAATGAGTGTGGTTAGAAATGACATTTGGTTTACTTATATGACAATTCTAACAATACAATCATCGTGGTCTATTTAGAATTCGAAAATAAGCTTAAAATAAGAGTAGAAACATGCACAGTTCGTTTCACAAGTTTGAATTGAATGTATGAATAAAACGCAATGAGCTTGTTTAGAAATGACATTTGGTTTACTTATATGAAAATCCTAACACACACAATCATCTTAGTTTCAATAGAATTCGAAAATAAGTTTAGAATTCGAAAAAAAGCTTAAAAGAAGAGTAGAAACATGCACAGTTCGTTTCACAATTTTGAATTCAATGTATGAATAACACGCAATGAGTGTGGTTAGAAATGACATTTGGTTTACTTATATGACAATCCTAACAATACAATCATCATGGTGTATTTAGAATTCGAAAATAAGCTTAAAAGAAGAGTAGAAACTTGCACAGTTCGTTTTACAAGTTTGAATTGAATGTATGAATAAAACGCAATGAGCTTGTTTAGAAATGACATTTGGTTTACTTATATGAAAATCCTAACACACACAATTATCTTAGTGTCAATAGAATTCGAAAATAAGCTTAAAAGAATAGTAGAAACATGCACAGTTTGTTCCACAAGTTTGAATTCAATATATGAATAACACGGAATGAGTGTGGTTAGAAATGACATTTGGTTTACTTATATGACAATCCTAACACACACAATCATTCTAGTGTCATTAGAATTCGAAAATAACTTAGAATTCGAAAATTAGCTTAAAAGAAGAGTAGAAACATGCACAGTTCGTTTCACAAGTTTGAATTGATTGTATGAATAAAACGCAATGAGCATGTTTCGAAATGACGTTTGGTTTACTTATATGACTATTCTAACACACACAATCATCTTGGTGTCTTTAGAATTCGCAAATAAGCTTAGAATTCGAAAATAAGCTTAAAAGAGGAGTAGAAACATGCACAGTTCGTTTCACAAGTTTGAATTGAATGTATGAATAAAACGCAATGAGCGTGTTTCGAAATGCCGTTTGGTTTACTTATATGAGAATCCTAACACACACAATCATCTTAGTGTCAATAGAATTCGAAAATAAGTTTAGAATTCGATGAAAAGCTTAAAAGAAGAGTAGAAACATGCACAGTTCGTTTCACAAGTTTGAATTCAATGTATTAATGACAGACAATGAGTGTGGTTAGAAATGACATTTGGTTTACTTATATGACAATTCTAACAATACAATCATCGTGGTCTATTTAGAATTCGAAAATAAGCTTAAAATAAGAGTAGAAACATGCACAGTTCGTTTCACAAGTTTGAATTGAATGTACGAATAAAACGCAATGAGCTTGTTTAGAAATGACATTTGGTTTACTTATATGAAAATCCTAACACACACAATCATCTTAGTTTCAATAGAATTCGAAAATAAGTTTAGAATTCGAAGAAAAGCTTAAAAGAAGAGTAGAAACATGCGCAGTTCGTTTCACAAGTTTGAATTCAATGTATGAATAACACGCAATGAGTGTGGTTAGAAATGACATTTGGTTTACTTATATGACAATCCTAACAATACAATCATCATGGTGTATTTAGAATTCGAAAATAAGCTTAAAAGAAGAGTAGAAACATGCACATTTCGTTTCACAAGTTTGAATTGAATGTATGAATAAAACGCAATGAGCGTGTTTAGAAATGACATTTGCTTTACTTATATGAAAATCCTAACACACACAATCATCTTAGTGTCAATAGAATTCGAAAATAAGTTTAGAATTCGATGAAAAGCTTAAAAGAAGAGTAGAAACATGCACAGTTCGTTTCACAAGTTTGAATCCAAAGTATTAATGACAGACAATGAGTGTGGTTAGAAATGACATTTGGTTTACTTATATGACAATCCTAACAATACAATCATCATGGTGTATTTAGAATTCGAAAATAAGCTTAAAATAAGAGTAGAAACATGCACAGTTCGTTTCACAAGTTTGAATTGAATGTATGAATAAAACGCAATGAGCTTGTTTAGAAATGACATTTGGTTTACTTATATGAAAATCCTAACACACACAATCATCTTAGTTTCAATAGAATTCGAAAATAAGTTTAGAATTCGAAGAAAAGCTTAAAAGAAGAGTAGAAACATGCACAGTTCGTTTCACAAGTTTGAATTCAATGTATGAATAACACGCAATGAGTGTGGTTAGAAATGACATTTGGTTTACTTATATGACAATCCTAACAATACAATCATCATGGTGTATTTAGAATTCGAAAATAAGCTTAAAAGAAGAGTAGAAACATGCACATTTCGTTTCACAAGTTTGAATTGAATGTATGTATAAAACGCAATGAGCTTGTTTAGAAATGACATTTGGTTTACTTATATGAAAATCCTAAAACACACAATCATCTTAGTGTCAATAGAATTCGAAAATAAGCTTAGAATTCGAAAATAAGCTTAAAAGAAGAGTAGAAACATGCACAGTTCGTTTCACAAGTTTGAATTGAATGTATGAATAAAACGCAATGAGCATGTTTCGAAATGACGTTTGGTGTACTTATATGACTATTCTAACACACACAATCATCTTGGTGTCTTTAGAATTCGAAAATAACCTTAGAATTCGAAAATAAGCTTAAAAGAAGAGTAGAAACATGCACAGTTCGTTTCACAAGTTTGAATTAAATATATGAATAAAACGCAATGAGCGTGTTTCGAAATGACGTTTGGTTTACTTATACGACAATCTTAACACACACAATCATCTTGGTGTCTTTAGAATTCGAAAATAAGCTTAAAAGAAGAGTAGAAACATGCACAGTTCGTTTCACAAGTTTGAATTGAATGTATGAATAAAACGCAATGAGCATGTTTCGAAATGACGTTTGGTTTACTTATATGACAATCCTAACACACACAATTATCTTAGTGTCTTTAGAATTCGAAAATAAGCTTAGAATTCGAAAATAAGCTTAAAAGAGGAGTAAAAACATGCACAGTTCGTTTCACAAGTTTGAATTGAATGTATGAATAAAACGCAATGAGCGTGTTTCGAAATGCCGTTTGGTTTACTTATATGACAATCCTAACAATACAATCATCATGGTGTATTTAGAATTCGAAAATAAGCTTAAAAGAAGAGTAGAAACATGCACAGTTCGTTTCACAAGTTTGAATTGAATGTATGAATAAAACGCAATGAGCTTGTTTAGAAATGACATTTGGTTTACTTATATGAAAATCCTAACACACTCAATTATCTTAGTGTCAATAGAATTCGAAAATAAGCTTAAAAGAATAGTAGAAACATGCACAGTTTGTTCCACAAGTTTGAATTCAATATATGAATAACACGGAATGAGTGTGGTTAGAAATGACATTTGGTTTACTTATATGACAATCCTAACACACACAATCATCCTAGTGTCATTAGAATTCGAAAATAACTTAGAATTCGAAAATTAGCTTAAAAGAAGAGTAGAAACATGCACAGTTCGTTTCACAAGTTTGAATTGAATGTATGAATAAAACGCAATGAGCATGTTTCGAAATGACGTTTGGTTTACTTATATGACTATTCTAACACACACAATCATCTTGGTGTCTTTAGAATTCGCAAATAAGCTTAGAATTCGAAAATAAGCTTAAAAGAGGAGTAGAAACATGCACAGTTCGTTTCACAAGTTTGAATTGAATGTATGAATAAAACGCAATGAGCGTGTTTCGAAATGCCGTTTGGTTTACTTATATGAAAATCCTAACACACACAATCATCTTAGTGTCAATAGAATTCGAAAATAAGTTTAGAATTCGATGAAAAGCTTAAAAGAAGAGTAGAAACATGCACAGTTCGTTTCACAAGTTTGAATTCAATGTATTAATGACAGACAATGAGTGTGGTTAGAAATGACATTTGGTTTACTTATATGACAATCCTAACAATACAATCATCATGGTCTATTTAGAATTCGAAAATAAGCTTAAAATAAGAGTAGAAACATGCACAGTTCGTTTCACAAGTTTGAATTGAATGTATGAATAAAACGCAATGAGCTTGTTTAGAAATGACATTTGGTTTACTTATATGAAAATCCTAACACACACAATCATCTTAGTTTCAATAGAATTCGAAAATAAGTTTAGAATTCGAAGAAAAGCTTAAAAGAAGAGTAGAAACATGCACAGTTCGTTTCACAAGTTTGAATTCAATGTATGAATAACACGCAATGAGTGTGGTTAGAAATGACATTTGGTTTACTTATATGACAATCCTAACAATACAATCATCATGGTGTATTTTGAATTCGAAAATAAGCTTAAAAGAAGAGTAGAAACATGCACATTTCGTTTCACAAGTTTGAATTGAATGTACGAATAAAACGCAATGAGCTTGTTTAGAAATGACATTTGGTTTACTTATATGAAAATCCTAACACACACAATCATCTTAGTTTCAATAGAATTCGAAAATAAGTTTAGAATTCGAAGAAAAGCTTAAAAGAAGAGTAGAAACATGCACAGTTCGTTTCACAAGTTTGAATTCAATGTATGAATAACACGCAATGAGTGTGGTTAGAAATGACATTTGGTTTACTTATATGACAATCCTAACAATACAATCATCATGGTGTATTTAGAATTCGAAAATAAGCTTAAAAGAAGAGTAGAAACATGCACATTTCGTTTCACAAGTTTGAATTGAATGTATGTATAAAACGCAATGAGCTTGTTTAGAAATGACATTTGGTTTACTTATATGAAAATCCTAAAACACACAATCATCTTAGTGTCAATAGAATTCGAAAATAAGCTTAGAATTCGAAAATAAGCTTAAAAGAAGAGTAGAAACATGCACAGTTCGTTTCACAAGTTTGAATTGAATGTATGAATAAAACGCAATGAGCATGTTTCGAAATGACGTTTGGTGTACTTATATGACTATTCTAACACACACAATCATCTTGGTGTCTTTAGAATTCGAAAATAACCTTAGAATTCGAAAATAAGCTTAAAAGAAGAGTAGAAACATGCACAGTTCGTTTCACAAGTTTGAATTAAATATATGAATAAAACGCAATGAGCGTGTTCCGAAATGACGTTTGGTTTACTTATACGACAATCTTAACACACACAATCATCTTGGTGTCTTTAGAATTCGAAAATAAGCTTAAAAGAAGAGTAGAAACATGCACAGTTCGTTTCACAAGTTTGAATTGAATGTATGAATAAAACGCAATGAGCATGTTTCGAAATGACGTTTGGTTTACTTATATGACAATCCTAACACACACAATTATCTTAGTGTCTTTAGAATTCGAAAATAAGCTTAGAATTCGAAAATAAGCTTAAAAGAGGAGTAAAAACATGCACAGTTCGTTTCACAAGTTTGAATTGAATGTATGAATAAAACGCAATGAGCGTGTTTCGAAATGCCGTTTGGTTTACTTATATGACAATCCTAACAATACAATCATCATGGTGTATTTAGAATTCGAAAATAAGCTTAAAAGAAGAGTAGAAACATGCACAGTTCGTTTCACAAGTTTGAATTGAATGTATGAATAAAACGCAATGAGCTTGTTTAGAAATGACATTTGGTTTACTTATATGAAAATCCTAACACACTCAATTATCTTAGTGTCAATAGAATTCGAAAATAAGCTTAAAAGAATAGTAGAAACATGCACAGTTTGTTCCACAAGTTTGAATTCAATATATGAATAACACGGAATGAGTGTGGTTAGAAATGACATTTGGTTTACTTATATGACAATCCTAACACACACAATCATCCTAGTGTCATTAGAATTCGAAAATAACTTAGAATTCGAAAATTAGCTTAAAAGAAGAGTAGAAACATGCACAGTTCGTTTCACAAGTTTGAATTGAATGTATGAATAAAACGCAATGAGCATGTTTCGAAATGACGTTTGGTTTACTTATATGACTATTCTAACACACACAATCATCTTGGTGTCTTTAGAATTCGCAAATAAGCTTAGAATTCGAAAATAAGCTTAAAAGAGGAGTAGAAACATGCACAGTTCGTTTCACAAGTTTGAATTGAATGTATGAATAAAACGCAATGAGCGTGTTTCGAAATGCCGTTTGGTTTACTTATATGAAAATCCTAACACACACAATCATCTTAGTGTCAATAGAATTCGAAAATAAGTTTAGAATTCGATGAAAAGCTTAAAAGAAGAGTAGAAACATGCACAGTTCGTTTCACAAGTTTGAATTCAATGTATTAATGACAGACAATGAGTGTGGTTAGAAATGACATTTGGTTTACTTATATGACAATCCTAACAATACAATCATCATGGTCTATTTAGAATTCGAAAATAAGTTTAAAATAAGAGTAGAAACATGCACAGTTCGTTTCACAAGTTTGAATTGAATGTATGAATAAAACGCAATGAGCTTGTTTAGAAATGACATTTGGTTTACTTATATGAAAATCCTAACACACACAATCATCTTAGTTTCAATAGAATTCGAAAATAAGTTTAGAATTCGAAGAAAAACTTAAAAGAAGAGTAGAAACATGCACAGTTCGTTTCACAAGTTTGAATTCAATGTATGAATAACACGCAATGAGTGTGGTTAGAAATGACATTTGGTTTACTTATATGACAATCCTAACAATACAATCATCATGGTGTATTTAGAATTCGAAAATAAGCTTAAAAGAAGAGTAGAAACATGCACATTTCGTTTCACAAGTTTGAATTGAATGTATGAATAAAACGCAATGAGCGTGTTTAGAAATGACATTTGGTTTACTTATATTAAAATCCTAACACACACAATCATCTTAGTGTCAATAGAATTCGAAAATAAGTTTAGAATTCGATGAAAAGCTTAAAAGAAGAGTAGAAACATGCACAGTTCGTTTCACAAGTTTGAATTCAATGTATTAATGACAGACAATGAGTGTGGTTAGAAATGACATTTGGTTTACTTATATGACAATCCTAACAATACAATCATCATGGTCTATTTAGAATTCGAAAATAAGCTTAAAATAAGAGTAGAAACATGCACAATTCGTTTCACAAGTTTGAATTGAATGTATGAATAAAACGCAATGAGCTTGTTTAGAAATGACATTTGGTTTACTTATATGAAAATCCTAACACACACAATCATCTTAGTTTCAATAGAATTCGAAAATAAGTTTAGAATTCGAAAAAAAGCTTAAAAGAAGAGTAGAAACATGCACAGTTCGTTTCACAATTTTGAATTCAATGTATGAATAACACGCAATGAGTGTGGTTAGAAATGACATTTGGTTTACTTATATGACAATCCTAACAATACAATCATCATGGTGTATTTAGAATTCGAAAATAAGCTTAAAAGAAGAGTAGAAACATGCACATTTCGTTTCACAAGTTTGAATTGAATGTATGAATAAAACGCAATGAGCTTGTTTAGAAATGACATTTGGTTTACTTATATGAAAATCCTAAAACACACAATCATCTTAGTGTCAATAGAATTCGAAAATAAGCTTAGAATTCGAAAATAAGCTTAAAAGAAGAGTAGAAACATGCACAGTTCGTTTCACAAGTTTGAATTGAATGTATGAATAAGACGCAATGAGCATGTTTCGAAATGACGTTTGGTGTACTTATATGACTATTCTAACACACACAATCATCTTGGTGTCTTTAGAATTCGAAAATAACCTTAGAATTCGAAAATAAGCTTAAAAGAAGAGTAGAAACATGCACAGTTCGTTTCACAAGTTTGAATTAAATATATGAATAAAACGCAATGAGCGTGTTTCGAAATGACGTTTGGTTTACTTATACGACAATCCTAACACACACAATCATCTTGGTGTCTTTAGAATTCGAAAATAAGCTTAAAAGAAGAGTAGAAACATGCACAGTTCGTTTCACAAGTTTGAATTGAATGTATGAATAAAACGCAATGAGCATGTTTTGAAATGACGTTTGGTTTACTTATATGACAATCCTAACACACACAATTATCTTAGTGTCTTTAGAATTCGAAAATAAGCTTAGAATTCGAAAATAAGCTTAAAAGAGGAGTAGAAACATGCACAGTTCGTTTCATAAGTTTGAATTGAATGTATGAATAAAACGCAATGAGCGTGTTTCGAAATGCCGTTTGGTTTACTTATATGAAAATCCTAACACACACAATCATCTTAGTGTCAATAGAATTCAAAAATAAGCTTAGAATTCGAAAATAAGCTTAAAAGAAGAGTAGAAACATGCACAGTTTGTTCCACAAGTTTGAATTCAATGTATGAATAACACGCAATGAGCTTGTTTAGAAATGACATTTGGTTTACTTATATGAAAATACTAATACACACAATCATCTTAGTGTCAATAGAATTCAAAAATAAGCTTAGAATTCGAAAATAAGCTTAAAAGAAGAGTAGAAACATGCACAGTTTATTCCACAAGTTTGAATTCAATGTATGAATAACACGCAATGAGTGTGGTTGGAAATGACATTTGCTTTACTTATATGACAATCCTAACAATACAATCATCATGGTGTATTTAAAATTCGAAAATAAGCTTAAACGAAGAGTAGAAACATGCACAGTTCGTTTTACAAGTTTGAATTGAATGTATGAATAAAACGCAATGAGCTTGTTTAGAAATGACATTTGGTTTACTTATATGAAAATCCTAACACACACAATTATCTTAGTGTCAATAGAATTCGAAAATAAGCTTAAAAGAATAGTAGAAACATGCACAGTTTGTTCCACAAGTTTGAATTCAATATATGAATAACACGGAATGAGTGTGGTTAGAAATGACATTTGGTTTACTTATATGACAATCCTAACACACACAATCATCCTAGTGTCATTAGAATTCGAAAATAACTTAGAATTCGAAAATTAGCTTAAAAGAAGAGTAGAAACATGCACAGTTCATTTCACAAGTTTGAATTGAATGTATGAATAAAACGCAATGAGCATGTTTCGAAATGACGTTTGGTTTACTTATATGACTATTCTAACACACACAATCATCTTGGTGTCTTTAGAATTCGCAAATAAGCTTAGAATTCGAAAATAAGCTTAAAAGAGGAGTAGAAACATGCACAGTTCGTTTCACAAGTTTGAATTGAATGTATGAATAAAACGCAATGAGCGTGTTTCGAAATGCCGTTTGGTTTACTTATATGAAAATCCTAACACACACAATCATCTTAGTGTCAATAGAATTCGAAAATAAGTTTAGAATTCGATGAAAAGCTTAAAAGAAGAGTAGAAACATGCACAGTTCGTTTCACAAGTTTGAATTCAATGTATTAATGACAGACAATGAGTGTGGTTAGAAATGACATTTGGTTTACTTATATGACAATCCTAACAATACAATCATCATGGTCTATTTAGAATTCGAAAATAAGCTTAAAATAAGAGTAGAAACATGCACAGTTCGTTTCACAAGTTTGAATTGAATGTATGAATAAAACGCAATGAGCTTGTTTAGAAATGACATTTGGTTTACTTATATGAAAATCCTAACACACACAATCATCTTAGTTTCAATAGAATTCGAAAATAAGTTTAGAATTCGAAGAAAAGCTTAAAAGAAGAGTAGAAACATGCACAGTTCGTTTCACAAGTTTGAATTCAATGTATTAATGACATACAATGAGTGTGGTTAGAAATGACATTTGGTTTACTTATATGACAATCCTAACAATACAATCATCATGGTCTATTTAGAATTCGAAAATAAGCTTAAAAGAAGAGTAGAAACATGCACATTTCGTTTCACAAGTTTGAATTGAATGTATGAATAAAACGCAATGAGCGTGTTTAGAAATGACATTTGGTTTACTTATATGAAAATCCTAACACACACAATCATCTTAGTGTCAATAGAATTCGAAAATAAGTTTAGAATTCGATGAAAAGCTTAAAAGAAGAGTAGAAACATGCACAGTTCGTTTCACAAGTTTGAATTCAATGTATTAATGACATACAATGAGTGTGGTTAGAAATGACATTTGGTTTACTTATATGACAATCCTAACAATACAATCATCATGGTCTATTTAGAATTCGAAAATAAGCTTAAAATAAGAGTAGAAACATGCACAATTCGTTTCACAAGTTTGAATTGAATGTATGAATAAAACGCAATGAGTTTTTTTAGAAATGACATTTGGTTTACTTATATGAAAATCCTAACACACACAATCATCTTAGTTTCAATAGAATTCAAAAATAAGTTTAGAATTCGAAAAAAAGCTTAAAAAAAGAGTAGAAACATGCACAGTTCGTTTCACAATTTTGAATTCAATGTATGAATAACACGCAATGAGTGTGGTTAGAAATGACATTTGGTTTACTTATATGACAATCCTAACAATACAATCATCATGGTGTATTTAGAATTCGAAAATAAGCTTAAAAGAAGAGTAGAAACATGCACATTTCGTTTCACAAGTTTGAATTGAATGTATGAATAAAACGCAATGAGCTTGTTTAGAAATGACATTTGGTTTACTTATATGAAAATCCTAAAACACACAATCATCTTAGTGTCAATAGAATTCGAAAATAAGCTTAGAATTCGAAAATAAGCTTAAAAGAAGAGTAGAAACATGCACAGTTCGTTTCACAAGTTTGAATTGAATGTATGAATAAAACGCAATGAGCATGTTTCGAAATGACGTTTGGTGTACTTATATGACTATTCTAACACACACAATCATCTTGGTGTCTTTAGAATTCGAAAATAACCTTAGAATTCGAAAATAAGCTTAAAAGAAGAGTAGAAACATGCACAGTTCGTTTCACAAGTTTGAATTAAATATATGAATAAAACGCAATGAGCGTGTTTTGAAATGACGTTTGGTTTACTTATACGACAATCCTAACACACACAATCATCTTGGTGTCTTTAGAATTCGAAAATAAGCTTAAAAGAAGAGTAGAAACATGCACAGTTCGTTTCACAAGTTTGAATTGAATGTATGAATAAAACGCAATGAGCATGTTTCGAAATGACGTTTGGTTTACTTATATGACAATCCTAACACACACAATTATCTTAGTGTCTTTAGAATTCGAAAATAAGCTTAGAATTCGAAAATAAGCTTAAAAGAGGAGTAGAAACATGCACAGTTCGTTTCATAAGTTTGAATTGAATGTATAAATAAAACGCAATGAGCGTGTTTCGAAATGCCGTTTGGTTTACTTATATGAAAATCCTAACACACACAATCATCTTAGTGTCAATAGAATTCAAAAATAAGCTTAGAATTCGAAAATAAGCTTAAAAGAAGAGTAGAAACATGCACAGTTTGTTCCACAAGTTTGAATTCAATGTATGAATAACACGCAATGAGCTTGTTTAGAAATGACATTTGGTTTACTTATATGACAATCCTAACACACACAATCATCCTAGTGTCATTAGAATTCGAAAATAAGCTTAGAATTCGAAAATAAGCTTAAAAGAGGAGTAGAAACATGCACAGTTCGTTTCATAAGTTTGAATTGAATGTATGAATAAAACGCAATGAGCGTGTTTCGAAATGCCGTTTGGTTTACTTATATGAAAATCCTAACACACACAATCATCTTAGTGTCAATAGAATTCAAAAATAAGCTTAGAATTCGAAAATAAGCTTAAAAGAAGAGTAGAAACATGCACAGTTTGTTCCACAAGTTTGAATTCAATGTATGAATAACACGCAATGAGTGTGGTTGGAAATGACATTTGCTTTACTTATATGACAATCCTAACAATACAATCATCATGGTGTATTTAAAATTCGAAAATAAGCTTAAAAGAAGAGTAGAAACATGCACAGTTCGTTTTACAAGTTTGAATTGAATGTATGAATAAAACGCAATGAGCTTGTTTAGAAATGACATTTGGTTTACTTATATGAAAATCCTAACACACACAATTATCTTAGTGTCAATAGAATTCGAAAATAAGCTTAAAAGAATAGTAGAAACATGCACAGTTTGTTCCACAAGTTTGAATTCAATATATGAATAACACGGAATGAGTGTGGTTAGAAATGACATTTGGTTTACTTATATGACAATCCTAACACACACAATCATCCTAGTGTCATTAGAATTCGAAAATAACTTAGAATTCGAAAATTAGCTTAAAAGAAGAGTAGAAACATGCACAGTTCGTTTCACAAGTTTGAATTGAATGTATGAATAAAACGCAATGAGCATGTTTCGAAATGACGTTTGGTTTACTTATATGACTATTCTAACACACACAATCATCTTGGTGTCTTTAGAATTCGCAAATAAGCTTAGAATTCGAAAATAAGCTTAAAAGAGGAGTAGAAACATGCACAATCCGTTCCCCAAGTTTGAATTGAATGTATGAATAAAACGCAATGAGCGTGTTTCGAAATGCCGTTTGGTTTACTTATATGAAAATCCTAACACACACAATCATCTTAGTGTCAATAGAATTCGAAAATAAGTTTAGAATTCGATGAAAAGCTTAAAAGAAGAGTAGAAACATGCACAGTTCGTTTCACAAGTTTGAATTCAATGTATTAATGACAGACAATGAGTGTGGTTAGAAATGACATTTGGTTTACTTATATGACAATCCTAACAATACAATCATCATGGTCTATTTAGAATTCGAAAATAAGCTTAAAATAAGAGTAGAAACATGCACAGTTCGTTTCACAAGTTTGAATTGAATGTATGAATAAAACGCAATGAGCTTGTTTAGAAATGACATTTGGTTTACTTATATGAAAATCCTAACACACACAATCATCTTAGTTTCAATAGAATTCGAAAATAAGTTTAGAATTCGAAGAAAAGCTTAAAAGAAGAGTAGAAACATGCACAGGTCGTTTCACAAGTTTGAATTCAATGTATGAATAACACGCAATGAGTGTGGTTAGAAATGACATTTGGTTTACTTATATGACAATCCATACAATACAATCATCATGGTGTATTTAGAATTCGAAAATAAGCTTAAAAGAAGAGTAGAAACATGCACATTTCGTTTCACAAGTTTGAATTGAATGTATGAATAAAACGCAATGAGCGTGTTTAGAAATGACATTTGGTTTACTTATATGAAAATCCTAACACACACAATCATCTTAGTGTCAATAGAATTCGAAAATAAGTTTAGAATTCGATGAAAAGCTTAAAAGAAGAGTAGACACATGCACAGTTCGTTTCACAAGTTTGAATTCAATGTATTAATGACAGACAATGAGTGTGGTTAGAAATGACATTTGGTTTACTTATATGACAATCCTAACAATACAATCATTATGGTCTATTTAGAATTCGAAAATAAGCTTAAAATAAGAGTAGAAACATGCACAGTTCGTTTCACAAGTTTGAATTGAATGTATGAATAAAACGCAATGAGCTTGTTTAGAAATGACATTTGGTTTATTTGTATGAAAATCCTAACACACACAATCATCTTAGTTTCAATAGAACTCGAAAATAAGTTTAGAATTCGAAGAAAAGCTTAAAAGAAGAGTAGAAACATGCACAGTTCGTTTCACAATTTTGAGTTCAATGTATGAATAACACGCAATGAGTGTGGTTAGAAATGACATTTGGTTTACTTATATGACAATCCTAACAATACAATCATCATGGTGTATTTAGAATTCGAAAATAAGCTTAAAAGAAGAGTAGAAACATGCACATTTCGTTTCACAAGTTTGAATTGAATGTATGAATAAAACGCAATGAGTGTGGTTAGAAATGACATTTGGTTTACTTATATGACAATCCTAACAATACAATCATCATGGTGTATTTAGAATTCGAAAATAAGCTTAAAAGAAGAGTAGAAACATGCACATTTCGTTTCACAAGTTTGAATTGAATGTATGAATAAAACGCAATGAGCGTGTTTAGAAATGACATTTGGTTTACTTATATGAAAATCCTAACACACACAATCATCTTAGTGTCAATAGAATTCGAAAATAAGTTTAGAATTCGATGAAAAGCTTAAAAGAAGAGTAGAAACATGCACAGTTCGTTTCACAAGTTTGAATTCAATGCATTAATGACAGACAATGAGTGTGGTTAGAAATGACATTTGGTTTACTTATATGACAATCCTAACAATACAATCATCATGGTCTATTTAGAATTCGAAAATAAGCTTAAAATAAGAGTAGAAACATGCACAGTTCGTTTCACAAGTTTGAATTGAATGTATGAATAAAACGCAATGAGCTTGTTTAGAAATGACATTTGGTTTACTTATATGAAAATCCTAACACACACAATCATCTTAGTTTCAATAGAATTCGAAAATAAGTTTAGAATTCGAAGAAAAGCTTAAAAGAAGAGTAGAAACATGCACAGTTCGTTTCACAATTTTGAATTCAATGTATGAATAACACGCAATGAGTGTGGTTAGAAATGACATTTGATTTACTTATATGACAATCCTAACAATACAATCATCATGGTGTATTTAGAATTCGAAAATAAGCTTAAAAGAAGAGTAGAAACATGCACATTTCGTTTCACAAGTTTGAATTGAATGTATGAATAAAACGCAATGAGCTTGTTTAGAAATGACATTTGGTTTACTTATATGAAAATCCTAAAACACACAATCATCTTAGTGTCAATAGAATTCGAAAATAAGCTTAGAATTCGAAAATAAGCTTAAAAGAAGAGTAGAAACATGCACAGTTCGTTTCACAAGTTTGAATTGAATGTATGAATAAAACGCAATGAGCATGTTTCGAAATGACGTTTGGTGTACTTATATGACTATTCTAACACACACAATCATCTTGGTGTCTTTAGAATTCGAAAATAACCTTAGAATTCGAAAATAAGCTTAAAAGAAGAGTAGAAACATGCACAGTTCGTTTCACAAGTTTGAATTAAATATATGAATAAAACGCAATGAGCGTGTTTCGAAATGACGTTTGGTTTACTTATACGACAATCCTAACACACACAATCATCTTGGTGTCTTTAGAATTCGAAAATAAGCTTAAAAGAAGAGTAGAAACATGCACAGTTCGTTTCACAAGTTTGAATTGAATGTATGAATAAAACGCAATGAGCATGTTTCGAAATGACGTTTGGTTTACTTATATGACAATCCTAACACACACAATTATCTTAGTGTCTTTAGAATTCGAAAATAAGCTTAGAATTCGAAAATAAGCTTAAAAGAGGAGTAGAAACATGCACAGTTCGTTTCATAAGTTTGAATTGAATGTATGAATAAAACGCAATGAGCGTGTTTCGAAATGCCGTTTGGTTTACTTATATGAAAATCCTAACACACACAATCATCTTAGTGTCAATAGAATTCAAAAATAAGCTTAGAATTCGAAAATAAGCTTAAAAGAAGAGTAGAAACATGCACAGTTTGTTCCACAAGTTTGAATTCAATGTATGAATAACACGCAATGAGTGTGGTTGGAAATGACATTTGCTTTACTTATATGACAATCCTAACAATACAACCATCATGGTGTATTTAAAATTCGAAAATAAGCTTAAAAGAAGAGTAGAAACATGCACAGTTCGTTTTACAAGTTTGAATTGAATGTATGAATAAAACGCAATGAGGTTGTTTAGAAATGACATTTGGTTTACTTATATGAAAATCCTAACACACACAATTATCTTAGTGTCAATAGAATTCGAAAATAAGCTTAAAAGAATAGTAGAAACATGCACAGTTTGTTCCACAAGTTTGAATTCAATATATGAATAACACGGAATGAGTGTGGTTAGAAATGACATTTGGTTTACTTATATGACAATCCTAACACACACAATCATCCTAGTGTCATTAGAATTCGAAAATAACTTGGAATTCGAAAATTAGCTTAAAAGAAGAGTAGAAACATGCACAGTTCGTTTCACAAGTTTGAATTGAATGTATGAATAAAACGCAATGAGCATGTTTCGAAATGACGTTTGGTTTACTTATATGACTATTCTAACACACACAATCATCTTGGTGTCTTTAGAATTCGCAAATAAGCTTAGAATTCGAAAATAAGCTTAAAAGAAGAGTAGAAACATGCACAGTTCATTTCACAAGTTTGAAATAAATATATGAATAAAACGCAATGAGCGTGTTTCGAAATGACGTTTGGTTTACTTATACGACAATCCTAACACACACAATCATCTTGGTGTCTTTAGAATTCGAAAATAAGCTTAAAAGAAGAGTAGAAACATGCACAGTTCGTTTCACAAGTTTGAATTGAATGTATGAATAAAACGCAATGAGCATATTTCGAAATGACGTTTGGTTTACTTATATGACTATCCTAACACACACAATCATCTTGGTGTCTTTAGAATTCGAAAATAAGCTTAGAATTCGAAAATAAGCTCAAAAGAAGAGTAGAAACATGCATAGTTCGTTTCACAAGTTTGAATTAAATGTATGAATAAAACGCAATGAGCGTGTTTCGAAATGACGTTTAGTTTACTTATATGACAATCCTAACACACACAATCATCTTGGTGTCTTTAGAATTCGATAATAAGCTTAGAAGAAGAGTAGAAACATGCACAGCTCGTTTCACAAGTTTGAATTCAATGTATGATTGACACGCAATGAGTGTGGTTAGAAATGACATTTGGTTTACTTATATGACAATACTAACAATACAATCATCATGGTGTATTTAGAATACGAAAATAAACTTAAAAGAAGAGTAGAAACATGCACAGTTCGTTTCACAAGTTTGAATTGAATGTATGAATAACACGCAATGAGTGTGGTTAGAAATGACATTTGGTTTACTTATATGACAATCCTAACACACACAATTATCTTAGTGTCTTTAGAATTCGAAAATAAGCTTAGAATTCGAAAATAAGCTTAAAAGAAGAGTAGAAACATGCACAGTTCGTTTCATAAGTTTGAATTGAATGTATGAATAAAACGCAATGAGCGTGTTTCGAAATGCCGTTTGGTTTACTTATATGAAAATCCTAACACACACAATCATCTTAGTGTCAATAGAATTCAAAAATAAGCTTAGAATTCGAAAATAAGCTTAAAAGAAGAGTAGAAACATGCACAGTTTGTTCCACAAGTTTGAATTCAATGCATGAATAACACGCAATGAGCTTGTTTAGAAATGACATTTGGTTTACTTATATGAAAATACTAACACACACAATCATCTTAGTGTCAATAGAATTCAAAAATAAGCTTAGAATTCGAAAATAAGCTTAAAAGAAGAGTAGAAACATGCACAGTTTGTTCCACAAGTTTGAATTCAATGTATGAATAACACGCAATGAGTGTGGTTGGAAATGACATTTGCTTTACTTATATGACAATCCTAACAATACAATCATCATGGTGTATTTAAAATTCGAAAATAAGCTTAAAAGAAGAGTAGAAACATGCACAGTTCGTTTTACAAGTTTGAAATGAATGTATGAATAAAACGCAATGAGCTTGTTTAGAAATGACATTTGGTTTACTTATATGAAAATCCTAACACACACAATTATCTTAGTGTCAATAGAATTCGAAAATAAGCTTAAAAGAATAGTAGAAACATGCACAGTTTGTTCGACAAGTTTGAATTCAATATATGAATAACACGGAATGAGTGTGGTTAGAAATGACATTTGGTTTACTTATATGACAATCCTAACACACACAATCATCCTAGTGTCGTTATAATTCGAAAATAAGCTTAAAAGAAGAGTAGAAACATGCACAGTTCGTTTCACAAGTTTAAATTGAATGTATGAATAAAACGCAATGAGCATGTTTCGAAATGACGTTTGGTTTACTTATATGACTATTCTAACACACACAATCATCTTGGTGTCTTTAGAATTCGCAAATAAGCTTAGAATTCGAAAATAAGCTTAAAAGAGGAGTAGAAACATGCACAGTTCGTTTCACAAGTTTGAATTGAATGTATGAATAAAACGCAATGAGCTTGTTTAGAAATGACATTTGGTTTACTTATATGAAAATCCTAAAACACACAATCATCTTAGTGTCAATAGAATTCGAAAATAAGCTTAGAATTCGAAAATAAGCTTAAAAGAAGAGTAGAAACATGCACAGTTCGTTTCACAAGTTTGAATTGAATGTATGAATAAAACGCAATGAGCATGTTTCGAAATGACGTTTGGTGTACTTATATGACTATTCTAACACACACAATCATCTTGGTGTCTTTAGAATTCGAAAATAACCTTAGAATTCGAAAATAAGCTTAAAAGAAGAGTAGAAACATGCACAGTTCGTTTCACAAGTTTGAATTAAATATATGAATAAAACGCAATGAGCGTGTTTCGAAATGACGTTTGGTTTACTTATACGACAATCCTAACACACACAATCATCTTGGTGTCTTTAGAATTCGAAAATAAGCTTAAAAGAAGAGTAGAAACATGCACAGTTCGTTTCACAAGTTTGAATTGAATGTATGAATAAAACGCAATGAGCATGTTTCGAAATGACGTTTGGTTTACTTATATGACAATCCTAACACACACAATTATCTTAGTGTCTTTAGAATTCGAAAATAAGCTTAGAATTCGAAAATAAGCTTAAAAGAGGAGTAGAAACATGCACAGTTTTTTCCACAAGTTTGAATTCAATGTATGAATAACACGCAATGAGTGTGGTTGGAAATGACATTTGCTTTACTTATATGACAATCCTAACAATACAATCATCATGGTGTATTTAAAATTCGAAAATAAGCTTAAAAGAAGAGTAGAAACATGCACAGTTCGTTTTACAAGTTTGAATTGAATGTATGAATAAAACGCAATGAGGTTGTTTAGAAATGACATTTGGTTTACTTATATGAAAATCCTAACACACACAATTATCTTAGTGTCAATAGAATTCGAAAATAAGCTTAAAAGAATAGTAGAAACATGCACAGTTTGTTCCACAAGTTTGAATTCAATATATGAATAACACGGAATGAGTGTGGTTAGAAATGACATTTGGTTTACTTATATGACAATCCTAACACACACAATCATCCTAGTGTCATTAGAATTCGAAAATAACTTGGAATTCGAAAATTAGCTTAAAAGAAGAGTAGAAACATGCACAGTTCGTTTCACAAGTTTGAATTGAATGTATGAATAAAACGCAATGAGCATGTTTCGAAATGACGTTTGGTTTACTTATATGACTATTCTAACACACACAATCATCTTGGTGTCTTTAGAATTCGCAAATAAGCTTAGAATTCGAAAATAAGCTTAAAAGAAGAGTAGAAACATGCACAGTTCATTTCACAAGTTTGAAATAAATATATGAATAAAACGCAATGAGCGTGTTTCGAAATGACGTTTGGTTTACTTATACGACAATCCTAACACACACAATCATCTTGGTGTCTTTAGAATTCGAAAATAAGCTTAAAAGAAGAGTAGAAACATGCACAGTTCGTTTCACAAGTTTGAATTGAATGTATGAATAAAACGCAATGAGCATATTTCGAAATGACGTTTGGTTTACTTATATGACTATCCTAACACACACAATCATCTTGGTGTCTTTAGAATTCGAAAATAAGCTTAGAATTCGAAAATAAGCTCAAAAGAAGAGTAGAAACATGCATAGTTCGTTTCACAAGTTTGAATTAAATATATGAATAAAACGCAATGAGCGTGTTTTGAAATGACGTTTAGTTTACTTATATGACAATCCTAACACACACAATCATCTTGGTGTCTTTAGAATTCGATAATAAGCTTAGAAGAAGAGTAGAAACATGCACAGCTCGTTTCACAAGTTTGAATTCAATGTATGATTGACACGCAATGAGTGTGGTTAGAAATGACATTTGGTTTACTTATATGACAATACTAACAATACAATCATCATGGTGTATTTAGAATACGAAAATAAACTTAAAAGAAGAGTAGAAACATGCACAGTTCGTTTCACAAGTTTGAATTGAATGTATGAATAACACGCAATGAGTGTGGTTAGAAATGACATTTGGTTTACTTATATGACAATCCTAACACACACAATTATCTTAGTGTCTTTAGAATTCGAAAATAAGCTTAGAATTCGAAAATAAGCTTAAAAGAAGAGTAGAAACATGCACAGTTCGTTTCATAAGTTTGAATTGAATGTATGAATAAAACGCAATGAGCGTGTTTCGAAATGCCGTTTGGTTTACTTATATGAAAATCCTAACACACACAATCATCTTAGTGTCAATAGAATTCAAAAATAAGCTTAGAATTCGAAAATAAGCTTAAAAGAAGAGTAGAAACATGCACAGTTTGTTCCACAAGTTTGAATTCAATGCATGAATAACACGCAATGAGCTTGTTTAGAAATGACATTTGGTTTACTTATATGAAAATACTAACACACACAATCATCTTAGTGTCAATAGAATTCAAAAATAAGCTTAGAATTCGAAAATAAGCTTAAAAGAAGAGTAGAAACATGCACAGTTTGTTCCACAAGTTTGAATTCAATGTATGAATAACACGCAATGAGTGTGGTTGGAAATGACATTTGCTTTACTTATATGACAATCCTAACAATACAATCATCATGGTGTATTTAAAATTCGAAAATAAGCTTAAAAGAAGTGTAGAAACATGCACAGTTCGTTTTACAAGTTTGAAATGAATGTATGAATAAAACGCAATGAGCTTGTTTAGAAATGACATTTGGTTTACTTATATGAAAATCCTAACACACACAATTATCTTAGTGTCAATAGAATTCGAAAATAAGCTTAAAAGAATAGTAGAAACATGCACAGTTTGTTCGACAAGTTTGAATTCAATATATGAATAACACGGAATGAGTGTGGTTAGAAATGACATTTGGTTTACTTATATGACAATCCTAACACACACAATCATCCTAGTGTCGTTATAATTCGAAAATAAGCTTAAAAGAAGAGTAGAATCATGCACAGTTCGTTTCACAAGTTTGAATTGAATGTATGAATAAAACGCAATGAGCATGTTTCGAAATGACGTTTGGTTTACTTATATGACTATTCTAACACACACAATCATCTTGGTGTCTTTAGAATTCGCAAATAAGCTTAGAATTCGAAAATAAGCTTAAAAGAGGAGTAGAAACATGCACAGTTCGTTTCACAAGTTTGAATTGAATGTATGAATAAAACGCAATGAGCGTGTTTCGAAATGCCGTTTGGTTTACTTATATGAAAATCCTAACACACACAATCATCTTAGTGTCAATAGAATTCGAAAATAAGTTTAGAATTCGATGAAAAGCTTAAAAGAAGAGTAGAAACATGCACAGTTCGTTTCACAAGTTTGAATTCAATGTACTAATGACAGACAATGAGTGTGGTTAGAAATGACATTTGGTTTACTTATATGACAATCCTAACAATACAATCATCATGGTCTATTTAGAATTCGAAAATAAGCTTAAAATAAGAGTAGAAACATGCACAGTTCGTTTCACAAGTTTGAATTAAATGTATGAATAAAACGCAATGAGCTTGTTTAGAAATGACATTTGGTTTACTTATATGAAAATCCTAACACACACAATCATCTTAGTTTCAATAGAATTCGAAAATAAGTTTAGAATTCGAAGAAAAGCTTAAAAGAACAGTAGAAACATGCACAGTTCGTTTCACAAGTTTGAATTCAATGTATGAATAACACGCAATGAGTGTGGTTAGAAATGACATTTGGTTTACTTATATGACAATCCTAACAATACAATCATCATGGTGTATTTAGAATTCGAAAATAAGCTTAAAAGAAGAGTAGAAACATGCACATTTCGTTTCACAAGTTTGAATTGAATGTATGAATAAAACGCAATGAGCATGTTTCGAAATGACGTTTGGTTTACTTATATGACTATTCTAACACACACAATCATCTTGGTGTCTTTAGAATTCGCAAATAAGCTTAGAATTCGAAAATAAGCTTAAAAGAGGAGTAGAAACATGCACAGTTCGTTTCACAAGTTTGAATTGAATGTATGAATAAAACGCAATGAGCGTGTTTCGAAATGCCGTTTGGTTTACTTATATGAAAATCCTAACACACACAATCATCTTAGTGTCAATAGAATTCGAAAATAAGTTTAGAATTCGATGAAAAGCTTAAAAGAAGAGTAGAAACATGCACAATTCGTTTCACAAGTTTGAATTCAATGTATTAATGACAGACAATGAGTGTGGTTAGAAATGACATTTGGTTTACTTATATGACAATCCTAACAATACAATCATCATGGTCTATTTAGAATTCGAAAATAAGCTTAAAATAAGATTAGAAACATGCACAGTTCGTTTCACAAGTTTGAATTGAATGTATGAATAAAACGCAATGAGCTTGTTTAGAAATGACATTTGGTTTACTTATATGAAAATCCTAACACACACAATCATCTTAGTTTCAATAGAATTCGAAAATAAGTTTAGAATTCGAAGAAAAGCTTAAAAGAACAGTAGAAACATGCACAGTTCGTTTCACAAGTTTGAATTCAATGTATGAATAACACGCAATGAGTGTGGTTAGAAATGACATTTGGTTTACTTATATGACAATCCTAACAATACAATCATCATGGTGTATTTAGAATTCGAAAATAAGCTTAAAAGAAGAGTAGAAACATGCACATTTCGTTTCACAAGTTTGAATTGAATGTATGAATAAAACGCAATGAGCGTGTTTAGAAATGACATTTGGTTCACTTATATGAAAATCCTAACACACACAATCATCTTAGTGTCAATAGAATTCGAAAATAAGTTTAGAATTCGATGAAAAGCTTAAAAGAAGAGTAGAAACATGCACAGTTCGTTTCACAAGTTTGAATTCAATGTATAAATGACAGACAATGAGTGTGGTTAGAAATGACATTTGGTTTACTTATATGACAATCCTAACAATACAATCATCATGGTCTATTTAGAATTCGAAAATAAGCTTAAAATAAGAGTAGAAACATGCACAGTTCGTTTCACAAGTTTGAATTGAATGTATGAATAAAACGCAATGAGCTTGTTTAGAAATGACATTTGGTTTACTTATATGAAAATCCTAACACACACAATCATCTTAGTTTCAATAGAATTCGAAAATAAGTTTAGAATTCGAAGAAAAGCTTAAAAGAAGAGTAAAAACATGCACAGTTCGTTTCACAATATAGAATTAATTGTATGAATAACACGCAATGAGTGTGGTTAGAAATGACATTTGGTTTACTTATATGACAATCCTAACAATACAATCATCATGGTGTATTTAGAATTCGAAAATAAGCTTAAAATTCGAAAATAAGCTTAAAAGAAGAGTAGAAACATGCACAGTTCGTTTCACAAGTTTGAATTGAATGTATGAATAAAACGCAATGAGCGTGTTTCGAAATGACGTTTGGTGTACTTATATGACTATTCTAACACACACAATCATCTTGGTGTCTTTAGAATTCGAAAATAACCTTAGAATTCGAAAATAAGCTTAAAAGAAGAGTAGAAACATGCACAGTTCGTTTCACAAGTTTGAATTAAATATATGAATAAAACGCAATGAGCGTGTTTCGAAATGACGTTTGGTTTACTTATACGACAATCCTAACACACACAATCATCTTGGTGTCTTTAGAATTCGAAAATAAGCTTAAAAGAAGAGTAGAAACATGCACAGTTCGTTTCACAAGTTTGAATTGAATGTATGAATAAAACGCAATGAGCATGTTTCGAAATGACGTTTGGTTTACTTATATGACAATCCTAACACACACAATTATCTTAGTGTCTTTAGAATTCGAAAATAAGCTTAGAATTCGAAAATAAGCTTAAAAGAGGAGTAGAAACATGCACAGTTCGTTTCATAAGTTTGAATTGAATGTATGAATAAAACGCAATGAGCGTGTTTCGAAATGCCGTTTGGTTTACTTATATGAAAATCCTAACACACACAATCATCTTAGTGTCAATAGAATTCAAAAATAAGCTTAGAATTCGAAAATAAGCTTAAAAGAAGAGTAGAAACATGCACAGTTTGTTCCACAAGTTTGAATTCAATGTATGAATAACACGCAATGAGTGTGGTTGGAAATGACATTTGCTTTACTTATATGACAATCCTAACAATACAATCATCATGGTGTATTTAAAATTCGAAAATAAGCTTAAAAGAAGAGTAGAAACATGCACAGTTCGTTTTACAAGTTTGAATTGAATGTATGAATAAAACGCAATGAGCTTGTTTAGAAATGACATTTGGTTTACTTATATGAAAATCCTAACACACACAATTATCTTAGTGTCAATAGAATTCGAAAATAAGCTTAAAAGAATAGTAGAAACATGCACAGTTTGTTCCACAAAATTGAATTCAATATATGAATAACACGGAATGAGTGTGGTTAGAAATGACATTTGGTTTACTTATATGACAATCCTAACACACACAATCATCCTAGTGTCATTAGAATTCGAAAATAACTTAGAATTCGAAAATTAGCTTAAAAGAAGAGTAGAAACATGCACAGTTCTTTTCACAAGTTTGAATTGAATGTATGAATAAAACGCAATGAGCATGTTTCGAAATGACGTTTGGTTTACTTATATGACTATTCTAACACACACAATCATCTTGGTGTCTTTAGAATTCGCAAATAAGTTTAGAATTCGAAAATAAGCTTAAAAGAAGAGTAGAAACATGCACAGTTCGTTTCACAAGTTTGAAATAAATATATGAATAAAACGCAATGAGCGTGTTTCGAAATGACATTTGGTTTACTTATACGACAATCCTAACACACACAATCATCTTGGTGTCTTTAGAATTCGAAAATAAGCTTAAAAGAAGAGTAGAAACATGCACAGTTCGTTTCACAAGTTTGAATTGAATGTATAAATAAAACGCAATGAGCATATTTCGAAATGACGTTTGTTTTACTTATATGACTATCCTAACACACACAATCATCTTGGTGTCTTTAGAATTCGAAAATAAGCTTAGAATTCGAAAATAAGCTCAAAAGAAGAGTAGAAACATGCACAGTTCGTTTCACAAGTTTGAATTAAATATATGAATAAAACGCAATGAGCGTGTTTCGAAATGACGTTTAGTTTACTTATATGACAATCCTAACACACACAATCATCTTGGTGTCTTTAGAATTCGATAATAAGCTTAGAAGAAGAGTAGAAACATGCACAGCTCGTTTCACAAGTTTGAATTCAATGTATGATTGACACGCAATGAGTGTGGTTAGAAATGACATTTGGTTTACTTATATGACAATCCTAACAATACAATCATCATGGTGTATTTAGAATACGAAAATAAACTTAAAAGAAGAGTAGAAACATGCACAGTTCGTTTCACAAGTTTGAATTGAATGTATGAATAACACGCAATGAGTGTGGTTAGAAATGACATTTGGTTTACTTATATGACAATCCTAACACACACAATTATCTTAGTGTCTTTAGAATTCGAAAATATGCTTAGAATTCGAAAATAAGCTTAAAAGAAGAGTAGAAACATGCACAGTTCGTTTCACAAGTTTGAATTGAATGTATGAATAAAACGCAATGAGCATGTTTCGAAATGACGTTTGGTTTACTTATATGACTATTCTAACACACACAATCATCTTGGTGTCTTTAGAATTCGCAAATAAGCTTAGAATTCGAAAATAAGCTTAAAAGAAGAGTAGAAACATGCACAGTTCATTTCACAAGTTTGAAATAAATATATGAATAAACCGCAATGAGCGTGTTTCGAAATGACGTTTGGTTTACTTATACGACAATCCTAACACACACAATCATCTTGGTGTCTTTAGAATTCGAAAATAAGCTTAAAAGTAGAGTAGAAACATGCACAGTTCGTTTCACAAGTTTGAATTAAATATATGAATAAAACGCAATGAGCGTGTTTCGAAATGACGTTTAGTTTACTTATATGACAATCCTAACACACATAATCATCTTGGTGTCTTTAGAATTCGATAATAAGCTTAGAATTCGAAAATAAGCTTAAAAGAAGAGTAGAAACATGCACAGCTCGTTTCACAAGTTTGAATTCAATGTATGAATGACACGCAATGAGTGTGGTTAGAAATGACATTTGGTTTACTTATATGACAATCCTAACAATACAATCATCATGGTGTCTTTAGAATTCGAAACTAAGCTTAAAAGAAGAGTAGAAACATGCACAGTTCGTTTCACAAGTTTGAATTCAATGTATGAATAACACACAATGAGTGTGGTTAGAAATGAAATTTGGTTTACTTATATGACAATCCTAACACACACAATCATCCTAGTGTCATTAGAATTCGAAAATAAGCTTAAAAGAAGAGTAGAAACATGCACAGTTTGTTTCACAAGTTTGAATTGAATGTATGAATAAAACGCAATGAGCTTGTTTAGAAATGACATTTGGTTTACTTATATGAAAATCCTAACACACACAATCATCTTAGTGTCAATAGAATTCGAAAATAAGCTTAGAATTCGAAAATAAACTTAAAAGAAGAGTAGAAATATGCACAATTCGTTTCACAAGTTTGAATTCAATGTATGAATGACACACAATGAGTGTGGTTAGAAATGACATTTGGTTTACTTATATGACAATCCTAACAATACAATCATCATGGTGTATTTAGAATTCGAAAATAAGCTTAAAAGAAGAGTAGAAACATGCACAGTTCGTTTCACAAGTTTGAATTGAATGTATGAATAAAACGCAATGAGCTTGTTTAGAAACGACATTTGGTTTACTTATATGAAAATCCTAACACACACAATCATCTTAGTGTCAATACAATTCGAAAATAAGCTTAGAATTCGAAAACAAGCTTAAAAGAAGAGTAGAAACATGCACAGTTCGTTTCACAAGTTTGTATTCAATGTATGAATGACACGCAATGAGTGTTGTTAGAAATGACATTTGGTTTACTTATATGACAATCCTAACAATACAATCATCATGGTGTATTTAGAATACGAAAATAAACTTAAAAGAAGAGTAGAAACATGCACAGTTCGTTTCACAAGTTTGAATTGAATGTATGAATAACACGCAATGAGTGTGGTTAGAAATGACATTTGGTTTACTTATATGATAATCCTAACAATACAATCATCATGGCGTATTTAGAATTCGAAAATAAGCTTAAAAGAAGAGTAGAAACATGCACAGTTCGTTTCACAAGTTTGAATTGAATGTATGAATAAAACGAATGAGCTTGTTTAGAAATGACATTTGGTTTACTTATATGAAAATCCTAACACACACAATCATCTTAGTGTCAATAGAATTCGAAAATAAGCTTAGAATTCTAAAATAAGCTTAAAAGAAGAGTAGAAACATGCACAGTTCGTTTCACAAGTTTGAATTGAATTTATGAATAAAACGCAATGAGCATGTTTCGAAATGACGTTTGGTTTACTTATATGACTATTCTAACACACACAATCATCTTGGTGTCTTTAGAATTCGAAAATAAGCTTAAAAGAAGAGTAGAAACATGCACAGTTCGTTTCACAAGTTTGAATTAAATATATGAATAAAACGCAATGAGCGTGTTTCGAAATGACGTTTGGTTTACTTATACGACAATCCTAACACACACAATCATCTTGGTGTCTTTAGAATTCGAAAATAAGCTTAAAAGAAGAGTAGAAACATGTACAGTTCGTTTCACAAGTTTGAATTGAATGTATGAATAAAACGCAATGAGCATGGTTCGAAATGACGTTTGGTTTACTTATATGACTATCCTAACACACACAATCATCTTGGTGTCTTTAGAATTCGAAAATAAGCTTAGAATTCGAAAATAAGCTCACAAGAAGAGTAGAAACATGCACAGTTCGTTTCACAAGTTTGAATTCAATGTATGAATGACACGCAATGAGTGTGGTTAGAAATGACATTTGGTTTACTTATATGACAATCCTAACAATACAATCATCATGGTGTCTTTAGAATTCGAAACTAAGCTTAAAAGAAGAGTAGAAACATGCACAGTTCGTTTCACAAGTTTGAATTGAATGTATGAATAAAACGCAATGAGCGCGTTTAGAAATGACATTTGGTTTACTTATATGAAAATCCTAACACACACAATCATCTTAGTGTCAATAGAATTCGAAAATAAGTTTAGAATTCGAAAAAAAGCTTAAAAGAAGAGTAGAAACATGCCCAGTTCGTTTCACAAGTTTGAATTCAATGTATGAATAACACGCAATGAGTGTGGTTAGAAATGAAATTTGGTTTACTTATATGACAATCCTAACACACACAATCATCCTAGTGTCATTAGAATTCGAAAATAAGCTTAAAAGAATAGTAGAAACATGCACAGTTCGTTTCACAAGTTTGAATTGAATGTATGAATAAAACGCAATGAGCTTGTTTAGAAATGACATTTGGTTTACTTATATGACAATCCTAACAATACAATCATCATGGCGTATTTAGAATTCGAAAATAAGCTTAAAAGAAGAGTAGAAACATGCACAGTTCGTTTCACAAGTTTAAATTGAATGTATGAATAAAACGCAATGAGCTTGTTTAGAAATGACATTTGGTTTACTTATATGAAAATACTAACACACACAATCATCTTAGTGTCAATAGAATTCGAAAATAAGCTTAAAAGAAGAGTAGAAACATGCACAGTTCGTTTCACAAGTTTGAATTAAATATATGAATAAAACGCAATGAGCATGTTTCGAAATGACGTTTGGTTTACTTATACGACAATCCTAACACACACAATCATCTTGGTGTCTTTAGTATTCGAAAATAAGCTTAAAAGAAGAGTAGAAACATGCACAGTTCGTTTCACAAGTTTGAATTGAATGTATGAATAAAACGCAATGAGCATGTTTCGAAATGACGTTTGGTTTACTTATATGACTATCCTAACACACACAATCATCTTAGTGTCAATAGAATTCGAAAATAAGCTTAGAATTCGAAAATAAACTTAAAAGAAAAGTAGAAACATGCACAATTCGTTTCACAAGTTTGAATTCAATGTATGAATGACACACAATGAGTGTGGTTAGAAATGACATTTGGTTTACTTATATGACAATCCTAACAATACAATCATCATGGTGCATTTAGAATTCGAAAATAAGCTTAAAAGAAGAGTAGAAACATGCACAGTTCGTTTCACAAGTTTGAATTGAATGTATGAATAAAACGCAATAAGCTTGTTTAGAAATGACATTTGGTTTACTTATATGAAAATCCTAACACACACAATCATCTTAGTGTCAATAGAATTCGAAAATAAGCTTAAAATTCGAAAATAAGCTTAAAAGAAGAGTAGAAACATGCACAGTTCGTTTCACAAGTTTGTATTCAATGTATGAATGAAACGCAATGAGTGTTGTTAGAAATGACATTTGGTTTACTTATATGACAATCCTAACAATACAATCATCATGGTGTATTTAGAATACGAAAATAAACTTAAAAGAATAGTAGAAACAAGCAGAGTTCGTTTCACAAGTTTGAATTGAATGTATGAATAACACGCAATGAGTGTGGTTAGAAATGACATTTGGTTTACTTATATGACAATCCTAACAATACAATCATCATGGCGTATTTAGAATTCGAAAATAAGCTTAAAAGAAGAGTAGAAACATGCACAGTTCGTTTCACAAGTTTAAATTGAATGTATGAATAAAACGCAATGAGCTTGTTTAGAAATGACATTTGGTTTACTTATATGAAAATACTAACACACACAATCATCTTAGTGTCAATAGAATTCGAAAATAAGCTTAAAAGAAGAGTAGAAACATGCACAGTTCGTTTCACAAGTTTGAATTAAATATATGAATAAAACGCAATGAGCATGTTTCGAAATGACGTTTGGTTTACTTATACGACAATCCTAACACACACAATCATCTTGGTGTCTTTAGTATTCGAAAATAAGCTTAAAAGAAGAGTAGAAACATGCACAGTTCGTTTCACAAGTTTGAATTGAATGTATGAATAAAACGCAATGAGCATGTTTCGAAATGACGTTTGGTTTACTTATATGACTATCCTAACACACACAATCATCTTGGTGTCTTTAGAATTCGAAAATAAGCTTAGAATTCGAAAATAAGCTCACAAGAAGAGTAGAAACATGCACAGTTCGTTTCACAAGTTTGAATTCAATGTATGAATGACACGCAATGAGTGTGGTTAGAAATGACATTTGGTTTACTTATATGACAATCCTAACAATACAATCATCATGGTGTCTTTAGAATTCGAAACTAAGCTTAAAAGAAGAGTAGAAACATGCACAGTTCGTTTCACAAGTTTGAATTGAATGTATGAATAAAACGCAATGAGCGCGTTTAGAAATGACATTTGGTTTACTTATATGAAAATCCTAACACACACAATCATCTTAGTGTCAATAGAATTCGAAAATAAGTTTAGAATTCGAAAAAAAGCTTAAAAGAAGAGTAGAAACATGTACAGTTCGTTTCACAAGTTTGAATTGAATGTATGAATAAAACGCAATGAGCATGGTTCGAAATGACGTTTGGTTTACTTATATGACTATCCTAACACACACAATCATCTTGGTGTCTTTAGAATTCGAAAATAAGCTTAGAATTCGAAAATAAGCTCACAAGAAGAGTAGAAACATGCACAGTTCGTTTCACAAGTTTGAATTAAATATATGAATAAAACGCAATGAGCGTGTTTCGAAATGACGTTTAGTTTACTTATATGACAATCCTAACACACACAATCATCTTGGTGTCTTTAGAATTCGAAAATAAGCTTAGAATTCGAAAATAAGCTTAAAAGAAGAGTAGAAACATGCACAGCTCGTTTCACAAGTTTGAATTCAATGTATGAATGACACGCAATGAGTGTGGTTAGAAATGACATTTGGTTTACTTATATGACAATCCTAACAATACAATCATCATGGTGTCTTTAGAATTCGAAACTAAGCTTAAAAGAAGAGTAGAAACATGCACAGTTCGTTTCACAAGTTTGAATTAAATATATGAATAAAACGCAATGAGCATGTTTCGAAATGACGTTTGGTTTACTTATACGACAATCCTAACAATACAATCATCATGGTGCATTTAGAATTCGAAAATAAGCTTAAAAGAAGAGTAGAAACATGCACAGTTCGTTTCACAAGTTTGAATTGAATGTATGAATAAAACGCAATAAGCTTGTTTAGAAATGACATTTGGTTTACTTATATGAAAATCCTAACACACACAATCATCTTAGTGTCAATAGAATTCGAAAATAAGCTTAAAATTCGAAAATAAGCTGAAAAGAAGAGTAGAAACATGCACAATTCGTTTCACAAGTTTGTATTCAATGTATGAATGAAACGCAATGAGTGTTGTTAGAAATGACATTTGGTTTACTTATATGACAATCCTAACAATACAATCATCATGGTGTATTTAGAATACGAAAATAAACTTAAAAGAATAGTAGAAACAAGCAGAGTTCGTTTCACAAGTTTGAATTGAATGTATGAATAACACGCAATGAGTGTGGTTAGAAATGACATTTGGTTTACTTATATGACAATCCTAACAATACAATCATCATGGCGTATTTAGAATTCGAAAATAAGCTTAAAAGAAGAGTAGAAACATGCACAGTTCGTTTCACAAGTTTAAATTGAATGTATGAATAAAACGCAATGAGCTTGTTTAGAAATGACATTTGGTTTACTTATATGAAAATACTAACACACACAATCATCTTAGTGTCAATAGAATTCGAAAATAAGCTTAAAAGAAGAGTAGAAACATGCACAGTTCGTTTCACAAGTTTGAATTAAATATATGAATAAAACGCAATGAGCATGTTTCGAAATGACGTTTGGTTTACTTATACGACAATCCTAACACACACAATCATCTTGGTGTCTTTAGAATTCGAAAATAAGCTTAAAAGAAGAGTAGAAACATGCACAGTTCGTTTCACAAGTTTGAATTGAATGTATGAATAAAACGCAATGAGCATGTTTCGAAATGACGTTTGGTTTACTAATATGACTATCCTAACACACACAATCATCTTGGTGTCTTTAGAATTCGAAAATAAGCTCACAAGAAGAATAGAAACATACACAGTTCGTTTCACAAGTTTGAATTAAATATATGAATAAAACGCAATGAGCGTGTTTCAAAATGACGTTTAGTTTACTTATATGACAATCATAACACACACAATCATCTTGGTGTCTTTAGAATTCGAAAATAAGCTTAGAATTCGAAAATAAGCTTAAAAGAAGAGTTGAAACATGCACAGCTCGTTTCACAAGTTTGAATTCAATGTATGAATGACACGCAATGAGTGTGGTTAGAAATGACATTTGGTTTACTTATATGACAATCCTAACAATACAATCATCATGGTGTCTTTAGAATTCGAAACTAAGCTTAAAAGAAGAGTAGAAACATGCACAGTTCGTTTCACAAGTTTGAATTGAATGTATGAATAAAACGCAATAAGCTTGTTTAGAAATGACATTTGGTTTACTTATATGAAAATCCTAACACACACAATCATCTTAGTGTCAATAGAATTCGAAAATAAGCTTAAAATTCGAAAATAAGCTTAAAAGAAGAGTAGAAACATGCACAGTTCGTTTCACAAGTTTGTATTCAATGTATGAATGAAACGCAATGAGTGTTGTTAGAAATGACATTTGGTTTACTTATATGACAATCCTAACAATACAATCATCATGGTGCATTTAGAATTCGAAAATAAGCTTAAAAGAAGAGTAGAAACATGCACAGTTCGTTTCACAAGTTTGAATTGAATGTATGAATAAAACGCAATAAGCTTGTTTAGAAATGACATTTGGTTTACTTATATGAAAATCCTAACACACACAATCATCTTAGTGTCAATAGAATTCGAAAATAAGCTTAAAATTCGAAAATAAGCTTAAAAGAAGAGTAGAAACATGCACAGTTCGTTTCACAAGTTTGTATTCAATGTATGAATGAAACGCAATGAGTGTTGTTAGAAATGACATTTGGTTTACTTATATGACAATCCTAACAATACAATCATCATGGTGTATTTAGAATACGAAAATAAACTTAAAAGAATAGTAGAAACAAGCAGAGTTCGTTTCACAAGTTTGAATTGAATGTATGAATAACACGCAATGAGTGTGGTTAGAAATGACATTTGGTTTACTTATATGACAATCCTAACAATACAATCATCATGGCGTATTTAGAATTCGAAAATAAGCTTAAAAGAAGAGTAGAAACATGCACAGTTCGTTTCACAAGTTTAAATTGAATGTATGAATAAAACGCAATGAGCTTGTTTAGAAATGACATTTGGTTTACTTATATGAAAATACTAACACACACAATCATCTTAGTGTCAATAGAATTCGAAAATAAGCTTAAAAGAAGAGTAGAAACATGCACAGTTCGTTTCACAAGTTTGAATTAAATATATGAATAAAACGCAATGAGCATGTTTCGAAATGACGTTTGGTTTACTTATACGACAATCCTAACACACACAATCATCTTGGTGTCTTTAGTATTCGAAAATAAGCTTAAAAGAAGAGTAGAAACATGCACAGTTCGTTTCACAAGTTTGAATTGAATGTATGAATAAAACGCAATGAGCATGTTTCGAAATGACGTTTGGTTTACTTATATGACTATCCTAACACACACAATCATCTTGGTGTCTTTAGAATTCGAAAATAAGCTTAGAATTCGAAAATAAGCTCACAAGAAGAGTAGAAACATGCACAGTTCGTTTCACAAGTTTGAATTCAATGTATGAATGACACGCAATGAGTGTGGTTAGAAATGACATTTGGTTTACTTATATGACAATCCTAACAATACAATCATCATGGTGTCTTTAGAATTCGAAACTAAGCTTAAAAGAAGAGTAGAAACATGCACAGTTCGTTTCACAAGTTTGAATTGAATGTATGAATAAAACGCAATGAGCGCGTTTAGAAATGACATTTGGTTTACTTATATGAAAATCCTAACACACACAATCATCTTAGTGTCAATAGAATTCGAAAATAAGTTTAGAATTCGAAAAAAAGCTTAAAAGAAGAGTAGAAACATGTACAGTTCGTTTCACAAGTTTGAATTGAATGTATGAATAAAACGCAATGAGCATGGTTCGAAATGACGTTTGGTTTACTTATATGACTATCCTAACACACACAATCATCTTGGTGTCTTTAGAATTCGAAAATAAGCTTAGAATTCGAAAATAAGCTCACAAGAAGAGTAGAAACATGCACAGTTCGTTTCACAAGTTTGAATTAAATATATGAATAAAACGCAATGAGCGTGTTTCGAAATGACGTTTAGTTTACTTATATGACAATCCTAACACACACAATCATCTTGGTGTCTTTAGAATTCGAAAATAAGCTTAGAATTCGAAAATAAGCTTAAAAGAAGAGTAGAAACATGCACAGCTCGTTTCACAAGTTTGAATTCAATGTATGAATGACACGCAATGAGTGTGGTTAGAAATGACATTTGGTTTACTTATATGACAATCCTAACAATACAATCATCATGGTGTCTTTAGAATTCGAAACTAAGCTTAAAAGAAGAGTAGAAACATGCACAGTTCGTTTCACAAGTTTGAATTGAATGTATGAATAAAACGCAATGAGCGCGTTTAGAAATGACATTTGGTTTACTTATATGAAAATCCTAACACACACAATCATCTTAGTGTCAATTGAATTCGAAAATAAGTTTAGAATTCGAAAAAAAGCTTAAAAGAAGAGTAGAAACATGCCCAGTTCGTTTCACAAGTTTGAATTCAATGTATGAATAACACGCAATGAGTGTGGTTAGAAATGAAATTTGGTTTACTTATATGACAATCCTAACACACATAATCATCCTAGTGTCATTAGAATTCGAAAATAAGCTTAAAAGAATAGTAGAAACATGCACAGTTCGTTTCACAAGTTTGAATTGAATGTATGAATAAAACGCAATGAGCTTGTTTAGAAATGACATTTGTTTTACTTATATAAAAATCCTAACACACACAATCATCTTAGTGTCAATAGAATTCGAAAATAAGCTTAGAATTCGAAAATAAACTTAAAAGAAAAGTAGAAACATGCACAATTCGTTTCACAAGTTTGAATTCAATGTATGAATGACACACAATGAGTGTGGTTAGAAATGACATTTGGTTTACTTATATGACAATCCTAACAATACAATCATCATGGTGCATTTAGAATTCGAAAATAAGCTTAAAAGAAGAGTAGAAACATGCACAGTTCGTTTCACAAGTTTGAATTGAATGTATGAATAAAACGCAATAAGCTTGTTTAGAAATGACATTTGGTTTACTTATATGAAAATCCTAACACACACAATCATCTTAGTGTCAATAGAATTCGAAAATAAGCTTAAAAGAAGAGTAGAAACATGCACAGTTCGTTTCACAAGTTTGAATTAAATATATGAATAAAACGCAATGAGCATGTTTCGAAATGACGTTTGGTTTACTTATACGACAATCCTAACAATACAATCATCATGGTGCATTTAGAATTCGAAAATAAGCTTAAAAGAAGAGTAGAAACATGCACAGTTCGTTTCACAAGTTTGAATTGAATGTATGAATAAAACGCAATAAGCTTGTTTAGAAATGACATTTGGTTTACTTATATGAAAATCCTAACACACACAATCATCTTAGTGTCAATAGAATTCGAAAATAAGCTTAAAATTCGAAAATAAGCTGAAAAGAAGAGTAGAAACATGCACAATTCGTTTCACAAGTTTGTATTCAATGTATGAATGAAACGCAATGAGTGTTGTTAGAAATGACATTTGGTTTACTTATATGACAATCCTAACAATACAATCATCATGGTGTATTTAGAATACGAAAATAAACTTAAAAGAATAGTAGAAACAAGCAGAGTTCGTTTCACAAGTTTGAATTGAATGTATGAATAACACGCAATGAGTGTGGTTAGAAATGACATTTGGTTTACTTATATGACAATCCTAACAATACAATCATCATGGCGTATTTAGAATTCGAAAATAAGCTTAAAAGAAGAGTAGAAACATGCACAGTTCGTTTCACAAGTTTAAATTGAATGTATGAATAAAACGCAATGAGCTTGTTTAGAAATGACATTTGGTTTACTTATATGAAAATACTAACACACACAATCATCTTAGTGTCAATAGAATTCGAAAATAAGCTTAAAAGAAGAGTAGAAACATGCACAGTTCGTTTCACAAGTTTGAATTAAATATATGAATAAAACGCAATGAGCATGTTTCGAAATGACGTTTGGTTTACTTATACGACAATCCTAACACACACAATCATCTTGGTGTCTTTAGAATTCGAAAATAAGCTTAAAAGAAGAGTAGAAACATGCACAGTTCGTTTCACAAGTTTGAATTGAATGTATGAATAAAACGCAATGAGCATGTTTCGAAATGACGTTTGGTTTACTAATATGACTATCCTAACACACACAATCATCTTGGTGTCTTTAGAATTCGAAAATAAGCTCACAAGAAGAATAGAAACATACACAGTTCGTTTCACAAGTTTGAATTAAATATATGAATAAAACGCAATGAGCGTGTTTCAAAATGACGTTTAGTTTACTTATATGACAATCATAACACACACAATCATCTTGGTGTCTTTAGAATTCGAAAATAAGCTTAGAATTCGAAAATAAGCTTAAAAGAAGAGTTGAAACATGCACAGCTCGTTTCACAAGTTTGAATTCAATGTATGAATGACACGCAATGAGTGTGGTTAGAAATGACATTTGGTTTACTTATATGACAATCCTAACAATACAATCATCATGGTGTCTTTAGAATTCGAAACTAAGCTTAAAAGAAGAGTAGAAACATGCACAGTTCGTTTCACAAGTTTGAATTGAATGTATGAATAAAACGTAATGAGCGTGTTTAGAAATGACATTTGGTTTACTTATATGAAAATCCTAACACACACAATCATCTTAGTGTCAATAGAATTCGAAAATAAGTTTAGAATTCGAAAAAAAGCTTAAAAGAAGAGTCGAAACATGCACAGTTTGTTTCACAAGTTTGAATTCAATGTATGAATAACACACAATGAGTGTGGTTAGAAATGAAATTTGGTTTACTTATATGACAATCCTAACACACACAATCATCATAGTGTCATTAGAATTCGAAAATAAGCTTAAAAGAAGAGTAGAAACATGCACAGTTCTTTTCACAAGTTTGAATTGAATGTATGAATAAAACGCAATGAGCTTGTTTAGAAATGACATTTGGTTTACTTATATGAAAATCCTAACACACACAATCATCTTAGTGTCAATAGAATTCGAAAATAAGCTTAGAATTCGAAAATAAACTTAAAAGAAGAGTAGAAACATGCACAATTCGTTTCACAAGTTTGAATTCAATGTATGAATGACACACAATGAGTGTGGTTAGAAATGACATTTGGTTTACTTATATGACAATCCTAACAATACAATCATCATGGTGTATTTAGAATTCGAAAATAAGCTTAAAAGAAGAGTAGAAACATGCACAGTTCGTTTCACAAGTTTGAATTGAATGTATGAATAAAACGCAATGAGCTTGTTTAGAAACGACATTTGGTTTACTTATATGAAAATCCTAACACACACAATCATCTTAGTGTCAATAGAATTCAAAAATAAGCTTAGAATTCGAAAATAAGCTTAAAAGAAGAGTCGAAACATGCACAGTTCGTTTCACAAGTTTGTATTCAATGTATGAATGACACGCAATGAGTGTTGTTAGAAATGACATTTGGTTTACTTATATGACAATCCTAACAATACAATCATCATGGTGTATTTGGAATTCGAAAATAAACTTAAAAGAAGAGTAGAAACATGCACACTTCGTTTCACAAGTTTGAATTGAATGTATGAATAAAACGCAATGAGCTTGTTTAGAAATGACATTTGGTTTACTTATATGAAAATCCTAACACACACAATCATCTTAGTGTCAATAGAATTCGAAAATAAGTTTAGCATTCGAAAAAAAGCTTAAAAGAAGAGTAGAAACATGCACAGTTCGTTTCACAAGTTTGAATTCAATGTATGAATAACACGCAATGAGTGTGGTTAGAAATGAAATTTGGTTTACTTATATGACAATCCTAACACACACAATCATCCTAGTGTCATTAGAATTCGAAAATAAGCTTAAAAGAAGAGTAGAAACATGCACAGTTCGTTTCACAAGTTTGAATTGAATGTATGAATAAAACGCAATGAGCTTGTTTAGAAATGACATTTGGTTTACTTATATGAAAATCCTAACACACACAATCATCTTAGTGTCAATAGAATTCGAAAATAAGCTTAGAATTCGAAAATAAACTTAAAAGAAAAGTAGAAACATGCACAATTCGTTTCACAAGTTCGAATTCAATATATGAATGACACACAATGAGTGTGGTTAGAAATGACATTTGGTTTACTTCTATGACAATCCTAACAATACAATCATCATGGTGCATTTAGAATTCGAAAATAAGCTTAAAAGAAGAGTAGAAACATGCACAGTTCGTTTCACAAGTTTGAATTGAATGTATGAATAAAACGCAATAAGCTTGTTTAGAAATGACATTTGGTTTACTTATATGAAAATCCTAACACACACAATCATCTTAGCGTCAATAGAATTCGAAAATAAGCTTAAAAAAATCAAAAATAAGCTTAAAAGAAGAGTAGAAACATGCACAGTTCGTTTCACAAGTTTGTATTCAATGTATGAATGAAACGCAATGAGTGTTGTTAGAAATGACATTTGGTTTACTTATATGACAATCCTAACAATACAATCATCATGGTGTATTTAGAATACGAAAATAAACTTAAAAGAAGAGTAGAAACATGCAGAGTTCGTTTCACAAGTTTGAATTGAATGTATGAATAACACGCAATGAGTGTGGTTAGAAATGACATTTGGTTTACTTATATGACAATCCTAACAATACAATCATCACGACGTATTAAGAATTCGAAAATAAGCTTAAAAGAAGAGTAGAAACATGCACAGTTCGTTTCACAAGTTTGAATTGAATGTATGAATAAAACGCAATGAGCTTGTTTAGAAATGACATTTGGTTTACTTATATGAAAATACGAACACACACAATCATCTTAGTGTCAATAGAATTCGAAAATAAGCTTAGAATTCGAAAATAAGCTTAAAAGAAGAGTAGAAACATGCACAGTTCGTTTCACAAGTTTGAATTAAATATATGAATAAAACGCAATGAGCATGTTTCGAAATGACGTTTGGTTTACTTATATGACTATTCTAACACACACAATCATCTTGGTGTCTTTAGAATTCGAAAATAAGCTTAGAATTCAAAAATAAGCTTAAAAGAAGAGTAGAAACATGCACAGTTCGTTTCACAAGTTTGAATTAGATATATGAATAAAACGCAATGAGCGTGTTTCGAAATGACGTTTGGTTTACTTATACGACAATCCTAACACACACAATCATCTTGGTGTCTTTAGAATTCGAAAATAAGCTTAAAAGAAGAGTAGAAACATGCACAGTTCGTTTCACAAGTTTGAATTGAATGTATGAATAAAACGCAATGAGCATGTTTCGAAATGACGTTTGGTTTACTTATATGACTATCCTAACACACACAATCATCTTGGTGTCTTTATAATTCGAAAATAAGTTTAAAAGAAGAGTGGAAACATGCACAATTCGTTGCACAAGTTTGAATTGAATTTATGAATAAAACGCAATGAGGATGTTTCGAAATGACGTTTGGTTTACTTATATGACTATTCTAACACACACAATCATCTTGGTGTCTTTAGAATTCGAATATAAGCTTAGAATTCGAAAATAAGCTTAAAAGAAGAGTAGAAACATGCACAGTTCGTTTCACAAGTTTGAATTAAATATATGAATAAAACGCAATGAGCGTGTTTCGAAATGACGTTTGGTTTACTTATACGACAATCCTAACACACACAATCATCTTGGTGTCTTTAGAATTTGAAAATAAGCTTAAAAGAAGAGTAGAAACATGCACAGTTCGTTTCACAAGTTTGAATTGAATGTATGAATAAAACGCAATGAGCTTGTTTAGAAATGACATTTGGTTTACTTATATGAAAATCCTAACACACATAATCATCTTAGTGTCAATACAATTCGAAAATAAGCTTAGAATTCGAAAATAAGCTTAAAAGAAGAGTAGAAACATGCACAGTTCGTTTCACAAGTTTGTATTCAATGTATGAATGACACGCAATGAGTGTTGTTAGAAATGACATTTGGTTTACTTAAATGACAATCCTAACAATACAATCATCATGGTGTATTTAGAATTCGAATATAAGCTTAAAAGAAGAGTAGAAACATGCACAGTTCGTTTCACAAGTTTGAATTGAATGTATGAATAACACGCAATGAGTGTGGTTAGAAATGACATTTGGTTTACTTATATGACAATCCTAACAATACAATCATCATGGTGTATTTAGAATTCGAATATAAGCTTAAAAGAAGAGTAGAAACATGCAGAGTTCATTTCACAAGTTTGAATTAAATATATGAATAAAACGCAATGAGCGTGTTTCGAAATGACGTTTGGTTTACTTATACGACAATCCTAACACACACAATCATCTTGGTGTCTTTAGAATTCGAAAATAAGCTTAAAAGAAGAGTAGAAACATGCACAGTTCGTTTCACAAGTTTGAATTGAATGTATGATAAAACGCAATGAGCATGTTTCGAAATGACGTTTGGTTTACTAATATGACTATCCTAACACACACAATCATCTTGGTGTCTTTAGAATTCGAAAATAAGCTTAGAATTCGAAAATAAGCTCACAAGAAGAATAGAAACATACACAGTTCGTTTCACAAGTTTGAATTAAATATATGAATAAAACGCAATGAGCGTGTTTCGAAATGACGTTTAGTTTACTTATATGACAATCATAACACACACAATCATCTTGGTGTCTTTAGAATTCGAAAATAAGCTTAGAATTCGAAAATAAGCTTAAAAGAAGAGTTGAAACATGCACAGCTCGTTTCACAAGTTTGAATTCAATGTATGAATGACACGCAATGAGTGTGGTTAGAAATGACATTTGGTTTACTTATATGACAATCCTAACAATACAATCATCATGGTGTCTTTAGAATTCGAAACTAAGCTTAAAAGAAGAGTAGAAACATGCACAGTTCGTTTCACAAGTTTGAATTGAATGTATGAATAAAACGCAATGAGCGTGTTTAGAAATGACATTTGGTTTACTTATATGAAAATCCTAACACACACAATCATCTTAGTGTCAATAGAATTCGAAAATAAGCTTAGAATTCGAAAATAAGCTTAAAAGAAGAGTAGAAACATGCACAGTTCGTTTCACAAGTATGTATTCAATGTATGAATGACACGCAATGAGTGTTGTTAGAAATGACATTTGGTTTACTTATATGACAATCTTAACAATACAATCATCATGGTGTATTTAGAATTGGAAAATAAGCTTAAAAGAAGAGTAGAAACATGCACAGTTCGTTTCACAAGTTTGAATTGAATGTATGAATAACACGCAATGAGTGTGGTTAGAAATGACATTTGGTTTACTTATATGACAATCCTAACAATACAATCAACATGGTGTATTTAGAATTCGAATATAAGTTTAAAATAAGAGTAGAAACATGCACAGTTCGTTTCACAAGTTTGAATTGAATGTATGAAAAAAACGCAATGAGCTTGTTTAGAAATGACATTTGGTTTACTTATATGAAAATCCTAACACACACAATCATCTTAGTGTCAATAGAATTCGAAAATAAGCTTAGAATTCGAAAATAAGCTTAAAAGAAGAGTAGAAATATGGACAGTTTGTTCCACAAGTTTGAATTCAATGTATGAATAACACGGAATGAGTGTGGTTAGAAATGACATTTGGTTTACTTATATGACAATCCTAACACATACGATCATCCAAGTGTCATTAAAATTCGAAAATAACTTAGAATTCGAAAATAAGCTTAAAAGAAGAGTAGAAACATGCACAGTTCGTTTCACAAGTTTGAATTGAATGTATGAATAAAACGCAATGAGCTTGTTTAGAAATGACATTTGGTTTACTTATATGAAAATCCTAACACACACAATCATCTTAGTGTCAATAGAATTCGAAAATAAGCTTAAAAGAAGAGTAGAAGCATGCACAGTTCGTTTCACAAGTATGTATTCAATGTATGAATGACACGCAATGAGTGTTGTTAGAAATGACATTTGGTTTACTTATATGACAATCTTAACAATACAATCATCATGGTGTATTTAGAATTGGAAAATAAGCTTAAAAGAAGAGTAGAAACATGCACAGTTCGTTTCACAAGTTTGAATTGAATGTATGAATAACACGCAATGAGTGTGGTTAGAAATGACATTTGGTTTACTTATATGACAATCCTAACAATACAATCATCATGGTGTATTTAGAATTCGAATATAAGCTTAAAAGAAGAGTAGAAACATGCACAGTTCGTTTCACAAGTTTGAATTGAATGTAAGAATAAAACGCAATGAGCTTGTTTAGAAATGACATTTGGTTTACTTATATGAAAATCCTAACACACACAATCATCTTAGTGTCAATACAATTCGAAAATAAGCTTAGAATTCGAAAATAAGCTTAAAAGAAGAGTAGAAATATGCACAGTTTGTTCCACAAGTTTGAATTCAATGTATGAATAACACGGAATGAGTGTGGTTAGAAATGACATTTGGTTTACTTATATGACAATCCTAACACATACGATCATCCTAGTGTCATTAAAATTCGAAAATAACTTAGAATTCGAAAATAAGCTTAAAAGAAGAGTAGAAACATGCACAGTTCGTTTCACAAGTTTGAATTGAATGTATGAATAAAACGCAATGAGCTTGTTTAGAAATGGCATTTGGTTTACTTATATGAAAATCCTAACACACATAATCATCTTAGTGTCAATAGAATTCGAAAATAAGCTTAGAATTCGAAATAAGCTTAAAAGAAGAGTAGAAACATGCACAGTTCGTTTCACAAGTTTGTATTCAATGTATGAATGACACGCAATGAGTGTTGTTAGAAATGACATTTGGTTTACTTATATGACAATCCTAACAATACAATCATCATGGTGTATTTAGAATTGGAAAATAAGCTTAAAAGAAGAGTAGAAACATGCACAGTTCATTTCATAAGTTTGAATTGAATGTATGAATAACACGCAATGAGTGTGGTTAGAAATGACATTTGGTTTACTTATATGACAATCCTAACAATACAATCATCATGGTGTATTTAGAATTCGAATATAAGCTTAAAAGAAGAGTAGAAACATGCACAGTTCGTTTCACAAGTTTGAATTGAATGTATGAATAAAACGCAATGAGCTTGTTTAGAAATGACATTTGGTTTACTTATATGAAAATCCTAACACACACAATCATCTTAGTGTCAATAGAATTCGAAAATAAGCTTAGAATTCGAAAATAAGCTTAAAAGAAGAGTAGAAACATGCACAGTTCGTTTCACAAGTTTGAATTGAATGTATGAATAAAACGCAATGAGCTTGTTTAGAAATGACATTTGGTTTACTTATATGAAAATCCTTACACACACAATCATCTTAGTGTCAATAGAATTCGAAAATAAGCTTAGAATTCGAAAATAAACTTAAAAGAAAAGTAGAAACATGCAAAATTCGTTTCACAAGTTTGAATTCAATGTATGAATGACACACAATGAGTGTGGTTAGAAATGACATTTGGTTTACTTATATGACAATCCTAACAATACAATCATCATGGTGTATTTAGAATTCGAATATAAGCTTAAAAGAAGAGTAGAAACATGCACAGTTCATTTCATAAGTTTGAATTGAATGTATGAATAACACGCAATGAGTGTGGTTAGAATTGACATTTGGTTTACTTATATGACAATCCTAACAATACAATCATCATGGTGCATTTAGAATTCGAAAATAAGCTTAAAAAAAGAGTAGAAACATGCACAGTTCGTTTCACAAGTTTGAATTGAATGTATGAATAAAACGCAATGAGTGTGGTTAGAAATGACATTTGGTTTACTTATATGACAATCCTAACAATACAATCATCATGGTGTATTTAGAATTCGAATATATGCTTAAAAGAAGAGTAGAAACATGCACAGTTCATTTCATAAGTTTGAATTGAATGTATGAATAACACGCAATGAGTGTGGTTAGAATTGACATTTGGTTTACTTATATGACAATCCTAACAATACAATCATCATGGTGCATTTAGAATTCGAAAATAAGCTTAAAAAAAGAGTAGAAACATGCACAGTTCGTTTCACAAGTTTGAATTGAATGTATGAATAAAACGCAATAAGCTTGTTTAGAAATGACATTTGGTTTACTTATATGAAAATCCTAACACACACAATCATCTTAGTATCAATAGAATTCGAAAATATGCTTAGAATTCGAAAATAAGCTTAAAAGAAGAGTAGAAACATGCACAGTTTGTTCCACAAGTTTGAATTCAATGTATGAATAACACGGAATGAGTGTGGTTAGAAATGACATTTGGTTTACTTATATGACAATCCTAACACACACGATCATCCTAGTGTCATTAGAATTCGAAAATAAGCTTAAAAGAAGAGTAGAAACATGCACAGTTCATTTCTCAAGTTTGAATTGAATGTATGAATAAAAAGCAATGAGCACGTTTCGAAATGACGTTTGGTTTACTTATATGACTATCCTAACACACACAATCATCTTGGTGTCTTTAGAATTCGAAAATAAGCTTAGAATTCGAAAATAAGCTTAAAAGAAGAGTAGAAACATGCACAGTTAATTTCACAAGTTTGAATTGAATGTATGAATAAAACGCAATGAGCTTGTTTAGAAATGACTTTTGATTTACTTATATGAAAATCCTAACACACACAATCATCTTAGTGTCAATAGAATTCGAAAATAAGCTTAGAATTCGAAAATAAGCTTAAAAGAAGAGTAGAAACATGCACAGTTCGTTTCACAAGTATGTATTCAATGTATGAATGACACGCAATGAGTGTTGTTAGAAATGACATTTGGTTTACTTATATGACAATCTTAACAATACAATCATCATGGTGTATTTAGAATTGGAAAATAAGCTTAAAAGAAGAGTAGAAACATGCACAGTTCGTTTCACAAGTTTGAATTGAATGCATGAATAAAACGCAATGAGCTTGTTTAGAAATGACATTTGGTTTACTTATATGAAAATCCTAACACACACAATCATCTTAGTGTCAATAGAATTCGAAAATAAGTTTAGAATTCGAAAATAAGCTTAAAAGAAGAGTAGAAATATGCACAATTTGTTCCACAAGTTTGAATTCAATATATGAATAACACGGAATGAGTGTGGTTAGAAATGACATTTGGTTTACTTATATGACAATCCTAACACATACGATCATCCTAGTGTCATTAAAATTCGAAAATAACTTAGAATTCGAATATAAGCTTAAAAGAAGAGTAGAAACATGCACAGTTCGTTTCACAAGTTTGAATTGAATGTATGAATAAAACGCAATGAGCTTGTTTAGAAATGACATTTGGTTTACTTATATGAAAATCCTAACACACACAATCATCATAGTGTCAATAGAATTCGAAAATAAGCTTAGAATTCGAAAATAAGCTTAAAAGAAGAGTAGAAACATGCACAGTTCGTTTCACAAGTATGTATTCAATGTATGAATGACACGCAATGAGTGTTGTTAGAAATGACATTTGGTTTACTTATATGACAATCTTAACAATACAATCATCATGGTGTATTTAGAATTGGAAAATAAGCTTAAAAGAAGAGTAGAAACATGCACAGTTCGTTTCACAAGTTTGAATTGAATGTATGAATAACACGCAATGAGTGTGGTTAGAAATGACATTTGGTTTACTTATATGACAATCCTAACAATACAATCATCATGGTGTATTTAGAATTCGAATATAAGCTTAAAAGAAGAGTAGAAACATGCACAGTTCGTTTCACAAGTTTGAATTGAATGTATGAATAACACGCAATGAGTGTGGTTAGAAATGACATTTGGTTTACTTATATGACAATCCTAACAATACAATCATCATGGTGTATTTAGAATTCGAATATAAGCTTAAAAGAAGAGTAGAAACATGCACAGTTCGTTTCACAAGTTTGAATTGAATGTATGAATAAAACGCAATGAGCTTGTTTAGAAATGACATTTGGTTTACTTATATGAAAATCCTAACACACACAATCATCATAGTGTCAATAGAATTCGAAAATAAGCTTAGAATTTGAAAATAAGCTTAAAAGAAGAGTAGAAACATGCACAGTTCGTTTCACAAGTATGTATTCAATGTATGAATGACACGCAATGAGTGTTGTTAGAAATGACATTTGGTTTACTTATATGACAATCTTAACAATACAATCATCATGGTGTATTTAGAATTGGAAAATAAGCTTAAAAGAAGAGTAGAAACATGCACAGTTCGTTTCACAAGTTTGAATTGAATGTATGAATAACACGCAATGAGTGTGGTTAGAAATGACATTTGGTTTACTTATATGACAATCCTAACAATACAATCATCATGGTGTATTTAGAATTCGAATATAAGCTTAAAAGAAGAGTAGAAACATGCACAGTTCGTTTCACAAGTTTGAATTGAATGTATGAATAACACGCAATGAGTGTGGTTAGAAATGACATTTGGTTTACTTATATGACAATCCTAACAATACAATCATCATGGTGTATTTAGAATTCGAATATAAGCTTAAAAGAAGAGTAGAAACATGCACAGTTCGTTTCACAAGTATGTATTCAATGTATGAATGACACGCAATGAGTGTTGTTAGAAATGACATTTGGTTTACTTATATGACAATCTTAACAATACAATCATCATGGTGTATTTAGAATTGGAAAATAAGCTTAAAAGAAGAGTAGAAACATGCACAGTTCGTTTCACAAGTTTGAATTGAATGTATGAATAACACGCAATGAGTGTGGTTAGAAATGACATTTGGTTTACTTATATGACAATCCTAACAATACAATCATCATGGTGTATTTAGAATTCGAATATAAGCTTAAAAGAAGAGTAGAAACATGCACAGTTCGTTTCACAAGTTTGAATTGAATGTATGAATAACACGCAATGAGTGTGGTTAGAAATGACATTTGGTTTACTTATATGACAATCCTAACAATACAATCATCATGGTGTATTTAGAATTCGAATATAAGCTTAAAAGAAGAGTAGAAACATGCACAGTTCGTTTCACAAGTTTGAATTGAATGTATGAATAAAACGCAATGAGCTTGTTTAGAAATGACATTTGGTTTACTTATATGAAAATCCTAACACACACAATCATCATAGTGTCAATAGAATTCGAAAATAAGCTTAGAATTCGAAAATAAGCTTAAAAGAAGAGTAGAAACATGCACAGTTCGTTTCACAAGTATGTATTCAATGTATGAATGACACGCAATGAGTGTTGTTAGAAATGACATTTGGTTTACTTATATGACAATCTTAACAATACAATCATCATGGTGTATTTAGAATTGGAAAATAAGCTTAAAAGAAGAGTAGAAACATGCACAGTTCGTTTCACAAGTTTGAATTGAATGTATGAATAACACGCAATGAGTGTGGTTAGAAATGACATTTGGTTTACTTATATGACAATCCTAACAATACAATCATCATGGTGTATTTAGAATTCGAATATAAGCTTAAAAGAAGAGTAGAAACATGCACAGTTCGTTTCACAAGTTTGAATTGAATGTATGAATAACACGCAATGAGTGTGGTTAGAAATGACATTTGGTTTACTTATATGACAATCCTAACAATACAATCATCATGGTGTATTTAGAATTCGAATATAAGCTTAAAAGAAGAGTAGAAACATGCACAGTTCGTTTCACAAGTTTGAATTGAATGTATGAATAAAACGCAATGAGCTTGTTTAGAAATGACATTTGGTTTACTTATATGAAAATCCTAACACACACAATCATCTTAGTGTCAATAGAATTCGAAAATAAGCTTAGAATTCGAAAATAAGCTTAAAAGAAGAGTAGAAACATGCACAGTTCGTTTCACAAGTATGTATTCAATGTATGAATGACACGCAATGAGTGTTGTTAGAAATGACATTTGGTTTACTTATATGACAATCTTAACAATACAATCATCATGGTGTATTTAGAATTGGAAAATAAGCTTAAAAGAAGAGTAGAAACATGCACAGTTCGTTTCACAAGTTTGAATTGAATGTATGAATAACACGCAATGAGTGTGGTTAGAAATGACATTTGGTTTACTTATATGACAATCCTAACAATACAATCATCATGGTGTATTTAGAATTCGAATATAAGCTTAAAAGAAGAGTAGAAACATGCACAGTTCGTTTCACAAGTTTGAATTGAATGTATGAATAACACGCAATGAGTGTGGTTAGAAATGACATTTGGTTTACTTATATGACAATCCTAACAATACAATCATCATGGTGTATTTAGAATTCGAATATAAGCTTAAAAGAAGAGTAGAAACATGCACAGTTCGTTTCACAAGTTTGAATTGAATGTATGAATAAAACGCAATGAGCTTGTTTAGAAATGACATTTGGTTTACTTATATGAAAATCCTAACACACACAATCATCATAGTGTCAATAGAATTCGAAAATAAGCTTAGAATTTGAAAATAAGCTTAAAAGAAGAGTAGAAACATGCACAGTTCGTTTCACAAGTATGTATTCAATGTATGAATGACACGCAATGAGTGTTGTTAGAAATGACATTTGGTTTACTTATATGACAATCTTAACAATACAATCATCATGGTGTATTTAGAATTGGAAAATAAGCTTAAAAGAAGAGTAGAAACATGCACAGTTCGTTTCACAAGTTTGAATTGAATGTATGAATAACACGCAATGAGTGTGGTTAGAAATGACATTTGGTTTACTTATATGACAATCCTAACAATACAATCATCATGGTGTATTTAGAATTCGAATATAAGCTTAAAAGAAGAGTAGAAACATGCACAGTTCGTTTCACAAGTTTGAATTGAATGTATGAATAACACGCAATGAGTGTGGTTAGAAATGACATTTGGTTTACTTATATGACAATCCTAACAATACAATCATCATGGTGTATTTAGAATTCGAATATAAGCTTAAAAGAAGAGTAGAAACATGCACAGTTCGTTTCACAAGTTTGAATTGAATGTATGAATAAAACGCAATGAGCTTGTTTAGAAATGACATTTGGTTTACTTATATGAAAATCCTAACACACACAATCATCATAGTGTCAATAGAATTCGAAAATAAGCTTAGAAGTCGAAAATAAGCTTAAAAGAAGAGTAGAAACATGCACAGTTCGTTTCACAAGTATGTATTCAATGTATGAATGACACGCAATGAGTGTTGTTAGAAATGACATTTGGTTTACTTATATGACAATCTTAACAATACAATCATCATGGTGTATTTAGAATTGGAAAATAAGCTTAAAAGAAGAGTAGAAACATGCACAGTTCGTTTCACAAGTTTGAATTGAATGTATGAATAACACGCAATGAGTGTGGTTAGAAATGACATTTGGTTTACTTATATGACAATCCTAACAATACAATCATCATGGTGTATTTAGAATTCGAATATAAGCTTAAAAGAAGAGTAGAAACATGCACAGTTCGTTTCACAAGTTTGAATTGAATGTATGAATAACACGCAATGAGTGTGGTTAGAAATGACATTTGGTTTACTTATATGACAATCCTAACAATACAATCATCATGGTGTATTTAGAATTCGAATATAAGCTTAAAAGAAGAGTAGAAACATGCACAGTTCGTTTCACAAGTTTGAATTGAATGTATGAATAAAACGCAATGAGCTTGTTTAGAAATGACATTTGGTTTACTTATATGAAAATCCTAACACACACAATCATCATAGTGTCAATAGAATTCGAAAATAAGCTTAGAATTCGAAAATAAGCTTAAAAGAAGAGTAGAAACATGCACAGTTCGTTTCACAAGTATGTATTCAATGTATGAATGACACGCAATGAGTGTTGTTAGAAATGACATTTGGTTTACTTATATGACAATCTTAACAATACAATCATCATGGTGTATTTAGAATTGGAAAATAAGCTTAAAAGAAGAGTAGAAACATGCACAGTTCGTTTCACAAGTTTGAATTGAATGTATGAATAACACGCAATGAGTGTGGTTAGAAATGACATTTGGTTTACTTATATGACAATCCTAACAATACAATCATCATGGTGTATTTAGAATTCGAATATAAGCTTAAAAGAAGAGTAGAAACATGCACAGTTCGTTTCACAAGTTTGAATTGAATGTATGAATAACACGCAATGAGTGTGGTTAGAAATGACATTTGGTTTACTTATATGACAATCCTAACAATACAATCATCATGGTGTATTTAGAATTCGAATATAAGCTTAAAAGAAGAGTAGAAACATGCACAGTTCGTTTCACAAGTTTGAATTGAATGTATGAATAAAACGCAATGAGCTTGTTTAGAAATGACATTTGGTTTACTTATATGAAAATCCTAACACACACAATCATCATAGTGTCAATAGAATTCGAAAATAAGCTTAGAATTCGAAAATAAGCTTAAAAGAAGAGTAGAAACATGCACAGTTCGTTTCACAAGTATGTATTCAATGTATGAATGACACGCAATGAGTGTTGTTAGAAATGACATTTGGTTTACTTATATGACAATCTTAACAATACAATCATCATGGTGTATTTAGAATTGGAAAATAAGCTTAAAAGAAGAGTAGAAACATGCACAGTTCGTTTCACAAGTATGTATTCAATGTATGAATGACACGCAATGAGTGTTGTTAGAAATGACATTTGGTTTACTTATATGACAATCTTAACAATACAATCATCATGGTGTATTTAGAATTGGAAAATAAGCTTAAAAGAAGAGTAGAAACATGCACAGTTCGTTTCACAAGTTTGAATTGAATGTATGAATAACACGCAATGAGTGTGGTTAGAAATGACATTTGGTTTACTTATATGACAATCCTAACAATACAATCATCATGGTGTATTTAGAATTCGAATATAAGCTTAAAAGAAGAGTAGAAACATGCACAGTTCGTTTCACAAGTTTGAATTGAATGTATGAATAACACGCAATGAGTGTGGTTAGAAATGACATTTGGTTTACTTATATGACAATCCTAACAATACAATCATCATGGTGTATTTAGAATTCGAATATAAGCTTAAAAGAAGAGTAGAAACATGCACAGTTCGTTTCACAAGTTTGAATTGAATGTATGAATAAAACGCAATGAGCTTGTTTAGAAATGACATTTGGTTTACTTATATGAAAATCCTAACACACACAATCATCATAGTGTCAATAGAATTCGAAAATAAGCTTAGAATTCGAAAATAAGCTTAAAAGAAGAGTAGAAACATGCACAGTTCGTTTCACAAGTATGTATTCAATGTATGAATGACACGCAATGAGTGTTGTTAGAAATGACATTTGGTTTACTTATATGACAATCTTAACAATACAATCATCATGGTGTATTTAGAATTGGAAAATAAGCTTAAAAGAAGAGTAGAAACATGCACAGTTCGTTTCACAAGTTTGAATTGAATGTATGAATAACACGCAATGAGTGTGGTTAGAAATGACATTTGGTTTACTTATATGACAATCCTAACAATACAATCATCATGGTGTATTTAGAATTCGAATATAAGCTTAAAAGAAGAGTAGAAACATGCACAGTTCGTTTCACAAGTTTGAATTGAATGTATGAATAAAACGCAATGAGCTTGTTTAGAAATGACATTTGGTTTACTTATATGAAAATCCTAACACACACAATCATCTTAGTGTCAATAGAATTCGAAAATAAGCTTAGAATTCGAAAATAAGCTTAAAAGAAGAGTAGAAACATGCACAGTTCGTTTCACAAGTATGTATTCAATGTATGAATGACACGCAATGAGTGTTGTTAGAAATGACATTTGGTTTACTTATATGACAATCTTAACAATACAATCATCATGGTGTATTTAGAATTGGAAAATAAGCTTAAAAGAAGAGTAGAAACATGCACAGTTCGTTTCACAAGTTTGAATTGAATGTATGAATAACACGCAATGAGTGTGGTTAGAAATGACATTTGGTTTACTTATATGACACTCCTAACAATACAATCAACATGGTGTATTTAGAATTCGAATATAAGCTTAAAAGAAGAGTAGAAACATGCACAGTTCGTTTCACAAGTTTGAATTGAATGTATGAAAAAAACGCAATGAGCTTGTTTAGAAATGACATTTGGTTTACTTATATGACAATCCTAACAATACAATCATCATAGTGTATTTAGAATTCGAATATAAGCTTAAAAGAAGAGTAGAAACATGCACAGTTCGTTTCACAAGTTTGAATTGAATGTATGAATAAAACGCAATGAGCTTGTTTAGAAATGACATTTGGTTTACTTATATGAAAATCCTAACACACACAATCATCTTAGTGTCAATAGAATTCGAAAATAAGCTTAGAATTCGAAAATAAGCTTAAAAGAAGAGTAGAAACATGCACAGTTCGTTTCACAAGTATGTATTCAATGTATGAATGACACGCAATGAGTGTTGTTAGAAATGACATTTGGTTTACTTATATGACAATCTTAACAATACAATCATCATGGTGTATTTAGAATTGGAAAATAAGCTTAAAAGAAGAGTAGAAACATGCACAGTTCGTTTCACAAGTTTGAATTGAATGTATGAATAACACGCAATGAGTGTGGTTAGAAATGACATTTGGTTTACTTATATGACAATCCTAACAATACAATCAACATGGTGTATTTAGAATTCGAATATAAGTTTAAAAGAAGAGTAGAAACATGCACAGTTCGTTTCACAAGTTTGAATTGAATGTATGAAAAAAACGCAATGAGCTTGTTTAGAAATGACATTTGGTTTACTTATATGAAAATCCTAACACACACAATCATCATAGTGTCAATAGAATTCGAAAATAAGCTTAGAATTCGAAAATAAGCTTAAAAGAAGAGTAGAAACATGCACAGTTCGTTTCACAAGTATGTATTCAATGTATGAATGACACGCAATGAGTGTTGTTAGAAATGACATTTGGTTTACTTATATGACAATCTTAACAATACAATCATCATGGTGTATTTAGAATTGGAAAATAAGCTTAAAAGAAGAGTAGAAACATGCACAGTTCGTTTCACAAGTTTGAATTGAATGTATGAATAACACGCAATGAGTGTGGTTAGAAATGACATTTGGTTTACTTATATGACAATCCTAACAATACAATCATCATGGTGTATTTAGAATTCGAATATAAGCTTAAAAGAAGAGTAGAAACATGCACAGTTCGTTTCACAAGTTTGAATTGAATGTATGAATAACACGCAATGAGTGTGGTTAGAAATGACATTTGGTTTACTTATATGACAATCCTAACAATACAATCATCATGGTGTATTTAGAATTCGAATATAAGCTTAAAAGAAGAGTAGAAACATGCACAGTTCGTTTCACAAGTTTGAATTGAATGTATGAATAAAACGCAATGAGCTTGTTTAGAAATGACATTTGGTTTACTTATATGAAAATCCTAACACACACAATCATCTTAGTGTCAATAGAATTCGAAAATAAGCTTAGAATTCGAAAATAAGCTTAAAAGAAGAGTAGAAACATGCACAGTTCGTTTCACAAGTATGTATTCAATGTATGAATGACACGCAATGAGTGTTGTTAGAAATGACATTTGGTTTACTTATATGACAATCTTAACAATACAATCATCATGGTGTATTTAGAATTGGAAAATAAGCTTAAAAGAAGAGTAGAAACATGCACAGTTCGTTTCACAAGTTTGAATTGAATGTATGAATAACACGCAATGAGTGTGGTTAGAAATGACATTTGGTTTACTTATATGACAATCCTAACAATACAATCAACATGGTGTATTTAGAATTCGAATATAAGTTTAAAAGAAGAGTAGAAACATGCACAGTTCGTTTCACAAGTTTGAATTGAATGTATGAAAAAAACGCAATGAGCTTGTTTAGAAATGACATTTGGTTTACTTATATGAAAATCCTAACACACACAATCATCTTAGTGTCAATAGAATTCGAAAATAAGCTTAGAATTCGAATATAAGCTTAAAAGAAGAGTAGAAACATGCACAGTTCGTTTCACAAGTTTGAATTGAATGTATGAATAACACGCAATGAGTGTGGTTAGAAATGACATTTGGTTTACTTATATGACAATCCTAACAATACAATCATCATGGTGTATTTAGAATTCGAATATAAGCTTAAAAGAAGAGTAGAAACATGCACAGTTCGTTTCACAAGTTTGAATTGAATGTATGAATAAAACGCAATGAGCTTGTTTAGAAATGACATTTGGTTTACTTATATGAAAATCCTAACACACACAATCATCATAGTGTCAATAGAATTCGAAAATAAGCTTAGAATTCGAAAATAAGCTTAAAAGAAGAGTAGAAACATGCACAGTTCGTTTCACAAGTATGTATTCAATGTATGAATGACACGCAATGAGTGTTGTTAGAAATGACATTTGGTTTACTTATATGACAATCTTAACAATACAATCATCATGGTGTATTTAGAATTGGAAAATAAGCTTAAAAGAAGAGTAGAAACATGCACAGTTCGTTTCACAAGTTTGAATTGAATGTATGAATAACACGCAATGAGTGTGGTTAGAAATGACATTTGGTTTACTTATATGACAATCCTAACAATACAATCATCATGGTGTATTTAGAATTCGAATATAAGCTTAAAAGAAGAGTAGAAACATGCACAGTTCGTTTCACAAGTTTGAATTGAATGTATGAATAACACGCAATGAGTGTGGTTAGAAATGACATTTGGTTTACTTATATGACAATCCTAACAATACAATCATCATGGTGTATTTAGAATTCGAATATAAGCTTAAAAGAAGAGTAGAAACATGCACAGTTCGTTTCACAAGTTTGAATTGAATGTATGAATAAAACGCAATGAGCTTGTTTAGAAATGACATTTGGTTTACTTATATGAAAATCCTAACACACACAATCATCATAGTGTCAATAGAATTCGAAAATAAGCTTAGAATTCGAAAATAAGCTTAAAAGAAGAGTAGAAACATGCACAGTTCGTTTCACAAGTATGTATTCAATGTATGAATGACACGCAATGAGTGTTGTTAGAAATGACATTTGGTTTACTTATATGACAATCTTAACAATACAATCATCATGGTGTATTTAGAATTGGAAAATAAGCTTAAAAGAAGAGTAGAAACATGCACAGTTCGTTTCACAAGTTTGAATTGAATGTATGAATAACACGCAATGAGTGTGGTTAGAAATGACATTTGGTTTACTTATATGACAATCCTAACAATACAATCATCATGGTGTATTTAGAATTCGAATATAAGCTTAAAAGAAGAGTAGAAACATGCACAGTTCGTTTCACAAGTTTGAATTGAATGTATGAATAACACGCAATGAGTGTGGTTAGAAATGACATTTGGTTTACTTATATGACAATCCTAACAATACAATCATCATGGTGTATTTAGAATTCGAATATAAGCTTAAAAGAAGAGTAGAAACATGCACAGTTCGTTTCACAAGTTTGAATTGAATGTATGAATAAAACGCAATGAGCTTGTTTAGAAATGACATTTGGTTTACTTATATGAAAATCCTAACACACACAATCATCATAGTGTCAATAGAATTCGAAAATAAGCTTAGAATTCGAAAATAAGCTTAAAAGAAGAGTAGAAACATGCACAGTTCGTTTCACAAGTATGTATTCAATGTATGAATGACACGCAATGAGTGTTGTTAGAAATGACATTTGGTTTACTTATATGACAATCTTAACAATACAATCATCATGGTGTATTTAGAATTGGAAAATAAGCTTAAAAGAAGAGTAGAAACATGCACAGTTCGTTTCACAAGTTTGAATTGAATGTATGAATAACACGCAATGAGTGTGGTTAGAAATGACATTTGGTTTACTTATATGACAATCCTAACAATACAATCAACATGGTGTATTTAGAATTCGAATATAAGTTTAAAAGAAGAGTAGAAACATGCACAGTTCGTTTCACAAGTTTGAATTGAATGTATGAAAAAAACGCAATGAGCTTGTTTAGAAATGACATTTGGTTTACTTATATGAAAATCCTAACACACACAATCATCATAGTGTCAATAGAATTCGAAAATAAGCTTAGAATTCGAAAATAAGCTTAAAAGAAGAGTAGAAACATGCACAGTTCGTTTCACAAGTATGTATTCAATGTATGAATGACACGCAATGAGTGTTGTTAGAAATGACATTTGGTTTACTTATATGACAATCTTAACAATACAATCATCATGGTGTATTTAGAATTGGAAAATAAGCTTAAAAGAAGAGTAGAAACATGCACAGTTCGTTTCACAAGTTTGAATTGAATGTATGAATAACACGCAATGAGTGTGGTTAGAAATGACATTTGGTTTACTTATATGACAATCCTAACAATACAATCATCATGGTGTATTTAGAATTCGAATATAAGCTTAAAAGAAGAGTAGAAACATGCACAGTTCGTTTCACAAGTTTGAATTGAATGTATGAATAACACGCAATGAGTGTGGTTAGAAATGACATTTGGTTTACTTATATGACAATCCTAACAATACAATCAACATGGTGTATTTAGAATTCGAATATAAGTTTAAAAGAAGAGTAGAAACATGCACAGTTCGTTTCACAAGTTTGAATTGAATGTATGAAAAAAACGCAATGAGCTTGTTTAGAAATGACATTTGGTTTACTTATATGAAAATCCTAACACACACAATCATCTTAGTGTCAATAGAATTCGAAAATAAGCTTAGAATTCGAATATAAGCTTAAAAGAAGAGTAGAAACATGCACAGTTCGTTTCACAAGTTTGAATTGAATGTATGAATAACACGCAATGAGTGTGGTTAGAAATGACATTTGGTTTACTTATATGACAATCCTAACAATACAATCATCATGGTGTATTTAGAATTCGAATATAAGCTTAAAAGAAGAGTAGAAACATGCACAGTTCGTTTCACAAGTTTGAATTGAAAGTATGAATAAAACGCAATGAGCTTGTTTAGAAATGACATTTGGTTTACTTATATGAAAATCCTAACACACACAATCATCATAGTGTCAATAGAATTCGAAAATAAGCTTAGAATTCGAAAATAAGCTTAAAAGAAGAGTAGAAACATGCACAGTTCGTTTCACAAGTATGTATTCAATGTATGAATGACACGCAATGAGTGTTGTTAGAAATGACATTTGGTTTACTTATATGACAATCTTAACAATACAATCATCATGGTGTATTTAGAATTGGAAAATAAGCTTAAAAGAAGAGTAGAAACATGCACAGTTCATTTCACAAGTTTGAATTGAATGTATGAATAACACGCAATGAGTGTGGTTAGAAATGACATTTGGTTTACTTATATGACAATCCTAACAATACAATCATCATGGTGTATTTAGAATTCGAATATAAGCTTAAAAGAAGAGTAGAAACATGCACAGTTCGTTTCACAAGTTTGAATTGAATGTATGAATAACACGCAATGAGTGTGGTTAGAAATGACATTTGGTTTACTTATATGACAATCCTAACAATACAATCATCATGGTGTATTTAGAATTCGAATATAAGCTTAAAAGAAGAGTAGAAACATGCACAGTTCGTTTCACAAGTTTGAATTGAATGTATGAATAAAACGCAATGAGCTTGTTTAGAAATGACATTTGGTTTACTTATATGAAAATCCTAACACACACAATCATCATAGTGTCAATAGAATTCGAAAATAAGCTTAGAATTCGAAAATAAGCTTAAAAGAAGAGTAGAAACATGCACAGTTCGTTTCACAAGTATGTATTCAATGTATGAATGACACGCAATGAGTGTTGTTAGAAATGACATTTGGTTTACTTATATGACAATCTTAACAATACAATCATCATGGTGTATTTAGAATTGGAAAATAAGCTTAAAAGAAGAGTAGAAACATGCACAGTTCGTTTCACAAGTTTGAATTGAATGTATGAATAACACGCAATGAGTGTGGTTAGAAATGACATTTGGTTTACTTATATGACAATCCTAACAATACAATCATCATGGTGTATTTAGAATTCGAATATAAGCTTAAAAGAAGAGTAGAAACATGCACAGTTCGTTTCACAAGTTTGAATTGAATGTATGAATAACACGCAATGAGTGTGGTTAGAAATGACATTTGGTTTACTTATATGACAATCCTAACAATACAATCATCATGGTGTATTTAGAATTCGAATATAAGCTTAAAAGAAGAGTAGAAACATGCACAGTTCGTTTCACAAGTTTGAATTGAATGTATGAATAAAACGCAATGAGCTTGTTTAGAAATGACATTTGGTTTACTTATATGAAAATCCTAACACACACAATCATCATAGTGTCAATAGAATTCGAAAATAAGCTTAGAATTCGAAAATAAGCTTAAAAGAAGAGTAGAAACATGCACAGTTCGTTTCACAAGTATGTATTCAATGTATGAATGACACGCAATGAGTGTTGTTAGAAATGACATTTGGTTTACTTATATGACAATCTTAACAATACAATCATCATGGTGTATTTAGAATTGGAAAATAAGCTTAAAAGAAGAGTAGAAACATGCACAGTTCGTTTCACAAGTTTGAATTGAATGTATGAATAACACGCAATGAGTGTGGTTAGAAATGACATTTGGTTTACTTATATGACAATCCTAACAATACAATCATCATGGTGTATTTAGAATTCGAATATAAGCTTAAAAGAAGAGTAGAAACATGCACAGTTCGTTTCACAAGTTTGAATTGAATGTATGAATAACACGCAATGAGTGTGGTTAGAAATGACATTTGGTTTACTTATATGACAATCCTAACAATACAATCATCATGGTGTATTTAGAATTCGAATATAAGCTTAAAAGAAGAGTAGAAACATGCACAGTTCGTTTCACAAGTTTGAATTGAATGTATGAATAAAACGCAATGAGCTTGTTTAGAAATGACATTTGGTTTACTTATATGAAAATCCTAACACACACAATCATCATAGTGTCAATAGAATTCGAAAATAAGCTTAGAATTCGAAAATAAGCTTAAAAGAAGAGTAGAAACATGCACAGTTCGTTTCACAAGTATGTATTCAATGTATGAATGACACGCAATGAGTGTTGTTAGAAATGACATTTGGTTTACTTATATGACAATCTTAACAATACAATCATCATGGTGTATTTAGAATTGGAAAATAAGCTTAAAAGAAGAGTAGAAACATGCACAGTTCGTTTCACAAGTTTGAATTGAATGTATGAATAACACGCAATGAGTGTGGTTAGAAATGACATTTGGTTTACTTATATGACAATCCTAACAATACAATCAACATGGTGTATTTAGAATTCGAATATAAGTTTAAAAGAAGAGTAGAAACATGCACAGTTCGTTTCACAAGTTTGAATTGAATGTATGAAAAAAACGCAATGAGCTTGTTTAGAAATGACATTTGGTTTACTTATATGAAAATCCTAACACACACAATCATCTTAGTGTCAATAGAATTCGAAAATAAGCTTAGAATTCGAATATAAGCTTAAAAGAAGAGTAGAAACATGCACAGTTCGTTTCACAAGTTTGAATTGAATGTATGAATAACACGCAATGAGTGTGGTTAGAAATGACATTTGGTTTACTTATATGACAATCCTAACAATACAATCATCATGGTGTATTTAGAATTCGAATATAAGCTTAAAAGAAGAGTAGAAACATGCACAGTTCGTTTCACAAGTTTGAATTGAATGTATGAATAAAACGCAATGAGCTTGTTTAGAAATGACATTTGGTTTACTTATATGAAAATCCTAACACACACAATCATCATAGTGTCAATAGAATTCGAAAATAAGCTTAGAATTCGAAAATAAGCTTAAAAGAAGAGTAGAAACATGCACAGTTCGTTTCACAAGTATGTATTCAATGTATGAATGACACGCAATGAGTGTTGTTAGAAATGACATTTGGTTTACTTATATGACAATCTTAACAATACAATCATCATGGTGTATTTAGAATTGGAAAATAAGCTTAAAAGAAGAGTAGAAACATGCACAGTTCGTTTCACAAGTTTGAATTGAATGTATGAATAACACGCAATGAGTGTGGTTAGAAATGACATTTGGTTTACTTATATGACAATCCTAACAATACAATCATCATGGTGTATTTAGAATTCGAATATAAGCTTAAAAGAAGAGTAGAAACATGCACAGTTCGTTTCACAAGTTTGAATTGAATGTATGAATAACACGCAATGAGTGTGGTTAGAAATGACATTTGGTTTACTTATATGACAATCCTAACAATACAATCATCATGGTGTATTTAGAATTCGAATATAAGCTTAAAAGAAGAGTAGAAACATGCACAGTTCGTTTCACAAGTTTGAATTGAATGTATGAATAAAACGCAATGAGCTTGTTTAGAAATGACATTTGGTTTACTTATATGAAAATCCTAACACACACAATCATCATAGTGTCAATAGAATTCGAAAATAAGCTTAGAATTCGAAAATAAGCTTAAAAGAAGAGTAGAAACATGCACAGTTCGTTTCACAAGTATGTATTCAATGTATGAATGACACGCAATGAGTGTTGTTAGAAATGACATTTGGTTTACTTATATGACAATCTTAACAATACAATCATCATGGTGTATTTAGAATTGGAAAATAAGCTTAAAAGAAGAGTAGAAACATGCACAGTTCGTTTCACAAGTTTGAATTGAATGTATGAATAACACGCAATGAGTGTGGTTAGAAATGACATTTGGTTTACTTATATGACAATCCTAACAATACAATCATCATGGTGTATTTAGAATTCGAATATAAGCTTAAAAGAAGAGTAGAAACATGCACAGTTCGTTTCACAAGTTTGAATTGAATGTATGAATAACACGCAATGAGTGTGGTTAGAAATGACATTTGGTTTACTTATATGACAATCCTAACAATACAATCATCATGGTGTATTTAGAATTCGAATATAAGCTTAAAAGAAGAGTAGAAACATGCACAGTTCGTTTCACAAGTTTGAATTGAATGTATGAATAAAACGCAATGAGCTTGTTTAGAAATGACATTTGGTTTACTTATATGAAAATCCTAACACACACAATCATCTTAGTGTCAATAGAATTCGAAAATAAGCTTAGAATTCGAAAATAAGCTTAAAAGAAGAGTAGAAACATGCACAGTTCGTTTCACAAGTATGTATTCAATGTATGAATGACACGCAATGAGTGTTGTTAGAAATGACATTTGGTTTACTTATATGACAATCTTAACAATACAATCATCATGGTGTATTTAGAATTGGAAAATAAGCTTAAAAGAAGAGTAGAAACATGCACAGTTCGTTTCACAAGTTTGAATTGAATGTATGAATAACACGCAATGAGTGTGGTTAGAAATGACATTTGGTTTACTTATATGACAATCCTAACAATACAATCAACATGGTGTATTTAGAATTCGAATATAAGTTTAAAAGAAGAGTAGAAACATGCACAGTTCGTTTCACAAGTTTGAATTGAATGTATGAAAAAAACGCAATGAGCTTGTTTAGAAATGACATTTGGTTTACTTATATGAAAATCCTAACACACACAATCATCTTAGTGTCAATAGAATTCGAAAATAAGCTTAGAATTCGAATATAAGCTTAAAAGAAGAGTAGAAACATGCACAGTTCGTTTCACAAGTTTGAATTGAATGTATGAATAACACGCAATGAGTGTGGTTAGAAATGACATTTGGTTTACTTATATGACAATCCTAACAATACAATCATCATGGTGTATTTAGAATTCGAATATAAGCTTAAAAGAAGAGTAGAAACATGCACAGTTCGTTTCACAAGTTTGAATTGAATGTATGAATAAAACGCAATGAGCTTGTTTACAAATGACATTTGGTTTACTTATATGAAAATCCTAACACACACAATCATCATAGTGTCAATAGAATTCGAAAATAAGCTTAGAATTCGAAAATAAGCTTAAAAGAAGAGTAGAAACATGCACAGTTCGTTTCACAAGTATGTATTCAATGTATGAATGACACGCAATGAGTGTTGTTAGAAATGACATTTGGTTTACTTATATGACAATCTTAACAATACAATCATCATGGTGTATTTAGAATTGGAAAATAAGCTTAAAAGAAGAGTAGAAACATGCACAGTTCGTTTCACAAGTTTGAATTGAATGTATGAATAACACGCAATGAGTGTGGTTAGAAATGACATTTGGTTTACTTATATGACAATCCTAACAATACAATCATCATGGTGTATTTAGAATTCGAATATAAGCTTAAAAGAAGAGTAGAAACATGCACAGTTCGTTTCACAAGTTTGAATTGAATGTATGAATAACACGCAATGAGTGTGGTTAGAAATGACATTTGGTTTACTTATATGACAATCCTAACAATACAATCATCATGGTGTATTTAGAATTCGAATATAAGCTTAAAAGAAGAGTAGAAACATGCACAGTTCGTTTCACAAGTTTGAATTGAATGTATGAATAAAACGCAATGAGCTTGTTTAGAAATGACATTTGGTTTACTTATATGAAAATCCTAACACACACAATCATCTTAGTGTCAATAGAATTCGAAAATAAGCTTAGAATTCGAAAATAAGCTTAAAAGAAGAGTAGAAACATGCACAGTTCGTTTCACAAGTATGTATTCAATGTATGAATGACACGCAATGAGTGTTGTTAGAAATGACATTTGGTTTACTTATATGACAATCTTAACAATACAATCATCATGGTGTATTTAGAATTGGAAAATAAGCTTAAAAGAAGAGTAGAAACATGCACAGTTCGTTTCACAAGTTTGAATTGAATGTATGAATAACACGCAATGAGTGTGGTTAGAAATGACATTTGGTTTACTTATATGACAATCCTAACAATACAATCAACATGGTGTATTTAGAATTCGAATATAAGTTTAAAAGAAGAGTAGAAACATGCACAGTTCGTTTCACAAGTTTGAATTGAATGTATGAAAAAAACGCAATGAGCTTGTTTAGAAATGACATTTGGTTTACTTATATGAAAATCCTAACACACACAATCATCTTAGTGTCAATAGAATTCGAAAATAAGCTTAGAATTCGAAAATAAGCTTAAAAGAAGAGTAGAAATATGGACAGTTTGTTCCACAAGTTTGAATTCAATGTATGAATAACACGGAATGAGTGTGGTTAGAAATGACATTTGGTTTACTTATATGACAATCCTAACACATACAATCATCCAAGTGTCATTAAAATTCGAAAATAACTTGGAATTCGAAAATAAGCTTAAAAGAAGAGTAGAAACATGCACAGTTCGTTTCACAAGTTTGAATTGAATGTATGAATAAAACGCAATGAGCTTGTTTAGAAATGACATTTGGTTTACTTATATGAAAATCCTAACACACACAATCATCTTAGTGTCAATAGAATTCGAAAATAAGCTTAAAAGAAGAGTAGAAACATGCACAGTTCGTTTCACAAGTATGTATTCAATGTATGAATGACACGCAATGAGTGTTGTTAGAAATGACATTTGGTTTACTTATATGACAATCTTAACAATACAATCATCATGGTGTATTTAGAATTGGAAAATAAGCTTAAAAGAAGAGTAGAAACATGCACAGTTCGTTTCACAAGTTTGAATTGAATGTATGAATAACACGCAATGAGTGTGGTTAGAAATGACATTTGGTTTACTTATATGACAATCCTAACAATACAATCATCATGGTGTATTTAGAATTCGAATATAAGCTTAAAAGAAGAGTAGAAACATGCACAGTTCGTTTCACAAGTTTGAATTGAATGTATGAATAAAACGCAATGAGCTTGTTTAGAAATGACATTTGGTTTACTTATATGAAAATCCTAACACACACAATCATCTTAGTGTCAATACAATTCGAAAATAAGCTTAGAATTCGAAAATAAGCTTAAAAGAAGAGTAGAAATATGCACAGTTTGTTCCACAAGTTTGAATTCAATGTATGAATAACACGGAATGAGTGTGGTTAGAAATGACATTTGGTTTACTTATATGACAATCCTAACACATACGATCATCCTAGTGTCATTAAAATTCGAAAATAACTTAGAATTCGAAAATAAGCTTAAAAGAAGAGTAGAAACATGCACAGTTCGTTTCACAAGTTTGAATTGAATGTATGAATAAAACGCAATGAGCTTGTTTAGAAATGGCATTTGGTTTACTTATATGAAAATCCTAACACACATAATCATCTTAGTGTCAATAGAATTCGAAAATAAGCTTAGAATTCGAAATAAGCTTAAAAGAAGAGTAGAAACATGCACAGTTCGTTTCACAAGTTTGTATTCAATGTATGAATGACACGCAATGAGTGTTGTTAGAAATGACATTTGGTTTACTTATATGACAATCCTAACAATACAATCATCATGGTGTATTTAGAATTGGAAAATAAGCTTAAAAGAAGAGTAGAAACATGCACAGTTCATTTCATAAGTTTGAATTGAATGTATGAATAACACGCAATGAGTGTGGTTAGAAATGACATTTGGTTTACTTATATGACAATCCTAACAATACAATCATCATGGTGTATTTAGAATTCGAATATAAGCTTAAAAGAAGAGTAGAAACATGCACAGTTCGTTTCACAAGTTTGAATTGAATGTATGAATAAAACGCAATGAGCTTGTTTACAAATGACATTTGGTTTACTTATATGAAAATCCTAACACACACAATCATCTTAGTGTCAATAGAATTCGAAAATAAGTTTAGAATTCGAAAAAAAGCTTAAAAGAAGAGTAGAAACATGCACAGTTCGTTTCACAAGTTTGAATTCAATGTATGAATAACACGCAATGAGTGTGGTTAGAAATGAAATTTGGTTTACTTATATGACAATCCTAACACACACAATCATCCTAGTGTCATTAGAATTCGAAAATAAGCTTAACAGAAAAGTAGAAACATGCACAGTTCGTTTCACAAGTTTGAATTGAATGTATGAATAAAACGCAATGAGCTTGTTTAGAAATGACATTTGGTTTACTTATATGAAAATCCTTACACACACAATCATCTTAGTGTCAATAGAATTCGAAAATAAGCTTAGAATTCGAAAATAAACTTAAAAGAAAAGTAGAAACATGCAAAATTCGTTTCACAAGTTTGAATTCAATGTATGAATGACACACAATGAGTGTGGTTAGAAATGACATTTGGTTTACTTATATGACAATCCTAACAATACAATCATCATGGTGTATTTAGAATTCGAATATAAGCTTAAAAGAAGAGTAGAAACATGCACAGTTCATTTCATAAGTTTGAATTGAATGTATGAATAACACGCAATGAGTGTGGTTAGAATTGACATTTGGTTTACTTATATGACAATCCTAACAATACAATCATCATGGTGCATTTAGAATTCGAAAATAAGCTTAAAAAAAGAGTAGAAACATGCACAGTTCGTTTCACAAGTTTGAATTGAATGTATGAATAAAACGCAATGAGTGTGGTTAGAAATGACATTTGGTTTACTTATATGACAATCCTAACAATACAATCATCATGGTGTATTTAGAATTCGAATATAAGCTTAAAAGAAGAGTAGAAACATGCACAGTTCATTTCATAAGTTTGAATTGAATGTATGAATAACACGCAATGAGTGTGGTTAGAATTGACATTTGGTTTACTTATATGACAATCCTAACAATACAATCATCATGGTGCATTTAGAATTCGAAAATAAGCTTAAAAAAAGAGTAGAAACATGCACAGTTCGTTTCACAAGTTTGAATTGAATGTATGAATAAAACGCAATAAGCTTGTTTAGAAATGACATTTGGTTTACTTATATGAAAATCCTAACACACACAATCATCTTAGTATCAATAGAATTCGAAAATATGCTTAGAATTCGAAAATAAGCTTAAAAGAAGAGTAGAAACATGCACAGTTTGTTCCACAAGTTTGAATTCAATGTATGAATACCACGGAATGAGTGTGGTTAGAAATGACATTTGGTTTACTTATATGACAATCCTAACACACACGATCATCCTAGTGTCATTAGAATTCGAAAATAAGCTTAAAAGAAGAGTAGAAACATGCACAGTTCATTTCTCAAGTTTGAATTGAATGTATGAATAAAACGCCATGAGCACGTTTCGAAATGACGTTTGGTTTACTTATATGACTATCCTAACACACACAATCATCTTGGTGTCTTTAGAATTCGAAAATAAGCTTAGAATTCGAAAATAAGCTTAAAAGAAGAGTAGAAACATGCACAGTTAATTTCACAAGTTTGAATTGAATGTATGAATAAAACGCAATGAGCTTGTTTAGAAATGACTTTTGATTTACTTATATGAAAATCCTAACACACACAATCATCTTAGTGTCAATAGAATTCGAAAATAAGCTTAGAATTCGAAAATAAGCTTAAAAGAAGAGTAGAAACATGCACAGTTCGTTTCACAAGTATGTATTCAATGTATGAATGACACGCAATGAGTGTTGTTAGAAATGACATTTGGTTTACTTATATGACAATCTTAACAATACAATCATCATGGTGTATTTAGAATTGGAAAATAAGCTTAAAAGAAGAGTAGAAACATGCACAGTTCGTTTCACAAGTTTGAATTGAATGCATGAATAAAACGCAATGAGCTTGTTTAGAAATGACATTTGGTTTACTTATATGAAAATCCTAACACACACAATCATCTTAGTGTCAATAGAATTCGAAAATAAGCTTAGAATTCGAAAATAAGCTTAAAAGAAGAGTAGAAATATGCACAATTTGTTCCACAAGTTTGAATTCAATATATGAATAACACGGAATGAGTGTGGTTAGAAATGACATTTGGTTTACTTATATGACAATCCTAACACATACGATCATCCTAGTGTCATTAAAATTCGAAAATAACTTAGAATTCGAATATAAGCTTAAAAGAAGAGTAGAAACATGCACAGTTCGTTTCACAAGTTTGAATTGAATGTATGAATAAAACGCAATGAGCTTGTTTAGAAATGACATTTGGTTTACTTATATGAAAATCCTAACACACACAATCATCATAGTGTCAATAGAATTCGAAAATAAGCTTAGAATTCGAAAATAAGCTTAAAAGAAGAGTAGAAACATGCACAGTTCGTTTCACAAGTATGTATTCAATGTATGAATGACACGCAATGAGTGTTGTTAGAAATGACATTTGGTTTACTTATATGACAATCTTAACAATACAATCATCATGGTGTATTTAGAATTGGAAAATAAGCTTAAAAGAAGAGTAGAAACATGCACAGTTCGTTTCACAAGTTTGAATTGAATGTATGAATAACACGCAATGAGTGTGGTTAGAAATGACATTTGGTTTACTTATATGACAATCCTAACAATACAATCATCATGGTGTATTTAGAATTCGAATATAAGCTTAAAAGAAGAGTAGAAACATGCACAGTTCGTTTCACAAGTTTGAATTGAATGTATGAATAACACGCAATGAGTGTGGTTAGAAATGACATTTGGTTTACTTATATGACAATCCTAACAATACAATCATCATGGTGTATTTAGAATTCGAATATAAGCTTAAAAGAAGAGTAGAAACATGCACAGTTCGTTTCACAAGTTTGAATTGAATGTATGAATAAAACGCAATGAGCTTGTTTAGAAATGACATTTGGTTTACTTATATGAAAATCCTAACACACACAATCATCATAGTGTCAATAGAATTCGAAAATAAGCTTAGAATTCGAAAATAAGCTTAAAAGAAGAGTAGAAACATGCACAGTTCGTTTCACAAGTATGTATTCAATGTATGAATGACACGCAATGAGTGTTGTTAGAAATGACATTTGGTTTACTTATATGACAATCTTAACAATACAATCATCATGGTGTATTTAGAATTGGAAAATAAGCTTAAAAGAAGAGTAAAAACATGCACAGTTCGTTTCACAAGTTTGAATTGAATGTATGAATAACACGCAATGAGTGTGGTTAGAAATGACATTTGGTTTACTTATATGACAATCCTAACAATACAATCATCATGGTGTATTTAGAATTCGAATATAAGCTTAAAAGAAGAGTAGAAACATGCACAGTTCGTTTCACAAGTTTGAATTGAATGTATGAATAACACGCAATGAGTGTGGTTAGAAATGACATTTGGTTTACTTATATGACAATCCTAACAATACAATCATCATGGTGTATTTAGAATTCGAATATAAGCTTAAAAGAAGAGTAGAAACATGCACAGTTCGTTTCACAAGTTTGAATTGAATGTATGAATAAAACGCAATGAGCTTGTTTAGAAATGACATTTGGTTTACTTATATGAAAATCCTAACACACACAATCATCATAGTGTCAATAGAATTCGAAAATAAGCTTAGAATTCGAAAATAAGCTTAAAAGAAGAGTAGAAACATGCACAGTTCGTTTCACAAGTATGTATTCAATGTATGAATGACACGCAATGAGTGTTGTTAGAAATGACATTTGGTTTACTTATATGACAATCTTAACAATACAATCATCATGGTGTATTTAGAATTGGAAAATAAGCTTAAAAGAAGAGTAGAAACATGCACAGTTCGTTTCACAAGTTTGAATTGAATGTATGAATAACACGCAATGAGTGTGGTTAGAAATGACATTTGGTTTACTTATATGACAATCCTAACAATACAATCATCATGGTGTATTTAGAATTCGAATATAAGCTTAAAAGAAGAGTAGAAACATGCACAGTTCGTTTCACAAGTTTGAATTGAATGTATGAATAACACGCAATGAGTGTGGTTAGAAATGACATTTGGTTTACTTATATGACAATCCTAACAATACAATCATCATGGTGTATTTAGAATTCGAATATAAGCTTAAAAGAAGAGTAGAAACATGCGCAGTTCGTTTCACAAGTTTGAATTGAATGTATGAATAACACGCAATGAGTGTGGTTAGAAATGACATTTGGTTTACTTATATGACAATCCTAACAATACAATCATCATGGTGTATTTAGAATTCGAATATAAGCTTAAAAGAAGAGTAGAAACATGCACAGTTCGTTTCACAAGTTTGAATTGAATGTATGAATAAAACGCAATGAGCTTGTTTAGAAATGACATTTGGTTTACTTATATGAAAATCCTAACACACACAATCATCTTAGTGTCAATAGAATTCGAAAATAAGCTTAGAATTCGAAAATAAGCTTAAAAGAAGAGTAGAAACATGCACAGTTCGTTTCACAAGTATGTATTCAATGTATGAATGACACGCAATGAGTGTTGTTAGAAATGACATTTGGTTTACTTATATGACAATCTTAACAATACAATCATCATGGTGTATTTAGAATTGGAAAATAAGCTTAAAAGAAGATTAGAAACATGCACAGTTCATTTCTCAAGTTTGAATTGAATGTATGAATAAAACGCAATGAGCACGTTTCGAAATGACGTTTGGTTTACTTATATGACTATCCTAACACACACAATCATCTTGGTGTCTTTAGAATTCGAAAATAAGCTTAAAAGAAGAGTAGAAACATGCACAGTTCGTTTCACAAGTTTGAATTGAATGTATGAATAAAACGCAATGAGCTTGTTTAGAAATGACTTTTGGTTTACTTATATGAAAATCCTAACACACACAATCATCTTAGTGTCAATAGAATTCGAAAATAAGCTTAGAATTCGAAAATAAACTTAAAAGAAGAGTAGAAACATGCACAGTTCGTTTCACAAGTATGTATTCAATGTATGAATGACACGCAATGAGTGTTGTTAGAAATGACATTTGGTTTACTTATATGACAATCTTAACAATACAATCATCTTGGTGTATTTAGAATTGGAAAATAAGCTTAAAAGAAGAGTAGAAACATGCGCAGTTCGTTTCACAAGTTTGAATTGAATGTATGAATAACACGCAATGAGTGTGGTTAGAAATGACATTTGGTTTACTTATATGACAATCCTAACAATACAATCATCATGGTGTATTTAGAATTCGAATATAAGCTTAAAAGAAGAGTAGAAACATGCACAGTTCGTTTCACAAGTTTGAATTGAATGTATGAATAAAACGCAATGAGCTTGTTTAGAAATGACATTTGGTTTACTTATATGAAAATCCTAACACACACAATCATCTTAGTGTCAATAAAATTCGAAAATAAGCTTAGAATTCGAAAATAAGCTTAAAAGAAAAGTAGAAATATGCACAGTTTGTTTCACAAGTTTGAATTCAATGTATGAATAACACGGAATGAGTGTGGTTAGAAATGACATTTGGTTTACTTATATGACAATCCTAACACATACGATCATCCTAGTGTCATTAAAATTCGAAAATAACTTAGAATTCGGAAAATAAGCTTAAAAGAAGAGTAGAAACATGCACAGTTCGTTTCACAAGTTTGAATTGAATGCATGAATAAAACGCAATGAGCTTGTTTAGAAATGACATTTGGTTTACTTATATGAAAATCCTAACACACACAATCATCTTAGTGTCAATAGAATTCGAAAATAAGCTTAGAATTCGAAAATAAGCTTAAAAGAAGAGTAGAAATATGCACAGTTTGTTCCACAAGTTTGAATTCAATATATGAATAACACGGAATGAGTGTGGTTAGAAATGACATTTGGTTTACTTATATGACAATCCTAACACATACGATCATCCTAGTGTCATTAAAATTCGAAAATAACTTAGAATTCGAAAATAAGCTTAAACGAAGAGTAGAAACATGCACAGTTCGTTTCACAAGTTTGAATTGAATGTATGAATAAAACGCAATGAGCTTGTTTAGAAATGACATTTGGTTTACTTATATGAAAATCCTAACACACATAATCATCTTAGTGTCAATAGAATTCGAAAATAAGCTTAGAATTCGAAAATAAGCTTAAAAGAAGAGTAGAAACATGCACAGTTCGTTTCACAAGTTTGTATTCAATGTATGAATGACACGCAATGAGTGTTGTTAGAAATGACATTTGGTTTACTTATATGACAATCCTAACAATACAATCATCATGGTGTATTTAGAATTGGAAAATAAGCTTAAAAGAAGAGTAGAAACATGCACAGTTCGTTTCACAAGTTTGAATTGAATGTATGAATAACACGCAATGAGTGTGGTTAGAAATGACATTTGGTTTACTTATATGACAATCCTAACAATACAATCATCATGGTGTATTTAGAATTCGAATATAAGCTTAAAAGAAGAGTAGAAATATGCACAGTTCGTTTCACAAGTTTGAATTGAATGTATGAATAACACGCAATGAGTGTGGTTAGAAATGACATTTGGTTTACTTATATGACAATCCTAACAATACAATCATCATGGTGTATTTAGAATTCGAATATAAGCTTAAATGAAGAGTAGAAACATGCACAGTTCGTTTCACAAGTTTGTATTCAATGTATGAATGACACGCAATGAGTGTTGTTAGAAATGACATTTGGTTTACTTATATGAAAATCCTAACACACACAATCATCTTAGTATCAATAGAATTCGAAAATAAGCTTAGAATTCGAAAATAAGCTTAAAAGAAGAGTAGAAACATGCACAGTTTGTTCCACAAGTTTGAATTCAATGTATGAATAACACGGAATGAGTGTGGTTAGAAATGACATTTGGTTTACTTATATGACAATCCTAACACACACGATCATCCTAGTGTCATTAGAATTCGAAAATAAGCTTAAAAGAAGAGTAGAAACATGCACAGTTCATTTCTCAAGTTTGAATTGAATGTATGAATAAAACGCAATGAGCACATTTCGAAATGACGTTTGGTTTACTTATATGACTATCCTAACACACACAATCATCTTGGTGTCTTTAGAATTCGAAAATAAGCTTAGAATTCGAAAATAAGCTTAAAAGAAGAGTAGAAACATGCACAGTTCGTTTCACAAGTTTGAATTGAATGTATGAATAAAACGCAATGAGCTTGTTTAGAAATGACTTCTAGTTTACTTATATGAAAATCCTAACACACACAATCATCTTAGTGTCAATAGAATTCGAAAATAAGCTTAGAATTCGAAAATAAGCTTAAAAGAAGAGTAGAAACATGCACAGTTCGTTTCACAAGTATGTATTCAATGTATGAATGACACGCAATGAGTGTTGTTAGAAATGACATTTGGTTTACTTATATGACAATCTTAACAATACAATCATCATGGTGTATTTAGAATTGGCAAATAAGCTTAAAAGAAGAGTAGAAACATGCACAGTTCGTTTCACAAGTTTGAATTGAATGTATGAATAACAAGCAATGAGTGTGGTTAGAAATGACATTTGGTTTACTTATATGACAATCCTAACAATACAATCATCATGGTGGATTTAGAATTCGAATATAAGCTTAAAAGAAGAGTAGAAACATGCACAGTTCGTTTCACAAGTTTGAATTGAATGTATGAATAAAACGCAATGAGCTTGTTTAGAAATGACATTTGGTTTACTTATATGAAAATCCTAACACACACAATCATCTTAGTGTCAATAAAATTCGAAAATAAGCTTAGAATTTGAAAATAAGCTTAAAAGAAGAGTAGAAATATGCACAGTTTGTTTCACAAGTTTGAATTCAATGTATGAATAACACGGAATGAGTGTGGTTAGAAATGACATTTGGTTTACTTATATGACAATCTTAACAATACAATCATCATGGTGTATTTAGAATTCGAAAATAAGCTTAAAAGAAGAGTAGAAACATGCACAGTTCATTTCTCAAGTTTGAATTGAATGTATGAATAAAACGCAATGAGCACATTTCGAAATGACATTTGGTTTACTTATATGACAATCCTAACACATACGATCATCCTAGTGTCATTAAAATTCGAAAATAACTTAGAATTCGGAAAATAAGCTTAAAAGAAGAGTAGAAACATGCACAGTTCGTTTCACAAGTTTGTATTCAATGTATGAATGACACGCAATGAGTGTTGTTAGAAATGACATTTGGTTTACTTATATGACAATCTTAACAATACAATCATCATGGTGTATTTAGAATGGGAAAATAAGCTTAAAAGAAGAGTAGAAACATGCACAGTTCGTTTCACAAGTTTGAATTGAATGTATGAATAACACGCAATGAGTGTGGTTAGAATTGACATTTGGTTTACTTATATGACAATCCTAACAATACAATCATCATGGTGTATTTAGAATTCGAATATAAGCTTAAAAGAAGAGTAGAAACATGCACAGTTCGTTTCACAAGTTTGAATTGAATGCATGAATAAAACGCAATGAGCTTGTTTAGAAATGACATTTGGTTTACTTATATGAAAATCCTAACACACACAATCATCTTAGTGTCAATAGAATTCGAAAATAAGCTTAGAATTCGAAAATAAGCTTAAAAGAAGAGTAGAAATATGCACAGTTTGTTCCACAAGTTTGAATTCAATATATGAATAACACGGAATGAGTGTGGTTAGAAATGACATTTGGTTTACTTATATGACAATCCTAACACATACGATCATCCTAGTGTCATTAAAATTCGAAAATAACTTAGAATTCGAAAATAAGCTTAAAAGAAGAGTAGAAACATGCACAGTTCGTTTCACAAGTTTGAATTGAATGTATGAATAAAACGCAATGAGCTTGTTTAGAAATGACATTTGGTTTACTTATATGAAAATCCTAACACACATAATCATCTTAGTGTCAATAGAATTCGAAAATAAGCTTAGAATTCGAAAATAAGCTTAAAAGAAGAGTAGAAACATGCAAAGTTCGTTTCACAAGTTTGTATTCAATGTATGAATGACACGCAATGAGTGTTGTTAGAAATGACATTTGGTTTACTTATATGACAATCCTAACAATACAATCATCATGGTGTATTTAGAATTGGAAAATAAGCTTAAAAGAAGAGTAGAAACATGCACAGTTCGTTTCACAAGTTTGAATTGAATGTATGAATAACACGCAATGAGTGTGGTTAGAAATGACATTTGGTTTACTTATATGACAATCCTAACAATACAATCATCATGGTGTATTTAGAATTCGAATATAAGCTTAAAAGAAGAGTAGAAACATGGACAGTTCGTTTCACAAGTTTGAATTGAATGTATGAATAACACGCAATGAGTGTGGTTAGAAATGACATTTGGTTTACTTATATGACAATCCTAACAATACAATCATCATGGTGTATTTAGAATTCGAATATAAGCTTAAATGAAGAGTAGAAACATGCACAGTTCGTTTCACAAGTTTGTATTCAATGTATGAATGACACGCAATGAGTGTTGTTAGAAATGACATTTGGTTTACTTATATGAAAATCCTAATACACACAATCATCTTAGTATCAATAGAATTCGAAAATAAGCTTAGAATTCGAAAATAAGCTTAAAAGAAGAGTAGAAACATGCACAGTTTGTACCACAAGTTTGAATTCAATGTATGAATAACACGGAATTAGTGTGGTTAGAAATGACATTTGGTTTACTTATATGACAATCCTAACACACCCGATCATCCTAGTGTCATTAGAATTCGAAAATAAGCTTAAAAGAAGAGTAGAAACATGCACAATTCATTTCTCAAGTTTGAATTGAATGTAAGAATAAAACGCAATGAGCACGTTTCGAAATGACGTTTGGTTTACTTATATGACTATCCTAACACACACAATCATCTTGGTGTCTTTAGAATTCGAAAATAAGCTTAGAATTCGAAAATAAGCTTAAAAGAAGAGTAGAAACATGCACAGTTCGTTTCACAAGTTTGAATTGAATGTATGAATAAAACGCAATGAGCTTGTTTAGAAATGACATTTGGTTTACTTATATGAAAATCCTAACACACATAATCATCTTAGTGTCAATAGAATTCGAAAATAAGCTTAGAATTCGAAAATAAGCTTAAAAGAAGAGTAGAAACATGCACAGTTCGTTTCACAAGTTTGTATTCAATGTATGAATGACACGCAATGAGTGTTGTTAGAAATGACATTTGGTTTACTTATATGACAATCCTAACAATACAATCATCATGGTGTATTTAGAATTGGAAAATAAGCTTAAAAGAAGAGTAGAAACATGCACAGTTCGTTTCACAAGTTTGAATTGAATGTATGAATAACACGCAATGAGTGTGGTTAGAAATGACATTTGGTTTACTTATATGACAATACTAACAATACAATCATCATGGTGTATTTAGAATTCGAATATAAGCTTAAAAGAAGAGTAGAAACATGGACAGTTCGTTTCACAAGTTTGAATTGAATGTATGAATAACACGCAATGAGTGTGGTTAGAAATGACATTTGGTTTACTTATATGACAATCCTAACAATACAATCATCATGGTGTATTTAGAATTCGAATATAAGCTTAAATGAAGAGTAGAAACATGCACAGTTCGTTTCACAAGTTTGTATTCAATGTATGAATGACACGCAATGAGTGTTGTTAGAAATGACATTTGGTTTACTTATATGAAAATCCTAACACACACAATCATCTTAGTATCAATAGAATTCGAAAATAAGCTTAGAATTCGAAAATAAGCTTAAAAGAAGAGTAGAAACATGCACAGTTTGTACCACAAGTTTGAATTCAATGTATGAATAACACGGAATTAGTGTGGTTAGAAATGACATTTGGTTTACTTATATGACAATCCTAATACACCCGATCATCCTAGTGTCATTAGAATTCGAAAATAAGCTTAAAAGAAGAGTAGAAACATGCACAGTTCATTTCTCAAGTTTGAATTGAATGTAAGAATAAAACGCAATGAGCACGTTTCGAAATGACGTTTGGTTTACTTATATGACTATCCTAACACACACAATCATCTTGGTGTCTTTAGAATTCGAAAATAAGCTTAGAATTCGAAAATAAGCTTAAAAGAAGAGTAGAAACATGCACAGTTCGTTTCACAAGTTTGAATTGAATGTATGAATAAAACGCAATGAGCTTGTTTAGAAATGACATTTGGTTTACTTATATGAAAATCCTAACACACATAATCATCTTAGTGTCAATAGAATTCGAAAATAAGCTTAGAATTCGAAAATAAGCTTAAAAGAAGAGTAGAAACATGCAGAGTTCGTTTCACAAGTTTGTATTCAATGTATGAATGACACGCAATGAGTGTTGTTAGAAATGACATTTGGTTTACTTATATGACAATCCTAACAATACAATCATCATGGTGTATTTAGAATTGGAAAATAAGCTTAAAAGAAGAGTAGAAACATGCACAGTTCGTTTCACAAGTTTGAATTGAATGTATGAATAACACGCAATGAGTGTGGTTAGAAATGACATTTGGTTTACTTATATGACAATCCTAACAATACAATCATCATGGTGTATTTAGAATTCGAATATAAGCTTAAAAGAAGAGTAGAAACATGGACAGTTCGTTTCACAAGTTTGAATTGAATGTATGAATAACACGCAATGAGTGTGGTTAGAAATGACATTTGGTTTACTTATATGACAATCCTAACAATACAATCATCATGGTGTATTTAGAATTCGAATATAAGCTTAAATGAAGAGTAGAAACATGCACAGTTCGTTTCACAAGTTTGTATTCAATGTATGAATGACACGCAATGAGTGTTGTTAGAAATGACATTTGGTTTACTTATATGAAAATCCTAACACACACAATCATCTTAGTATCAATAGAATTCGAAAATAAGCTTAGAATTCGAAAATAAGCTTAAAAGAAGAGTAGAAACATGCACAGTTTGTACCACAAGTTTGAATTCAATGTATGAATAACACGGAATTAGTGTGGTTAGAAATGACATTTGGTTTACTTATATGACAATCCTAACACACCCGATCATCCTAGTGTCATTAGAATTCGAAAATAAGCTTAAAAGAAGAGTAGAAACATGCACAGTTCATTTCTCATGTTTGAATTGAATGTAAGAATAAAACGCAATGAGCACGTTTCGAAATGACGTTTGGTTTACTTATATGACTATCCTAACACACACAATCATCTTGGTGTCTTTAGAATTCGAAAATAAGCTTAGAATTCGAAAATAAGCTTAAAAGAAGAGTAGAAACATGCACAGTTCGTTTCACAAGTTTGAATTGAATGTATGAATAAAACGCAATGAGCTTGTTTAGAAATGACTTTTGGTTTACTTATATGAAAATCCTAACACACACAATCATCTTAGTGTCAATAGAATTCGAAAATAAGCTTAGAATTCGAAAATAAGCTTAAAAGAAGAGTAGAAACATGCACAGTTCGTTTCACAAGTATGTATTCAATGTATGAATGACACGCAATGAGTGTTGTTCGAAATGACATTTGGTTTACTTATATGACAATCCTAACAATACAATCATCATGGTGTATTTAGAATACGAATATAAGCTTAAAAGAAGAGTAGAAACATGGACAGTTCGTTTCACAAGTTTGAATTGAATGTATGAATAACACGCAATGAGTGTGGTTAGAAATGACATTTGGTTTACTTATATGACAATCCTAACAATAGAATCATCATGGTGTATTTAGAATTCGAATATAAGCTTAAATGAAGAGTAGAAACATGCACAGTTCGTTTCACAAGTTTGTATTCAATGTATGAATGACACGCAATGAGTGTTGTTAGAAATGACATTTGGTTTACTTATATGAAAATCCTAACACACACAATCATCTTAGTATCAATAGAATTCGAAAATAAGCTTAGAATTCGAAAATAAGCTTAAAAGAAGAGTAGAAACATGCACAGTTTGTACCACAAGTTTGAATTCAATGTATGAATAACACGGAATTAGTGTGGTTAGAAATGACATTTGGTTTACTTATATGACAATCCTAACACATACGATCATCCTAGTGTCATTAAAATTCGAAAATAACTTAGAATTCGGAAAATAAGCTTAAAAGAAGACTAGAAACATGCACAGTTCGTTTCACAAGTTTGAATTGAATGTATGAATAAAACGCAATGAGCTTGTTTAGAAATGACATTTTGTTTACTTATATGAAAATCCTAACACACATAATCATCTTAGTGTCAATAGAATTCGAAAATAAGCTTAGAATTCGAAAATAAGCTTAAAAGAAGAGTAGAAACATGCACAGTTCGTTTCACAAGTTTGTATTCAATGTATGAATGACACGCAATGAGTGTTGTTAGAAATGACATTTGGTTTACTTATATGACAATCCTAACAATACAATCATCATGGTGTATTTAGAATTCGAAAATAAGCTTAAAAGAAGAGTAGAAATATGCACAGTTTGTTCCACAAGTTTGAATTCAATGTATGAATAACACGGAATGAGTGTGGTTAGAAATGACATTTGGTTTACTTATATGACAATCCTAACACACACGATCATCCTAGTGTCATTAGAATTCGAAAATAAGCTTAAAAGAAGAGTAGAAACATGCACAGTTCATTTCTCAAGTTTGAATTGAATGTATGAATAAAACGCAATGAGCACGTTTCGAAATGACGTTTGGTTTACTTATATGACTATCCTAACACACACAATCATCTTGGTGTCTTTAGAATTCGAAAATAAGCTAAGAATTCGAAAATAAGCTTAAAAGAAGAGTAGAAACATGCACAGTTCGTTTCACAAGTTTGAATTGAATGTATGAATAAAACGCAATGAGCTTGTTTAGAAATGACATTTGGTTTACTTATATGAAAATCCTAACACACACAATCATCTTAGTGTCAATAGAATTCGAAAATAAGCTTAGAATTCGAAAATAAGCTTAAAAGAAGAGTAGAAATATGCACAGTTTGTTCCACAAGTTTGAATTCAATGTATGAATAACACGGAATGAGTGTGGTTAGAAATGACATTTGGTTTACTTATATGACAAAACTAACACATACGATCATCCTAGTGTCATTAAAATTCGAAAATAATTTAGAATTCGGAAAATAAGCTTAAAAGAAGACTAGAAACATGCACAATTCGTTTCACAAGTTTGAATTGAATGTATGAATAAAACGCAATGAGCTTGTTTAGAAATGACATTTGGTTTACTTATATGAAAATCCTAACACACATAATCATCTTAGTGTCAATAGAATTCGAAAATAAGCTTAGAATTCGAAAATAAGCTTAAAAGAAGAGTAGAAACATGCACAGTTGTTTCACAAGTTTGTATTCAATGTATGAATGACACGCAATGAGTGTTGTTAGAAATGACATTTGGTTTACTTATATGACAATCCTAACAATACAATCATCATGGTGTATTTAGAATTGGAAAATAAGCTTAAAAGAAGAGTAGAAACATGCACAGTTCGTTTCACAAGTTTGAATTGAATGTATGAATAACACGCAATGAGTGTGGTTAGAAATGACATTTGGTTTACTTATATGACAATCCTAACAATACAATCATCATGGTGTATTTAGAATTCGAATATAAGCTTAAAAGAAGAGTAGAAACATGCACAGTTCGTTTCACAAGTTTGAATTGAATGTATGAATAAAACGCAATGAGCTTGTTTAGAAATGACATTTGGTTTACTTATATGAAAATCCTAACACACACAATCATCTTAGTGTCAATAGAATTCGAAAATAAGCTTAGAATTCGAAAATAAGCTTAAAAGAAGAGTAGAAACATGCACAGTTCGTTTCACAAGTATGTATTCAATGTATGAATGACACGCAATGAGTGTTGTTAGAAATGACATTTGGTTTACTTATATGACAATCTTAACAATACAATCATCATGGTGTATTTAGAATTGGAAAATAAGCTTAAAAGAAGAGTAGAAACATGCACAGTTTGTTCCACAAGTTTGAATTCAATGTATGAATAACACGGAATGAGTGTGGTTGGAAATGACATTTGGTTTACTTATATGACAATCCTAACAATACAATCATCATGGTGTATTTAGAATTCGAATATAAGCTTAAAAGAAGAGTAGAAACATGCACAGTTCGTTTCACAAGTTTGAATTGAATGTATGAATAAAACGCAATGAGCTTGTTTAGAAATGAGATTTGGTTTACTTATATGAAAATCCTAACACACACAATCATCTTAGTGTCAATAGAATTCGAAAATAAGCTTAGAATTCGAAAATAAGCTTAAAAGAAGAGTAGAAATATGCACAGTTTGTTCCACAAGTTTGGATTCAATGTATGAATAACACGGAATGAGTGTGGTTAGAAATGACATTTGGTTTACTTATATGACAATCCTAACACATACGATCATCCTAGTGTCATTAAAATTCGAAAATAACTTAGAATTCGGAAAATAAGCTTAAAAGAAGACTAGAAACATGCACAGTTCGTTTCACAAGTTTGAATTGAATGTATGAATAAAACGCAATGAGCTTGTTTAGAAATGACATTTGGTTTACTTATATGAAAATCCTAACACACACAATCATCTTAGTGTCAATAGAATTCGAAAATAAGCTTAGAATTCGAAAATAAGCTTAAAAGAAGAGTAGAAACATGCACAGATCGTTTCACAAGTATGTATTCAATGTATGAATGACACACAATGAGTGTTGTTAGAAATGACATTTGGTTTACTAATATGACAATCTTAACAATACAATCATCATGGTGTATTTAGAATTGGAAAATAAGCTTAAAAGAAGAGTAGAAACATGCACAGTTTGTTCCACAAGTTTGAATGTATGAATAACACGGAATGAGTGTGGTTGGAAATGACATTTGGTTTACTTATATGACAATCCTAACAATACAATCATCATGGTGTATTTAGAATTCGAATATAAGCTTAAAAGAAGAGTAGAAACATGCACAGTTCGTTTCACAAGTTTGAATTGAATGTATGAATAAAACGCAATGAGCTTGTTTAGAAATGACATTTGGTTTACTTATATGAAAATCCTAACACACACAATCATCTTAGTGTCAATAGAATTCGAAAATAAGCTTAGAATTCGAAAATAAGCTTAAAAGAAGAGTAGAAATATGCACAGTTTGTTCCACAAGTTTGAATTCAATGTATGAATAACACGGAATGAGTGTGGTTAGAAATGACATTTGGTTTACTTATATGACAATCCTAACACATACGATCATCCTAGTGTCATTAAAATTCGAAAATAACTTAGAATTCGGAAAATAAGCTTAAAAGAAGAGTAGAAACATGCACAGTTCCTTTCACAAGTTTGTATTCAATGTATGAATGACACGCAATGAGTGTTGTTAGAAATAACATTTGGTTTACTTATATGACAATCTTAACAATACAATCATCATGGTGTATTTAGAATTGGAAAATAAGCTTAAAAGAAGAGTAGAAACATGCACAGTTTGTTCCACAAGTTTGAATTCAATGTATGAATAACACGGAATGAGTGTGGTTGGAAATGACATTTGGTTTACTTATATGACAATCCTAACAATACAATCATCATGGTGTATTTAGAATTGGAAAATAAGCTTAAAAGAAGAGTAGAAACATACACAGTTCGTTTCACAAGTTTGAATTGAATGTATGAATAACACGCAATGAGTGTGGTTAGAAATGACATTAGGTTTACTTATATGACAATCCTAACAATACAATCATCATGGTGTATTTAGAATTCGAATATAAGCTTAAAAGAAGAGTAGAAACATGCACAGTTCGTTTCACAAGTTTGAATTGAATGTATGAATAACACGCAATGAGTGTGGTTAGAAATGACATTTGGTTTACTTATATGACAATCCTAACAATACAATCATCATGGTGTATTTAGAATTCGAATATAAGCTTAAAAGAAGAGTAGAAACATACACAGTTCGTTTCACAAGTTTGAATTGAATGTATGAATAACACGCAATGAGTGTGGTTAGAAATGACATTTGGTTTACTTATATGACAATCCTAACAATACAATCATCATGGTGTATTTAGAATTCGAATATAAGCTTAAAAGAAGAGTAGAAACATGCACAGTTCGTTTCACAAGTTTGAATTGAATGTATGAATAACACGCAATGAGTGTGGTTAGAAATGACATTTGGTTTACTTATATGACAATCCTAACAATACAATCATCATGGTGTATTTAGAATTCGAATATAAGCTTAAAAGAAGAGTAGTAACATGCATAGTTCGTTTCACAAGTTTGAATTGAATATATGAATAAAACGCAATGAGCTTGTTTAGAAATGACATTTGGTTTACTTATATGAAAATCCTAACACATACAATCATCTTAGTGTCAATAGAATTCGAAAATAAGCTTAGAATTCGAAAATAAGCTTAAAAGAAGAGTATAAATATGCACAGTTTGTTCCACAAGTTTGAATTCAATATATGAATAACACGGAATGAGTGTGGTTAGAAATGACATTTGGTTTACTTATATGACAATCCTAACACATACGATCATCCTAGTGTCATTAAAATTCGAAAATAACTTAGAATTCGGAAAATAAGCTTAAAAGAAGAGTAGAAACATGCACAGTTCCTTTCACAAGTTTGTATTCAATGTATGAATGACACGCAATGAGTGTTGTTAGAAATAACATTTGGTTTACTTATATGACAATCTTAACAATACAATCATCATGGTGTATTTAGAATTGGAAAATAAGCTTAAAAGAAGAGTAGAAACATGCACAGTTCGTTTCACAAGTTTGAATTGAATGTATGAATAACACGCAATGAGTGTGGTTAGAATTGACATTTGGTTTACTTATATGACAATCCTAACAATACAATCATCATGGTGTATTTAGAATTGGAAAATAAGCTTAAAAGAAGAGTAGAAACATACACAGTTCGTTTCACAAGTTTGAATTGAATGTATGAATAACACGCAATGAGTGTGGTTAGAAATGACATTTGGTTTACTTATATGACAATCCTAACAATACAATCATCATGGTGTATTTAGAATTCGAATATAAGCTTAAAAGAAGAGTAGAAACATGCACAGTTCGTTTCACAAGTTTGAATTGAATGTATGAATAACACGCAATGAGTGTGGTTAGAAATGACATTTGGTTTACTTATATGACAATCCTAACAATACAATCATCATGGTGTATTTAGAATTGGAATATAAGCTTAAAAGAAGAGTAGTAACATGCACAGTTCGTTTCACAAGTTTGAATTGAATATATGAATAAAACGCAATGAGCTTGTTTAGAAATGACATTTGGTTTACTTATATGAAAATCCTAACACATACAATCATCTTAGTGTCAATTGAATTCGAAAATAAGCTTAGAATTCGAAAATAAGCTTAAAAGAAGAGTAGAAACATGCACAATTCGTTTCACAAGTATGTATTCAATGTATGAATGACACGCAATGAGTGTTGTTAGAAATGACATTTGGTTTACTTATATGACAATCTTAACAATACAATCATCATGGTGTATTTAGAATTGGAAAATAAGCTTAAAAGAAGAGTAGAAACATGCACAGTTTGTTCCACAAGTTTGAATTCAATGTATGAATAACACGGAATGAGTGTGGTTGGAAATGACATTTGGTTTACTTATATGACAATCCTAACAATACAATCAACATGGTGTATTTAGAATTCGAATATAAGCTTAAAAGAAGAGTAGAAACATGCACAGTTCGTTTCACAAGTTTGAATTGAATGTATGAATAAAACGCAATGAGCTTGTTTAGAAATGACATTTGGTTTACTTATATGACAATCCTAACAATACAATCATCATGGTGTATTTAGAATTGGAATATAAGCTTAAAAGAAGAGTAGAAACATGCACAGTTCGTTTCACAAGTTTGAATTGAATGCATGAATAAAACGCAATGAGCTTGTTTAGAAATGACATTTGGTTTACTTATATGAAAATCCTAACCCACACAATCATCTTAGTGTCAATAGAATTCGAAAATAAGCTTAGAATTCGAAAATAAGCTTAAAAGAAGAGTATAAATATGCACAGTTTGTTCCACAAGTTTGAATTCAATATATGAATAACACGGAATGAGTGTGGTTAGAAATGACATTTGGTTTACTTATATGACAATCCTAACACATACGATCATCCTAGTGTCATTAAAATTCGAAAATAACTTAGAATTCGAAAATAAGCTTAAAAGAAGAGTAGAAACATGCATAGTTCGTTTCACAAGTTTGAATTGAATGTATGAATAAAATGCAATGAGCTTGTTTAGAAATGACATTTGGTTTACTTATATGAAAATCCTAACACACATAATCATCTTAGTGTCAATAGAATTCGAAAATAAGCTTAAAAGAAGAGTAGAAACATGCACAGTTCGTTTCACAAGTTTGTATTCAATGTATGAATGACACGCAATGAGTGTTGTTAGAAATGACATTTGGTTTACTTATATGACAATCCTAACAATACAATCATCATGGTGTATTTAGAATTGGAAAATAAGCTTAAAAGAAGAGTAGAAACATGCACAGTTTGTTTCACAAGTTTGAATTGAATGTATGAATAACACGCAATGAGTGTGGTTAGAAATGACATTTGGTTTACTTATATGACAATCCTAACAATACAATCATCATGGTGTATTTAGAATTCGAATATAAGCTTAAAAGAAGAGTAGAAACATGCACAGTTCGTTTCACAAGTTTGAATTGAATGTATGAATAACACGCAATGAGTGTGGTTAGAAATGACATTTGGTTTACTTGTATGACAATCCTAACAATACAATCATCATGGTGTATTTAGAATTCGAATATAAGCTTAAATGAAGAGTAGAAACATGCACAGTTCGTTTCACAAGTTTGTATTCAATGTATGAATGACACGCAATGAGTGTTGTTAGAAATGACATTTGGTTTACTTATATGAAAATCCTAACACACACAATCATCTTAGTATCAATAGAATTCGAAAATAAGCTTAGAATTAGAAAATAAGCTTAAAAGAAGAGTAGGAACATGCACAGTTTGTTCCACAAGTTTGAATTCAATGTATGAATAACACGGAATGAGTGTGGTTAGAAATGACATTTGGTTTACTTATATGACAATCCTAACACACACGATCATCCTAGTGTCATTAGAATTCGAAAATAAGCTTAAAAGAAGAGTAGAAACATGCACAGTTCATTTCTCAAGTTTGAATTGAATGTATGAATAAAACGCAATGAGCACGTTTCGAAATGACGTTTGGTTTACTTATATGACTATCCTAACACACACAATCATCTTGGTGTCTTTAGAATTCGAAAATAAGCTTAAAAGAAGAGTAGAAACATGCACAGTTCGTTTCACAAGTTTGAATTGAATGTATGAATAAAACGCAATGAGCTTGTTTAGAAATGACTTTTGGTTTACTTATATGAAAATCCTAACACACACAATCATCTTAGTGTCAATAGAATTCGAAAATAAGCTTAGAATTCGAAAATAAGCTTAAAAGAAGAGTAGAAACATGCACAGTTCGTTTCACAAGTTTGTATTCAATGTATGAATGTCACGCAATGAGTGTTGTTAGAAATGACATTTGGTTTACTTATATGACAATCCTAACAATACAATCATCATGGTGTATTTAGAATTGGAAAATAAGCTTAAAAGAAGAGTAGAAACATGCACAGTTCGTTTCACAAGTTTGAATTGAATGTATGAATAACACGCAATGAGTGTGGTTAGAAATGACATTTGGTTTACTTATATGACAATCCTAACAATACAATCATCATGGTGTATTTAGAATTCGAATATAAGCTTAAAAGAAGAGTAGAAACATGCACAGTTCGTTTCACAAGTTTGAATTGAATGTATGAATAACACGCAATGAGTGTGGTTAGAAATGACATTTGGTTTACTTATATGACAATCCTAACAATACAATCATCATGGTGTATTTAGAATTCGAATATAAGCTTAAAAGAAGAGTAGAAACATGCACAGTTCGTTTCACAAGTTTGAATTGAATGTATGAATAACACGCAATGAGTGTGGTTAGAAATGACATTTGGTTTACTTATATGACAATCCTAACAATACAATCATCATGGTGTATTTAGAATTCGAATATAAGCTTAAAAGAAGAGTAGAAACATGCACAGTTCGTTTCACAAGTTTGAATTGAATGTATGAATAACACGCAATGAGTGTGGTTAGAAATGACATTTGGTTTACTTATATGACAATCCTAACAATACAATCATCATGGTGTATTTAGAATTCGAATATAAGCTTAAAAGAAGAGTAGAAACATGCACAGTTCGTTTCACAAGTTTGAATTGAATGTATGAATAACACGCAATGAGTGTGGTTAGAAATGACATTTGGTTTACTTATATGACAATCCTAACAATACAATCATCATGGTGTATTTAGAATTCGAATATAAGCTTAAAAGAAGAGTAGAAACATGCACAGTTCGTTTCACAAGTTTGAATTGAATGTATGAATAAAACGCAATGAGCTTGTTTAGAAATGACATTTGGTTTACTTATATGAAAATCCTAACACACACAATCATCTTAGTGTCAATAGAATTCGAAAATAAGCTTAAAAGAAGAGTAGAAACATGCACAGTTCGTTTCACAAGTATGTATTCAATGTATGAATGACACGCAATGAGTGTTGTTAGAAATGACATTTGGTTTACTTATATGACAATCTTAACAATACAATCATCATGGTGTATTTAGAATTGGAAAATAAGCTTAAAAGAAGAGTAGAAACATGCACAGTTCGTTTCACAAGTTTGAATTGAATGTATGAATAACACGCAATGAGTGTGGTTAGAAATGACATTTGGTTTACTTATATGACAATCCTAACAATACAATCATCATGGTGTATTTAGAATTCGAATATAAGCTTAAAAGAAGAGTAGAAACATGCACAGTTCGTTTCACAAGTTTGAATTGAATGTATGAATAACACGCAATGAGTGTGGTTAGAAATGACATTTGGTTTACTTATATGACAATCCTAACAATACAATCATCATGGTGTATTTAGAATTCGAATATAAGCTTAAAAGAAGAGTAGAAACATGCACAGTTCGTTTCACAAGTTTGAATTGAATGTATGAATAAAACGCAATGAGCTTGTTTAGAAATGACATTTGGTTTACTTATATGAAAATCCTAACACACACAATCATCTTAGTGTCAATAGAATTCGAAAATAAGCTTAAAAGAAGAGTAGAAACATGCACAGTTCGTTTCACAAGTATGTATTCAATGTATGAATGACACGCAATGAGTGTTGTTAGAAATGACATTTGGTTTACTTATATGACAATCTTAACAATACAATCATCATGGTGTATTTAGAATTGGAAAATAAGCTTAAAAGAAGAGTAGAAACATTCACAGTTCGTTTCACAAGTTTGAATTGAATGTATGAATAACACGCAATGAGTGTGGTTAGAAATGACATTTGGTTTACTTATATGACAATCCTAACAATACAAACATCATGGTGTATTTAGAATTCGAATATAAGCTTAAAAGAAGAGTAGAAACATGCACAGTTCGTTTCACAAGTTTGAATTGAATGTATGAATAAAACGCAATGAGCTTGTTTAGAAATGACATTTGGTTTACTTATATGAAAATCCTAACACACACAATCATCTTAGTGTCAATAGAATTCGAAAATAAGCTTAGGATTCGAAAATAAGCTTAAAAGAAGAGTAGAAACATGCACAGTTCGTTTCACAAGTATGTATTCAATGTATGAATGACACGCAATGAGTGTTGTTAGAAATGACATTTGGTTTACTTATATGACAATCTTAACAATACAATCATCATGGTGTATTTAGAATTGGAAAATAAGCTTAAAAGAAGAGTAGAAACATGCACAGTTTGTTCCACAAGTTTGAATTCAATGTATGAATAACACGGAATGAGTGTGGTTGGAAATGACATTTGGTTTACTTATATGACAATCCTAACAATACAATCATCATGGTGTATTTAGAATTCGAATATAACCTTAAAAGAAGAGTAGAAACATGCACAGTTCATTTCACAAGTTTGAATTGAATGTATGAATAAAACGCAATGAGCTTGTTTAGAAATGACTTTTGGTTTACTTATATGAAAATCCTAACACACACAATCATCTTAGTGTCAATAGAATTCGAAAATAAGCTTAGAATTCGAAAATAAGCTTAAAAGAAGAGTAGAAACATGCACAGTTCGTTTCACAAGTTTGTATTCAATGTATGAATGTCACGCAATGAGTGTTGTTAGAAATGACATTTGGTTTACTTATATGACAATCCTAACAATACAATCATCATGGTGTATTTAGAATTGGAAAATAAGCTTAAAAGAAGAGTAGAAACATGCACAGTTCGTTTCACAAGTTTGAATTGAATGTATGAATAACACGCAATGAGTGTGGTTAGAAATGACATTTGGTTTACTTATATGACAATCCTAACAATACAATCATCATGGTGTATTTAGAATTCGAATATAAGCTTAAAAGAAGAGTAGAAACATGCACAGTTCGTTTCACAAGTTTGAATTGAATGTATGAATAACACGCAATGAGTGTGGTTAGAAATGACATTTGGTTTACTTATATGACAATCCTAACAATACAATCATCATGGTGTATTTAGAATTCGAATATAAGCTTAAAAGAAGAGTAGAAACATGCACAGTTCGTTTCACAAGTTTGAATTGAATGTATGAATAACACGCAATGAGTGTGGTTAGAAATGACATTTGGTTTACTTATATGACAATCCTAACAATACAATCATCATGGTGTATTTAGAATTCGAATATAAGCTTAAAAGAAGACTAGAAACATGCACAGTTCGTTTCACAAGTTTGAATTGAATGTATGAATAACACGCAATGAGTGTGGTTAGAAATGACATTTGGTTTACTTATATGACAATCCTAACAATACAATCATCATGGTGTATTTAGAATTCGAATATAAGCTTAAAAGAAGAGTAGAAACATGCACAGTTCGTTTCACAAGTTTGAATTGAATGTATGAATAAAACGCAATGAGCTTGTTTAGAAATGACATTTGGTTTACTTATATGAAAATCCTAACACACACAATCATCTTAGTGTCAATAGAATTCGAAAATAAGTTTAAAAGAAGAGTAGAAACATGCACAGTTCGTTTCACAAGTATGTATTCAATGTATGAATGACACGCAATGAGTGTTGTTAGAAATGACATTTGGTTTACTTATATGACAATCTTAACAATACAATCATCATGGTGTATTTAGAATTGGAAAATAAGCTTAAAAGAAGAGTAGAAACATGCACAGTTCGTTTCACAAGTTTGAATTGAATGTATGAATAACACGCAATGAGTGTGGTTAGAAATGACATTTGGTTTACTTATATGACAATCCTAACAATACAATCATCATGGTGTATTTAGAATTCGAATATAAGCTTAAAAGAAGAGTAGAAACATGCACAGTTCGTTTCACAAGTTTGAATTGAATGTATGAATAACACGCAATGAGTGTGGTTAGAAATGACATTTGGTTTACTTATATGACAATCCTAACAATACAATCATCATGGTGTATTTAGAATTCGAATATAAGCTTAAAAGAAGAGTAGAAACATGCACAGTTCGTTTCACAAGTTTGAATTGAATGTATGAATAAAACGCAATGAGCTTGTTTAGAAATGACATTTGGTTTACTTATATGAAAATCCTAACACACACAATCATCTTAGTGTCAATAGAATTCGAAAATAAGCTTAAAAGAAGAGTAGAAACATGCACAGTTCGTTTCACAAGTTTGTATTCAATGTATGAATGACACGCAATGAGTGTTGTTAGAAATGACATTTGGTTTACTTATATGACAATCTTAACAATACAATCATCATGGTGTATTTAGAATTGGAAAATAAGCTTAAAAGAAGAGTAGAAACATTCACAGTTCGTTTCACAAGTTTGAATTGAATGTATGAATAACACGCAATGAGTGTGGTTAGAAATGACATTTGGTTTACTTATATGACAATCCTAACAATACAAACATCATGGTGTATTTAGAATTCGAATATAAGCTTAAAAGAAGAGTAGAAACATGCACAGTTCGTTTCACAAGTTTGAATTGAATGTATGAATAAAACGCAATGAGCTTGTTTAGAAATGACATTTGGTTTACTTATATGAAAATCCTAACACACACAATCATCTTAGTGTCAATAGAATTCGAAAATAAGCTTAGGATTCGAAAATAAGCTTAAAAGAAGAGTAGAAACATGCACAGTTCGTTTCACAAGTATGTATTCAATGTATGAATGACACGCAATGAGTGTTGTTAGAAATGACATTTGGTTTACTTATATCACAATCTTAACAATACAATCATCATGGTGTATTTAGAATTGGAAAATAAGCTTAAAAGAAGAGTAGAAACATGCACAGTTTGTTCCACAAGTTTGAATTCAATGTATGAATAACACGGAATGAGTGTGGTTGGAAATGACATTTGGTTTACTTATATGACAATCCTAACAATACAATCATCATGGTGTATTTAGAATTCGAATATAACCTTAAAAGAAGAGTAGAAACATGCACAGTTCGTTTCACAAGTTTGAATTGAATGTATGAATAAAACGCAATGAGCTTGTTTAGAAATGACATTTGGTTTACTTATATGAAAATCCTAACACACACAATCATCTTAGTGTCAATAAAATTCGAAAATAAGCTTAGAATTCGAAAATAAGCTTAAAAGAAGAGTAGAAATATGCACAGTTTGTTTCACAAATTTGAATTCAATGTATGAATAACACAGAATGAGTGTGGTTAGAAATGACATTTGGTTTACTTATATGACAATCCTAACACATACGATCATCCTAGTGTCATTAAAATTCGAAAATAACTTAGAATTCGGAAAATAAGCTTAAAAGAAGAGTAGAAACATGCATAGTTCGTTTCACAAGTTTGTATTCAATGTATGAATGACACGCAATGAGTGTTGTTAGAAATGACATTTGGTTTACTTATATGACAATCTTAACAATACAATCATCATGGTGTATTTAGAATTGGAAAATAAGCTTAAAAGAAGAGTAGAAACATGCACAGTTCGTTTCACAAGTTTGAATTGAATGTATGAATAACACGCAATGAGTGTGGTTAGAATTGACATTTGGATTACTTATATGACAATCCTAACAATACAATCATCATGGTGTATTTAGAATTCGAATATAAGCTTAAAAGAAGAGTAGAAACATGCACAGTTCGTTTCACAAGTTTGAATTGAATGCATGAATAAAACGCAATGAGCTTGTTTAGAAATGACATTTGGTTTACTTATATGAAAATCCTAACACACACAATCATCTTAGTGTCAATAGAATTCGAAAATAAGCTTAGAATTCGAAAATAAGCTTAAAAGAAGAGTATAAATATGCACAGTTTGTTCCACAAGTTTGAATTCAATATGTGAATAACACGGAATCAGTGTGGTTAGAAATGACATTTGGTTTACTTATATGACAATCCTAACACATACGATCATCCTAGTGTCATTAAAATTCGAAAATAACTTTGAATTCGAAAATAAGTTTAAAAGAAGAGTAGAAACATGCACAGTTCGTTTCACAAGTTTGAATTGAATGTATGAATAAAACGCAATGAGCTTGTTTAGAAATGACATTTGGTTTACTTATATGAAAATCCTAACACACATAATCATCTTAGTGTCAATAGAATTCGAAAATAAGCTTAAAAGAAGAGTAGAAACATGCACAGTTCGTTTCACAAGTTTGTATTCAATGTATGAATGACACGCAATGAGTGTTGTTAGAAATGACATTTGGTTTACTTATATGACAATCCTAACAATACAATCATCATGGTGTATTTAGAATTGGAAAATAAGCTTAAAAGAAGAGTAGAAACATGCACAGTTCGTTTCACAAGTTTGAATTGAATGTATGAATAACACGCAATGAGTGTGGTTAGAAATGACATTTGGTTTACTTATATGACAATCCTAACAATACAATCATGATGGTGTATTTAAAATTCGAATATAAGCTTAAAAGAAGAGTAGAAACATGCACAGTTCATTTCACAAGTTTGAATTGAATGTATGAATAACACGCAATGAGTGTGGTTAGAAATGACATTTGGTTTACTTATATGACAATCCTAACAATACAATCATCATGGTGTATTTAGAATTCGAATATAAGCTTAAATGAAGAGTAGAAACATGCACAGTTCGTTTCACAAGTTTGTATTCAATGTATGAATGACACGCAATGAGTGTTGTTAGAAATGACATTTTGTTTACTTATATGAAAATCCTAACACACACAATCATCTTAGTATCAATAGAATTCGAAAATAAGCTTAGAATTAGAAAATAAGCTTAAAAGAAGAGTAGAAACATGCACAGTTTGTTCCACAAGTTTGAATTCAATGTATGAATAACACGGAATAAGTGTGGTTAGAAATGACATTTGGTTTACTTATATGACAATCCTAACACACACGATCATCCTAGTGTCATTAGAATTCGAAAATAAGCTTAAAAGAAGAGTAGAAACATGCACAGTTCATTTCTCAAGTTTGAATTGAATGTATGAATAAAACGCAATGAGCACGTTTCGAAATGACGTTTGGTTTACTTATATGACTATCCTAACACACACAATCATCTTGGTGTCTTTAGAATTCGAAAATAAGCTTAGAATTCGAAAATAAGCTTAAAAGAAGAGTAGAAACATGCACAGTTCGTTTCACAAGTTTGAATTGAATGTATGAATAAAACGCAATGAGCTTGTTTAGAAATGACTTTTGGTTTACTTATATGAAAATCCTAACACACACAATCATCTTAGTGTCAATAGAATTCGAAAATAAGCTTAGAATTCGAAAATAAGCTTAAAAGAAGAGTAGAAACATGCACAGTTCGTTTCACAAGTTTGTATTCAATGTATGAATGACACGCAATGAGTGTTGTTGGAAATGACATTTGGTTTACTTATATGACAATCCTAACAATACAATCATCATGGTGTATTTAGAATTGGAAAATAAGCTTAAAAGAAGAGTAGAAACATGCACAGTTCGTTTCACAAGTTTGAATTGAATGTATGAATAACACGCAATGAGTGTGGTTAGAAATGACATTTGGTTTACTTATATGACAATCCTAACAATACAATCATCATGGTGTATTTAGAATTCGAATATAAGCTTAAAAGAAGAGTAGAAACATGCACAGTTCGTTTCACAAGTTTGAATTGAATGTATGAATAACACGCAATGAGTGTGGTTAGAAATGACATTTGGTTTACTTATATGACAATCCTAACAATACAATCATCATGGTGTATTTAGAATTCAAATATAAGCTTAAAAGAAGAGTAGAAACATGCACAGTTCGTTTCACAAGTTTGAATTGAATGTATGAATAAAACGCAATGAGCTTGTTTAGAAATGACATTTGGTTTACTTATATGAAAATCCTAACACACACAATCATCTTAGTGTCAATAGAATTCGAAAATAAGCTTAAAAGAAGAGTAGAAACATGCACAGTTCGTTTCACAAGTATGTATTCAATGTATGAATGACACGCAATGAGTGTTGTTAGAAATGACATTTGGTTTACTTATATGACAATCTTAACAATACAATCATCATGGTGTATTTAGAATTGGAAAATAAGCTTAAAAGAACAGTAGAAACATGCACAGTTCGTTTCACAAGTTTGAATTGAATGTATGAATAACACGCAATGAGTGTGGTTAGAAATGACATTTGGTTTACTTATATGACAATCCTAACAATACAATCATCATGGTGTATTTAGAATTCGAATATAAGCTTAAAAGAAGAGTAGAAACATGCACAGTTCGTTTCACAAGTTTGAATTGAATGTATGAATAAAACGCAATGAGCTTGTTTAGAAATGACATTTGGTTTACTTATATGAAAATCCTAACACACACAATCATCTAAGTGTCAATAGAATTCGAAAATAAGCTTAGAATTCGAAAATAAGCTTAAAAGAAGAGTAGAAACATGCACAGTTCGTTTCACAAGTATGTATTCAATGTATGAATGACACGCAATGAGTGTTGTTAGAAATGACATTTGGTTTACTTATATGACAATCTTAACAATACAATCATCATGGTGTATTTAGAATTGGAAAATAAGCTTAAAAGAAGAGTAGAAACATGCACAGTTTGTTCCACAAGTTTGAATTCAATGTATGAATAACACGGAATGAGTGTGGTTGGAAATGACATTTGGTTTACTTATATGACAATCCTAACAATACAATCATCATGGTGTATTTAGAATTCGAATATAAGCTTAAAAGAAGAGTAGAAACATGCACAGTTCGTTTCACAAGTTTGAATTGAATGTATGAATAAAACGCAATGAGCTTGTTTAGAAATGACATTTGGTTTACTTATATGAAAATCCTAACACACACAATCATCTTAGTGTCAATAGAATTCGAAAATAAGCTTAAAAGAAGAGTAGAAACATGCACAGTTCGTTTCACAAGTATGTATTCAATGTATGAATGACACGCAATGAGTGTTGTTAGAAATGACATTTGGTTTACTTATATGACAATCTTAACAATACAATCATCATGGTGTATTTAGAATTGGAAAATAAGCTTAAAAGAAGAGTAGAAACATGCACAGTTCGTTTCACAAGTTTGAATTGAATGTATGAATAACACGCAATGAGTGTGGTTAGAAATGACATTTGGTTTACTTATATGACAATCCTAACAATACAATCATCATGGTGTATTTAGAATTCGAATATAAGCTTAAAAGAAGAGTAGAAACATGCACAGTTCGTTTCACAAGTTTGAATTGAATGTATGAATAAAACGCAATGAGCTTGTTTAGAAATGACATTTGGTTTACTTATATGAAAATCCTAACACACACAATCATCTAAGTGTCAATAGAATTCGAAAATAAGCTTAGAATTCGAAAATAAACTTAAAAGAAGAGTAGAAACATGCACAGTTCGTTTCACAAGTATGTATTCAATGTATGAATGACACGCAATGAGTGTTGTTAGAAATGACATTTGGTTTACTTATATGACAATCTTAACAATACAATCATCATGGTGTATTTAGAATTGGAAAATAAGCTTAAAAGAAGAGTAGAAACATGCACAGTTTGTTCCACAAGTTTGAATTCAATGTATGAATAACACGGAATGAGTGTGGTTGGAAATGACATTTGGTTTACTTATATGACAATCCTAACAATATAATCATCATGGTGTATTTAGAATTCGAATATAAGCTTAAAAGAAGAGTAGAAACATGCACAGTTCGTTTCACAAGTTTGAATTGAATGTATGAATAAAACGCAATGAGCATGTTTAGAAATGACGTTTAGTTTACTTATATGAAAATCCTAACACACACAATCATCTAAGTGTCAATAGAATTCGAAAATAAGCTTAGAATTCGAAAATAAGCTTAAAAGAAGAGTAGAAACATGCACAGTTCGTTTCACAAGTATGTATTCAATGTATGAATGACACGCAATGAGTGTTGTTAGAAATGACATTTGGTTTACTTATATGACAATCTTACCAATACAATCATCATGGTGTATTTAGAATTGGAAAATAAGCTTAAAAGAAGAGTAGAAACATGCACAGTTTGTTCCACAAGTTTGAATTCAATGTATGAATAACATGGAATGAGTGTGGTTGGAAATGACATTTGGTTTACTTATTTGACAATCCTAACAATACAATCATCATGGTGTATTTAGAATTCGAATATAAGCTTAAAAGAACAGTAGAAACATGCACAGTTCGTTTCACAAGTTTGAATTGAATGTATGAATAAAACGCAATGAGCTTGTTTAGAAATGACATTTGGTTTACTTATATGAAAATCCTAACACACACAATCATCTTAGTGTCAATAAAATTCGAAAATAAGCTTAGAATTCGAAAATAAGCTTAAAAGAAGAGTAGAAATATGCACAGTTTGTTCCACAAGTTTGAATTCAATGTATGAATAACACGGAATGAGTGTGGTTAGAATGACATTTGGTTTACTTATATGAAAATCCTAACACACATAATCATCTTAGTGTCAATAGAATTCGAAAATAAGCTTAAAAGAAGAGTAGAAACATGCACAGTTCGTTTCACAAGTTTGAATTGAATGTATGAATAAAACGCAATGAGCTTGTTTAGAAATGACATTTGGTTTACTTATATGACAATCCTAACAATACAATCATCATGGTGTATTTAGAATTCGAATATAAGCTTAAAAGAAGAGTAGAAACATGCACAGTTCGTTTCACAAGTTTGAATTGAATGTATGAATAACACGTAATGAGTGTGGTTAGAAATGACATTTGGTTTACTTATATGACAATCCTAACAATACAATCATCATGGTGTATTTAGAATTCGAATATAAGCTTAAATGAAGAGTAGAAACATGCACAGTTCGTTTCACAAGTTTGTATTCAATGTATGAATGACACGCAATGAGTGTTGTTAGAAATGACATTTGGTTTACTTATATGAAAATCCTAACACACACAATCATCTTAGTCTCAATAGAATTCGAAAATAAGCTTAGAATTAGAAAATAAGCTTAAAAGAAGAGTAGAAACATGCACAGTTTGTTCCACAAGTTTGAATTCAATGTGTGAATAACACGGAATGAGTGTGGTTAGAAATGACATTTGGTTTACTTATATGACAATCCTAACACACACGATCATCCTAGTGTCATTAGAATTCGAAAATAAGCTTAAAAGAAGAGTAGAAACATGCACAGTTCATTTCTCAAGTTTGAATTGAATGTATGAATAAAACGCAATGAGCACGTTTCGAAATGACGTTTGTTTTACTTATATGACTATCCTAACACACACAATCATCTTGGTGTCTTTAGAATTCGAAAATAAGCTTAGAATTCGAAAATAAGCTTAAAAGAAGAGTAGAAACATGCACAGTTCGTTTCAAAATTTTGAATTGAATGTATAAATAAAACGCAATGAGCTTGTTTAGAAATGACTTTTGGTTTACTTATATGAAAATCCTAACACACACAATCATCTTAGTGTCAATAGAATTCGAAAATAAGCTTAGAATTCGAAAATAAGCTTAAAAGAAGAGTAGAAACATGCACAGTTCGTTTCACAAGTTTGTATTCAATGTATGAATGACACGCAATGAGTGTTGTTAGAAATGACATTTGGTTTACTTATATGACAATCCTAACAATACAATCATCATGGTGTATTTAGAATTGGAAAATAAGCTTAAAAGAAGAGTAGAAACATGCACAGTTCGTTTCACAAGTTTGAATTGAATGTATGAATAACACGTAATGAGTGTGGTTAGAAATGACATTTGGTTTACTTATATGACAATCCTAACAATACAATCATCATGGTGTATTTAGAATTCGAATATAAGCTTAAAAGAAGAGTAGAAACATGCACAGTTCGTTTCACAAGTTTGAATTGAATGTATGAATAACACGCAATGAGTGTGGTTAGAAATGACATTTGGTTTACTTATATGACAATCCTAACAATACAATCATCATGGTGTATTTAGAATTCGAATATAAGCTTAAAAGAAGAGTAGAAACATGCACAGCTCGTTTCACAAGTTTGAATTGAATGTATGAATAAAACGCAATGAGCTTGTTTAGAAATGACATTTGGTTTACTTATATGAAAATCCTAACACACACAATCATCTTAGTGTCAATAGAATTCGAAAATAAGCTTAAAAGAAGAGTAGAAACATGCACAGTTCGTTTCACAAGTATGTATTCAATGTATGAATGACACGCAATGAGTGTTGTTAGAAATGACATTTGGTTTACTTATATGACAATCTTAACAATACAATCATCATGGTGTATTTAGAATTGGAAAATAAGCTTAAAAGAAGAGTAGAAACATGCACAGTTTGTTCCACAAGTTTGAATTCAATGTATGAATAACACGGAATGAGTGTGGTTGGAAATGACATTTGGTTTACTTATATGACAATCCTAACAATACAATCATCATGGTGTATTTAGAATTCGAATATAAGCTTAAAAGAAGAGTAGAAACATGCACAGTTCGTTTCACAAGTTTGAATTGAATGTATGAATAAAACGCAATGAGCTTGTTTAGAAATGACATTTGGTTTACTTATATGAAAATCCTAACACACACAATCATCTTAGTGTCAATAGAATTCGAAAATAAGCTTAAAAGAAGAGTAGAAACATGCACAGTTCGTTTCACAAGTATGTATTCAATGTATGAATGACACGCAATGAGTGTTGTTAGAAATGACATTTGGTTTACTTATATGACAATCTTAACAATACAATCATCATGGTGTATTTAGAATTGGAAAATAAGCTTAAAAGAAGAGTAGAAACATGCACAGTTCGTTTCACAAGTTTGAATTGAATGTATGAATAACACGCAATGAGTGTGGTTAGAAATGACATTTGGTTTACTTATATGACAATCCTAACAATACAATCATCATGGTGTATTTAGAATTCGAATATAAGCTTAAAAGAAGAGTAGAAACATGCACAGTTCGTTTCACAAGTTTGAATTGAATGTATGAATAAAACGCAATGAGCTTGTTTAGAAATGACATTTGGTTTACTTATATGAAAATCCTAACACACACAATCATCTAAGTGTCAATAGAATTCGAAAATAAGCTTAGAATTCGAAAATAAGCTTAAAAGAAGAGTAGAAACATGCACAGTTCGTTTCACAAGTATGTATTCAATGTATGAATGACACGCAATGAGTGTTGTTAGAAATGACATTTGGTTTACTTATATGACAATCTTAACAATACAATCATCATGGTGTATTTAGAATTGGAAAATAAGCTTAAAAGAAGAGTAGAAACATGCACAGTTTGTTCCACAAGTTTGAATTCAATGTATGAATAACACGGAATGAGTGTGGTTGGAAATGACATTTGGTTTACTTATATGACAATCCTAACAATATAATCATCATGGTGTATTTAGAATTCGAATATAAGCTTAAAAGAAGAGTAGAAACATGCACAGTTCGTTTCACAAGTTTGAATTGAATGTATGAATAAAACGCAATGAGCATGTTTAGAAATGACGTTTAGTTTACTTATATGAAAATCCTAACACACACAATCATCTAAGTGTCAATAGAATTCGAAAATAAGCTTAGAATTCGAAAATAAGCTTAAAAGAAGAGTAGAAACATGCACAGTTCGTTTCACAAGTATGTATTCAATGTATGAATGACACGCAATGAGTGTTCTTAGAAATGACATTTGGTTTACTTATATGACAATCTTACCAATACAATCATCATGGTGTATTTAGAATTGGAAAATAAGCTTAAAAGAAGAGTAGAAACATGCACAGTTTGTTCCACAAGTTTGAATTCAATGTATGAATAACATGGAATGAGTGTGGTTGGAAATGACATTTGGTTTACTTATATGACAATCCTAACAATACAATCATCATGGTGTATTTAGAATTCGAATATAAGCTTAAAAGAACAGTAGAAACATGCACAGTTCGTTTCACAAGTTTGAATTGAATGTATGAATAAAACGCAATGAGCTTGTTTAGAAATGACATTTGGTTTACTTATATGAAAATCCTAACACACACAATCATCTTAGTGTCAATAAAATTCGAAAATAAGCTTAGAATTCGAAAAAAAGCTTAAAAGAAGAGTAGAAATATGCACAGTTTGTTCCACAAGTTTGAATTCAATGTATGAATAACACGGAATGAGTGTGGTTAGAATGACATTTGGTTTACTTATATGAAAATCCTAACACACATAATCATCTTAGTGTCAATAGAATTCGAAAATAAGCTTAAAAGAAGAGTAGAAACATGCACAGTTCGTTTCACAAGTTTGAATTGAATGTATGAATAAAACGCAATGAGCTTGTTTAGAAATGACATTTGGTTTACTTATATGACAATCCTAACAATACAATCATCATGGTGTATTTAGAATTCGAATATAAGCTTAAAAGAAGAGTAGAAACATGCACAGTTCGTTTCACAAGTTTGAATTGAATGTATGAATAACACGTAATGAGTGTGGTTAGAAATGACATTTGGTTTACTTATATGACAATCCTAACAATACAATCATCATGGTGTATTTAGAATTCGAATATAAGCTTAAATGAAGAGTAGAAACATGCACAGTTCGTTTCACAAGTTTGTATTCAATGTATGAATGACACGCAATGAGTGTTGTTAGAAATGACATTTGGTTTACTTATATGAAAATCCTAACACACACAATCATCTTAGTCTCAATAGAATTCGAAAATAAGCTTAGAATTAGAAAATAAGCTTAAAAGAAGAGTAGAAACATGCACAGTTTGTTCCACAAGTTTGAATTCAATGTGTGAATAACACGGAATGAGTGTGGTTAGAAATGACATTTGGTTTACTTATATGACAATCCTAACACACACGATCATCCTAGTGTCATTAGAATTCGAAAATAAGCTTAAAAGAAGAGTAGAAACATGCACAGTTCATTTCTCAAGTTTGAATTGAATGTATGAATAAAACGCAATGAGCACGTTTCGAAATGACGTTTGTTTTACTTATATGACTATCCTAACACACACAATCATCTTGGTGTCTTTAGAATTCGAAAATAAGCTTAGAATTCGAAAATAAGCTTAAAAGAAGAGTAGAAACATGCACAGTTCGTTTCAAAATTTTGAATTGAATGTATAAATAAAACGCAATGAGCTTGTTTAGAAATGACTTTTGGTTTACTTATATGAAAATCCTAACACACACAATCATCTTAGTGTCAATAGAATTCGAAAATAAGCTTAGAATTCGAAAATAAGCTTAAAAGAAGAGTAGAAACATGCACAGTTCGTTTCACAAGTTTGTATTCAATGTATGAATGACACGCAATGAGTGTTGTTAGAAATGACATTTGGTTTACTTATATGACAATCCTAACAATACAATCATCATGGTGTATTTAGAATTGGAAAATAAGCTTAAAAGAAGAGTAGAAACATGCACAGTTCGTTTCACAAGTTTGAATTGAATGTATGAATAACACGTAATGAGTGTGGTTAGAAATGACATTTGGTTTACTTATATGACAATCCTAACAATACAATCATCATGGTGTATTTAGAATTCGAATATAAGCTTAAAAGAAGAGTAGAAACATGCACAGTTCGTTTCACAAGTTTGAATTGAATGTATGAATAACACGCAATGAGTGTGGTTAGAAATGACATTTGGTTTACTTATATGACAATCCTAACAATACAATCATCATGGTGTATTTAGAATTCGAATATAAGCTTAAAAGAAGAGTAGAAACATGCACAGCTCGTTTCACAAGTTTGAATTGAATGTATGAATAAAACGCAATGAGCTTGTTTAGAAATGACATTTGGTTTACTTATATGAAAATCCTAACACACACAATCATCTTAGTGTCAATAGAATTCGAAAATAAGCTTAAAAGAAGAGTAGAAACATGCACAGTTCGTTTCACAAGTATGTATTCAATGTATGAATGACACGCAATGAGTGTTGTTAGAAATGACATTTGGTTTACTTATATGACAATCTTAACAATACAATCATCATGGTGTATTTAGAATTGGAAAATAAGCTTAAAAGAAGAGTAGAAACATGCACAGTTTGTTCCACAAGTTTGAATTCAATGTATGAATAACACGGAATGAGTGTGGTTGGAAATGACATTTGGTTTACTTATATGACAATCCTAACAATACAATCATCATGGTGTATTTAGAATTCGAATATAAGCTTAAAAGAAGAGTAGAAACATGCACAGTTCGTTTCACAAGTTTGAATTGAATGTATGAATAAAACGCAATGAGCTTGTTTAGAAATGACATTTGGTTTACTTATATGAAAATCCTAACACACACAATCATCTTAGTGTCAATAGAATTCGAAAATAAGCTTAAAAGAAGAGTAGAAACATGCACAGTTCGTTTCACAAGTATGTATTCAATGTATGAATGACACGCAATGAGTGTTGTTAGAAATGACATTTGGTTTACTTATATGACAATCTTAACAATACAATCATCATGGTGTATTTAGAATTGGAAAATAAGCTTAAAAGAAGAGTAGAAACATGCACAGTTCGTTTCACAAGTTTGAATTGAATGTATGAATAACACGCAATGAGTGTGGTTAGAAATGACATTTGGTTTACTTATATGACAATCCTAACAATACAATCATCATGGTGTATTTAGAATTCGAATATAAGCTTAAAAGAAGAGTAGAAACATGCACAGTTCGTTTCACAAGTTTGAATTGAATGTATGAATAAAACGCAATGAGCTTGTTTAGAAATGACATTTGGTTTACTTATATGAAAATCCTAACACACACAATCATCTAAGTGTCAATAGAATTCGAAAATAAGCTTAGAATTCGAAAATAAGCTTAAAAGAAGAGTAGAAACATGCACAGTTCGTTTCACAAGTATGTATTCAATGTATGAATGACACGCAATGAGTGTTGTTAGAAATGACATTTGGTTTACTTATATGACAATCTTAACAATACAATCATCATGGTGTATTTAGAATTGGAAAATAAGCTTAAAAGAAGAGTAGAAACATGCACAGTTTGTTCCACAAGTTTGAATTCAATGTATGAATAACACGGAATGAGTGTGGTTGGAAATGACATTTGGTTTACTTATATGACAATCCTAACAATACAATCATCATGGTGTATTTAGAATTCGAATATAAGCTTAAAAGAAGAGTAGAAACATGCACAGTTCGTTTCACAAGTTTGAATTGAATGTATGAATAAAACGCAATGAGCTTGTTTAGAAATGACATTTGGTTTACTTATATGAAAATCCTAACACACACAATCATCTTAGTGTCAATAGAATTCGAAAATAAGCTTAAAAGAAGAGTAGAAACATGCACAGTTCGTTTCACAAGTATGTATTCAATGTATGAATGACACGCAATGAGTGTTGTTAGAAATGACATTTGGTTTACTTATATGACAATCTTAACAATACAATCATCATGGTGTATTTAGAATTGGAAAATAAGCTTAAAAGAAGAGTAGAAACATGCACAGTTTGTTCCACAAGTTTGAATTCAATGTATGAATAACACGGAATGAGTGTGGTTGGAAATGACATTTGGTTTACTTATATGACAATCCTAACAATACAATCATCATGGTGTATTTAGAATTCGAATATAAGCTTAAAAGAAGAGTAGAAACATGCACAGTTCGTTTCACAAGTTTGAATTGAATGTATGAATAAAACGCAATGAGCTTGTTTAGAAATGACATTTGGTTTACTTATATGAAAATCCTAACACACACAATCATCTTAGTGTCAATAGAATTCGAAAATAAGCTTAAAAGAAGAGTAGAAACATGCACAGTTCGTTTCACAAGTATGTATTCAATGTATGAATGACACGCAATGAGTGTTGTTAGAAATGACATTTGGTTTACTTATATGACAATCTTAACAATACAATCATCATGGTGTATTTAGAATTGGAAAATAAGCTTAAAAGAAGAGTAGAAACATGCACAGTTCGTTTCACAAGTTTGAATTGAATGTATGAATAACACGCAATGAGTGTGGTTAGAAATGACATTTGGTTTACTTATATGACAATCCTAACAATACAATCATCATGGTGTATTTAGAATTCGAATATAAGCTTAAAAGAAGAGTAGAAACATGCACAGTTCGTTTCACAAGTTTGAATTGAATGTATGAATAAAACGCAATGAGCTTGTTTAGAAATGACATTTGGTTTACTTATATGAAAATCCTAACACACACAATCATCTAAGTGTCAATAGAATTCGAAAATAAGCTTAGAATTCGAAAATAAGCTTAAAAGAAGAGTAGAAACATGCACAGTTCGTTTCACAAGTATGTATTCAATGTATGAATGACACGCAATGAGTGTTGTTAGAAATGACATTTGGTTTACTTATATGACAATCTTAACAATACAATCATCATGGTGTATTTAGAATTCGAAAATAAGCTTAAAAGAAGAGTAGAAACATGCACAGTTTGTTCCACAAGTTTGAATTCAATGTATGAATAACACGGAATGAGTGTGGTTGGAAATGACATTTGGTTTACTTATATGACAATCCTAACAATACAATCATCATGGTGTATTTAGAATTCGAATATAAGCTTAAAAGAAGAGTAGAAACATGCACAGTTCGTTTCACAAGTTTGAATTGAATGTATGAATAAAACGCAATGAGCATGTTTAGAAATGACGTTTAGTTTACTTATATGAAAATCCTAACACACACAATCATCTAAGTGTCAATAGAATTCGAAAATAAGCTTAGAATTCGAAAATAAGCTTAAAAGAAGAGTAGAAACATGCACAGTTCGTTTCACAAGTATGTATTCAATGTATGAATGACACGCAATGAGTGTTGTTAGAAATGACATTTGGTTTACTTATATGACAATCTTACCAATACAATCATCATGGTGTATTTAGAATTGGAAAATAAGCTTAAAAGAAGAGTAGAAACATGCACAGTTTGTTCCACAAGTTTGAATTCAATGTATGAATAACATGGAATGAGTGTGGTTGGAAATGACATTTGGTTTACTTATATGACAATCCTAACAATACAATCATCATGGTGTATTTAGAATTCGAATATAAGCTTAAAAGAACAGTAGAAACATGCACAGTTCGTTTCACAAGTTTGAATTGAATGTATGAATAAAACGCAATGAGCTTGTTTAGAAATGACATTTGGTTTACTTATATGAAAATCCTAACACACACAATCATCTTAGTGTCAATAAAATTCGAAAATAAGCTTAGAATTCGAAAATAAGCTTAAAAGAAGAGTAGAAATATGCACAGTTTGTTCCACAAGTTTGAATTCAATGTATGAATAACACGGAATGAGTGTGGTTAGAATGACATTTGGTTTACTTATATGAAAATCCTAACACACATAATCATCTTAGTGTCAATAGAATTCGAAAATAAGCTTAAAAGAAGAGTAGAAACATGCACAGTTCGTTTCACAAGTTTGAATTGAATGTATGAATAAAACGCAATGAGCTTGTTTAGAAATGACATTTGGTTTACTTATATGACAATCCTAACAATACAATCATCATGGTGTATTTAGAATTCGAATATAAGCTTAAAAGAAGAGTAGAAACATGCACAGTTCGTTTCACAAGTTTGAATTGAATGTATGAATAACACGTAATGAGTGTGGTTAGAAATGACATTTGGTTTACTTATATGACAATCCTAACAATACAATCATCATGGTGTATTTAGAATTCGAATATAAGCTTAAATGAAGAGTAGAAACATGCACAGTTCGTTTCACAAGTTTGTATTCAATGTATGAATGACACGCAATGAGTGTTGTTAGAAATGACATTTGGTTTACTTATATGAAAATCCTAACACACACAATCATCTTAGTCTCAATAGAATTCGAAAATAAGCTTAGAATTAGAAAATAAGCTTAAAAGAAGAGTAGAAACATGCACAGTTTGTTCCACAAGTTTGAATTCAATGTGTGAATAACACGGAATGAGTGTGGTTAGAAATGACATTTGGTTTACTTATATGACAATCCTAACACACACGATCATCCTAGTGTCATTAGAATTCGAAAATAAGCTTAAAACAAGAGTAGAAACATGCACAGTTCATTTCTCAAGTTTGAATTGAATGTATGAATAAAACGCAATGAGCACGTTTCGAAATGACGTTTGTTTTACTTATATGACTATCCTAACACACACAATCATCTTGGTGTCTTTAGAATTCGAAAATAAGCTTAGAATTCGAAAATAAGCTTAAAAGAAGAGTAGAAACATGCACAGTTCGTTTCAAAATTTTGAATTGAATGTATGAATAACACGCAATGAGTGTGGTTAGAAATGACATTTGGTTTACTTATATGACAATCCTAACAATACAATCATCATGGTGTATTTAGAATTCGAATATAAGCTTAAATGAAGAGTAGAAACATGCACAGTTCGTTTCACAAGTTTGTATTCAATGTATGAATGACACGCAATGAGTGTTGTTAGAAATGACATTTTGTTTACTTATATGAAAATCCTAACACACACAATCATCTTAGTATCAATAGAATTCGAAAATAAGCTTAGAATTAGAAAATAAGCTTAAAAGAAGAGTAGAAACATGCACAGTTTGTTCCACAAGTTTGAATTCAATGTATGAATAACACGGAATAAGTGTGGTTAGAAATGACATTTGGTTTACTTATATGACAATCCTAACACACACGATCATCCTAGTGTCATTAGAATTCGAAAATAAGCTTAAAAGAAGAGTAGAAACATGCACAGTTCATTTCTCAAGTTTGAATTGAATGTATGAATAAAACGCAATGAGCACGTTTCGAAATGACGTTTGGTTTACTTATATGACTATCCTAACACACACAATCATCTTGGTGTCTTTAGAATTCGAAAATAAGCTTAGAATTCGAAAATAAGCTTAAAAGAAGAGTAGAAACATGCACAGTTCGTTTCACAAGTTTGAATTGAATGTATGAATAAAACGCAATGAGCTTGTTTAGAAATGACTTTTGGTTTACTTATATGAAAATCCTAACACACACAATCATCTTAGTGTCAATAGAATTCGAAAATAAGCTTAGAATTCGAAAATAAGCTTAAAAGAAGAGTAGAAACATGCACAGTTCGTTTCACAAGTTTGTATTCAATGTATGAATGACACGCAATGAGTGTTGTTAGAAATGACATTTGGTTTACTTATATGACAATCCTAACAATACAATCATCATGGTGTATTTAGAATTGGAAAATAAGCTTAAAAGAAGAGTAGAAACATGCACAGTTCGTTTCACAAGTTTGAATTGAATGTATGAATAACACGCAATGAGTGTGGTTAGAAATGACATTTGGTTTACTTATATGACAATCCTAACAATACAATCATCATGGTGTATTTAGAATTCGAATATAAGCTTAAAAGAAGAGTAGAAACATGCACAGTTCGTTTCACAAGTTTGAATTGAATGTATGAATAACACGCAATGAGTGTGGTTAGAAATGACATTTGGTTTACTTATATGACAATCCTAACAATACAATCATCATGGTGTATTTAGAATTCGAATATAAGCTTAAAAGAAGAGTAGAAACATGCACAGTTCGTTTCACAAGTTTGAATTGAATGTATGAATAAAACGCAATGAGCTTGTTTAGAAATGACATTTGGTTTACTTATATGAAAATCCTAACACACACAATCATCTTAGTGTCAATAGAATTCGAAAATAAGCTTAAAAGAAGAGTAGAAACATGCACAGTTCGTTTCACAAGTATGTATTCAATGTATGAATGACACGCAATGAGTGTTGTTAGAAATGACATTTGGTTTACTTATATGACAATCTTAACAATACAATCATCATGGTGTATTTAGAATTGGAAAATAAGCTTAAAAGAAGAGTAGAAACATGCACAGTTCGTTTCACAAGTTTGAATTGAATGTATGAATAACACGCAATGAGTGTGGTTAGAAATGACATTTGGTTTACTTATATGACAATCCTAACAATACAATCATCATGGTGTATTTAGAATTCGAATATAAGCTTAAAAGAAGAGTAGAAACATGCACAGTTCGTTTCACAAGTTTGAATTGAATGTATGAATAAAACGCAATGAGCTTGTTTAGAAATGACATTTGGTTTACTTATATGAAAATCCTAACACACACAATCATCTAAGTGTCAATAGAATTCGAAAATAAGCTTAGAATTCGAAAATAAGCTTAAAAGAAGAGTAGAAACATGCACAGTTCGTTTCACAAGTATGTATTCAATGTATGAATGACACGCAATGAGTGTTGTTAGAAATGACATTTGGTTTACTTATATGACAATCTTAACAATACAATCATCATGGTGTATTTAGAATTGGAAAATAAGCTTAAAAGAAGAGTAGAAACATGCACAGTTTGTTCCACAAGTTTGAATTCAATGTATGAATAACACGGAATGAGTGTGGTTGGAAATGACATTTGGTTTACTTATATGACAATCCTAACAATACAATCATCATGGTGTATTTAGAATTCGAATATAAGCTTAAAAGAAGAGTAGAAACATGCACAGTTCGTTTCACAAGTTTGAATTGAATGTATGAATAAAACGCAATGAGCATGTTTAGAAATGACGTTTAGTTTACTTATATGAAAATCCTAACACACACAATCATCTAAGTGTCAATAGAATTCGAAAATAAGCTTAGAATTCGAAAATAAGCTTAAAAGAAGAGTAGAAACATGCACAGTTCGTTTCACAAGTATGTATTCAATGTATGAATGACACGCAATGAGTGTTGTTAGAAATGACATTTGGTTTACTTATATGACAATCTTACCAATACAATCATCATGGTGTATTTAGAATTGGAAAATAAGCTTAAAAGAAGAGTAGAAACATGCACAGTTTGTTCCACAAGTTTGAATTCAATGTATGAATAACATGGAATGAGTGTGGTTGGAAATGACATTTGGTTTACTTATATGACAATCCTAACAATACAATCATCATGGTGTATTTAGAATTCGAATATAAGCTTAAAAGAACAGTAGAAACATGCACAGTTCGTTTCACAAGTTTGAATTGAATGTATGAATAAAACGCAATGAGCTTGTTTAGAAATGACATTTGGTTTACTTATATGAAAATCCTAACACACACAATCATTTTAGTGTCAATAAAATTCGAAAATAAGCTTAGAATTCGAAAATAAGCTTAAAAGAATAGTAGAAATATGCACAGTTTGTTCCACAAGTTTGAATTCAATGTATGAATAACACGGAATGAGTGTGGTTAGAATGACATTTGGTTTACTTATATGAAAATCCTAACACACATAATCATCTTAGTGTCAATAGAATTCGAAAATAAGCTTAAAAGAAGAGTAGAAACATGCACAGTTCGTTTCACAAGTTTGAATTGAATGTATGAATAAAACGCAATGAGCTTGTTTAGAAATGACATTTGGTTTACTTATATGACAATCCTAACAATACAATCATCATGGTGTATTTAGAATTCGAATATAAGCTTAAAAGAAGAGTAGAAACATGCACAGTTCGTTTCACAAGTTTGAATTGAATGTATGAATAACACGTAATGAGTGTGGTTAGAAATGACATTTGGTTTACTTATATGACAATCCTAACAATACAATCATCATGGTGTATTTAGAATTCGAATATAAGCTTAAATGAAGAGTAGAAACATGCACAGTTCGTTTCACAAGTTTGTATTCAATGTATGAATGACACGCAATGAGTGTTGTTAGAAATGACATTTGGTTTACTTATATGAAAATCCTAACACACACAATCATCTTAGTCTCAATAGAATTCGAAAATAAGCTTAGAATTAGAAAATAAGCTTAAAAGAAGAGTAGAAACATGCACAGTTTGTTCCACAAGTTTGAATTCAATGTGTGAATAACACGGAATGAGTGTGGTTAGAAATGACATTTGGTTTACTTATATGACAATCCTAACACACACGATCATCCTAGTGTCATTAGAATTCGAAAATAAGCTTAAAACAAGAGTAGAAACATGCACAGTTCATTTCTCAAGTTTGAATTGAATGTATGAATAAAACGCAATGAGCACGTTTCGAAATGACGTTTGTTTTACTTATATGACTATCCTAACACACACAATCATCTTGGTGTCTTTAGAATTCGAAAATAAGCTTAGAATTCGAAAATAAGCTTAAAAGAAGAGTAGAAACATGCACAGTTCGTTTCAAAATTTTGAATTGAATGTATGAATAAAACGCAATGAGCTTGTTTAGAAATGACTTTTGGTTTACTTATATGAAAATCCTAACACACACAATCATCTTAGTGTCAATAGAATTCGAAAATATGCTTAGAATTCGAAAGTAAGCTTAAAAGAAGAGTAGAAACATGCACAGTTCGTTTCACAAGTTTGTATTCAATGTATGAATGACACGCAATGAGTGTTGTTAGAAATGACATTTGGTTTACTTATATGACAATCCTAACAATACAATCATCATGGTGTATTTAGAATTGGAAAATAAGCTTAAAAGAAGAGTAGAAACATGCACAGTTCGTTTCACAAGTTTGAATTGAATGTATGAATAACACGCAATGAGTGTGGTTAGAAATGACATTTGGTTTACTTATATGACAATCCTAACAATACAATCATCATGGTGTATTTAGAATTCGAATATAAGCTTAAAAGAAGAGTAGAAACATGCACAGTTCGTTTCACAAGTTTGAATTGAATGTATGAATAACACGCAATGAGTGTGGTTAGAAATGACATTTGGTTTACTTATATGACAATCCTAACAATACAATCATCATGGTGTATTTAGAATTCGAATATAAGCTTAAAAGAAGAGTAGAAACATGCACAGTTCGTTTCACAAGTTTGAATTGAATGTATGAATAAAACGCAATGAGCTTGTTTAGAAATGACATTTGGTTTACTTATATGAAAATCCTAACACACACAATCATCTTAGTGTCAATAGAATTCGAAAATAAGCTTAAAAGAAGAGTAGAAACATGCACAGTTCGTTTCACAAGTATGTATTCAATGTATGAATGACACGCAATGAGTGTTGTTAGAAATGACATTTGGTTTACTTATATGACAATCTTAACAATACAATCATCATGGTGTATTTAGAATTGGAAAATAAGCTTAAAAGAAGAGTAGAAACATGCACAGTTCGTTTCACAAGTTTGAATTGAATGTATGAATAACACGCAATGAGTGTGGTTAGAAATGACATTTGGTTTACTTATATGACAATCCTAACAATACAATCATCATGGTGTATTTAGAATTCGAATATAAGCTTAAAAGAAGAGTAGAAACATGCACAGTTCGTTTCACAAGTTTGAATTGAATGTATGAATAAAACGCAATGAGCTTGTTTAGAAATGACATTTGGTTTACTTATATGAAAATCCTAACACACACAATCATCTAAGTGTCAATAGAATTCGAAAATAAGCTTAGAATTCGAAAATAAGCTTAAAAGAAGAGTAGAAACATGCACAGTTCGTTTCACAAGTATGTATTCAATGTATGAATGACACGCAATGAGTGTTGTTAGAAATGACATTTGGTTTACTTATATGACAATCTTAACAATACAATCATCATGGTGTATTTAGAATTGGAAAATAAGCTTAAAAGAAGAGTAGAAACATGCACAGTTTGTTCCACAAGTTTGAATTCAATGTATGAATAACACGGAATGAGTGTGGTTGGAAATGACATTTGGTTTACTTATATGACAATCCTAACAATACAATCATCATGGTGTATTTAGAATTCGAATATAAGCTTAAAAGAAGAGTAGAAACATGCACAGTTCGTTTCACAAGTTTGAATTGAATGTATGAATAAAACGCAATGAGCATGTTTAGAAATGACGTTTAGTTTACTTATATGAAAATCCTAACACACACAATCATCTAAGTGTCAATAGAATTCGAAAATAAGCTTAGAATTCGAAAATAAGCTTAAAAGAAGAGTAGAAACATGCACAGTTCGTTTCACAAGTATGTATTCAATGTATGAATGACACGCAATGAGTGTTGTTAGAAATGACATTTGGTTTACTTATATGACAATCTTACCAATACAATCATCATGGTGTATTTAGAATTGGAAAATAAGCTTAAAAGAAGAGTAGAAACATGCACAGTTTGTTCCACAAGTTTGAATTCAATGTATGAATAACATGGAATGAGTGTGGTTGGAAATGACATTTGGTTTACTTATATGACAATCCTAACAATACAATCATCATGGTGTATTTAGAATTCGAATATAAGCTTAAAAGAACAGTAGAAACATGCACAGTTCGTTTCACAAGTTTGAATTGAATGTATGAATAAAACGCAATGAGCTTGTTTAGAAATGACATTTGGTTTACTTATATGAAAATCCTAACACACACAATCATCTTAGTGTCAATAAAATTCGAAAATAAGCTTAGAATTCGAAAATAAGCTTAAAAGAAGAGTAGAAATATGCACAGTTTGTTCCACAAGTTTGAATTCAATGTATGAATAACACGGAATGAGTGTGGTTAGAATGACATTTGGTTTACTTATATGAAAATCCTAACACACATAATCATCTTAGTGTCAATAGAATTCGAAAATAAGCTTAAAAGAAGAGTAGAAACATGCACAGTTCGTTTCACAAGTTTGAATTGAATGTATGAATAAAACGCAATGAGCTTGTTTAGAAATGACATTTGGTTTACTTATATGACAATCCTAACAATACAATCATCATGGTGTATTTAGAATTCGAATATAAGCTTAAAAGAAGAGTAGAAACATGCACAGTTCGTTTCACAAGTTTGAATTGAATGTATGAATAACACGTAATGAGTGTGGTTAGAAATGACATTTGGTTTACTTATATGACAATCCTAACAATACAATCATCATGGTGTATTTAGAATTCGAATATAAGCTTAAATGAAGAGTAGAAACATGCACAGTTCGTTTCACAAGTTTGTATTCAATGTATGAATGACACGCAATGAGTGTTGTTAGAAATGACATTTGGTTTACTTATATGAAAATCCTAACACACACAATCATCTTAGTCTCAATAGAATTCGAAAATAAGCTTAGAATTAGAAAATAAGCTTAAAAGAAGAGTAGAAACATGCACAGTTTGTTCCACAAGTTTGAATTCAATGTGTGAATAACACGGAATGAGTGTGGTTAGAAATGACATTTGGTTTACTTATATGACAATCCTAACACACACGATCATCCTAGTGTCATTAGAATTCGAAAATAAGCTTAAAACAAGAGTAGAAACATGCACAGTTCATTTCTCAAGTTTGAATTGAATGTATGAATAAAACGCAATGAGCACGTTTCGAAATGACGTTTGTTTTACTTATATGACTATCCTAACACACACAATCATCTTGGTGTCTTTAGAATTCGAAAATAAGCTTAGAATTCGAAAATAAGCTTAAAAGAAGAGTAGAAACATGCACAGTTCGTTTCAAAATTTTGAATTGAATGTATGAATAAAACGCAATGAGCTTGTTTAGAAATGACTTTTGGTTTACTTATATGAAAATCCTAACACACACAATCATCTTAGTGTCAATAGAATTCGAAAATAAGCTTAGAATTCGAAAATAAGCTTAAAAGAAGAGTAGAAACATGCACAGTTCGTTTCACAAGTTTGTATTCAATGTATGAATGACACGCAATGAGTGTTGTTAGAAATGACATTTGGTTTACTTATATGACAATCCTAACAATACAATCATCATGGTGTATTTAGAATTGGAAAATAAGCTTAAAAGAAGAGTAGAAACATGCACAGTTCGTTTCACAAGTTTGAATTGAATGTATGAATAACACGCAATGAGTGTGGTTAGAAATGACATTTGGTTTACTTATATGACAATCCTAACAATACAATCATCATGGTGTATTTAGAATTCGAATATAAGCTTAAAAGAAGAGTAGAAACATGCACAGTTCGTTTCACAAGTTTGAATTGAATGTATGAATAACACGCAATGAGTGTGGTTAGAAATGACATTTGGTTTACTTATATGACAATCCTAACAATACAATCATCATGGTGTATTTAGAATTCGAATATAAGCTTAAAAGAAGAGTAGAAACATGCACAGTTCGTTTCACAAGTTTGAATTGAATGTATGAATAAAACGCAATGAGCTTGTTTAGAAATGACATTTGGTTTACTTATATGAAAATCCTAACACACACAATCATCTAAGTGTCAATAGAATTCGAAAATAAGCTTAGAATTCGAAAATAAGCTTAAAAGAAGAGTAGAAACATGCACAGTTCGTTTCACAAGTATGTATTCAATGTATGAATGACACGCAATGAGTGTTGTTAGAAATGACATTTGGTTTACTTATATGACAATCTTAACAATACAATCATCATGGTGTATTTAGAATTGGAAAATAAGCTTAAAAGAAGAGTAGAAACATGCACAGTTCGTTTCACAAGTTTGAATTGAATGTATGAATAACACGCAATGAGTGTGGTTAGAAATGACATTTGGTTTACTTATATGACAATCCTAACAATACAATCATCATGGTGTATTTAGAATTGGAAAATAAGCTTAAAAGAAGAGTAGAAACATGCACAGTTCGTTTCACAAGTTTGAATTGAATGTATGAATAACACGCAATGAGTGTGGTTAGAAATGACATTTGGTTTACTTATATGACAATCCTAACAATACAATCATCATGGTGTATTTAGAATTCGAATATAAGCTTAAAAGAAGAGTAGAAACATGCACATTTCGTTTCACAAGTTTGAATTGAATGTATGAATAACACGCAATGAGTGTGGTTAGAAATGACATTTGGTTTACTTATATGACAATCCTAACAATACAATCATCATGGTGTATTTAGAATTCGAATATAAGCTTAAAAGAAGAGTAGAAACATGCACAGTTCGTTTCACAAGTTTGAATTGAATGTATGAATAAAACGCAATGAGCTTGTTTAGAAATGACATTTGGTTTACTTATATGAAAATCCTAACACACACAATCATCTTAGTGTCAATAGAATTCGAAAATAAGCTTAAAAGAAGAGTAGAAACATGCACAGTTCGTTTCACAAGTATGTATTCAATGTATGAATGACACGCAATGAGTGTTGTTAGAAATGACATTTGGTTTACTTATATGACAATCTAAACAATACAATCATCATGGTGTATTTAGAATTGGAAAATAAGCTTAAAAGAAGAGTAGAAACATGCACAGTTCGTTTCACAAGTTTGAATTGAATGTATGAATAACACGCAATGAGTGTGGTTAGAAATGACATTTGGTTTACTTATATGACAATCCTAACAATACAATCATCATGGTGTATTTAGAATTCGAATATAAGCTTAAAAGAAGAGTAGAAACATGCACAGTTCGTTTCACAAGTTTGAATTGAATGTATGAATAAAACGCAATGAGCTTGTTTAGAAATGACATTTGGTTTACTTATATGAAAATCCTAACACACACAATCATCTAAGTGTCAATAGAATTCGAAAATAAGCTTAGAATTCGAAAATAAGCTTAAAAGAAGAGTAGAAACATGCACAGTTCGTTTCACAAGTATGTATTCAATGTATGAATGACACGCAATGAGTGTTGTTAGAAATGACATTTGGTTTACTTATATGACAATCTTAACAATACAATCATCATGGTGTATTTAGAATTGGAAAATAAGCTTAAAAGAAGAGTAGAAACATGCACAGTTTGTTCCACAAGTTTGAATTCAATGTATGAATAACACGGAATGAGTGTGGTTGGAAATGACATTTGGTTTACTTATATGACAATCCTAACAATACAATCATCATGGTGTATTTAGAATTCGAATATAAGCTTAAAAGAAGAGTAGAAACATGCACAGTTCGTTTCACAAGTTTGAATTGAATGTATGAATAAAACGCAATGAGCATGTTTAGAAATGACGTTTAGTTTACTTGTATGAAAATCCTAACACACACAATCATCTAAGTGTCAATAGAATTCGAAAATAAGCTTAGAATTCGAAAATAAGCTTAAAAGAATAGTAGAAACATGCACAGTTCGTTTCACAAGTATGTATTCAATGTATGAATGACACGCAATGAGTGTTGTTAGAAATGACATTTGGTTTACTTATATGACAATCTTAACAATACAATCATCATGGTGTATTTAGAATTGGAAAATAAGCTTAAAAGAAGAGTAGAAACATGCACAGTTCGTTTCACAAGTTTGAATTGAATGTATGAATAACACGCAATGAGTGTGGTTAGAAATGACATTTGGTTTACTTATATGACAATCCTAACAATACAATCATCATGGTGTATTTAGAATTCGAATATATGCTTAAAAGAAGAGTAGAAACATGCACAGTTCGTTTCACAAGTTTGAATTGAATGTATGAATAACACGCAATGAGTGTGGTTAGAAATGACATTTGGTTTACTTATATGACAATCCTAACAATACAATCATCATGGTGTATTTAGAATTCGAATATAAGCTTAAAAGAAGAGTAGAAACATGCACAGTTCGTTTCACAAGTTTGAATTGAATGTATGAATAAAAAGCAATGAGCTTGTTTAGAAATGACATTTGGTTTACTTATATGAAAATCCTAACACACACAATCATCTTAGTGTCAATAGAATTCGAAAATAAGCTTAAAAGAAGAGTAGAAACATGCACAGTTCGTTTCACAAGTATGTATTCAATGTATGAATGACACGCAATGAGTGTTGTTAGAAATGACATTTGGTTTACTTATATGACAATCTTAATAATACAATCATCATAGTGTATTTAGAATTGGAAAATAAGCTTAAAAGAAGAGTAGAAACATGCACAGTTCGTTTCACAAGTTTGAATTGAATGTATGAATAACACGTAATGAGTGTGGTTAGAAATGACATTTGGTTTACTTATATGACAATCCTAACAATACAATCATCATGGTGTATTTAGAATTCGAATATAAGCTTAAATGAACAGTAGAAACATGCACAGTTCGTTTCACAAGTTTGTATTCAATGTATGAATGACACGCAATGAGTGTTGTTAGAAATGACATTTGGTTTACTTATATGAAAATCCTAACACACACAATCATCTTAGTCTCAATAGAATTCGAAAATAAGCTTAGAATTAGAAAATAAGCTTAAAAGAAGAGTAGAAACATGCACAGTTTGTTCCACAAGTTTGAATTCAATGTATGAATAACACGGAATGAGTGTGGTTAGAAATGACATTTGGTTTACTTATATGACAATCCTAACACACACGATCATCCTAGTGTCATTAGAATTCGAAAATAAGCTAAAAAGAAGAGTAGAAACATGCACAGTTCATTTCTCAAGTTTGAATTGAATGTATGAATAAAACGCAATGAGCACGTTTCGAAATGACGTTTGGTTTACTTATATGACTATCCTAACACACACAATCATCTTGGTGTCTTTAGAATTCGAAAATAAGCTTAGAATTCGAATATAAGCTTAAATGAAGAGTAGAAACATGCACATTTCGTTTCACAAGTTTGTATTCAATGTATGAATAAAACGCAATGAGTGTTGTTAGAAATGACATTTGGTTTACTTATATGAAAATCCTAACACACACAATCATCTTAGTCTCAATAGAATTCGAAAATAAGCTTAGAATTCGAAAATAAGCTTAAAAGAAGAGTAGAAACATGCACAGTTCGTTTCACAAGTTTGTATTCAATGTATGAATGACACGCAATGAGTGTTGTTAGAAATGACATTTGGTTTACTTATATGACAATCCTAACAATACAATCATCATGGTGTATTTAGAATTGGAAAATAAGCTTAAAAGAAGAGTAGAAACATGCACAGTTCGTTTCACAAGTTTGAATTGAATGTATGAATAACACGCAATGAGTGTGGTTAGAAATGACATTTGGTTTACTTATATGACAATCCTAACAATACAATCATCATGGTGTATTTAGAATTCGAATATAAGCTTAAAAGAAGAGTAGAAACATGCACAGTTCGTTTCACAAGTTTGAATTGAATGTATGAATAAGACGCAATGAGTGTGGTTAGAAATGACATTTGGTTTACTTATATGACAATCCTAACAATACAATCATCATGGTGTATTTAGAATTCGAATATAAGCTTAAAAGAAGAGTAGAAACATGCACAGTTCGTTTCACAAGTTTGAATTGAATGTATGAATAACACGCAATGAGTGTGGTTAGAAATGACATTTGGTTTACTTATATGAAAATCCTAACACACACAATCATCTTAGTATCAATAGAATTCGAAAATAAGCTTAGAATTGGAAAATAAGCTTAAAAGAAGAGTAGAAACATGCACAGTTTGTTCCACAAGTTTGAATTCAATGTATGTATAACACGGAATGAGTGTGGTTAGAAATGACATTTGGTTTACTTATATGACAATCCTAACAATACAATCATCATGGTGTATTTAGAATTGGAAAATAAGCTTAAAAGAAGAGTAGAAACATGCACAGTTCGTTTCACAAGTTTGAATTGAATGTATGAATAACACGCAATGAGTGTGGTTAGAAATGACATTTGGTTTACTTATATGACAATCCTAACAATACAATCATCATGGTGTATTTAGAATTCGAATATAAGCTTAAAAGAAGAGTAGAAACATGCACATTTCGTTTCACAAGTTTGAATTGAATGTATGAATAACACGCAATGAGTGTGGTTAGAAATGACATTTGGTTTACTTATATGACAATCCTAACAATACAATCATCATGGTGTATTTAGAATTGGAAAATAAGCTTAAAAGAAGAGTAGAAACATGCACAGTTCGTTTCACAAGTTTGAATTGAATGTATGAATAACACGCAATGAGTGTGGTTAGAAATGACATTTGGTTTACTTATATGACAATCCTAACAATACAATCATCATGGTGTATTTAGAATTCGAAAATAAGCTTAAAAGAAGAGTAGAAACATGCACAGTTCGTTTCACAAGTATGTATTCAATGTATGAATGACACGTAATGAGTGTTGTTAGAAATGACATTTGGTTTACTTATATGACAATCTTAATAATACAATCATCATAGTGTATTTAGAATTGGAAAATAAGCTTAAAAGAAGAGTAGAAACATGCACAGTTCGTTTCACAAGTTTGAATTGAATGTATGAATAACACGTAATGAGTGTGGTTAGAAATGACATTTGGTTTACTTATATGACAATCCTAACAATACAATCATCATGGTGTATTTAGAATTCGAATATAAGCTTAAATGAACAGTAGAAACATGCACAGTTCGTTTCACAAGTTTGTATTCAATGTATGAATGACACGCAATGAGTGTTGTTAGAAATGACATTTGGTTTACTTATATGAAAATCCTAACACACACAATCATCTTAGTCTCAATAGAATTCGAAAATAAGCTTAGAATTAGAAAATAAGCTTAAAAGAAGAGTAGAAACATGCACAGTTTGTTCCACAAGTTTGAATTCAATGTATGAATAACACGGAATGAGTGTGGTTAGAAATGACATTTGGTTTACTTATATGACAATCCTAACACACACGATCATCCTAGTGTCATTAGAATTCGAAAATAAGCTTAAAAGAAGAGTAGAAACATGCACAGTTCATTTCTCAAGTTTGAATTGAATGTATGAATAAAACGCAATGAGCACGTTTCGAAATGACGTTTGGTTTACTTATATGACTATCCTAACACACACAATCATCTTGGTGTCTTTAGAATTCGAAAATAAGCTTAGAATTCGAATATAAGCTTAAATGAAGAGTAGAAACATGCACATTTCGTTTCACAAGTTTGTATTCAATGTATGAATAAAACGCAATGAGTGTTGTTAGAAATGACATTTGGTTTACTTATATGAAAATCCTAACACACACAATCATCTTAGTCTCAATAGAATTCGAAAATAAGCTTAGAATTCGAAAATAAGCTTAAAAGAAGAGTAGAAACATGCACAGTTCGTTTCACAAGTTTGTATTCAATGTATGAATGACACGCAATGAGTGTTGTTAGAAATGACATTTGGTTTACTTATATGACAATCCTAACAATACAATCATCATGGTGTATTTAGAATTGGAAAATAAGCTTAAAAGAAGAGTAGAAACATGCACAGTTCGTTTCACAAGTTTGAATTGAATGTATGAATAACACGCAATGAGTGTGGTTAGAAATGACATTTGGTTTACTTATATGACAATCCTAACAATACAATCATCATGGTGTATTTAGAATTCGAATATAAGCTTAAAAGAAGAGTAGAAACATGCACAGTTCGTTTCACAAGTTTGAATTGAATGTATGAATAAGACGCAATGAGTGTGGTTAGAAATGACATTTGGTTTACTTATATGACAATCCTAACAATACAATCATCATGGTGTATTTAGAATTCGAATATAAGCTTAAAAGAAGAGTAGAAACATGCACAGTTCGTTTCACAAGTTTGAATTGAATGTATGAATAACACGCAATGAGTGTGGTTAGAAATGACATTTGGTTTACTTATATGAAAATCCTAACACACACAATCATCTTAGTATCAATAGAATTCGAAAATAAGCTTAGAATTGGAAAATAAGCTTAAAAGAAGAGTAGAAACATGCACAGTTTGTTCCACAAGTTTGAATTCAATGTATGTATAACACGGAATGAGTGTGGTTAGAAATGACATTTTGTTTACTTATATGACAATCCTAACAATACAATCATCATGGTGTATTTAGAATTGGAAAATAAGCTTAAAAGAAGAGTAGAAACATGCACAGTTCGTTTCACAAGTTTGAATTGAATGTATGAATAACACGCAATGAGTGTGGTTAGAAATGACATTTGGTTTACTTATATGACAATCCTAACAATACAATCATCATGGTGTATTTAGAATTCGAATATAAGCTTAAAAGAAGAGTAGAAACATGCACATTTCGTTTCACAAGTTTGAATTGAATGTATGAATAACACGCAATGAGTGTGGTTAGAAATGACATTTGGTTTACTTATATGACAATCCTAACAATACAATCATCATGGTGTATTTAGAATTCGAATATAAGCTTAAAAGAAGAGTAGAAATATGCACAGTTCGTTTCACAAGTTTGAATTGAATGTATGAATAAAACGCAATGAGCTTGTTTAGAAATGACATTTGGTTTACTTATATGAAAATCCTAACACACACAATCATCTTAGTGTCAATAGAATTCGAAAATAAGCTTAAAAGAAGAGTAGAAACATGCACAGTTCGTTTCACAAGTATGTATTCAATGTATGAATGACACGCAATGAGTGTTGTTAGAAATGACATTTGGTTTACTTATATGACAATCTTAACAATACAATCATCATGGTGTATTTAGAATTGGAAAATAAGCTTAAAAGAAGAGTAGAAACATGCACAGTTCGTTTCACAAGTTTGAATTGAATGTATGAATAACACGCAATGAGTGTGGTTAGAAATGACATTTGGTTTACTTATATGACAATCCTAACAATACAATCATCATGGTGTATTTAGAATTCGAATATAAGCTTAAAAGAAGAGTAGAAACATGCACAGTTCGTTTCACAAGTTTGAATTGAATGTATGAATAAAACGCAATGAGCTTGTTTAGAAATGACATTTGGTTTACTTATATGAAAATCCTAACACACACAATCATCTAAGTGTCAATAGAATTCGAAAATAAGCTTAGAATTCGAAAATAAGCTTAAAAGAAGAGTAGAAACATGCACAGTTCGTTTCACAAGTATGTATTCAATGTATGAATGACACGCAATGAGTGTTGTTAGAAATGACATTTGGTTTACTTATATGACAATCTTAACAATACAATCATCATGGTGTATTTAGAATTGGAAAATAAGCTTAAAAGAAGAGTAGAAACATGCACAGTTTGTTCCACAAGTTTGAATTCAATGTATGAATAACACGGAATGAGTGTGGTTGGAAATGACATTTGGTTTACTTATATGACAATCCTAACAATACAATCATCATGGTGTATTTAGAATTCGAATATAAGCTTAAAAGAAGAGTAGAAACATGCACAGTTCGTTTCACAAGTTTGAATTGAATGTATGAATAAGACGCAATGAGTGTGGTTAGAAATGACATTTGGTTTACTTATATGACAATCCTAACAATACAATCATCATGGTGTATTTAGAATTCGAATATAAGCTTAAAAGAAGAGTAGAAACATGCACAGTTCGTTTCACAAGTTTGAATTGAATGTATGAATAACACGCAATGAGTGTGGTTAGAAATGACATTTGGTTTACTTATATGAAAATCCTAACACACACAATCATCTTAGTATCAATAGAATTCGAAAATAAACTTAGAATTGGAAAATAAGCTTAAAAGAAGAGTAGAAACATGCACAGTTTGTTCCACAAGTTTGAATTCAATGTATGTATAACACGGAATGAGTGTGGTTAGAAATGACATTTGGTTTACTTATATGACAATCCTAACAATACAATCATCATGGTGTATTTAGAATTCGAATATAAGCTTAAAAGAAGAGTAGAAACATGCACATTTCGTTTCACAAGTTTGAATTGAATGTATGAATAACACGCAATGAGTGTGGTTAGAAATGACATTTGGTTTACTTATATGACAATCCTAACAATACAATCATCATGGTGTATTTAGAATTGGAAAATAAGCTTAAAAGAAGAGTAGAAACATGCACAGTTCGTTTCACAAGTTTGAATTGAATGTATGAATAACACGCAATGAGTGTGGTTAGAAATGACATTTGGTTTACTTATATGACAATCCTAACAATACAATCATCATGGTGTATTTAGAATTCGAATATAAGCTTAAAAGAAGAGTAGAAACATGCACATTTCGTTTCACAAGTTTGAATTGAATGTATGAATAACACGCAATGAGTGTGGTTAGAAATGACATTTGGTTTACTTATATGACAATCCTAACAATACAATCATCATGGTGTATTTAGAATTCGAATATAAGCTTAAAAGAAGAGTAGAAACATGCACAGTTCGTTTCACAAGTTTGAATTGAATGTATGAATAAAACGCAATGAGCTTGTTTAGAAATGACATTTGGTTTACTTATATGAAAATCCTAACACACACAATCATCTTAGTGTGAATAGAATTCGAAAATAAGCTTAAAAGAAGAGTAGAAACATGCACAGTTCGTTTCACAAGTATGTATTCAATGTATGAATGACACGCAATGAGTGTTGTTAGAAATGACATTTGGTTTACTTATATGACAATCTTAACAATACAATCATCATGGTGTATTTAGAATTGGAAAATAAGCTTAAAAGAAGAGTAGAAACATGCACAGTTCGTTTCACAAGTTTGAATTGAATGTATGAATAACACGCAATGAGTGTGGTTAGAAATGACATTTGGTTTACTTATATGACAATCCTAACAATACAATCATCATGGTGTATTTAGAATTCGAATATAAGCTTAAAAGAAGAGTAGAAACATGCACAGTTCGTTTCACAAGTTTGAATTGAATGTATGAATAAAACGCAATGAGCTTGTTTAGAAATGACATTTGGTTTACTTATATGAAAATCCTAACACACACAATCATCTAAGTGTCAATAGAATTCGAAAATAAGCTTAGAATTCGAAAATAAGCTTAAAAGAAGAGTAGAAACATGCACAGTTCGTTTCACAAGTATGTATTCAATGTATGAATGACACGCAATGAGTGTTGTTAGAAATGAAGAGTAGGTTTACTTATATGACAATCTTAACAATACAATCATCATGGTGTATTTAGAATTGGAAAATAAGCTTAAAAGAAGAGTAGAAACATGCACAGTTCGTTTCACAAGTTTGAATTGAATGTATGAATAACACGCAATGAGTGTGGTTAGAAATGACATTTGGTTTACTTATATGACAATCCTAACAATACAATCATCATGGTGTATTTAGAATTCGAATATAAGCTTAAAAGAAGAGTAGAAACATGCACATTTCGTTTCACAAGTTTGAATTGAATGTATGAATAACACGCAATGAGTGTGGTTAGAAATGACATTTGGTTTACTTATATGACAATCCTAACAATACAATCATCATGGTGTATTTAGAATTCGAATATAAGCTTAAAAGAAGAGTAGAAACATGCACAGTTCGTTTCACAAGTTTGAATTGAATGTATGAATAAGACGCAATGAGTGTGGTTAGAAATGACATTTGGTTTACTTATATGACAATCCTAACAATACAATCATCATGGTGTATTTAGAATTCGAATATAAGCTTAAAAGAAGAGTAGAAACATGCACAGTTCGTTTCACAAGTTTGAATTGAATGTATGAATAACACGCAATGAGTGTGGTTAGAAATGACATTTGGTTTACTTATATGAAAATCCTAACACACACAATCATCTTAGTATCAATAGAATTCGAAAATAAGCTTAGAATTGGAAAATAAGCTTAAAAGAAGAGTAGAAACATGCACAGTTTGTTCCACAAGTTTGAATTCAATGTATGTATAACACGGAATGAGTGTGGTTAGAAATGACATTTGGTTTACTTATATGACAATCCTAACAATACAATCATCATGGTGTATTTAGAATTGGAAAATAAGCTTAAAAGAAGAGTAGAAACATGCACAGTTCGTTTCACAAGTTTGAATTGAATGTATGAATAACACGCAATGAGTGTGGTTAGAAATGACATTTGGTTTACTTATATGACAATCCTAACAATACAATCATCATGGTGTATTTAGAATTCGAATATAAGCTTAAAAGAAGAGTAGAAACATGCACAGTTCGTTTCACAAGTTTGAATTGAATGTATGAATAACACGCAATGAGTGTGGTTAGAAATGACATTTGGTTTACTTATATGACAATCCTAACAATACAATCATCATGGTGTATTTAGAATTCGAATATAAGCTTAAAACAAGAGTAGAAACATGCACAGTTCGTTTCACAAGTTTGAATTGAATGTATGAATAAAACGCAATGAGCTTGTTTAGAAATGACATTTGGTTTACTTATATGAAAATCCTAACACACACAATCATCTTAGTGTCAATAGAATTCGAAAATAAGCTTAAAAGAAGAGTAGAAACATGCACAGTTCGTTTCACAAGTATGTATTCAATGTATGAATGACACGCAATGAGTGTTGTTAGAAATGACATTTGGTTTACTTATATGACAATCTTAACAATACAATCATCATGGTGTATTTAGAATTGGAAAATAAGCTTAAAAGAAGAGTAGAAACATGCACAGTTCGTTTCACAAGTTTGAATTGAATGTATGAATAACACGCAATGAGTGTGGTTAGAAATGACATTTGGTTTACTTATATGACAATCCTAACAATACAATCATCATGGTGTATTTAGAATTCGAATATAAGCTTAAAAGAAGAGTAGAAACATGCACAGTTCGTTTCACAAGTTTGAATTGAATGTATGAATAAAACGCAATGAGCTTGTTTAGAAATGACATTTGGTTTACTTATATGAAAATCCTAACACACACAATCATCTAAGTGTCAATAGAATTCGAAAATAAGCTTAGAATTCGAAAATAAGCTTAAAAGAAGAGTAGAAACATGCACAGTTCGTTTCACAAGTATGTATTCAATGTATGAATGACACGCAATGAGTGTTGTTAGAAATGAAGAGTAGGTTTACTTATATGACAATCTTAACAATACAATCATCATGGTGTATTTAGAATTGGAAAATAAGCTTAAAAGAAGAGTAGAAACATGCACAGTTCGTTTCACAAGTTTGAATTGAATGTATGAATAACACGCAATGAGTGTGGTTAGAAATGACATTTGGTTTACTTATATGACAATCCTAACAATACAATCATCATGGTGTATTTAGAATTCGAATATAAGCTTAAATGAAGAGTAGAAACATGCACATTTCGTTTCACAAGTTTGTATTCAATGTATGAATGACACGCAATGAGTGTTGTTAGAAATGACATTTGGTTTACTTATATGAAAATCCTAACACACACAATCATCTTAGTCTCAATAGAATTCGAAAATAAGCTTAGAATTCGAAAATAAGCTTAAAAGAAGAGTAGAAACATGCACAGTTCGTTTCACAAGTTTGTATTCAATGTATGAATGACACGCAATGAGTGTTGTTAGAAATGACATTTGGTTTACTTATATGACAATCCTAACAATACAATCATCATGGTGTATTTAGAATTGGAAAATAAGCTTAAAAGAAGAGTAGAAACATGCACAGTTCGTTTCACAAGTTTGAATTGAATGTATGAATAACACGCAATGAGTGTGGTTAGAAATGACATTTGGTTTACTTATATGACAATCCTAACAATACAATCATCATGGTGTATTTAGAATTCGAATATAAGCTTAAAAGAAGAGTAGAAACATGCACAGTTCGTTTCACAAGTTTGAATTGAATGTATGAATAAGACGCAATGAGTGTGGTTAGAAATGACATTTGGTTTACTTATATGACAATCCTAACAATACAATCATCATGGTGTATTTAGAATTCGAATATAAGCTTAAAAGAAGAGTAGAAACATGCACAGTTCGTTTCACAAGTTTGAATTGAATGTATGAATAACACGCAATGAGTGTGGTTAGAAATGACATTTGGTTTACTTATATGAAAATCCTAACACACACAATCATCTTAGTATCAATAGAATTCGAAAATAAGCTTAGAATTGGAAAATAAGCTTAAAAGAAGAGTAGAAACATGCACAGTTTGTTCCACAAGTTTGAATTCAATGTATGTATAACACGGAATGAGTGTGGTTAGAAATGACATTTGGTTTACTTATATGACAATCCTAACAATACAATCATCATGGTGTATTTAGAATTGGAAAATAAGCTTAAAAGAAGAGTAGAAACATGCACAGTTCGTTTCACAAGTTTGAATTGAATGTATGAATAACACGCAATGAGTGTGGTTAGAAATGACATTTGGTTTACTTATATGACAATCCTAACAATACAATCATCATGGTGTATTTAGAATTCGAATATAAGCTTAAAAGAAGAGTAGAAACATGCACAGTTCGTTTCACAAGTTTGAATTGAATGTATGAATAACACGGAATGAGTGTGGTTAGAAATGACATTTGGTTTACTTATATGACAATCCTAACAATACAATCATCATGGTGTATTTAGAATTCGAATATAAGCTTAAAAGAAGAGTAGAAACATGCACATTTCGTTTCACAAGTTTGAATTGAATGTATGAATAACACGCAATGAGTGTGGTTAGAAATGACATTTGGTTTACTTATATGACAATCCTAACAATACAATCATCTTGGTGTATTTAGAATTCGAATATAAGCTTAAAAGAAGAGTAGAAACATGCACAGTTCGTTTCACAAGTTTGAATTGAATGTATGAATAAAACGCAATGAGCTTGTTTAGAAATGACATTTGGTTTACTTATATGAAAATCCTAACACACACAATCATCTTAGTGTCAATAGAATTCGAAAATAAGCTTAAAAGAAGAGTAGAAACATGCACAGTTCGTTTCACAAGTATGTATTCAATGTATGAATGACACGCAATGAGTGTTGTTAGAAATGACATTTGGTTTACTTATATGACAATCTTAACAATACAATCATCATGGTGTATTTAGAATTGGAAAATAAGCTTAAAAGAAGAGTAGAAACATGCACAGTTCGTTTCACAAGTTTGACTTGAATGTATGAATAACACGCAATGAGTGTGGTTAGAAATGACATTTGGTTTACTTATATGACAATCCTAACAATACAATCATCATGGTGTATTTAGAATTCGAATATAAGCTTAAAAGAAGAGTAGAAACATGCACAGTTCGTTTCACAAGTTTGAATTGAATGTATGAATAAAACGCAATGAGCTTGTTTAGAAATGACATTTGGTTTACTTATATGAAAATCCTAACACACACAATCATCTAAGTGTCAATAGAATTCGAAAATAAGCTTAGAATTCGAAAATAAGCTTAAAAGAAGAGTAGAAACATGCACAGTTCGTTTCACAAGTATGTATTCAATGTATGAATGACACGCAATGAGTGTTGTTAGAAATGACATTTGGTTTACTTATATGACAATCTTAACAATACAATCATCATGGTGTATTTAGAATTGGAAAATAAGCTTAAAAGAAGAGTAGAAACATGCACAGTTTGTTCCACAAGTTTGAATTCAATGTATGAATAACACGGAATGAGTGTGGTTGGAAATGACATTTGGTTTACTTATATGACAATCCTAACAATACAATCATCATGGTGTATTTAGAATTCGAATATAAGCTTAAAAGAAGAGTAGAAACATGCACAGTTCGTTTCACAAGTTTGAATTGAATGTATGAATAAAACGCAATGAGCATGTTTAGAAATGACGTTTAGTTTACTTATATGAAAATCCTAACACACACAATCATCTAAGTGTCAATAGAACTCGAAAATAAGCTTAGAATTGGAAAATAAGCTTAAAAGAAGAGTAGAAACATGCACAGTTTGTTCCACAAGTTTGAATTCAATGTATGAATAACACGGAATGAGTGTGGTTGGAAATGACATTTGGTTTACTTATATGACAATCCTAACAATACAATCATCATGGTGTATTTAGAATTCGAATATAAGCTTAAAAGAAGAGTAGAAACATGCACAGTTCGTTTCACAAGTTTGAATTGAATGTATGAATAAAACGCAATGAGCTTGTTTAGAAATGACATTTGGTTTACTTATATGAAAATCCTAACACACACAATCATCTTAGTGTCAATAAAATTCGAAAATAAGCTTAGAATTCGAAAATAAGCTTAAAAGAAGAGTAGAAATATGCACAGTTTCTTCCACAAGTTAGAATTCAATGTATGAATAACACGGAATGAGTGTGGTTAGAATGACATTTGGTTTACTTATATGAAAATCCTAACACACATAATCATCTTAGTGTCAATAGAATTCGAAAATAAGCTTAAAAGAAGAGTAGAAACATGCACAGTTCGTTTCACAAGTTTGAATTGAATGTATGAATAAAACGCAATGAGCTTGTTTAGAAATGACATTTGGTTTACTTATATGACAATCCTAACAATACAATCATCATGGTGTATTTAGAATTCGAATATAAGCTTAAAAGAAGAGTAGAAACATGCACAGTTCGTTTCACAAGTTTGAATTGAATGTATGAATAAAACGCAATGAGCTTGTTTAGAAATGACATTTGGTTTACTTATATGACAATCCTAAGAATACAATCATCATGGTGTATTTAGAATTCGAATATAAGCTTAAAAGAAGAGTAGAAACATGCACAGTTCGTTTCACAAGTTTGAATTGAATGTATGAATAACACGTAATGAGTGTGGTTAGAAATGACATTTGGTTTACTTATATGACAATCCTAACAATACAATCATCATGGTGTATTTAGAATTCGAATATAAGCTTAAATGAAGAGTAGAAACATGCACAGTTCGTTTCACAAGTTTGTATTCAATGTATGAATGACACGCAATGAGTGTTGTTAGAAATGACATTTGGTTTACTTATATGAAAATCCTAACACACACAATCATCTTAGTCTCAATAGAATTCGAAAATAAGCTTAGAATTAGAAAATAAGCTTAAAAGAAGAGTAGAAACATGCACAGTTTGTTCCACAAGTTTGAATTCAATGTATGAATAACACGGAATGAGTGTGGTTAGAAATGACATTTGGTTTACTTATATGACAATCCTAACACACACGATCATCCTAGTGTCATTAGAATTCGAAAATAAGCTTAAAAGAAGAGTAGACACATGCACAGTTCATTTCTCAAGTTTGAATTGAATGTATGAATAAAACGCAATGAGCACGTTTCGAAATGACGTTTGGTTTACTTATATGACTATCCTAACACACACAATCATCTTGGTGTCTTTAGAATTCGAAAATAAGCTTAGAATTCGAAAATAAGCTTAAAAGAAGAGTAGAAACATGCACAGTTCGTTTCAAAAGTTTGAATTGAATGTATGAATAAAACGCAATGAGCTTGTTTAGAAATGACTTTTGGTTTACTTATATGAAAATCCTAACACACACAATCATCTTAGTGTCAATAGAATTCGAAAATAAGCTTAGAATTCGAAAATAAGCTTAAAAGAAGAGTAGAAACATGCACAGTTCGTTTCACAAGTTTGTATTCAATGTATGAATGACACGCAATGAGTGTTGTTAGAAATGACATTTGGTTTACTTATATGACAATCCTAACAATACAATCATCATGGTGTATTTAGAATTGGAAAATAAGCTTAAAAGAAGAGTAGAAACATGCACAGTTCGTTTCACAAGTTTGAATTGAATGTATGAATAACACGCAATGAGTGTGGTTAGAAATGACATTTGGTTTACTTATATGACAATCCTAACAATACAATCATCATGGTGTATTTAGAATTCGAATATAAGCTTAAAAGAAGAGTAGAAACATGCACAGTTCGTTTCACAAGTTTGAATTGAATGTATGAATAACACGCAATGAGTGTGGTTAGAATTGACATTTGGTTTACTTATATGACAATCCTAACAATACAATCATCATGGTGTATTTAGAATTCGAATATAAGCTTAAAAGAAGAGTAGAAACATGCACAGTTCGTTTCACAAGTTTGAATTGAATGTATGAATAAAACGCAATGAGCTTGTTTAGAAATGACATTTGGTTTACTTATATGACAATCCTAAGAATACAATCATCATGGTGTATTTAGAATTCGAATATAAGCTTAAAAGAAGAGTATAAACATGCACAGTTCGTTTCACAAGTTTGAATTGAATGTATGAATAACACGTAATGAGTGTGGTTAGAAATGACATTTGGTTTACTTATATGACAATCCTAACAATACAATCATCATGGTGTATTTAGAATTCGAATATAAGCTTAAATGAAGAGTAGAAACATGCACAGTTCGTTTCACAAGTTTGTATTCAATGTATGAATGACACGCAATGAGTGTTGTTAGAAATGACATTTGGTTTACTTATATGAAAATCCTAACACACACAATCATCTTAGTCTCAATAGAATTCGAAAATAAGCTTAGAATTAGAAAATAAGCTTAAAAGAAGAGTAGAAACATGCACAGTTTGTTCCACAAGTTTGAATTCAATGTATGAATAACACGGAATGAGTGTGGTTAGAAATGACATTTGGTTTACTTATATGACAATCCTAACACACACGATCATCCTAGTGTCATTAGAATTCGAAAATAAGCTTAAAAGAAGAGTAGACACATGCACAGTTCATTTCTCAAGTTTGAATTGAATGTATGAATAAAACGCAATGAGCACGTTTCGAAATGACGTTTGGTTTACTTATATGACTATCCTAACACACACAATCATCTTGGTGTCTTTAGAATTCGAAAATAAGCTTAGAATTCGAAAATAAGCTTAAAAGAAGAGTAGAAACATGCACAGTTCGTTTCAAAAGTTTGAATTGAATGTATGAATAAAACGCAATGAGCTTGTTTAGAAATGACTTTTGGTTTACTTATATGAAAATCCTAACACACACAATCATCTTAGTGTCAATAGAATTCGAAAATAAGCTTAGAATTCGAAAATAAGCTTAAAAGAAGAGTAGAAACATGCACAGTTCGTTTCACAAGTTTGTATTCAATGTATGAATGACACGCAATGAGTGTTGTTAGAAATGACATTTGGTTTACTTATATGACAATCCTAACAATACAATCATCATGGTGTATTTAGAATTGGAAAATAAGCTTAAAAGAAGAGTAGAAACATGCACAGTTCGTTTCACAAGTTTGAATTGAATGTATGAATAACACGCAATGAGTGTGGTTAGAAATGACATTTGGTTTACTTATATGACAATCCTAACAATACAATCATCATGGTGTATTTAGAATTCGAATATAAGCTTAAAAGAAGAGTAGAAACATGCACAGTTCGTTTCACAAGTTTGAATTGAATGTATGAATAACACGCAATGAGTGTGGTTAGAATTGACATTTGGTTTACTTATATGACAATCCTAACAATACAATCATCATGGTGTATTTAGAATTCGAATATAAGCTTAAAAGAAGAGTAGAAACATGCACAGTTCGTTTCACAAGTTTGAATTGAATGTATGAATAAAACGCAATGAGCTTGTTTAGAAATGACATTTGGTTTACTTATATGAAAATCCTAACACACACAATCATCTTAGTGTCAATAGAATTCGAAAATAAGCTTAAAAGAAGAGTAGAAACATGCACAGTTCGTTTCACAAGTATGTATTCAATGTATGAATGACACGCAATGAGTGTTGTTAGAAATGACATTTGGTTTACTTATATGACAATCTTAACAATACAATCATCATGGTGTATTTAGAATTGGAAAATAAGCTTAAAAGAAGAGTAGAAACATGCACAGTTCGTTTCACAAGTTTGAATTGAATGTATGAATAACACGCAATGAGTGTGGTTAGAAATGACATTTGGTTTACTTATATGACAATCCTAACAATACAATCATCATGGTGTATTTAGAATTCGAATATAAGCTTAAAAGAAGAGTAGAAACATGCACAGTTCGTTTCACAAGTTTGAATTGAATGTATGAATAAAACGCAATGAGCTTGTTTAGAAATGACATTTGGTTTACTTATATGAAAATCCTAACACACACAATCATCTAAGTGTCAATAGAATTCGAAAATAAGCTTAGAATTCGAAAATAAGCTTAAAAGAAGAGTAGAAACATGCACAGTTCGTTTCACAAGTATGTATTCAATGTATGAATGACACGCAATGAGTGTTGTTAGAAATGACATTTGGTTTACTTATATGACAATCTTAACAATACAATCATCATGGTGTATTTAGAATTGGAAAATAAGCTTAAAAGAAGAGTAGAAACATGCACAGTTTGTTCCACAAGTTTGAATTCAATGTATGAATAACACGGAATGAGTGTGGTTGGAAATGACATTTGGTTTACTTATATGACAATCCTAACAATAAAATCATCATGGTGTATTTAGAATTCGAATATAAGCTTAAAAGAAGAGTAGAAACATGCACAGTTCGTTTCACAAGTTTGAATTGAATGTATGAATAAAACGCAATGAGCATGTTTAGAAATGACGTTTAGTTTACTTATATGAAAATCCTAACACACACAATCATCTAAGTGTCAATAGAATTCGAAAATAAGCTTAGAATTCGAAAATAAGCTTAAAAGAAGAGTAGAAACATGCACAGTTCGTTTCACAAGTATGTATTCAATGTATGAATGACACGCAATGAGTGTTGTTAGAAATGACGTTTGGTTTACTTATATGACAATCTTACCAATACAATCATCATGGTGTATTTAGAATTGGAAAATAAGCTTAAAAGAAGAGTAGAAACATGCACAGTTTGTTCCACAAGTTTGAATTCAATGTATGAATAACACGGAATGAGTGTGGTTGGAAATGACATTTGGTTTACTTATATGACAATCCTAACAATACAATCATCATGGTGTATTTAGAATTCGAATATAAGCTTAAAAGAAGAGTAGAAACATGCACAGTTCGTTTCACAAGTTTGAATTGAATGTATGAATAAAACGCAATGAGCTTGTTTAGAAATGACATTTGGTTTACTTATATGAAAATCCTAACACACACAATCATCTTAGTGTCAATAAAATTCGAAAATAAGCTTAGAATTCGAAAATAAGCTTAAAAGAAGAGTAGAAATATGCACAGTTTGTTCCACAAGTTTGAATTCAATGTATGAATAACACGGAATGAGTGTGGTTAGAATGACATTTGGTTTACTTATATGAAAATCCTAACACACATAATCATCTTAGTGTCAATAGAATTCGAAAATAAGCTTAAAAGAAGAGTAGAAACATGCACAGTTCGTTTCACAAGTTTGAATTGAATGTATGAATAAAACGCAATGAGCTTGTTTAGAAATGACATTTGGTTTACTTATATGACAATCCTAACAATACAATCATCATGGTGTATTTAGAATTCGAATATAAGCTTAAAAGAAGAGTAGAAACATGCACAGTTCGTTTCACAAGTTTGAATTGAATGTATGAATAACACGTAATGAGTGTGGTTAGAAATGACATTTGGTTTACTTATATGACAATCCTAACAATACAATCATCATGGTGTATTTAGAATTCGAATATAAGCTTAAATGAAGAGTAGAAACATGCACAGTTCGTTTCACAAGTTTGTATTCAATGTATGAATGACACGCAATGAGTGTTGTTAGAAATGACATTTGGTTTACTTATATGAAAATCCTAACACACACAATCATCTTAGTCTCAATAGAATTCGAAAATAAGCTTAGAATTAGAAAATAAGCTTAAAAGAAGAGTAGAAACATGCACAGTTTGTTCCACAAGTTTGAATTCAATGTATGAATAACACGGAATGAGTGTGGTTAGAAATGACATTTGGTTTACTTATATGACAATCCTAACACACACGATCATCCTAGTGTCATTAGAATTCGAAAATAAGCTTAAAAGAAGAGTAGAAACATGCACAGTTCATTTCTCAAGTTTGAATTGAATGTATGAATAAAACGCAATGAGCACGTTTCGAAATGACGTTTGGTTTACTTATATGACTATCCTAACACACACAATCATCTTGGTGTCTTTAGAATTCGAAAATAAGCTTAGAATTCGAAAATAAGCTTAAAAGAAGAGTAGAAACATGCACAGTTCGTTTCAAAAGTTTGAATTGAATGTATGAATAAAACGCAATGAGCTTGTTTAGAAATGACTTTTGGTTTACTTATATGAAAATCCTAACACACACAATCATCTTAGTGTCAATAGAATTCGAAAATAAGCTTAGAATTCGAAAATAAGCTTAAAAGAAGAGTAGAAACATGCACAGTTCGTTTCACAAGTTTGTATTCAATGTATGAATGACACGCAATGAGTGTTGTTAGAAATGACATTTGGTTTACTTATATGACAATCCTAACAATACAATCATCATGGTGTATTTAGAATTGGAAAATAAGCTTAAAAGAAGAGTAGAAACATGCACAGTTCGTTTCACAAGTTTGAATTGAATGTATGAATAACACGCAATGAGTGTGGTTAGAAATGACATTTGGTTTACTTATATGACAATCCTAACAATACAATCATCATGGTGTATTTAGAATTCGAATATAAGCTTAAAAGAAGAGTAGAAACATGCACAGTTTGTTTCACAAGTTTGAATTGAATGTATGAATAACACGCAATGAGTGTGGTTAGAAATGACATTTGGTTTACTTATATGACAATCCTAACAATACAATCATCATGGTGTATTTAGAATTCGAATATAAGCTTAAAAGAAGAGTAGAAACATGCACAGTTCGTTTCACAAGTTTGAATTGAATGTATGAATAAAACGCAATGAGCTTGTTTAGAAATGACATTTGGTTTACTTATATGAAAATCCTAACACACACAATCATCTTAGTGTCAATAGAATTCGAAAATAAGCTTAAAAGAAGAGTAGAAACATGCACAGTTCGTTTCACAAGTATGTATTCAATGTATGAATGACACGCAATGAGTGTTGTTAGAAATGACATTTGGTTTACTTATATGACAATCTTAACAATACAATCATCATGGTGTATTTAGAATTGGAAAATAAGCTTAAAAGAAGAGTAGAAACATGCACAGTTCGTTTCACAAGTTTGAATTGAATGTATGAATAACACGTAATGAGTGTGGTTAGAAATGACATTTGGTTTACTTATATGACAATCCTAACAATACAATCATCATGGTGTATTTAGAATTCAAATATAAGCTTAAATGAACAGTAGAAACATGCACAGTTCGTTTCACAAGTTTGTATTCAATGTATGAATGACACGCAATGAGTGTTGTTAGAAATGACATTTGGTTTACTTATATGAAAATCCTAACACACACAATCATCTTAGTCTCAATAGAATTCGAAAATAAGCTTAGAATTAGAAAATAAGCTTAAAAGAAGAGTAGAAACATGCACAGTTTGTTCCACAAGTTTGAATTCAATGTATGAATAACACGGAATGAGTGTGGTTAGAAATGACATTTGGTTTACTTATATGACAATCCTAACACAAACGATCATCCTAGTGTCATTAGAATTCGAAAATAAGTTTAAAAGAAGAGTAGAAACATGCACAGTTCATTTCTCAAGTTTGAATTGAATGTATGAATAAAACGCAATGAGCACGTTTCGAAATGACGTTTGGTTTACTTATATGACTATCCTAACACACACAATCATCTTGGTGTCTTTAGAATTCGAAAATAAGCTTAGAATTCGAATATAAGCTTAAATGAAGAGTAGAAACATGCACAGTTCGTTTCACAAGTTTGAATTGAATGTATGAATAACACGCAATGAGTGTGGTTAGAAATGACATTTGGTTTACTTATATGACAATCCTAACAATACAATCATCATGGTGTATTTAGAATTCGAATATAAGCTTAAAAGAAGAGTAGAAACATGCACAGTTCGTTTCACAAGTTTGAATTGAATGTATGAATAACACGCAATGAGTGTGGTTAGAATTGACATTTGGTTTACTTATATGACAATCCTAACAATACAATCATCATGGTGTATTTAGAATTCGAATATAAGCTTAAAAGAAGAGTAGAAACATGCACAGTTCGTTTCACAAGTTTGAATTGAATGTATGAATAAAACGCAATGAGCTTGTTTAGAAATGACATTTGGTTTACTTATATGAAAATCCTAACACACACAATCATCTTAGTGTCAATAGAATTCGAAAATAAGCTTAAAAGAAGAGTAGAAACATGCACAGTTCGTTTCACAAGTATGTATTCAATGTATGAATGACACGCAATGAGTGTTGTTAGAAATGACATTTGGTTTACTTATATGACAATCTTAACAATACAATCATCATGGTGTATTTAGAATTGGAAAATAAGCTTAAAAGAAGAGTAGAAACATGCACAGTTCGTTTCACAAGTTTGAATTGAATGTATGAATAACACGCAATGAGTGTGGTTAGAAATGACATTTGGTTTACTTATATGACAATCCTAACAATACAATCATCATGGTGTATTTAGAATTCGAATATAAGCTTAAAAGAAGAGTAGAAACATGCACAGTTCGTTTCACAAGTTTGAATTGAATGTATGAATAAAACGCAATGAGCTTGTTTAGAAATGACATTTGGTTTACTTATATGAAAATCCTAACACACACAATCATCTAAGTGTCAATAGAATTCGAAAATAAGCTTAGAATTCGAAAATAAGCTTAAAAGAAGAGTAGAAACATGCACAGTTCGTTTCACAAGTATGTATTCAATGTATGAATGACACGCAATGAGTGTTGTTAGAAATGACATTTGGTTTACTTATATGACAATCTTAACAATACAATCATCATGGTGTATTTAGAATTGGAAAATAAGCTTAAAAGAAGAGTAGAAACATGCACAGTTTGTTCCACAAGTTTGAATTCAATGTATGAATAACACGGAATGAGTGTGGTTGGAAATGACATTTGGTTTACTTATATGACAATCCTAACAATACAATCATCATGGTGTATTTAGAATTCGAATATAAGCTTAAAAGAAGAGTAGAAACATGCACAGTTCGTTTCACAAGTTTGAATTGAATGTATGAATAAAACGCAATGAGCTTGTTTAGAAATGACATTTGGTTTACTTATATGAAAATCCTAACACACACAATCATCTTAGTGTCAATAAAATTCGAAAATAAGCTTAGAATTCGAAAATAAGCTTAAAAGAAGAGTAGAAATATGCACAGTTTGTTCCACAAGTTTGAATTCAATGTATGAATAACACGGAATGAGTGTGGTTAGAATGACATTTGGTTTACTTATATGAAAATCCTAACACACATAATCATCTTAGTGTCAATAGAATTCGAAAATAAGCTTAAAAGAAGAGTAGAAACATGCACAGTTCGTTTCACAAGTTTGAATTGAATGTATGAATAAAACGCAATGAGCTTGTTTAGAAATGACATTTGGTTTACTTATATGACAATCCTAACAATACAATCATCATGGTGTATTTAGAATTCGAATATAAGCTTAAAAGAAGAGTAGAAACATGCACAGTTCGTTTCACAAGTTTGAATTGAATGTATGAATAACACGTAATGAGTGTGGTTAGAAATGACATTTTGTTTACTTATATGACAATCCTAACAATACAATCATCATGGTGTATTTAGAATTCGAATATAAGCTTAAATGAAGAGTAGAAACATGCACAGTTCGTTTCACAAGTTTGTATTCAATGTATGAATGACACGCAATGAGTGTTGTTAGAAATGACATTTGGTTTACTTATATGAAAATCCTAACACACACAATCATCTTAGTCTCAATAGAATTCGAAAATAAGCTTAGAATTAGAAAATAAGCTTAAAAGAAGAGTAGAAACATGCGCAGTTTGTTCCACAAGTTTGAATTCAATGTATGAATAACACGGAATGAGTGTGGTTAGAAATGACATTTGGTTTACTTATATGACAATCCTAACACACACGATCATCCTAGTGTCATTAGAATTCGAAAATAAGCTTAAAAGAAGAGTAGAAACATGCACAGTTCATTTCTCAAGTTTGAATTGAATGTATGAATAAAACGCAATGAGCACGTTTCGAAATGACGTTTGGTTTACTTATATGACTATCCTAACACACACAATCATCTTGGTGTCTTTAGAATTCGAAAATAAGCTTAGAATTCGAAAATAAGCTTAAAAGAAGAGTAGAAACATGCACAGTTCGTTTCAAAAGTTTGAATTGAATGTATGAATAAAACGCAATGAGCTTGTTTAGAAATGACTTTTGGTTTACTTATATGAAAATCCTAACACACACAATCATCTTAGTGTCAATAGAATTCGAAAATAAGCTTAGAATTCGAAAATAAGCTTAAAAGAAGAGTAGAAACATGCACAGTTCGTTTCACAAGTTTGTATTCAATGTATGAATGACACGCAATGAGTGTTGTTAGAAATGACATTTGGTTTACTTATATGACAATCCTAACAATACAATCATCATGGTGTATTTAGAATTGGAAAATAAGCTTAAAAGAAGAGTAGAAACATGCACAGTTCGTTTCACAAGTTTGAATTGAATGTATGAATAACACGCAATGAGTGTGGTTAGAAATGACATTTGGTTTACTTATATGACAATCCTAACAATACAATCATCATGGTGTATTTAGAATTCGAATATAAGCTTAAAAGAAGAGTAGAAACATGCACAGTTTGTTTCACAAGTTTGAATTGAATGTATGAATAACACGCAATGAGTGTGGTTAGAAATGACATTTGGTTTACTTATATGACAATCCTAACAATACAATCATCATGGTGTATTTAGAATTCGAATATAAGCTTAAAAGAAGAGTAGAAACATGCACAGTTCGTTTCACAAGTTTGAATTGAATGTATGAATAAAACGCAATGAGCTTGTTTAGAAATGACATTTGGTTTACTTATATGAAAATCCTAACACACATAATCATCTTAGTGTCAATAGAATTCGAAAATAAGCTTAGAATTCGAAAATAAGCTTAAAAGAAGAGTAGAAACATGCACAGTTCGTTTCACAAGTTTGTATTCAATGTATGAATGACACGCAATGAGTGTTGTTAGAAATGACATTTGGTTTACTTATATGACAATCCTAACAATACAATCATCATGGTGTATTTAGAATTGGAAAATAAGCTTAAAAGAAGAGTAGAAACATGCACAGTTCGTTTCACAAGTTTGAATTGAATGTATGAATAACACGCAATGAGTGTGGTTAGAAATGACATTTGGTTTACTTATATGACAATCCTAACAATACAATCATCATGGTGTATTTAGAATTCGAATATAAGCTTAAAAGAAGAGTAGAAACATGCACAGTTTGTTTCACAAGTTTGAATTGAATGTATGAATAACACGCAATGAGTGTGGTTAGAAATGACATTTGGTTTACTTATATGACAATCCTAACAATACAATCATCATGGTGTATTTAGAATTCGAATATAAGCTTAAAAGAAGAGTAGAAACATGCACAGTTCGTTTCACAAGTTTGAATTGAATGTATGAATAAAACGCAATGAGCTTGTTTAGAAATGACATTTGGTTTACTTATATGAAAATCCTAACACACATAATCATCTTAGTGTCAATAGAATTCGAAAATAAGCTTAGAATTCGAAAATAAGCTTAAAAGAAGAGTAGAAACATGCACAGTTCGTTTCACAAGTTTGTATTCAATGTATGAATGACACGCAATGAGTGTTGTTAGAAATGACATTTGGTTTACTTATATGACAATCCTAACAATACAATCATCATGGTGTATTTAGAATTGGAAAATAAGCTTAAAAGAAGAGTAGAAACATGCACAGTTCGTTTCACAAGTTTGAATTGAATGTATGAATAACACGCAATGAGTGTGGTTAGAAATGACATTTGGTTTACTTATATGACAATCCTAACAATACAATCATCATGGTGTATTTAGAATTCGAATATAAGCTTAAAACAAGAGTAGAAACATGCACAGTTCGTTTCACAAGTTTGAATTGAATGTATGAATAACACGCAATGAGTGTTGTTAGAAATGACATTTGGTTTACTTATATGACAATCCTAACAATACAATCATCATGGTGTATTTAGAATTCGAATATAAGCTTAAATGAAGAGTAGAAACATGCACAGTTCGTTTCACAAATTTGTATTCAATGTATGAATGACACGCAATGAGTGTTGTTAGAAATGACATTTGGTTTACTTATATGAAAATCCTAACACACACAATCATCTTAGTCTCAATAGAATTCGAAAATAAGCTTAGAATTAGAAAATAAGCTTAAAAGAAGAGTAGAAACATGCACAGTTTGTTCCACAAGTTTGAATTCAATGTATGAATAACACGGAATGAGTGTGGTTAGAAATGACATTTGGTTTACTTATATGACAATCCTAACACAAACGATCATCCTAGTGTCATTAGAATTCGAAAATAAGTTTAAAAGAAGAGTAGAAACATGCACAGTTCATTTCTCAAGTTTGAATTGAATGTATGAATAAAACGCAATGAGCACGTTTCGAAATGACGTTTGGTTTACTTATATGACTATCCTAACACACACAATCATCTTGGTGTCTTTAGAATTCGAAAATAAGCTTAGAATTCGAATATAACCTTAAATGAAGAGTAGAAACATGCACATTTCGTTTCACAAGTTTGTATTCAATGTATGAATGACACGCAATGAGTGTTGTTAGAAATGACATTTGGTTTACTTATATGAAAATCCTAACACACACAATCATCTTAGTCTCAATAGAATTCGAAAATAAGCTTAGAATTCGAAAATAAGCTTAAAAGAAGAGTAGAAACATGCACAGTTCGTTTCACAAGTTTGTATTCAATGTATGAATGACACGCAATGAGTGTTGTTAGAAATGACATTTGGTTTACTTATATGACAATCCTAACAATACAATCATCATGGTGTATTTAGAATTGGAAAATAAGCTTAAAAGAAGAGTAGAAACATGCACAGTTCGTTTCACAAGTTTGAATTGAATGTATGAATAACACGCAATGAGTGTGGTTAGAAATGACATTTGGTTTACTTATATGACAATCCTAACAATACAATCATCATGGTGTATTTAGAATTCGAATATAAGCTTAAAAGAATAGTAGAAACATGCACAGTTCGTTTCACAAGTTTGAATTGAATGTATGAATAACACGCAATGAGTGTGGTTAGAAATGACATTTGGTTTACTTATATGACAATCCTAACAATACAATCATCATGGTGTATTTAGAATTCGAATATAAGCTTAAAAGAAGAGTAGAAACATGCACAGTTCGTTTCACAAGTTTGAATTGAATGTATGAATAACACGTAATGAGTGTGGTTAGAAATGACATTTGGTTTACTTATATGAAAATCCTAACACACACAATCATCTTAGTATCAATAGAATTCGAAAATAAGCTTAGAATTGGAAAATAAGCTTAAAAGAAGAGTAGAAACATGCACAGTTTGTTCCACAAGTTTGAATTCAATGTATGTATAACACGGAATGAGTGTGGTTAGAAATGACATTTGGTTTACTTATATGACAATCCTAACAATACAATCATCATGGTGTATTTAGAATTGGAAAATAAGCTTAAAAGAAGAGTAGAAACATGCACAGTTCGTTTCACAAGTTTGAATTGAATGTATGAATAACACGCAATGAGTGTGGTTAGAAATGACATTTGGTTTACTTATATGACAATCCTAACAATACAATCATCATGGTGTATTTAGAATTCGAATATAAGCTTAAAAGAAGAGTAGAAACATGCACAGTTCGTTTCACAAGTTTGAATTGAATGTATGAATAACACGCAATGAGTGTGGTTAGAAATGACATTTGGTTTTCTTATATGACAATCCTAACAATACAATCATCATGGTGTATTTAGAATTCGAATATAAGCTTAAAAGAAGAGTAGAAACATGCACAGTTCGTTTCACAAGTTTGAATTGAATGTATGAATAAAACGCAATGAGCTTGTTTAGAAATGACATTTGGTTTACTTATATGAAAATCCTAACACACACAATCATCTTAGTGTCAATAGAATTCGAAAATAAGCTTAAAAGAAGAGTAGAAACATGCACAGTTCGTTTCACAAGTATGTATTCAATGTATGAATGACACGCAATGAGTGTTGTTAGAAATGACATTTGGTTTACTTATATGACAATCTTAACAATACAATCATCATGGTGTATTTAGAATTGGAAAATAAGCTTAAAAGAAGAGTAGAAACATGCACAGTTCGTTTCACAAGTTTGAATTGAATGTATGAATAACACGCAATGAGTGTGGTTAGAAATGACATTTGGTTTACTTATATGACAATCCTAACAATACAATCATCATGGTGTATTTAGAATTCGAATATAAGCTTAAAAGAAGAGTAGAAACATGCACAGTTCGTTTCACAAGTTTGAATTGAATGTATGAATAAAACGCAATGAGCTTGTTTAGAAATGACATTTGGTTTACTTATATGAAAATCCTAACACACACAATCATCTTAGTGTCAATAGAATTCGAAAATAAGCTTAGAATTCGAAAATAAGCTTAAAAGAAGAGTAGAAACATGCACAGTTCGTTTCACAAGTATGTATTCAATGTATGAATGACACGCAATGAGTGTTGTTAGAAATGACATTTGGTTTACTTATATGACAATCTTAACAATACAATCATCATGGTGTATTTAGAATTGGAAAATAAGCTTAAAAGAAGAGTAGAAACATGCACAGTTTGTTCCACAAGTTTGAATTCAATGTATGAATAACACGGAATGAGTGTGGTTGGAAATGACATTTGGTTTACTTATATGACAATCCTAACAATACAATCATCATGGTGTATTTAGAATTCGAATATAAGCTTAAAAGAAGAGTAGAAACATGCACAGTTCGTTTCACAAGTTTGAATTGAATGCATGAATAAAACGCAATGAGCTTGTTTAGAAATGACATTTGGTTCACTTATATAAAAATCCTAACACACACAATCATCTTAGTGTCAATAGAATTCGAAAATAAGCTTAGAATTCGAAAATAAGCTTAAAAGAAGAGTAGAAATATGCACAGTTTGTTTCACAAGTTTGAATTCAATATATGAATAACACGGAATGAGTGTGGTTAGAAGTGACATTTGGTTTACTTATATGACAATCCTAACACATACGATCATCCTAGTGTCATTAAAATTCGAAAATAACTTAGAATTCGAAAATAAGCTTAAAAGAAGAGTAGAAACATGCACAGTTCGTTTTACAAGTTTGAATTGAATGTATGAATAAAACGCAATGAGCTTGTTTAGAAATGACATTTGGTTTACTTATATGAAAATCCTAACACACATAATCATCTTAGTGTCAATAGAATTCGAAAATAAGCTTAGAATTCGAAAATAAGCTTAAAAGAAGAGTAGAAACATGCACAGTTCGTTTCACAAGTTTGTATTCAATGTATGAATGACACGCAATGAGTGTTGTTAGAAATGACATTTGGTTTACTTATATGACAATCCTAACAATACAATCATCATGGTGTATTTAGAATTGGAAAATAAGCTTAAAAGAAGAGTAGAAACATGCACAGTTCGTTTCACAAGTTTGAATTGAATGTATGAATAACACGCAATGAGTGTGGTTAGAAATGACATTTGGTTTACTTATATGACAATCCTAACAATACAATCATCATGGTGTATTTAGAATTCGAATATAAGCTTAAAACAAGAGTAGAAACATGCACAGTTCGTTTCACAAGTTTGAATTGAATGTATGAATAACACGCAATGAGTGTTGTTAGAAATGACATTTGGTTTACTTATATGACAATCCTAACAATACAATCATCATGGTGTATTTAGAATTCGAATATAAGCTTAAATGAAGAGTAGAAACATGCACAGTTCGTTTCACAAGTTTGTATTCAATGTATGAATGACACGCAATGAGTGTTGTTAGAAATGACATTTGGTTTACTTATATGAAAATCCTAACACACACAATCATCTTAGTATCAATAGAATTCAAAAATAAGCTTAGAATTGGAACATAAGCTTAAAAGAAGAGTAGAAACATGCACAGTTTGTTCCACAAGTTTGAATTCAATGTATGTATAACACGGAATGAGTGTGGTTAGAAATGACATTTGGTTTACTTATATGACAATCCTAACAATACAATCATCATGGTGTATTTAGAATTGGAAAATAAGCTTAAAAGAAGAGTAGAAACATGCACAGTTCGTTTCACAAGTTTGAATTGAATGTATGAATAACACGCAATGAGTGTGGTTAGAAATGACATTTGGTTTACTTATATGACAATCCTAACAATACAATCATCATGGTGTATTTAGAATTCGAATATAAGCTTAAAAGAAGAGTAGAAACATGCACAGTTCGTTTCACAAGTTTGAATTGAATGTATGAATAAAACGCAATGAGCTTGTTTAGAAATGACATTTGGTTTACTTATATGAAAATCCTAACACACACAATCATCTTAGTGTCAATAGAATTCGAAAATAAGCTTAGAATTCGAAAATAAGCTTAAAAGAAGAGTAGAAACATGCACAGTTCGTTTCACAAGTATGTATTCAATGTATGAATGACACGCAATGAGTGTTGTTAGAAATGACATTTGGTTTACTTATATGACAATCTTAACAATACAATCATCATGGTGTATTTAGAATTGGAAAATAAGCTTAAAAGAAGAGTAGAAACATGCACAGTTTGTTCCACAAGTTTGAATTCAATGTATGAATAACACGGAATGAGTGTGGTTGGAAATGACATTTGGTTTACTTATATGACAATCCTAACAATACAATCATCATGGTGTATTTAGAATTCGAATATAAGCTTAAAAGAAGAGTAGAAACATGCACAGTTCGTTTCACAAGTTTGAATTGAATGCATGAATAAAACGTAATGAGCTTGTTTAGAAATGACATTTGGTTCACTTATATGAAAATCCTAACACACACAATCATCTTAGTGTCAATAGAATTCGAAAATAAGCTTAGAATTCGAAAATAAGCTTAAAAGAAGAGTAGAAATATGCACAGTTTGTTTCACAAGTTTGAATTCAATATATGAATAACACGGAATGAGTATGGTTAGAAATGACATTTGGTTTACTTATATGACAATCCTAACACATACGATCATCCTAGTGTCATTAAAATTCGAAAATAACTTAGAATTCGAAAATAAGCTTAAAAGAAGAGTAGAAACATGCACAGTTCGTTTTACAAGTTTGAATTGAATGTATGAATAAAACGCAATGAGCTTGTTTAGAAATGACATTTGGTTTACTTATATGAAAATCCTAACACACATAATCATCTTAGTGTCAATAGAATTCGAAAATAAGCTTAGAATTCGAAAATAAGCTTAAAAGAAGAGTAGAAACATGCACAGTTCGTTTCACAAGTTTGTATTCAATGTATGAATGACACGCAATGAGTGTTGTTAGAAATGACATTTGGTTTACTTATATGACAATCCTAACAATACAATCATCATGGTGTATTTAGAATTGGAAAATAAGCTTAAAAGAAGAGTAGAAACATGCACAGTTCGTTTCACAAGTTTGAATTGAATGTATGAATAACACGCAATGAGTGTGGTTAGAAATGACATTTGGTTTACTTATATGACAATCCTAACAATACAATCATCATGGTGTATTTAGAATTCGAATATAAGCTTAAAACAAGAGTAGAAACATGCACAGTTCGTTTCACAAGTTTGAATTGAATGTATGAATAACACGCAATGAGTGTTGTTAGAAATGACATTTGGTTTACTTATATGACAATCCTAACAATACAATCATCATGGTGTATTTAGAATTCGAATATAAGCTTAAATGAAGAGTAGAAACATGCACAGTTCGTTTCACAAGTTTGTATTCAATGTATGAATGACACGCAATGAGTGTTGTTAGAAATGACATTTGGTTTACTTATATGAAAATCCTAACACACACAATCATCTTAGTATCAATAGAATTCAAAAATAAGCTTAGAATTGGAAAATAAGCTTAAAAGAAGAGTAGAAACATGCACAGTTTGTTCCACAAGTTTGAATTCAATGTATGTATAACACGGAATGAGTGTGGTTAGAAATGACATTTGGTTTACTTATATGACAATCCTAACAATACAATCATCATGGTGTATTTAGAATTGGAAAATAAGCTTAAAAGAAGAGTAGAAACATGCACAGTTCGTTTCACAAGTTTGAATTGAATGTATGAATAACACGCAATGAGTGTGGTTAGAAATGACATTTGGTTTACTTATATGACAATCCTAACAATACAATCATCATGGTGTATTTAGAATTCGAATATAAGCTTAAAAGAAGAGTAGAAACATGCACAGTTCGTTTCACAAGTTTGAATTGAATGTATGAATAAAACGCAATGAGCTTGTTTAGAAATGACATTTGGTTTACTTATATGAAAATCCTAACACACACAATCATCTTAGTGTCAATAGAATTCGAAAATAAGCTTAGAATTCGAAAATAAGCTTAAAAGAAGAGTAGAAACATGCACAGTTTGTTTCACAAGTATGTATTCAATGTATGAATGACACGCAATGAGTGTTGTTAGAAATGACATTTGGTTTACTTATATGACAATCTTAACAATACAATCATCATGGTGTATTTAGAATTGGAAAATAAGCTTAAAAGAAGAGTAGAAACATGCACAGTTTGTTCCACAAGTTTGAATTCAATGTATGAATAACACGGAATGAGTGTGGTTGGAAATGACATTTGGTTTACTTATATGACAATCCTAACAATACAATCATCATGGTGTATTTAGAATTCGAATATAAGCTTAAAAGAAGAGTAGAAACATGCACAGTTCGTTTCACAAGTTTGAATTGAATGCATGAATAAAACGCAATGAGCTTGTTTAGAAATGACATTTGGTTCACTTATATGAAAATCCTAACACACACAATCATCTTAGTGTCAATAGAATTCGAAAATAAGCTTAGAATTCGAAAATAAGCTTAAAAGAAGAGTAGAAATATGCACAGTTTGTTTCACAAGTTTGAATTCAATATATGAATAACACGGAATGAGTTTGGTTAGAAATGACATTTGGTTTACTTATATGACAATCCTAACACATACGATCATCCTAGTGTCATTAAAATTCGAAAATAACTTAGAATTCGAAAATAAGCTTAAAAGAAGAGTAGAAACATGCACAGTTCGTTTTACAAGTTTGAATTGAATGTATGAATAAAACGCAATGAGCTTGTTTAGAAATGACATTTGGTTTACTTATATGAAAATCCTAACACACATAATCATCTTAGTGTCAATAGAATTCGAAAATAAGCTTAGAATTCGAAAATAAGCTTAAAAGAAGAGTAGAAACATGCACAGTTCGTTTCACAAGTTTGTATTCAATGTATGAATGACACGCAATGAGTGTTGTTAGAAATGACATTTGGTTTACTTATATGACAATCCTAACAATACAATCATCATGGTGTATTTAGAATTGGAAAATAAGCTTAAAAGAAGAGTAGAAACATGCACAGTTCGTTTCACAAGTTTGAATTGAATGTATGAATAACACGCAATGAGTGTGGTTAGAAATGACATTTGGTTTACTTATATGACAATCCTAACAATACAATCATCATGGTGTATTTAGAATTCGAATATAAGCTTAAAAGAAGAGTAGAAACATGCACAGTTCGTTTCACAAGTTTGAATTGAATGTATGAATAACACGCAATGAGTGTTGTTAGAAATGACATTTGGTTTACTTATATGACAATCCTAACAATACAATCATCATGGTGTATTTAGAATTCGAATATAAGCTTAAATGAAGAGTAGAAACATGCACAGTTCGTTTCACAAGTATGTATTCAATGTATGAATGACACGCAATGAGTGTTGTTAGAAATGACATTTGGTTTACTTATATGACAATCTTAACAATACAATCATCATGGTGTATTTAGAATTGGAAAATAAGCTTAAAAGAAGAGTAGAAACATGCACAGTTCGTTTCACAAGTTTGAATTGAATGTATGAATAACACGCAATGAGTGTGGTTAGAAATGACATTTGGTTTACTTATATGACAATCCTAACAATACAATCATCATGGTGTATTTAGAATTCGAATATAAGCTTAAAAGAAGAGTAGAAACATGCACAGTTCGTTTCACAAGTTTGAATTGAATGTATGAATAAAACGCAATGAGCTTGTTTAGAAATGACATTTGGTTTACTTATATGAAAATCCTAACACACACAATCATCTTAGTGTCAATAGAATTCGAAAATAAGCTTAGAATTCGAAAATAAGCTTAAAAGAAGAGTAGAAACATGCACAGTTCGTTTCACAAGTATGTATTCAATGTATGAATGACACGCAATGAGTGTTGTTAGAAATGACATTTGGTTTACTTATATGACAATCTTAACAATACAATCATCATGGTGTATTTAGAATTGGAAAATAAGCTTAAAAGAAGAGTAGAAACATGCACAGTTTGTTCCACAAGTTTGAATTCAATGTATGAATAACACGGAATGAGTGTGGTTGGAAATGACATTTGGTTTACTTATATGACAATCCTAACAATACAATCATCATGGTGTATTTAGAATTCGAATATAAGCTTAAAAGAAGAGTAGAAACATGCACAGTTCGTTTCACAAGTTTGAATTGAATGCATGAATAAAACGCAATGAGCTTGTTTAGAAATGACATTTGGTTCACTTATATGAAAATCCTAACACACACAATCATCTTAGTGTCAATAGAATTCGAAAATAAGCTTAGAATTCGAAAATAAGCTTAAAAGAAGAGTAGAAATATGCACAGTTTGTTTCACAAGTTTGAATTCAATATATGAATAACACGGAATGAGTGTGGTTAGAAATGACATTTGGTTTACTTATATGACAATCCTAACACATACGATCATCCTAGTGTCATTAAAATTCGAAAATAACTTAGAATTCGAAAATAAGCTTAAAAGAAGAGTAGAAACATGCACAGTTCGTTTTACAAGTTTGAATTGAATGTATGAATAAAACGCAATGAGCTTGTTTAGAAATGACATTTGGTTTACTTATATGAAAATCCTAACACATATAATCATCTTAGTGTCAATAGAATTCGAAAATAAGCTTAGAATTCGAAAATAAGCTTAAAAGAAGAGTAGAAACATGCACAGTTCGTTTAACAAGTTTGTATTCAATGTATGAATGACACGCAATGAGTGTTGTTAGAAATGACATTTGGTTTACTTATATGACAATCCTAACAATACAATCATCATGGTGTATTTAGAATTGGAAAATAAGCTTAAAAGAAGAGTAGAAACATGCACAGTTCGTTTCACAAGTTTGAATTGAATGTATGAATAACACGCAATGAGTGTGGTTAGAAATGACATTTGGTTTACTTATATGACAATCCTAACAATACAATCATCATGGTGTATTTAGAATTCGAATATAAGCTTAAAACAAGAGTAGAAACATGCACAGTTCGTTTCACAAGTTTGAATTGAATGTATGAATAACACGCAATGAGTGTTGTTAGAAATGACATTTGGTTTACTTATATGACAATCCTAACAATACAATCATCATGGTGTATTTAGAATTCGAATATAAGCTTAAATGAAGAGTAGAAACATGCACAGTTCGTTTCACAAGTTTGTATTCAATGTATGAATGACACGCAATGAGTGTTGTTAGAAATAACATTTGGTTTACTTATATGAAAATCCTAACACACACAATCATCTTAGTATCAATAGAATTCGAAAATAAGCTTAGAATTGGAAAATAAGCTTAAAAAAAGAGTAGAAACATGCACAGTTTGTTCCACAAGTTTGAATTCAATGTATGTATAACACGGAATGAGTGTGGTTAGAAATGACATTTGGTTTACTTATATGACAATCCTAACAATACAATCATCATGGTGTATTTAGAATTGGAAAATAAGCTTAAAAGAAGAGTAGAAACATGCACAGTTCGTTTCACAAGTTTGAATTGAATGTATGAATAACACGCAATGAGTGTGGTTAGAAATGACATTTGGTTTACTTATATGACAATCCTAACAATACAATCATCATGGTGTATTTAGAATTCGAATATAAGCTTAAAAGAAGAGTAGAAACATGCACAGTTCGTTTCACAAGTTTGAATTGAATGTATGAATAAAACGCAATGAGCTTGTTTAGAAATGACATTTGGTTTACTTATATGAAAATCCTAACACACACAATCATCTTAGTGTCAATAGAATTCGAAAATAAGCTTAGAATTCGAAAATAAGCTTAAAAGAAGAGTAGAAACATGCACAGTTCGTTTCACAAGTATGTATTCAATGTATGAATGACACGCAATGAGTGTTGTTAGAAATGACATTTGGTTTACTTATATGACAATCTTAACAATACAATCATCATGGTGTATTTAGAATTGGAAAATAAGCTTAAAAGAAGAGTAGAAACATGCACAGTTTGTTCCACAAGTTTGAATTCAATGTATGAATAACACGGAATGAGTGTGGTTGGAAATGACATTTGGTTTACTTATATGACAATCCTAACAATACAATCATCATGGTGTATTTAGAATTCGAATATAAGCTTAAAAGAAGAGTAGAAACATGCACAGTTCGTTTCACAAGTTTGAATTGAATGCATGAATAAAACGCAATGAGCTTGTTTAGAAATGACATTTGGTTCACTTATATGAAAATCCTAACATACACAATCATCTTAGTGTCAATAGAATTCGAAAATAAGCTTAGAATTCGAAAATAAGCTTAAAAGAAGAGTAGAAATATGCACAGTTTGTTTCACAAGTTTGAATTCAATATATGAATAACACGGAATGAGTGTGGTTAGAAATGACATTTGGTTTACTTATATGACAATCCTAACACATACGATCATCCTAGTGTCATTAAAATTCGAAAATAACTTAGAATTCGAAAATAAGCTTAAAAGAAGAGTAGAAACATGCACAGTTCGTTTTACAAGTTTGAATTGAATGTATGAATAAAACGCAATGAGCTTGTTTAGAAATGACATTTGGTTTACTTATATGAAAATCCTAACACACATAATCATCTTAGTGTCAATAGAATTCGAAAATAAGCTTAGAATTCGAAAATAAGCTTAAAAGAAGAGTAGAAACATGCACAGTTCGTTTCACAAGTTTGTATTCAATGTATGAATGACACGCAATGAGTGTTGTTAGAAATGACATTTGGTTTACTTATATGACAATCCTAACAATACAATCATCATGGTGTATTTAGAATTGGAAAATAAGCTTAAATGAAGAGTAGAAACATGCACAGTTCGTTTCACAAGTTTGAATTGAATGTATGAATAACACGCAATGAGTGTGGTTAGAAATGACATTTGGTTTACTTATATGACAATCCTAACAATACAATCATCATGGTGTATTTAGAATTCGAATATAAGCTTAAAAGAAGAGTAGAAACATGCACAGTTCGTTTCACAAGTTTGAATTGAATGTATGAATAACACGCAATGAGTGTTGTTAGAAATGACATTTGGTTTACTTATATGACAATCCTAACAATACAATCATCATGGTGTATTTAGAATTCGAATATAAGCTTAAATGAAGAGTAGAAACATGCACAGTTCGTTTCACAAGTTTGTATTCAATGTATGAATGACACGCAATGAGTGTTGTTAGAAATGACATTTGGTTTACTTATATGAAAATCCTAACACACACAATCATCTTAGTATCAATAGAATTCGAAAATAAGCTTAGAATTGGAAAATAAGCTTAAAAGAAGAGTAGAAACATGCACAGTTTGTTCCACAAGTTTGAATTCAATGTATGTATAACAGGGAATGAGTGTGGTTAGAAATGACATTTGGTTTACTTATATGACAATCCTAACAATACAATCATCATGGTGTATTTAGAATTGGAAAATAAGCTTAAAAGAAGAGTAGAAACATGCACAGTTCGTTTCACAAGTTTGAATTGAATGTATGAATAACACGCAATGAGTGTGGTTAGAAATGACATTTGGTTTACTTATATGACAATCCTAACAATACAATCATCATGGTGTATTTAGAATTCGAATATAAGCTTAAAAGAAGAGTAGAAACATGCACAGTTCGTTTCACAAGTTTGAATTGAATGTATGAATAACACGCAATGAGTGTGGTTAGAAATGACATTTGGTTTACTTATATGACAATCCTAACAATACAATCATAACACAAAAAAATCACACATATAGCCAGTGAGAAAGAAAAAATGGAAAGAGAAAAAGGGGAAAGTAAAAAAAACCCCAATGTGCGATTTTTTCAGCAAAAATCCCCAAATCGTGATCAAAAACCTAAATTCACTCCGGTAAAACCCAAATTTCACACAGATTCTCAATCTTTTGATCTCCCACAAGATGGTCCACCTCTTTTTCACTTTGTCAATCGCCGAAGACAGGGAGCTAGTTTGGCTTTCTCTCGCTCCAACTACACAAAAATAATCCATGGCGATGATGTTACGTACTACAATCCGCACAGCTGCTCGACCTTGTCAATCCGTGTGCTCTCATCCGCGAAGTCGAATTCAGCTTACACAGCTTCCGATCACCAATTTGAGGACAATTTTAATCAACCCCAGGAGGGTACTACCACGAATTTGGGGAAAAAGCGGAAGGCATCGGATGGGGATGCCACCCATAATCATAAAAGTCGTCGACGGGGGGCGACTTCACCCAATTCAGCTCAGCAATCAGGCCAAAAGAGGAAGGTGACTGATTTGAGTGATTGTTTCCCCAACAATCACAAAAGGCCTCGTAGGGAGCTGTTACGACCCTCCAATTTGATCTTCGGCCGGCGTAAACGACTTCGGAGATCTGTTTCTGAGGTGTTACCCACTAACCCTAAGAAGCCGAGGTTTGAATTGCAAGGTCTCGTCCCTGCTGTTTCGTTTTTTAGCCCTCCAGTTCGTCCTCGCAAAAGGAAGACGTGCTCCTCCAATGATCTCAGCTGGGACGACAGGGAGCCGTTTATCTCATCTTCTTCCGATCATCACTTATTCAGTTCCGATTGTATGTTCCCGAGGAAACGCTTTCGTCCGCTCTTGGTTGCCTGCTCGGACGAGGGAGAGTCTACCGGTTTTCTGGCCGATTCTGGTGGTAAGTGTCTTCGAAAACGTCTCAATTGCTCTTCATTTCAGCCTGTTCATTCCGGACTCAAGTCTCTAGGTCAGTGGATTTTTGAAACTAGCGTCTGTTTTACTGATGCTCAGGCGGAGGGTGTAGAGCAGCCCCGCCGCTCGCCATGAAACTCTTATGTTACAATTGCCGAGGGTTAGGCAACGACCCGGCAGTTGTGCGATTGAAAAAGTTGCTAAGGGGGGAGCACCCTGATGTGGTTGTTCTGATGGAAACAAAATTGCGAGAGGATGAGATGAAGTTGCTAGTAAATCGTCTAGGAGTTTTTCAAGGTCTTTATGTTGACCCAGTGGGTCGTTCTGGTGGTCTTGCTATTTTATGGCAAGGGGATATTACTATTTCTTACCTGTCTTCTACGTTTCATCATCTTGATGTTGTGGTAGAAGGGCTGTTTAATGAGAGTCAATGGAGGCTAACTGGTTTCTATGGTTGGGCTGAAAAGGAAGAAAAATATCTTTCGTGGGATTTGTTGCGGGGCTTAAAGGATGTTTCTGATCTTCCTTGGTTAGTTATAGGAGACTTTAATGAGATTTTCTATGAGCATGAAAAGGAGGGGGGTGTTTTGAGGGAGCAGAGAGTTATGGATGCCTTCCGTAACGCTGTGGACGACTGTGGGCTGAAAGACATTGGTTATATGGGGGAATGTTTTACTTGGTGGAACAAACAAAGTGGGGACGATAGTATTAAGGAGAGACTTGATCGTGCTCTAGCTTCTACCTCATGGATTGCTGAAAACCCGCTTCTTATTCTGAAAAATTTGGATCGTGATAAATCTGATCACAATCCAATAATGTTGACGAAGTACTCTTCCCCAAGGCGTAGAAAGAAGCATCGTTTTCGTTTCGAAAACATGTGGACTATGTCAGAAAACTGTGCAAGGGTAATTAAGGATGCCTGGGCCACCACTGTTTTCCAGGAGGCCGAGGACCGCGTTTTGCGGAAGCTGGAGTTCTGTTCGCGGGCGCTGTTGGAATGGAGTGTAGCTGAATTTGGTGTTTTGAGAAAGAAAATTGAGGATACAAGAAAACGCATGATGTTTCTTGATTCCCTTGCGCCTACTGCAGAGGTGGTGGATGAGAGACGCCAGGTTTGTAATAAGCTCGATGAGTTACTGATGATGGAGGAAGCTTATTGGAGGCAGCGATCTCGGGTTACAAACCTAGCCGAAGGTGATCAAAGTACTAAGTTCTTCCATACAAAAGCGTCTGGTCGGAAAAGAAGAAATCACATAGAAAAGGTCAAAGATAGCAGCGGGGAATGGGTAGAGGGTGATGATGCGATTGGGGAAGTTGCTTGGCAGTATTTTCATACTCTTTTTGCAGCAGAGCATTGTTTGGGTGTGGAGGAGGTAATTAGTGGGGTGAGATCGAATGTCACTTTAGAGATGAATGAGCTCCTGATGAGATCTTTCAAGAAGGAAGAGGTGTACGATGCCTTGACACAGATGCACCCGAATAAAGCCCCTGGTCCTGATGGCTTCAACGCAAAATTTTACCAGCACTACTGGGACGTGATTGGCTCCGATATCTCTCAGCTGGTGATTGATTGCATTACTGGACGTGTCAACATGGCTTCACTTAATTCCACACACATGGCCCTAATTCCCAAGAACAAAAATCCAAGTACGATGGCGGACTTCAGGCCCATTTCATTGTGTAACGTAGTTTACAAGTTGGCGTCAAAAGTCCTAGCTAACTGGCTCAAGCCTTTACTTGGGGAGATAATTTCAGAAGAGCAAAGTGCCTTTGTCCCTGATAGATTAATCTCTGACAATGCTATGATAGCTTTTGAGATTTTTCATTACATGAAATCTCACAATTATGGAGCAAACGGGGTTATGGCATTAAAACTCAACATGAGTAAAGCGTATGATAGGGTCGAGTGGTGTTTCCTACAAAGTGTGATGCGCAAGATGGGGTTTTGTGATGGGTGGGTAACTATGATAATGAGGTGTATTTCCACTGTTTCGTCGTCGCCTCTCATTAACGGTGCCCCGACGAGAGCTTTATCTCCGAGACGGGGTCTCCGACAAGGTGATCCAATATCACCTTTTCTTTTCATTATTTGTGCAGAAGCTTTTTCTAGACTACTCACGAGGGAGGTTCAAAGGAAAGCGTTGACAGGGGTGCAGATTTGCAGAAGGGCTCCGCGGATTTCGCATCTGTTTTTTGCAGATGACGCTATTATTTTCTGTAAGGCTGATGTTTCCAGTGTGACCACAGTGAAACAAATTCTGGAGGAGTACCAAAATGCTTCAGGGCAGAGACTTAATATGCAAAAGACGGAGACCTATTATAGTGGCAATGTTACTCACGACACACGCTCGGAGCTTACTGGTATTTTGGGTGCACGTAATGTCAGTGAGCCTGGAAAATATCTTGGTCTGCCAGCTATGGTGGGGCGCAATAAGACTGCCATTTTCTCAACTATCCGAGAAAGAATTTGGCAGAAAGTAAAGGGATGGAAAGAGAGGTTGTTGTCATTTGCGGGTAGAGAGGTCTTGATAAAGGCCGTAGGCCAATCGATCCCTACCTACCATATGGGACTCTTCAAATTTCCGTCCTCTTTATGTCATGACATTGAGATGGATTTGGCGAGATTTTGGTGGGGCTTTGGCGAGGAAAAACGTAAAATTTACTGGGTGGCTTGGGATAAGTTATGCAAGACGAAAGGTGAGGGAGGTCTTGGGTTTCGTCACTTGTCGTCTTTCAACACAGCAATGCTTGCTAAACAAGGTTGGCGTCTTATGGAGTATCCTAACTCGCTGGTTGTTAGTCTAATTAAAGCAAGGTACTATCCTACTAGTGACTTCTTGAATGCGGATTTGGGGCATCATCCGAGTTATATATGGCGTAGTGTACGAGAGGGTCAAGAGATTCTGAAACTCGGGTGCAGATGGATTATTGGTGACGGAAAGAAGGTGCGGGCTTGGAAAGACAACTGGTCTATGAACCCTCCCTCTTTCCGACTTATTTCCCCAGTGAGTTCGAATGAGGAAGAGCTTGTGAGTGACTGGATTGATGCTGATAGCGGGAGGTGGCGAGCAGATGTTGTACGGAGCAGACTTCTGCCTTTCGAAGCTGACGACATTCTGCGACTACCAATTAGCATATTCTCTGAGGACAAGCTTGCTTGGCATTTCGCAGATGATGGTGTTTACTCGGTTAAGACGGGCTATCATTTCATTAGGTGGAGAGATGTTTTGTTTGCAGGAGGTGCGAGCTCTAGCTCAGATAACTTGAGTAAATTTTGGAAGCATCTTTGGAAACTTAAATTACCTCCGAAGGTGAGATCTTTTCTTTGGAGAGCTTGTAGCATGGCTCTTCCTAGTGGTGTGAATTTGCAGGTTCGTATTAAGGAATTTGAACCCACTTGTGCTCGCTGTAACGAAGCTGTTGAAACGGACTTGCACGCTATCCTCTTTTGCCCAGAAGTAAGTCTAGTGTGGGAGGAACTTGGTATTCAAGCGACCAAGGAGTGGGGTGCCAGTAGCTGCATGCGGGACTGGGTTATGCTGATTTTACAGGATAATAGGGGAGATGAATGGAGGGGAAAGGTCTTTCTGGTGGCCTGAGCTCTGTGGAATGAAAGAAATGCTGTTGTCCACGGGAAACAGAGTCGTGCAGCTTGGAGTGTTGTAGCAGGGGCATCTAGTTTATGGTGTGCGTATATGGAGGCGAATGCGTTGTTTGAAGAGAAGGCGTTGCAGAATAGTGGGAGTAGTGATCAGTGGTGTCCACCAATGGCGGGAGTGTGGAAGTTAAATGTCGACGGGGCTCTTTTTGGAGACAGAGGTTGCGGTTTGGGCTTTGTTTTAAGGGGTAGCCAGGGTGAAGTTGTTCTTGTAGGCTGCCAGCATTTGCGTGAGGGATGGGAACCTGTTGTTGTGGAAGCCAAAGCCATCTGTTTTGGTTTACGGATGGCTCACCAACATGGGTATAGGAATCTTGTGATTGAGTCTGATTGTATGCAAGTTGTTTCTTTACTAAAGCGTAGAGTCTTGCCTTTAACGTATTTGGGTAATATTTGTAAAGAGTTAGTCGAGTTGTTTAGTGCTTTTGAGTCTATAGGTGTCTTTCATATTAGGCGGGGCGGTAATCAAGCAGCTCATTACATTGCTCATGTGTCGCCGGTTGATTACTCGTGCCAAGTTTGGGTTCTTGGAGGTCCCGCTGGACTCCTTGATGTAGCAGCTGCGGACTTTTTGTCCGTTTTTTTATCGTAATATATATGCATAGATTTCAAAAAAAAAAAAAAAAAAAAAAAAAAAAAAAAAACAATACAATCATCATGGTGTATTTAGAATTCGAATATAAGCTTAAATGAAGAGTAGAAACATGCACAGTTCGTTTCACAAGTTTGTATTCAATGTATGAATGACACGCAATGAGTGTTGTTAGAAATGACATTTGGTATACTTATATGAAAATCCTAACACACACAATCATCTTAGTATCAATAGAATTCGAAAATAAGCTTAGAATTAGAAAATAAGCTTAAAAGAAGAGTAGAAACATGCACAGTTTGTTCCACAAGTTTGAATTCAATGTATGAATAACACGGAATGAGTGTGGTTAGAAATGACATTTGGTTTACTTATATGACAATCCTAACACACACGATCATCCTAGTGTCATTAGAATTCGAAAATAAGCTTAAAAGAAGAGTAGAAACATGCACAGTTCATTTCTCAAGTTTGAATTGAATGTATGAATAAAACGCAATGAGCACGTTTCGAAATGACGTTTGGTTTACTTATATGACTATCCTAACACACACAATCATCTTGGTGTCTTTAGAATTCGAAAATAAGCTTAGAATTCGAAAATAAGCTTAAAAGAAGAGTAGAAACATGCACAGTTCGTTTCACAAGTTTGAATTGAATGTATGAATAAAACGCAATGAGCTTGTTTAGAAATGACTTTTGGTTTACTTATATGAAAATCCTAACACACACAATCATCTTAGTGTCAATAGAATTCGAAAATAAGCTTAGAATTCGAAAATAAGCTTAAAAGAAGAGTAGAAACATGCACAGTTCGTTTCACAAGTTTGTATTCAATGTATGAATGACACGCAATGAGTGTTGTTAGAAATGACATTTGGTTTACTTATATGACAATCCTAACAATACAATCATCATGGTGTATTTAGAATTGGAAAATAAGCTTAAAAGAAGAGTAGAAACATGCACAGTTTGTTCCACAAGTTTGAATTCAATGTATGAATAACACGGAATGAGTGTGGTTAGAAATGACATTTGGTTTACTTATATGACAATCCTAACACATACGATCATCCTAGTGTCATTAAAATTCGAAAATAACTTAGAATTCGGAAAATAAGCTTAAAAGAAGAGTAGAAACATGCACAGTTCGTTTCACAAGTTTGTATTCAATGTATGAATGACACGCAATGAGTGTTGTTAGAAATGACATTTGGTTTACTTATATGAAAATCCTAACACACACAATCATCTTAGTGTCAATAGAATTCGAAAATAAGCTTAGAATTCGAAAATAAGCTTAAAAGAAGAGTAGAAATATGCACAGTTTGTTCCACAAGTTTGAATTCAATGTATGAATAACACGGAATGAGTGTGGTTAGAAATGACATTTGGTTTACTTATATGAAAATCCTAACACACATAATCATCTTAGTGTCAATAGAATTCGAAAATAAGCTTAAAAGAAGAGTAGAAACATGCACAGTTCGTTTCACAAGTTTGAATTGAATGTATGAATAAAACGCAATGAGCTTGTTTAGAAATGACATTTGGTTTACTTATATGAAAATCCTAACACACACAATCATCTTAGTGTCAATAGAATTCGAAAATAAGCTTAGAATTCGAAAATAAGCTTAAAAGAAGAGTAGAAACATGCACAGTTCGTTTCACAAGTATGTATTCAATGTATGAATGACACGCAATGAGTGTGGTTAAAAATGACATTTGGTTTACTTATATGACAATCCTAACAATACAATCATCATGGTGTATTTAGAATTCGAATATAAGCTTAAAAGAAGAGTAGAAACATGCACAGTTCGTTTCACAAGTTTGAATTGAATGTATGAATAAAACGCAATGAGCTTGTATAGAAATGACATTTGGTTTACTTATATGAAAATCCTAACACACACAATCATCTTAGTGTCAATAGAATTCGAAAATAAGCTTAGAATTCGAAAATAAGCTTAAAAGAAGAGTAGAAACATGCACAGTTTGTTCCACAAGTTTGAATTCAATGTATAAATAACACGGAATGAGTGTGGTTAGAAATGACATTTGGTTTACTTATATGACAATCCTAACACACACGATCATCCTAGTGTCATTAGAATTCGAAAATAACTTAGAATTCGAAAATAAGCTTAAAAGAAGAGTAGAAACATGCACAGTTCGTTTCTCAAGTTTGAATTGAATGTATGAATAAAACGCAATGAGCATGGTTCGAAATGACGTTTGGTTTACTTATATGACTATCCTAACACACACAATCATCTTGGTGTCTTTAGAATTCGAAAATAAGCTTAGAATTCGAAACTAAGCTTAAAAGAAGAGTAGAAACATGCACAGTTCGTTTCACAAGTTTGAATTGAATGTATGAATAAAACGCAATGAGCTTGTTTAGAAATGACATTTGGTTTACTTATATGACAATCCTAACAATACAATCATCATGGTGTATTTAGAATTCGAATATAAGCTTAAAAGAAGAGTAGAAACATGCACAGTTCGTTTCACAAGTTTGAATTGAATGTATGAATAAAACGCAATGAGCTTGTTTAGAAATGACATTTGGTTTACTTGTATGAAAATCCTAACACACACAATCATCTTAGTGTCAATAGAATTCGAAAATAAGCTTAGAATTCGAAAATAAGCTTAAAAGAAGAGTAGAAACATGCACAGTTTGTTCCACAAGTTTGAATTCAATGTATGAATAACACGGAATGAGTGTGGTTAGAAATGACATTTGGTTTACTTATATGACAATCCTAACACATACGATCATCATAGTGTCATTAAAATTCGAAAATAACTTAGAATTCGGAAAATAAGCTTAAAAGAAGAGTAGAAACATGCACAGTTCGTTTCACAAGTTTGTATTCAATGTATGAATGACACGCAATGAGTGTTGTTAGAAATGACATTTGGTTTACTTATATGAAAATCCTAACACACACAATCATCTTAGTGTCAATAGAATTCGAAAATAAGCTTAGAATTCGAAAATAAGCTTAAAAGAAGAGTAGAAATATGCACAGTTTGTTCCACAAGTTTGAATTCAATGTATGAATAACACGGAATGAGTGTGGTTAGAAATGACATTTGGTTTACTTATATGAAAATCCTAACACACATAATCATCTTAGTGTCAATAGAATTCGAAAATAAGCTTAAAAGAAGAGTAGAAACATGCACAGTTCGTTTCACAAGTTTGAATTGAATGTATGAATAAAACGCAATGAGCTTGTTTAGAAATGACATTTGGTTTACTTATATGAAAATCCTAATACACACAATCATCTTAGTGTCAATAGAATTCGAAAATAAGCTTAGAATTCGAAAATAAGCTTAAAAGAAGAGTAGAAACATGCACAGTTCGTTTCACAAGTATGTATTCAATGTATGAATGACACGCAATGAGTGTGGTTAAAAATGACATTTGGTTTACTTATATGACAATCCTAACAATACAATCATCATGGTGTATTTAGAATTCGAATATAAGCTTAAAAGAAGAGTAGAAACATGCACAGTTCGTTTCACAAGTTTGAATTGAATGTATGAATAAAACGCAATGAGCTTGTATAGAAATGACATTTGGTTTACTTATATGAAAATCCTAACACACACAATCATCTTAGTGTCAATAGAATTCGAAAATAAGCTTAGAATTCGAAAATAAGCTTAAAAGAAGAGTAGAAACATGCACAGTTTGTTCCACAAGTTTGAATTCAATGTATAAATAACACGGAATGAGTGTGGTTAGAAATGACATTTGGTTTACTTATATGACAATCCTAACACACACGATCATCCTAGTGTCATTAGAATTCGAAAATAACTTAGAATTCGAAAATAAGCTTAAAAGAAGAGTAGAAACATGCACAGTTCGTTTCTCAAGTTTGAATTGAATGTATGAATAAAACGCAATGAGCATGGTTCGAAATGACGTTTGGTTTACTTATATGACTATCCTAACACACACAATCATCTTGGTGTCTTTAGAATTCGAAAATAAGCTTAGAATTCGAAACTAAGCTTAAAAGAAGAGTAGAAACATGCACAGTTCGTTTCACAAGTTTGAATTGAATGTATGAATAAAACGCAATGAGCTTGTTTAGAAATGACATTTGGTTTACTTATATGACAATCCTAACAATACAATCATCATGGTGTATTTAGAATTCGAATATAAGCTTAAAAGAAGAGTAGAAACATGCACAGTTCGTTTCACAAGTTTGAATTGAATGTATGAATAAAACGCAATGAGCTTGTTTAGAAATGACATTTGGTTTACTTGTATGAAAATCCTAACACACACAATCATCTTAGTGTCAATAGAATTCGAAAATAAGCTTAGAATTCGAAAATAAGCTTAAAAGAAGAGTAGAAACATGCAAGTTTGTTCCACAAGTTTGAATTCAATGTATGAATAACACGGAATGAGTGTGGTTAGAAATGACATTTGGTTTACTTATATGACAATCCTAACACACACGATCATCCTAGTGTCATTAAAATTCGAAAATAACTTAGAATTCGAAAATAAGCTTAAAAGAAGAGTAGAAACATGCACAGTTCGTTTCTCAAGTTTGAATTGAATGTATGAATAAAACGCAATGAGAATGTTTCGAAATGACGTTTTGTTTACTTATATGACTATCCTAACACACACAATCATCTTGGTGTCTTTAGAATTCGAAAATAAGCTTAAAAGAAGAGTAGAAACATGCACAGTTCGTTTCACAAGTTTGAATTGAATGTATGAATAAAACGCAATGAGCTTGTTTAGAAATGACATTTGGTTTACTTATATGAAAATCCTAACACACACAATCATCTTAGTGTCAATAGAATTCGAATATAAGCTTAGAATTCGAAAATAAGCTTAAAAGAAGAGTAGAAACATGCACAGTTCGTTTCACAAGTTTGTATTCAATGTATGAATGACACGCAATGAGTGTTGTTAGAAATGACATTTGGTTTACTTATATGACAATCCTAACAATACAATCATCATGGTGTATTTAGAATTCGAAAATAAGCTTAAAAGAAGAGTAGAAACATGCACAGTTCGTTTCACAAGTTTGAATTGAATGTATGAATAACACGCAATGAGTGTGGTTAGAAATGACATTCGGTTTACTTATATGACAATCCTAACAATACAATCATCATGGTGTATTTAGAATTCGAAAATAAGCTTAAAAGAAGAGTAGAAACATGCACAGTTCGTTTCACAAGTTTGAATTGAATATATGAATAAAACGCAATGAGCTTGTTTAGAAATGACATTTGGTTTACTTATATGAAAATCCTAACACACACAATCATCTTAGTGTCAATAGAATTCGAAAATAAGCTTAGAATTCGAAAATAAGCTTAAAAGAAGAGTAGAAATATGCACAGTTTGTTCCACAAGTTTGAATTCAATGTATGAATAACACGGAATGAGTGTGGTTAGAAATGACATTTGGTTTACTTATATGACAATCCTAACACACACGATCATCCTAGTGTCATTAGAATTCGAAAATAACTTAGAATTCGAAAATAAGCTTAAAAGAAGAGTCGAAACATGCACAGTTCGTTTCTCAAGTTTGAATTGAATGTATGAATAAAACGCAATGAGCATGTTTCTTAATGACGTTTGGTTTACTTATATGACTATCCTAACACACACAATCATCTTGGTGTCTTTAGAATTCGAAAATAAGCTTAGAATTCGAAACTAAGCTTCAAAGAAGAGTAGAAACATGCACAGTTCGTTTCACAAGTTTGAATTGAATGTATGAATAAAACGCAATGAGCTTATTTAGAAATGACATTTGTTTTACTTATATGACAATCCTAACAATATAATCATCATGGTGTATTTAGAATTCGAATATAAGCTTAAAAGAAGAGTCGAAACATGCACAGTTCGTTTCACAAGTTTGAATTGAATGTATGAATAAAACGCAATGAGCTTGTTTAGAAATGACATTTGGTTTACTTGTATGAAAATCCTAACACACACAATCATCTTAGTGTCAATAGAATTCGAAAATAAGCTTAGAATTCGAAAATAAGCTTAAAAGAAGAGTAGAAACATGCACAGTTTGTTCCACAAGTTTGAATTCAATGTATGAATAACACGGAATGAGTGTGGTTAGAAATGACATTTGGTTTACTTATATGACAATCCTAACACATACGATCATCCTAGTGTCATTAAAATTCGAAAATAACTTAGAATTCGGAAAATAAGCTTAAAAGAAGAGTAGAAACATGCACAGTTCGTTTCACAAGTTTGTATTCAATGTATGAATGACACGCAATGAGTGTTGTTAGAAATGACATTTGGTTTACTTATATGAAAATCCTAACACACACAATCATCTTAGTGTCAATAGAATTCGAAAATAAGCTTAGAATTCGAAAATAAGCTTAAAAGAAGAGTAGAAATATGCACAGTTTGTTCCACAAGTTTGAATTCAATGTATGAATAACACGGAATGAGTGTGGTTAGAAATGACATTTGGTTTACTTATATGAAAATCCTAACACACATAATCATCTTAGTGTCAATAGAATTCGAAAATAAGCTTAAAAGAAGAGTAGAAACATGCACAGTTCGTTTCACAAGTTTGAATTGAATGTATGAATAAAACGCAATGAGCTTGTTTAGAAATGACATTTGGTTTACTTATATGAAAATCCTAACACACACAATCATCTTAGTGTCAATAGAATTCGAAAATAAGCTTAGAATTCGAAAATAAGCTTAAAAGAAGAGTAGAAACATGCACAGTTCGTTTCACAAGTATGTATTCAATGTATGAATGACACGCAATGAGTGTGGTTAAAAATGACATTTGGTTTACTTATATGACAATCCTAACAATACAATCATCATGGTGTATTTAGAATTCGAATATAAGCTTAAAAGAAGAGTAGAAACATGCACAGTTCGTTTCACAAGTTTGAATTGAATGTATGAATAAAACGCAATGAGCTTGTATAGAAATGACATTTGGTTTACTTATATGAAAATCCTAACACACACAATCATCTTAGTGTCAATAGAATTCGAAAATAAGCTTAGAATTCGAAAATAAGCTTAAAAGAAGAGTAGAAACATGCACAGTTTGTTCCACAAGTTTGAATTCAATGTATAAATAACACGGAATGAGTGTGGTTAGAAATGACATTTGGTTTACTTATATGAAAATCCTAACACACATAATCATCTTAGTGTCAATAGAATTCGAAAATAAGCTTAGAATTCGAAAATAAGCTTAAAAGAAGAGTAGAAATATGCACAGTTTGTTCCACAAGTTTGAATTCAATGTATGAATAACACGGAATGAATGTGGTTAGAAATGACATTTGGTTTACTTATATGACAATCCTAACACACACGATCATCCTAGTGTCATTAGAATTCGAAAATAACTTAGAATTCGAAAATAAGCTTAAAAGAAGAGTCGAAACATGCACAGTTCGTTTCTCAAGTTTGAATTGAATGTATGAATAAAACGCAATGAGCATGTTTCGAAATGACGTTTGGTTTACTTATATGACTATCCTAACACACACAATCATCTTGGTGTCTTTAGAATTCGAAAATAAGCTTAGAATTCGAAACTAAGCTTCAAAGAAGAGTAGAAACATGCACAGTTCGTTTCACAAGTTTGAATTGAATGTATGAATAAAACGCAATGAGCTTGTTTAGAAATGACATTTGGTTTACTTATATGACAATCCTAACAATACAATCATCATGGTGTATTTAGAATTCGAATATAAGCTTAAAAGAAGAGTAGAAACATGCACAGTTCGTTTCACAAGTTTGAATTGAATGTATGAATAAAACGCAATGAGCTTGTTTAGAAATGACATTTGGTTTACTTGTATGAAAATCCTAACACACACAATCATCTTAGTGTCAATAGAATTCGAAAATAAGCTTAGAATTCGAAAATAAGCTGAAAAGAAGAGTAGAAACATGCAAGTTTGTTCCACAAGTTTGAATTCAATGTATGAATAACACGGAATGAGTGTGGTTAGAAATGACATTTGGTTTACTTATATGACAATCCTAACACATACGATCATCCTAGTGTCATTAAAATTCGAAAATAACTTAGAATTCGGAAAATAAGCTTAAAAGAAGAGTAGAAACATGCACAGTTCGTTTCACAAGTTTGTATTCAATGTATGAATGACACGCAATGAGTGTTGTTAGAAATGACATTTGGTTTACTTATATGAAAATCCTAACACACACAATCATCTTAGTGTCAATAGAATTCGAAAATAAGCTTAGATTTCGAAAATAAGCTTAAAAGAAGAGTAGAAATATGCACAGTTTGTTCCACAAGTTTGAATTCAATGTATGAATAACACGGAATGAGTGTGGTTAGAAATGACATTTGGTTTACTTATATGAAAATCCTAACACACATAATCATCTTAGTGTCAATAGAATTCGAAAATAAGCTTAAAAGAAGAGTAGAAACATGCACAGTTCGTTTCACAAGTTTGTATTCAATGTATGAATGACACGCAATGAGTGTTGTTAGAAATGACATTTGGTTTACTTATATGACAATCCTAACAATACAATCATCATGGTGTATTTAGAATTCGAAAATAAGCTTAAAAGAAGAGTAGAAACATGCACAGTTCGTTTCACAAGTTTGAATTGAATGTATGAATAACACGCAATGAGTGTGGTTAGAAATGACATTCGGTTTACTTATATGACAATCCTAACAATACAATCATCATGGTGTATTTAGAATTCGAAAATAAGCTTAAAAGAAGAGTAGAAACATGCACAGTTCGTTTCACAAGTTTGAATTGAATATATGAATAAAACGCAATGAGCTTGTTTAGAAATGACATTTGGTTTACTTATATGAAAATCCTAACACACACAATCATCTTAGTGTCAATAGAATTCGAAAATAAGCTTAGAATTCGAAAATAAGCTTAAAAGAAGAGTAGAAATATGCACAGTTTGTTCCACAAGTTTGAATTCAATGTATGAATAACACGGAATGAGTGTGGTTAGAAATGACATTTGGTTTACTTATATGACAATCCTAACACACACGATGATCCTAGTGTCATTAGAATTCGAAAATAACTTAGAATTCGAAAATAAGCTTAAAAGAAGAGTCGAAACATGCATAGTTCGTTTCTCAAGTTTGAATTGAATGTATGAATAAAACGCAATGAGCATGTTTCGAAATGACGTTTGGTTTACTTATATGACTATCCTAACACACACAATCATCTTGGTGTCTTTAGAATTCGAAAATAAGCTTAGAATTCGAAACTAAGCTTCAAAGAAGAGTAGAAACATGCACAGTTCGTTTCACAAGTTTGAATTGAATGTATGAATAAAACGCAATGAGCTTGTTTAGAAATGACATTTGGTTTACTTATATGACAATCCTAACACACACAATCATCTTAGTGTCAATAGAATTCGAAAATAAGCTTAGAATTCGAAAATAAGCTTAAAAGAAGAGTAGAAACATGCACAGTTCGTTTCACAAGTTTGTATTCAATGTATGAATGACACGCAATGAGTGTTGTTAGAAATGACATTTGGTTTACTTATATGACAATCCTAACAATACAATCATCATTGTAACACCCCCAAATTTCGGCTAATCTAAAACTCATTTTATTATACAAAATTGTGCCAAAATTCGGAGTCATTACAAGCTAATATACAAAGCCGGAGATACAGCTGTACAAAACTGTCTTATAAAATGAAACACAAATGCGGAAGCGAATAAAACTACTCTTGACTCTTCAGCTGTACTCCTGACTCAAACCTGCATGCAAACTCGAAACAAGGACCTACCCCCATGACAAGGTAGCCCGAAGGAAACACGTCAGCATTTCGCTGAGCAACACTACTCTACCGGAAATATAAACTGAATAATAATACTAGTCATGGTTTTATATATCTGGATAATACGGGGCCACATAAGAAAACACATAGAAAGTGTAAAACACTCCCCAGGAATAACCTGCTATTCCTCATCTCTTACTCCACTCTAGTCTTCTCCATATAAAACTCCTACCCTTAATATAACTAAAATCTCAAACTCATAATTCTCATAACCACAACTCCTTCTCAAAACTCAACTCAATCTCTTTCTTAGTACCACACTATCATCGGCAATCCTAGGTCTCAGTAATGGGGCAAGTGAACTGGCGGTTAAACCGCTAGACAATACTTCTATCTCAATTCTCAGTATCAAACTCTGAATCTCTTTTTTTTTCTTTTCTCTTTGCCACTCTGGGCTCTTTCTTAGTAACGAAACTTAGCTTAAACTGATATCTCAATATAATACTGTCGAAGGTTCAGTGAACCCTGCTCAACACTTAGAGTATAACTCTAAGCTACTCGGCCCCATACCAAGTACAAAGGTCGACAAATCAAGTATAATACAAATCCATAATCTTAATCACATATACGAATCTCAATCTTATAATCTTAATCATAAGAATTTCTCTCTTCATTATCTGAATCTCGATTCTCTTAGCTCAAGGCGAAAACAAGGTTGAACATACGCTCAACACGCACCCATCAAATATACGTACATAGCTTTCGAATCAATTTAATCACCATGTCCCTAGAACCCATGAATGATTACCACGTCCAAACCCAAATCAATACTAGTATTCACTAACAAATCAATCTTCTGCCTTACGACTCATACGCTACCAATCACGATTCCACTCTCCAAGTCCAAACTTCAGTTCATACTAATTGCCAGAATACCCCATCCTCGCTGATAGTACAAAGTATGGCATAATAATTTATACATACTACAATAATCACACTTCAAGACATGAACTCAAAAATTAACAACTCATCAAACGTAAACATACATGACAAACAGAAATACCCATGTTCAAATAAGGTTATTCACCCACAATAATACTGCAAAGGTAGAAATCGTGTTACCTGTAACTCGTGAGATTAATTAAACTTGCTACGAAAATCAACCCTTTATAAAACCAAAATAACGACAAGGCTAGCACAAATGATGTTGTACAACAGGATCTCGCAAAAGATTTCGAAGAACAAAAGATCAGAGAATCATGACTAGGCTGATGATAATTTGATGCACATGATCAAGGGTGAAGGCGAAGACATGGGTCAGAGAAAAGAAGGAGAGGGAGGCTAATAGCTTTGGATTAGGGTTAATTAAATATGATCATGGTACTCTTATACGTAACAAGAGCAAGGGGATTCAAAAGGAGATAAGCATGGGTAACTTAACCGACCAAATAAACTGGCAAATGTTTTATTGTTCTTTTTTTTTTTTTAAGATCAATAAAATCTTCAATATAAGAGTTTAAATGGAAATTTATATATTATAAAGTAGTAATAAAATGTCCAAAAATTTGGTGTGTTACACTCTTCCCCCCTTAAAAGAATTTTCGTCCTCGAAAATTGAAATCAGTAAACAAAACGTTTTTCAAAAACTCTATTACTGTTACACTCCACCATCCTTAAAAACAAAAGTTCGACCTCGAACTGAAAATGTTGAACGCAACGACGACTTTGAACACTTAAAGCAAATAGAACACATAAGACACCTCACTTAGTCACATAAGACTCTACTGAAGTCGACACTAGCATATGACGATGCCAATGTCTAACCAAGACCGACACTGCTCTGATACCAATTTGTAACACCCCCAAATTTCGGCTAATCTAAAACTCATTTTATTATACAAAATTGTGCCAAAATTCGGAGTCATTACAAGCTAATATACAAAGCCGGAGATACAGCTGTACAAAACTGTCTTATAAAATGAAACACAAATGCGGAAGCGAATAAAACTACTCTTGACTCTTCAGCTGTACTCCTGACTCAAACCTGCATGCAAACTCGAAACAAGGACCTACCCCCATGACAAGGTAGCCCGAAGGAAACACGTCAGCATTTCGCTGAGCAACACTACTCTACCGGAAATATAAACTGAATAATAATACTAGTCATGGTTTTATATATCTGGATAATACGGGGCCACATAAGAAAACACATAGAAAGTGTAAAACACTCCCCAGGAATAACCTGCTATTCCTCATCTCTTACTCCACTCTAGTCTTCTCCATATAAAACTCCTACCCTTAATATAACTAAAATCTCAAACTCATAATTCTCATAACCACAACTCCTTCTCAAAACTCAACTCAATCTCTTTCTTAGTACCACACTATCATCGGCAATCCTAGGTCTTAGTAATGGGGCAAGTGAACTGGCGGTTAAACCGCTAGACAATACTTCTATCTCAATTCTCAGTATCAAACTCTGAATCTCTTTTTTTTTCTTTTCTCTTTGCCACTCTGGGCTCTTTCTTAGTAACGAAACTTAGCTTAAACTGATATCTCAATATAATACTGTCGAAGGTTCAGTGAACCCTGCTCAACACTTAGAGTATAACTCTAAGCTACTCGGCCCCATACCAAGTACAAAGGTCGACAAATCAAGTATAATACAAATCCATAATCTTAATCACATATACGAATCTCAATCTTATAATCTTAATCATAAGAATTTCTCTCTTCATTATCTGAATCTCGATTCTCTTAGCTCAAGGCGAAAACAAGGTTGAACATACGCTCAACACGCACCCATCAAATATACGTACATAGCTTTCGAATCAATTTAATCACCATGTCCCTAGAACCCATGAATGATTACCACGTCCAAACCCAAATCAATACTAGTATTCACTAACAAATCAATCTTCTGCCTTACGACTCATACGCTACCAATCACGATTCCACTCTCCAAGTCCAAACTTCAGTTCATACTAATTGCCAGAATACCCCATCCTCGCTGATAGTACAAAGTATGGCATAATAATTTATACATACTACAATAATCACACTTCAAGACATGAACTCAAAAATTAGCAACTCATCAAACGTAAACATACATGACAAACAGAAATACCCATGTTCAAATAAGGTTATTCACCCACAATATTACTGCAAAGGTAGAAATCGTGTTACTTGTAACTCGTGAGATTAATTAAACTTGCTACGAAAATCAACCCTTTATAAAACCAAAATAACGACAAGGCTAGCACAAATGATGTTGTACAACAGGATCTCGCAAAAGATTTCGAAGAACAAAAGATCAGAGAATCATGACTAGGCTGATGATAATTTGATGCACATGATCAAGGGTGAAGGCGAAGACATGGGTCAGAGAAAAGAAGGAGAGGGAGGCTAATAGCTTTGGATTAGGGTTAATTAAATATGATCATGGTACTCTTATACGTAACAAGAGCAAGGCGATTCAAAAGGAGATAAGCATGGGTAACTTAACCGACCAAATAAACTGGCAAATGTTTTATTGTTTTTTTTTTTTTTTTAAGATCAATAAAATCTTCAATATAAGAGTTTAAATGGAAATTTATATATTATAAAGTAGTAATAAAATGTCCAAAAATTTGGTGTGTTACACTCTTCCCCCCTTAAAAGAATTTTCGTCCTCGAAAATTGCAATCAGTAAACAAAACGTTTTTCAAAAACTCTATTACTGTTACACTCCACCATCCTTAAAAACAAAAGTTTGACCTCGAACTGAAAATGTTGAACGCAACGACGACTTTGAACACTTAAAGCAAATAGAACACATAAGACACCTCACTTAGTCACATAAGACTCTACTGAAGTCGACACTAGCATATGACGATGCCAATGTCTAACCAAGACCGACACTGCTCTGATACCAATTTGTAACACCCCCAAATTTCGGCTAATCTAAAACTCATTTTATTATACAAAATTGTGCCAAAATTCGGAGTCATTACAAGCTAATATACAAAGCCGGAGATACAGCTGTACAAAACTGTCTTATAAAATGAAACACAAATGCGGAAGCGAATAAAACTACTCTTGACTCTTCAGTTGTACTCCTGACTCAAACCTGCATGCAAACTCGAAACAAGGACCTACCCCCATGACAAGGTAGCCCGAAGGAAACACGTCAGCATTTCGCTGAGCAACACTACTCTACCGGAAATATAAACTGAATAATAATACTAGTCATGGTTTTATATATCTGGATAATACGGGGCCACATAAGAAAACACATAGAAAGTGTAAAACACTCCCCAGGAATAACCTGCTATTCCTCATCTCTTACTCCACTCTAGTCTTCTCCATATAAAACTCCTACCCTTAATATAACTAAAATCTCAAACTCATAATTCTCATAACCACAACTCCTTCTCAAAACTCAACTCAATCTCTTTCTTAGTACCACACTATCATCGGCAATCCTAGGTCTCAGTAATGGGGCAAGTGAACTGGCGGTTAAACCGCTAGACAATACTTCTATCTCAATTCTCAGTATCAAACTCTGAATCTCTTTTTTTTTCTTTTCTCTTTGCCACTCTGGGCTCTTTCTTAGTAACGAAACTTAGCTTAAACTGATATCTCAATATAATACTGTCGAAGGTTCAGTGAACCCTGCTCAACACTTAGAGTATAACTCTAAGCTACTCGGCCCCATACCAAGTACAAAGGTCGACAAATCAAGTATAATACAAATCCATAATCTTAATCACATATACGAATCTCAATCTTATAATCTTAATCATAAGAATTTCTCTCTTCATTATCTGAATCTCGATTCTCTTAGCTCAAGGCGAAAACAAGGTTGAACATACGCTCAACACGCACCCATCAAATATACGTACATAGCTTTCGAATCAATTTAATCACCATGTCCCTAGAACCCATGAATGATTACCACGTCCAAACCCAAATCAATACTAGTATTCACTAACAAATCAATCTTCTGCCTTACGACTCATACGCTACCAATCACGATTCCACTCTCCAAGTCCAAACTTCAGTTCATACTAATTGCCAGAATACCCCATCCTCGCTGATAGTACAAAGTATGGCATAATAATTTATACATACTACAATAATCACACTTCAAGACATGAACTCAAAAATTAACAACTCATCAAACGTAAACATACATGACAAACAGAAATACCCATGTTCAAATAAGGTTATTCACCCACAATAATACTGCAAAGGTAGAAATCGTGTTACCTGTAACTCGTGAGATTAATTAAACTTGCTACGAAAATCAACCCTTTATAAAACCAAAATAACGACAAGGCTAGCACAAATGATGTTGTACAACAGGATCTCGCAAAAGATTTCGAAGAACAAAAGATCAGAGAATCATGACTAGGCTGATGATAATTTGATGCACATGATCAAGGGTGAAGGCGAAGACATGGGTCAGAGAAAAGAAGGAGAGGGAGGCTAATAGCTTTGGATTAGGGTTAATTAAATATGATCATGGTACTCTTATACGTAACAAGAGCAAGGCGATTCAAAAGGAGATAAGCATGGGTAACTTAACCGACCAAATAAACTGGCAAATGTTTTATTGTTTTTTTTTTTTTTTTAAGATCAAAAAAATCTTCAATATAAGAGTTTAAATGGAAATTTATATATTATAAAGTAGTAATAAAATGTCCAAAAATTTGGTGTGTTACACTCTTCCCCCCTTAAAAGAATTTTCGTCCTCGAAAATTGCAATCAGTAAACAAAACGTTTTTCAAAAGCTCTATTACTGTTACACTCCACCATCCTTAAAAACAAAAGTTCGACCTCGAACTGAAAATGTTGAACGCAACGACGACTTTGAACACTTAAAGCAAATAGAACACATAAGACACCTCACTTAGTCACATAAGACTCTACTGAAGTCGACACTAGCATATGACGATGCCAATGTCTAACCAAGACCGACACTGCTCTGATACCAATTTGTAACACCCCCAAATTTCGGCTAATCTAAAACTCATTTTATTATACAAAATTGTGCCAAAATTCGGAGTCATTACAAGCTAATATACAAAGCCGGAGATACAGCTGTACAAAACTGTCTTATAAAATGAAACACAAATGCGGAAGCGAATAAAACTACTCTTGACTCTTCAGCTGTACTCCTGACTCAAACCTGCATGCAAACTCGAAACAAGGACCTACCCCCATGACAAGGTAGCCCGAAGGAAACACGTCAGCATTTCGCTGAGCACTACTCTACCGGAAATATAAACTGAATAATAATACTAGTCATGGTTTTATATATCTGGATAATACGGGGCCACATAAGAAAACACATAGAAAGTGTAAAACACTCCCCAGGAATAACCTGCTATTCCTCATCTCTTACTCCACTCTAGTCTTCTCCATATAAAACTCCTACCCTTAATATAACTAAAATCTCAAACTCATAATTCTCATAACCACAACTCCTTCTCAAAACTCAACTCAATCTCTTTCTTAGTACCACACTATCATCGACAATCCTAGGTCTCAGTAATGGGGCAAGTGAACTGGCGGTTAAACCGCTAGACAATACTTCTATCTCAATTCTCAGTATCAAACTCTGAATCTCTTTTTTTTCTTTTCTCTTTGCCACTCTGGGCTCTTTCTTAGTAACGAAACTTAGCTTAAACTGATATCTCAATATAATACTGTCGAAGGTTCAGTGAACCCTGCTCAACACTTAGAGTATAACTCTAAGCTACTCGGCCCCATACCAAGTACAAAGGTCGACAAATCAAGTATAATACAAATCCATAATCTTAATCACATATACGAATCTCAATCTTATAATCTTAATCATAAGAATTTCTCTCTTCATTATCTGAATCTCGATTCTCTTAGCTCAAGGCGAAAACAAGGTTGAACATACGCTCAACACCCACCCATCAAATATACGTACATAGCTTTCGAATCAATTTAATCACCATGTCCCTAGAACCCATGAATGATTACCACGTCCAAACCCAAATCAATACTAGTATTCACTAACAAATCAATCTTCTGCCTTACGACTCATACGCTACCAATCACGATTCCACTCTCCAAGTCCAAACTTCAGTTCATACTAATTGCCAGAATACCCCATCCTCGCTGATAGTACAAAGTATGGCATAATAATTTATACATACTACAATAATCACACTTCAAGACATGAACTCAAAAATTAACAACTCATCAAACGTAAACATACATGACAAACAGAAATACCCATGTTCAAATAAGGTTATTCACCCACAATAATACTGCAAAGGTAGAAATCGTGTTACCTGTAACTCGTGAGATTAATTAAACTTGCTACGAAAATCAACCCTTTATAAAACCAAAATAACGACAAGGCTAGCACAAATGATGTTGTACAACAGGATCTCGCAAAAGATTTCGAAGAACAAAAGATCAGAGAATCATGACTAGGCTGATGATAATTTGATGCACATGATCAAGGGTGAAGGCGAAGACATGGGTCAGAGAAAAGAAGGAGAGGGAGGCTAATAGCTTTGGATTAGGGTTAATTAAATATGATCATGGTACTCTTATACGTAACAAGAGCAAGGCGATTCAAAAGGAGATAAGCATGGGTAACTTAACCGACCAAATAAACTGGCAAATGTTTTATTGTTTTTTTTTTTTTTTTAAGATCAATAAAATCTTCAATATAAGAGTTTAAATGGAAATTTATATATTATAAAGTAGTAATAAAATGTCCAAAAATTTGGTGTGTTACACTCTTCCCCCCTTAAAAAAATTTTCGTCCTCGAAAATTGCAATCAGTAAACAAAACGTTTTTCAAAAACTCTATTACTGTTACACTCCACCATCCTTAAAAACAAAAGTTCGACCTCGAACTGAAAATGTTGAACGCAACGACGACTTTGAACACTTAAAGCAAATAGAACACATAAGACACCTCACTTAGTCACATAAGACTCTACTGAAGTCGACACTAGCATATGACGATGCCAATGTCTAACCAAGACCGACACTGCTCTGATACCAATTTGTAACACCCCCAAATTTCGGCTAATCTAAAACTCATTTTATTATACAAAATTGTGCCAAAATTCGGAGTCATTACAAGCTAATATACAAAGCCGGAGATACAGCTGTACAAAACTGTCTTATAAAATGAAACACAAATGCGGAAGCGAATAAAACTACTCTTGACTCTTCAGCTGTACTCCTGACTCAAACCTGCATGCAAACTCGAAACAAGGACCTACCCCCATGACAAGGTAGCCCGAAGGAAACACGTCAGCATTTCGCTGAGCAACACTACTCTACCGGAAATATAAACTGAATAATAATACTAGTCATGGTTTTATATATCTGGATAATACGGGGCCACATAAGAAAACACATAGAAAGTGTAAAACACTCCCCAGGAATAACCTGCTATTCCTCATCTCTTACTCCACTCTAGTCTTCTCCATATAAAACTCCTACCCTTAATATAACTAAAATCTCAAACTCATAATTCTCATAACCACAACTCCTTCTCAAAACTCAACTCAATCTCTTTCTTAGTACCACACTATCATCGGCAATCCTAGGTCTCAGTAATGGGGCAAGTGAACTGGCGGTTAAACCGCTAGACAATACTTCTATCTCAATTCTCAGTATCAAACTCTGAATCTCTTTTTTTTTCTTTTCTCTTTGCCACTCTGGGCTCTTTCTTAGTAACGAAACTTAGCTTAAACTGATATCTCAATATAATACTGTCGAAGGTTCAGTGAACCCTGCTCAACACTTAGAGTATAACTCTAAGCTACTCGGCCCCATACCAAGTACAAAGGTCGACAAATCAAGTATAATACAAATCCATAATCTTAATCACATATACGAATCTCAATCTTATAATCTTAATCATAAGAATTTCTCTCTTCATTATCTGAATCTCGATTCTCTTAGCTCAAGGCGAAAACAAGGTTGAACATACGCTCAACACGCACCCATCAAATATACGTACATAGCTTTCGAATCAATTTAATCACCATGTCCCTAGAACCCATGAATGATTACCACGTCCAAACCCAAATCAATACTAGTATTCACTAACAAATCAATCTTCTGCCTTACGACTCATACGCTACCAATCACGATTCCACTCTCCAAGTCCAAACTTCAGTTCATACTAATTGCCAGAATACCCCATCCTCGCTGATAGTACAAAGTATGGCATAATAATTTATACATACTACAATAATCACACTTCAAGACATGAACTCAAAAATTAACAACTCATCAAACGTAAACATACATGACAAACAGAAATACCCATGTTCAAATAAGGTTATTCACCCACAATAATACTGCAAAGGTAGAAATCGTGTTACCTGTAACTCGTGAGATTAATTAAACTTGCTACGAAAATCAACCCTTTATAAAACCAAAATAACGACAAGGCTAGCACAAATGATGTTGTACAACAGGATCTCGCAAAAGATTTCGAAGAACAAAAGATCAGAGAATCATGACTAGGCTGATGATAATTTGATGCACATGATCAAGGGTGAAGGCGAAGACATGGGTCAGAGAAAAGAAGGAGAGGGAGGCTAATAGCTTTGGATTAGGGTTAATTAAATATGATCATGGTACTCTTATACGTAACAAGAGCAAGGCGATTCAAAAGGAGATAAGCATGGGTAACTTAACCGACCAAATAAACTGGCAAATGTTTTATTGTTTTTTTTTTTTTTTTAAGATCAATAAAATCTTCAATATAAGAGTTTAAATGGAAATTTATATATTATAAAGTAGTAATAAAATGTCCAAAAATTTGGTGTGTTACACTCTTCCCCCCTTAAAAAAATTTTCGTCCTCGAAAATTGCAATCAGTAAACAAAACGTTTTTCAAAAACTCTATTACTGTTACACTCCACCATCCTTAAAAACAAAAGTTCGACCTCGAACTGAAAATGTTGAACGCAACGACGACTTTGAACACTTAAAGCAAATAGAACACATAAGACACCTCACTTAGTCACATAAGACTCTACTGAAGTCGACACTAGCATATGACGATGCCAATGTCTAACCAAGACCGACACTGCTCTGATACCAATTTGTAACACCCCCAAATTTCGGCTAATCTAAAACTCATTTTATTATACAAAATTGTGCCAAAATTCGGAGTCATTACAAGCTAATATACAAAGCCGGAGATACAGCTGTACAAAACTGTCTTATAAAATGAAACACAAATGCGGAAGCGAATAAAACTACTCTTGACTCTTCAGCTGTACTCCTGACTCAAACCTGCATGCAAACTCGAAACAAGGACCTACCCCCATGACAAGGTAGCCCGAAGGAAACACGTCAGCATTTCGCTGAGCAACACTACTCTACCGGAAATATAAACTGAATAATAATACTAGTCATGGTTTTATATATCTGGATAATACGGGGCCACATAGGAAAACACATAGAAAGTGTAAAACAGTCCCCAGGAATAACCTGCTATTCCTCATCTCTTACTCCACTCTAGTCTTCTCCATATAAAACTCCTACCCTTAATATAACTAAAATCTCAAACTCATAATTCTCATAACCACAACTCCTTCTCAAAACTCAACTCAATCTCTTTCTTAGTACCACACTATCATCGGCAATCCTAGGTCTCAGTAATGGGGCAAGTGAACTGGCGGTTAAACCGCTAGACAATACTTCTATCTCAATTCTCAGTATCAAACTCTGAATCTCTTTTTTTTTCTTTTCTCTTTGCCACTCTGGGCTCTTTCTTAGTAACGAAACTTAGCTTAAACTGATATCTCAATATAATATTGTCGAAGGTTCAGTGAACCCTGCTCAACACTTAGAGTATAACTCTAAGCTACTCGGCCCCATACCAAGTACAAAGGTCGACAAATCAAGTATAATACAAATCCATAATCTTAATCACATATACGAATCTCAATCTTATAATCTTAATCATAAGAATTTCTCTCTTCATTATCTGAATCTCGATTCTCTTAGCTCAAGGCGAAAACAAGGTTGAACATACGCTCAACACGCACCCATCAAATATACGTACATAGCTTTCGAATCAATTTAATCACCATGTCCCTAGAACCCATGAATGATTACCACGTCCAAACCCAAATCAATACTAGTATTCACTAACAAATCAATCTTCTGCCTTACGACTCATACGCTACCAATCACGATTCCACTCTCCAAGTCCAAACTTCAGTTCATACTAATTGCCAGAATACCCCATCCTCGCTGATAGTACAAAGTATGGCATAATAATTTATACATACTACAATAATCACACTTCAAGACATGAACTCAAAAATTAACAACTCATCAAACGTAAACATACATGACAAACAGAAATACCCATGTTCAAATAAGGTTATTCACCCACAATAATACTGCAAAGGTAGAAATCGTGTTACCTGTAACTCGTGAGATTAATTAAACTTGCTACGAAAATCAACCCTTTATAAAACCAAAATAACGACAAGGCTAGCACAAATGATGTTGTATAACAGGATCTCGCAAAAGATTTCGAAGAACAAAAGATCAGAGAATCATGACTAGGCTGATGATAATTTGATGCACATGATCAAGGGTGAAGGCGAAGACATGGGTCAGAGAAAAGAAGGAGAGGGAGGCTAATAGCTTTGGATTAGGGTTAATTAAATATGATCATGGTACTCTTATACGTAACAAGAGCAAGGCGATTCAAAAGGAGATAAGCATGGGTAACTTAACCGACCAAATAAACTGGCAAATGTTTTATTGTTTTTTTTTTTTTTTAAGATCAATAAAATCTTCAATATAAGAGTTTAAATGGAAATTTATATATTATAAAGTAGTAATAAAATGTCCAAAAATTTGGTGTGTTACACTCTTCCCCCCTTAAAAGAATTTTCGTCCTCGAAAATTGCAATCAGTAAACAAAACGTTTTTCAAAAGCTCTATTACTGTTACACTCCACCATCCTTAAAAACAAAAGTTCGACCTCGAACTGAAAATGTTGAACGCAACGACGACTTTGAACACTTAAAGCAAATAGAACACATAAGACACCTCACTTAGTCACATAAGACTCTACTGAAGTCGACACTAGCATATGACGATGCCAATGTCTAACCAAGACCGACACTGCTCTGATACCAATTTGTAACACCCCCAAATTTCGGCTAATCTAAAACTCATTTTATTATACAAAATTGTGCCAAAATTCGGAGTCATTACAAGCTAATATACAAAGCCGGAGATACAGATGTACAAAACTGTCTTATAAAATGAAACACAAATGCGGAAGCGAATAAAACTACTCTGGACTCTTCAGCTGTACTCCTGACTCAAACCTGCATGCAAACTCGAAACAAGGACCTACCCCCATGACAAGGTAGCCCGAAGGAAACACGTCAGCATTTCGCTGAGCAACACTACTCTACCGGAAATATAAACTGAATAATAATACTAGTCATGGTTTTATATATCTGGATAATACGGGGCCACATAGAAAAACACATAGAAAGTGTAAAACACTCCCCAGGAATAACCTGCTATTCCTCATCTCTTACTCCACTCTAGTCTTCTCCATATAAAACTCCTACCCTTAATATAACTAAAATCTCAAACTCATAATTCTCATAACCACAACTCCTTCTCAAAACTCAACTCAATCTCTTTCTTAGTACCACACTATCATCGGCAATCCTAGGTCTCAGTAATGGGGCAAGTGAACTGGCGGTTAAACCGCTAGACAATACTTCTATCTCAATTCTCAGTATCAAACTCTGAATCTCTTTTTTTTTCTTTTCTCTTTGCCACTCTGGGCTCTTTCTTAGTAACGAAACTTAGCTTAAACTGATATCTCAATATAATATTGTCGAAGGTTCAGTGAACCCTGCTCAACACTTAGAGTATAACTCTAAGCTACTCGGCCCCATACCAAGTACAAAGGTCGACAAATCAAGTATAATACAAATCCATAATCTTAATCACATATACGAATCTCAATCTTATAATCTTAATCATAAGAATTTCTCTCTTCATTATCTGAATCTCGATTCTCTTAGCTCAAGGCGAAAACAAGGTTGAACATACGCTCAACACGCACCCATCAAATATACGTACATAGCTTTCGAATCAATTTAATCACCATGTCCCTAGAACCCATGAATGATTACCACGTCCAAACCCAAATCAATACTAGTATTCACTAACAAATCAATCTTCTGCCTTACGACTCATACGCTACCAATCACGATTCCACTCTCCAAGTCCAAACTTCAGTTCATACTAATTGCCAGAATACCCCATCCTCGCTGATAGTACAAAGTATGGCATAATAATTTATACATACTACAATAATCACACTTCAAGACATGAACTCAAAAATTAACAACTCATCAAACGTAAACATACATGACAAACAGAAATACCCATGTTCAAATAAGGTTATTCACCCACAATAATACTGCAAAGGTAGAAATCGTGTTACCTGTAACTCGTGAGATTAATTAAACTTGCTACGAAAATCAACCCTTTATAAAACCAAAATAACGACAAGGCTAGCACAAATGATGTTGTACAACAGGATCTCGCAAAAGATTTCGAAGAACAAAAGATCAGAGAATCATGACTAGGCTGATGATAATTTGATGCACATGATCAAGGGTGAAGGCGAAGACATGGGTCAGAGAAAAGAAGGAGAGGGAGGCTAATAGCTTTGGATTAGGGTTAATTAAATATGATCATGGTACTCTTATACGTAACAAGAGCAAGGCGATTCAAAAGGAGATAAGCATGGGTAACTTAACCGACCAAATAAACTGGCAAATGTTTTATTGTTTTTTTTTTTTTTTAAGATCAATAAAATCTTCAATATAAGAGTTTAAATGGAAATTTATATATTATAAAGTAGTAATAAAATGTCCAAAAATTTGGTGTGTTACACTCTTCCCCCCTTAAAAGAATTTTCGTCCTCGAAAATTGCAATCAGTAAACAAAACGTTTTTCAAAAGCTCTATTACTGTTACACTCCACCATCCTTAAAAACAAAAGTTCGACCTCGAACTGAAAATGTTGAACGCAACGACGACTTTGAACACTTAAAGCAAATAGAACACATAAGACACCTCACTTAGTCACATAAGACTCTACTGAAGTCGACACTAGCATATGACGATGCCAATGTCTAACCAAGACCGACACTGCTCTGATACCAATTTGTAACACCCCCAAATTTCGGCTAATCTAAAACTCATTTTATTATACAAAATTGTGCCAAAATTCGGAGTCATTACAAGCTAATATACAAAGCCGGAGATACAGATGTACAAAACTGTCTTATAAAATGAAACACAAATGCGGAAGCGAATAAAACTACTCTGGACTCTTCAGCTGTACTCCTGACTCAAACCTGCATGCAAACTCGAAACAAGGACCTACCCCCATGACAAGGTAGCCCGAAGGAAACACGTCAGCATTTCGCTGAGCAACACTACTCTACCGGAAATATAAACTGAATAATAATACTAGTCATGGTTTTATATATCTGGATAATACGGGGCCACATAGGAAAACACATAGAAAGTGTAAAACACTCCCCAGGAATAACCTGCTATTCCTCATCTCTTACTCCACTCTAGTCTTCTCCATATAAAACTCCTACCCTTAATATAACTAAAATCTCAAACTCATAATTCTCATAACCACAACTCCTTCTCAAAACTCAACTCAATCTCTTTCTTAGTACCACACTATCATCGGCAATCCTAGGTCTCAGTAATGGGGCAAGTGAACTGGCGGTTAAACCGCTAGACAATACTTCTATCTCAATTCTCAGTATCAAACTCTGAATCTCTTTTTTTTTCTTTTCTCTTTGCCACTCTGGGCTCTTTCTTAGTAACGAAACTTAGCTTAAACTGATATCTCAATATAATACTGTCGAAGGTTCAGTGAACCCTGCTCAACACTTAGAGTATAACTCTAAGCTACTCGGCCCCATACCAAGTACAAAGGTCGACAAATCAAGTATAATACAAATCCATAATCTTAATCACATATACGAATCTCAATCTTATAATCTTAATCATAAGAATTTCTCTCTTCATTATCTGAATCTCGATTCTCTTAGCTCAAGGCGAAAACAAGGTTGAACATACGCTCAACACGCACCCATCAAATATACGTACATAGCTTTCGAATCAATTTAATCACCATGTCCCTAGAACCCATGAATGATTACCACGTCCAAACCCAAATCAATACTAGTATTCACTAACAAATCAATCTTCTGCCTTACGACTCATACGCTACCAATCACGATTCCACTCTCCAAGTCCAAACTTCAGTTCATACTAATTGCCAGAATACCCCATCCTCGCTGATAGTACAAAGTATGGCATAATAATTTATACATACTACAATAATCACACTTCAAGACATGAACTCAAAAATTAACAACTCATCAAACGTAAACATACATGACAAACAGAAATACCCATGTTCAAATAAGGTTATTCACCCACAATAATACTGCAAAGGTAGAAATCGTGTTACCTGTAACTCGTGAGATTAATTAAACTTGCTACGAAAATCAACCCTTTATAAAACCAAAATAACGACAAGGCTAGCACAAATGATGTTGTACAACAGGATCTCGCAAAAGATTTCGAAGAACAAAAGATCAGAGAATCATGACTAGGCTGATGATAATTTGATGCACATGATCAAGGGTGAAGGCGAAGACATGGGTCAGAGAAAAGAAGGAGAGGGAGGCTAATAGCTTTGGATTAGGGTTAATTAAATATGATCATGGTACTCTTATACGTAACAAGAGCAAGGCGATTCAAAAGGAGATAAGCATGGGTAACTTAACCGACCAAATAAACTGGCAAATGTTTTATTGTTTTTTTTTTTTTTTAAGATCAATAAAATCTTCAATATAAGAGTTTAAATGGAAATTTATATATTATAAAGTAGTAATAAAATGTCCAAAAATTTGGTGTGTTACACTCTTCCCCCCTTAAAAGAATTTTCGTCCTCGAAAATTGCAATCAGTAAACAAAACGTTTTTCAAAAGCTCTATTACTGTTACACTCCACCATCCTTAAAAACAAAAGTTCGACCTCGAACTGAAAATGTTGAACGCAACGACGACTTTGAACACTTAAAGCAAATAGAACACATAAGACACCTCACTTAGTCACATAAGACTCTACTGAAGTCGACACTAGCATATGACGATGCCAATGTCTAACCAAGACCAACACTGCTCTGATACCAATTTGTAACACCCCCAAATTTCGGCTAATCTAAAACTCATTTTATTATACAAAATTGTGCCAAAATTCGGAGTCATTACAAGCTAATATACAAAGCCGGAGATACAGCTGTACAAAACTGTCTTATAAAATGAAACACAAATGCGGAAGCGAATAAAACTACTCTGGACTCTTCAGCTGTACTCCTGACTCAAACCTGCATGCAAACTCGAAACAAGGACCTACCCCCATGACAAGGTAGCCCGAAGGAAACACGTCAGCATTTCGCTGAGCAACACTACTCTACCGGAAATATAAACTGAATAATAATACTAGTCATGGTTTTATATATCTGGATAATACGGGGCCACATAGGAAAACACATAGAAAGTGTAAAACACTCCCCAGGAATAACCTGCTATTCCTCATCTCTTACTCCACTCTAGTCTTCTCCATATAAAACTCCTACCCTTAATATAACTAAAATCTCAAACTCATAATTCTCATAACCACAACTCCTTCTCAAAACTCAACTCAATCTCTTTCTTAGTACCACACTATCATCGGCAATCCTAGGTCTCAGTAATGGGGCAAGTGAACTGGCGGTTAAACCGCTAGACAATACTTCTATCTCAATTCTCAGTATCAAACTCTGAATCTCTTTTTTTTTCTTTTCTCTTTGCCACTCTGGGCTCTTTCTTAGTAACGAAACTTAGCTTAAACTGATATCTCAATATAATACTGTCGAAGGTTCAGTGAACCCTGCTCAACACTTAGAGTATAACTCTAAGCTACTCGGCCCCATACCAAGTACAAAGGTCGACAAATCAAGTATAATACAAATCCATAATCTTAATCACATATACGAATCTCAATCTTATAATCTTAATCATAAGAATTTCTCTCTTCATTATCTGAATCTCGATTCTCTTAGCTCAAGGCGAAAACAAGGTTGAACATACGCTCAACACGCACCCATCAAATATACGTACATAGCTTTCGAATCAATTTAATCACCATGTCCCTAGAACCCATGAATGATTACCACGTCCAAACCCAAATCAATACTAGTATTCACTAACAAATCAATCTTCTGCCTTACGACTCATACGCTACCAATCACGATTCCACTCTCCAAGTCCAAACTTCAGTTCATACTAATTGCCAGAATACCCCATCCTCGCTGATAGTACAAAGTATGGCATAATAATTTATACATACTACAATAATCACACTTCAAGACATGAACTCAAAAATTAACAACTCATCAAACGTAAACATACATGACAAACAGAAATACCCATGTTCAAATAAGGTTATTCACCCACAATAATACTGCAAAGGTAGAAATCGTGTTACCTGTAACTCGTGAGATTAATTAAACTTGCTACGAAAATCAACCCTTTATAAAACCAAAATAACGACAAGGCTAGCACAAATGATGTTGTACAACAGGATCTCGCAAAAGATTTCGAAGAACAAAAGATCAGAGAATCATGACTAGGCTGATGATAATTTGATGCACATGATCAAGGGTGAAGGCGAAGACATGGGTCAGAGAAAAGAAGGAGAGGGAGGCTAATAGCTTTGGATTAGGGTTAATTAAATATGATCATGGTACTCTTATACGTAACAAGAGCAAGGCGATTCAAAAGGAGATAAGCATGGGTAACTTAACCGACCAAATAAACTGGCAAATGTTTTATTGTTTTTTTTTTTTTTTTAAGATCAATAAAATCTTCAATATAAGAGTTTAAATGGAAATTTATATATTATAAAGTAGTAATAAAATGTCCAAAAATTTGGTGTGTTACACTCTTCCCCCCTTAAAAAAATTTTCGTCCTCGAAAATTGCAATCAGTAAACAAAACGTTTTTCAAAAACTCTATTACTGTTACACTCCACCATCCTTAAAAACAAAAGTTCGACCTCGAACTGAAAATGTTGAACGCAACGACGACTTTGAACACTTAAAGCAAATAGAACACATAAGACACCTCACTTAGTCACATAAGACTCTACTGAAGTCGACACTAGCATATGACGATGCCAATGTCTAACCAAGACCGACACTGCTCTGATACCAATTTGTAACACCCCCAAATTTCGGCTAATCTAAAACTCATTTTATTATACAAAATTGTGCCAAAATTCGGAGTCATTACAAGCTAATATACAAAGCCGGAGATACAGCTGTACAAAACTGTCTTATAAAATGAAACACAAATGCGGAAGCGAATAAAACTACTCTTGACTCTTCAGCTGTACTCCTGACTCAAACCTGCATGCAAACTCGAAACAAGGACCTACCCCCATGACAAGGTAGCCCGAAGGAAACACGTCAGCATTTCGCTGAGCAACACTACTCTACCGGAAATATAAACTGAATAATAATACTAGTCATGGTTTTATATATCTGGATAATACGGGGCCACATAGGAAAACACATAGAAAGTGTAAAACACTCCCCAGGAATAACCTGCTATTCCTCATCTCTTACTCCACTCTAGTCTTCTCCATATAAAACTCCTACCCTTAATATAACTAAAATCTCAAACTCATAATTCTCATAACCACAACTCCTTCTCAAAACTCAACTCAATCTCTTTCTTAGTACCACACTATCATCGGCAATCCTAGGTCTCAGTAATGGGGCAAGTGAACTGGCGGTTAAACCGCTAGACAATACTTCTATCTCAATTCTCAGTATCAAACTCTGAATCTCTTTTTTTTTCTTTTCTCTTTGCCACTCTGGGCTCTTTCTTAGTAACGAAACTTAGCTTAAACTGATATCTCAATATAATACTGTCGAAGGTTCAGTGAACCCTGCTCAACACTTAGAGTATAACTCTAAGCTACTCGGCCCCATACCAAGTACAAAGGTCGACAAATCAAGTATAATACAAATCCATAATCTTAATCACATATACGAATCTCAATCTTATAATCTTAATCATAAGAATTTCTCTCTTCATTATCTGAATCTCGATTCTCTTAGCTCAAGGCGAAAACAAGGTTGAACATACGCTCAACACGCACCCATCAAATATACGTACATAGCTTTCGAATCAATTTAATCACCATGTCCCTAGAACCCATGAATGATTACCACGTCCAAACCCAAATCAATACTAGTATTCACTAACAAATCAATCTTCTGCCTTACGACTCATACGCTACCAATCACGATTCCACTCTCCAAGTCCAAACTTCAGTTCATACTAATTGCCAGAATACCCCATCCTCGCTGATAGTACAAAGTATGGCATAATAATTTATACATACTACAATAATCACACTTCAAGACATGAACTCAAAAATTAACAACTCATCAAACGTAAACATACATGACAAACAGAAATACCCATGTTCAAATAAGGTTATTCACCCACAATAATACTGCAAAGGTAGAAATCGTGTTACCTGTAACTCGTGAGATTAATTAAACTTGCTACGAAAATCAACCCTTTATAAAACCAAAATAACGACAAGGCTAGCACAAATGATGTTGTACAACAGGATCTCGCAAAAGATTTCGAAGAACAAAAGATCAGAGAATCATGACTAGGCTGATGATAATTTGATGCACATGATCAAGGGTGAAGGCGAAGACATGGGTCAGAGAAAAGAAGGAGAGGGAGGCTAATAGCTTTGGATTAGGGTTAATTAAATATGATCATGGTACTCTTATACGTAACAAGAGCAAGGCGATTCAAAAGGAGATAAGCATGGGTAACTTAACCGACCAAATAAACTGGCAAATGTTTTATTGTTTTTTTTTTTTTTTTTAAGATCAATAAAATCTTCAATATAAGAGTTTAAATGGAAATTTATATATTATAAAGTAGTAATAAAATGTCCAAAAATTTGGTGTGTTACACTCTTCCCCCCTTAAAAAAATTTTCGTCCTCGAAAATTGCAATCAGTAAACAAAACGTTTTTCAAAAACTCTATTACTGTTACACTCCACCATCCTTAAAAACAAAAGTTCGACCTCGAACTGAAAATGTTGAACGCAACGACGACTTTGAACACTTAAAGCAAATAGAACACATAAGACACCTCACTTAGTCACATAAGACTCTACTGAAGTCGACACTAGCATATGACGATGCCAATGTCTAACCAAGACCGACACTGCTCTGATACCAATTTGTAACACCCCCAAATTTCGGCTAATCTAAAACTCATTTTATTATACAAAATTGTGCCAAAATTCGGAGTCATTACAAGCTAATATACAAAGCCGGAGATACAGCTGTACAAAACTGTCTTATAAAATGAAACACAAATGCGGAAGCGAATAAAACTACTCTTGACTCTTCAGCTGTACTCCTGACTCAAACCTGCATGCAAACTCGAAACAAGGACCTACCCCCATGACAAGGTAGCCCGAAGGAAACACGTCAGCATTTCGCTGAGCAACACTACTCTACCGGAAATATAAACTGAATAATAATACTAGTCATGGTTTTATATATCTGGATAATACGGGGCCACATAGGAAAACACATAGAAAGTGTAAAACACTCCCCAGGAATAACCTGCTATTCCTCATCTCTTACTCCACTCTAGTCTTCTCCATATAAAACTCCTACCCTTAATATAACTAAAATCTCAAACTCATAATTCTCATAACCACAACTCCTTCTCAAAACTCAACTCAATCTCTTTCTTAGTACCACACTATCATCGGCAATCCTAGGTCTCAGTAATGGGGCAAGTGAACTGGCGGTTAAACCGCTAGACAATACTTCTATCTCAATTCTCAGTATCAAACTCTGAATCTCTTTTTTTTTCTTTTCTCTTTGCCACTCTGGGCTCTTTCTTAGTAACGAAACTTAGCTTAAACTGATATCTCAATATAATACTGTCGAAGGTTCAGTGAACCCTGCTCAACACTTAGAGTATAACTCTAAGCTACTCGGCCCCATACCAAGTACAAAGGTCGACAAATCAAGTATAATACAAATCCATAATCTTAATCACATATACGAATCTCAATCTTATAATCTTAATCATAAGAATTTCTCTCTTCATTATCTGAATCTCGATTCTCTTAGCTCAAGGCGAAAACAAGGTTGAACATACGCTCAACACGCACCCATCAAATATACGTACATAGCTTTCGAATCAATTTAATCACCATGTCCCTAGAACCCATGAATGATTACCACGTCCAAACCCAAATCAATACTAGTATTCACTAACAAATCAATCTTCTGCCTTACGACTCATACGCTACCAATCACGATTCCACTCTCCAAGTCCAAACTTCAGTTCATACTAATTGCCAGAATACCCCATCCTCGCTGATAGTACAAAGTATGGCATAATAATTTATACATACTACAATAATCACACTTCAAGACATGAACTCAAAAATTAACAACTCATCAAACGTAAACATACATGACAAACAGAAATACCCATGTTCAAATAAGGTTATTCACCCACAATAATACTGCAAAGGTAGAAATCGTGTTACCTGTAACTCGTGAGATTAATTAAACTTGCTACGAAAATCAACCCTTTATAAAACCAAAATAACGACAAGGCTAGCACAAATGATGTTGTACAACAGGATCTCGCAAAAGATTTGGAAGAACAAAAGATCAGAGAATCATGACTAGGCTGATGATAATTTGATGCACATGATCAAGGGTGAAGGCGAAGACATGGGTCAGAGAAAAGAAGGAGAGGGAGGCTAATAGCTTTGGATTAGGGTTAATTAAATATGATCATGGTACTCTTATACGTAACAAGAGCAAGGCGATTCAAAAGGAGATAAGCATGGGTAACTTAACCGACCAAATAAACTGGCAAATGTTTTATTGTTTTTTTTTTTTTTTTAAGATCAATAAAATCTTCAATATAAGAGTTTAAATGGAAATTTATATATTATAAAGTAGTAATAAAATGTCCAAAAATTTGGTGTGTTACACTCTTCCCCCCTTAAAAAAATTTTCGTCCTCGAAAATTGCAATCAGTAAACAAAACGTTTTTCAAAAACTCTATTACTGTTACACTCCACCATCCTTAAAAACAAAAGTTCGACCTCGAACTGAAAATGTTGAACGCAACGACGACTTTGAACACTTAAAGCAAATAGAACACATAAGACACCTCACTTAGTCACATAAGACTCTACTGAAGTCGACACTAGCATATGACGATGCCAATGTCTAACCAAGACCGACACTGCTCTGATACCAATTTGTAACACCCCCAAATTTCGGCTAATCTAAAACTCATTTTATTATACAAAATTGTGCCAAAATTCGGAGTCATTACAAGCTAATATACAAAGCCGGAGATACAGCTGTACAAAACTGTCTTATAAAATGAAACACAAATGCGGAAGCGAATAAAACTACTCTTGACTCTTCAGCTGTACTCCTGACTCAAACCTGCATGCAAACTCGAAACAAGGACCTACCCCCATGACAAGGTAGCCCGAAGGAAACACGTCAGCATTTCGCTGAGCAACACTACTCTACCGGAAATATAAACTGAATAATAATACTAGTCATGGTTTTATATATCTGGATAATACGGGGCCACATAAGAAAACACATAGAAAGTGTAAAACACTCCCCAGGAATAACCTGCTATTCCTCATCTCTTACTCCACTCTAGTCTTCTCCATATAAAACTCCTACCCTTAATATAACTAAAATCTCAAACTCATAATTCTCATAACCACAACTCCTTCTCAAAACTCAACTCAATCTCTTTCTTAGTACCACACTATCATCGGCAATCCTAGGTCTCAGTAATGGGGCAAGTGAACTGGCGGTTAAACCGCTAGACAATACTTCTATCTCAATTCTCAGTATCAAACTCTGAATCTCTTTTTTTTTCTTTTCTCTTTGCCACTCTGGGCTCTTTCTTAGTAACGAAACTTAGCTTAAACTGATATCTCAATATAATACTGTCGAAGGTTCAGTGAACCCTGCTCAACACTTAGAGTATAACTCTAAGCTACTCGGCCCCATACCAAGTACAAAGGTCGACAAATCAAGTATAATACAAATCCATAATCTTAATCACATATACGAATCTCAATCTTATAATCTTAATCATAAGAATTTCTCTCTTCATTATCTGAATCTCGATTCTCTTAGCTCAAGGCGAAAACAAGGTTGAACATACGCTCAACACGCACCCATCAAATATACGTACATAGCTTTCGAATCAATTTAATCACCATGTCCCTAGAACCCATGAATGATTACCACGTCCAAACCCAAATCAATACTAGTATTCACTAACAAATCAATCTTCTGCCTTACGACTCATACGCTACCAATCACGATTCCACTCTCCAAGTCCAAACTTCAGTTCATACTAATTGCCAGAATACCCCATCCTCGCTGATAGTACAAAGTATGGCATAATAATTTATACATACTACAATAATCACACTTCAAGACATGAACTCAAAAATTAACAACTCATCAAACGTAAACATACATGACAAACAGAAATACCCATGTTCAAATAAGGTTATTCACCCACAATAATACTGCAAAGGTAGAAATCGTGTTACCTGTAACTCGTGAGATTAATTAAACTTGCTACGAAAATCAACCCTTTATAAAACCAAAATAACGACAAGGCTAGCACAAATGATGTTGTACAACAGGATCTCGCAAAAGATTTCGAAGAACAAAAGATCAGAGAATCATGACTAGGCTGATGATAATTTGATGCACATGATCAAGGGTAAAGGCGAAGACATGGGTCAGAGAAAAGAAGGAGAGGGAGGCTAATAGCTTTGGATTAGGGTTAATTAAATATGATCATGGTACTCTTATACGTAACAAGAGCAAGGCGATTCAAAAGGAGATAAGCATGGGTAACTTAACCGACCAAATAAACTGGCAAATGTTTTATTGTTTTTTTTTTTTTTTAAGATCAATAAAATCTTCAATATAAGAGTTTAAATGGAAATTTATATATTATAAAGTAGTAATAAAATGTCCAAAAATTTGGTGTGTTACACTCTTCCCCCCTTAAAAGAATTTTCGTCCTCGAAAATTGCAATCAGTAAACAAAACGTTTTTCAAAAGCTCTATTACTGTTACACTCCACCATCCTTAAAAACAAAAGTTCGACCTCGAACTGAAAATGTTGAACGCAACGACGACTTTGAACACTTAAAGCAAATAGAACACATAAGACACCTCACTTAGTCACATAAGACTCTACTGAAGTCGACACTAGCATATGACGATGCCAATGTCTAACCAAGACCGACACTGCTCTGATACCAATTTGTAACACCCCCAAATTTCGGCTAATCTAAAACTCATTTTATTATACAAAATTGTGCCAAAATTCGGAGTCATTACAAGCTAATATACAAAGCCGGAGATACAGCTGTACAAAACTGTCTTATAAAATGAAACACAAATGCGGAAGCGAATAAAACTACTCTTGACTCTTCAGCTGTACTCCTGACTCAAACCTGCATGCAAACTCGAAACAAGGACCTACCCCCATGACAAGGTAGCCCGAAGGAAACACGTCAGCATTTCGCTGAGCAACACTACTCTACCGGAAATATAAACTGAATAATAATACTAGTCATGGTTTTATATATCTGGATAATACGGGGCCACATAAGAAAACACATAGAAAGTGTAAAACACTCCCCAGGAATAACCTGCTATTCCTCATCTCTTACTCCACTCTAGTCTTCTCCATATAAAACTCCTACCCTTAATATAACTAAAATCTCAAACTCATAATTCTCATAACCACAACTCCTTCTCAAAACTCAACTCAATCTCTTTCTTAGTACCACACTATCATCGGCAATCCTAGGTCTCAGTAATGGGGCAAGTAAACTGGCGGTTAAACCGCTAGACAATACTTCTATCTCAATTCTCAGTATCAAACTCTGAATCTCTCTTTTTTTCTTTTCTCTTTGCCACTCTGGGCTCTTTCTTAGTAACGAAACTTAGCTTAAACTGATATCTCAATATAATACTGTCGAAGGTTCAGTGAACCCTGCTCAACACTTAGAGTATAACTCTAAGCTACTCGGCCCCATACCAAGTACAAAGGTCGACAAATCAAGTATAATACAAATCCATAATCTTAATCACATATACGAATCTCAATCTTATAATCTTAATCATAAGAATTTCTCTCTTCATTATCTGAATCTCGATTCTCTTAGCTCAAGGCGAAAACAAGGTTGAACATACGCTCAACACGCACCCATCAAATATACGTACATAGCTTTCGAATCAATTTAATCACCATGTCCCTAGAACCCATGAATGATTACCACGTCCAAACCCAAATCAATACTAGTATTCACTAACAAATCAATCTTCTGCCTTACGACTCATACGCTACCAATCACGATTCCACTCTCCAAGTCCAAACTTCAGTTCATACTAATTGCCAGAATAACCCATCCTCGCTGATAGTACAAAGTATGGCATAATAATTTATACATACTACAATAATCACACTTCAAGACATGAACTCAAAAATTAACAACTCATCAAACGTAAACATACATGACAAGCAGAAATACCCATGTTCAAATAAGGTTATTCACCCACAATAATACTGCAAAGGTAGAAATCGTGTTACCTGTAACTCCTGAGATTAATTAAACTTGCTACGAAAATCAACCCTTTATAAAACCAAAATAACGACAAGGCTAGCACAAATGATGTCGTACAACAGGATCTCGCAAAAGATTTGGAAGAACAAAAGATCAGAGAATCATGACTAGGCTGATGATAATTTGATGCACATGATCAAGGGTGAAGGCGAAGACATGGGTCAGAGAAAAGAAGGAGAGGGAGGCTAATAGCTTTGGATTAGGGTTAATTAAATATGATCATGGTACTCTTATACGTAACAAGAGCAAGGGGATCCAAAAGGAGATAAGCATGGGTAACTTAACCGACCAAATAAACTGGCAAATGTTTTATTGTTTTTTTTTTTTTTTTAAGATCAATAAAATCTTCAATATAAGAGTTTAAATGGAAATTTATATATTATAAAGTAGTAATAAAATGTCCAAAAATTTGGTGTGTTACAATCATGGTGTATTTAGAATTCGAAAATAAGCTTAAAAGAAGAGTAGAAACATGCACAGTTCGTTTCACAAGTTTGAATTGAATGTATGAATAACACGCAATGAGTGTCGTTAGAAATGACATTTGGTTTACTTATATGACAATCCTAACAATACAATCATCATGGTGTATTTAGAATTCGAAAATAAGCTTAAAAGAAGAGTAGAAACATGCACAGTTCGTTTCACAAGTTTGAATTGAATATATGAATAAAACGCAATGAGCTTGTTTAGAAATGACATTTGGTTTACTTATATAAAAATCCTAACACACACTATCATCTTAGTGTCAATAGAATTCGAAAATAAGCTTAAAAGAAGAGTAGAAACATGCACAGTTTGTTCCACAAGTTTGAATTCAATGTATGAATAACACGGAATGAGTGTGGTTAGAAATGACATTTGGTTTACTTATATGACAATCCTAACACACACGATCATCCTAGTGTCATTAGAATTCGAAAATAACTTAGAATTCGAAAATAAGCTTAAAAGAAGAGTAGAAACATGCACAGTTCGTTTCTCAAGTTTGAATTGAATGTATGAATAAAACGCAATGAGCATGTTTCGAAATGACGTTTGGTTTACTTATATGACTATCCTAACACACACAATCATCTTGGTGTCTTTAGAATTCGAAAATAAGCTTAGAATTCGATACTAAGCTTAAAAGAAGAGTAGAAACATGCACAGTTCGTTTCACAAGTTTGAATTGAATGTATGAATAAAACGCAATGAGCTTGTTTAGAAATGACATTTGGTTTACTTATATGACAATCCTAACAATACAATCATCATGGTGTATTTAGAATTCGAATATAAGCTTAAAAGACGAGTCGAAACATGCACAGTTCGTTTCACAAGTTTGAATTGAATGTATGAATAAAACGCAATGAGCTTGTTTAGAAATGACATTTGGTTTACTTATATGAAAATCCTAACACACACAATCATCTTAGTGTCAATAGAATTCGAAAATAAGCTTAGAATTCGAAAATAAGCTTAAAAGAAGAGTAGAAACATGCAAGTTTGTTCCACAAGTTTGAATTCAATGTATGAATAACACGGAATGAGTGTGGTTAGAAATGACATTTGGTTTACTTATATGACAATCCTAACACACACGATCATCCTAGTGTCATTAAAATTCGAAAATAACTTAGAATTCGAAAATAAGCTTAAAAGAAGAGTAGAAACATGCACAGTTCGTTTCTCAAGTTTGAATTGAATGTATGAATAAAACGCAATGAGCATGTTTCGAAATGACGTTTGGTTTACTTATATGACTATCCTAACACACACAATCATCTTGGTGTCCTTAGAATTCGAAATCAAGCTTAGAATTCGAAAATAAGCTTAAAAGAAGAGTAGAAACAAGCAAGTTTGTTCCACAAGTTTGAATTCAATGAATGAATAACACGGAATGAGTGTGGTTAGAAATGACATTTGGTTTACTTATATGACAATCCTAACACACACGATCATCCTAGTGTCATTAAAATTCGAAAATAAGCTTAGAATTCGAAAATAAGCTTAAAAGAAGAGTAGAAACATGCAAGTTTGTTCCACAAGTTTGAATTCAATGTATGAATAACACGGAATGAGTGTGGTTAGAAATGACATTTGGTTTACTTATATGACAATCCTAACACACACGATCATCCTAGTGTCATTAAAATTCGAAAATAACTTAGAATTGGAAAATAAGCTTAAAAGAAGAGTAGAAACATGCACAGTTCGTTTCACAAGTTTGAATTGAATGTATGAATAAAACGCAATGAGCTTGTTTAGAAATGACATTTGGTTTACTTATATGAAAATCCTAACACACACAATCATCTTAGTGTCAATAGAATTCGAAAATAAGCTTAGAATTCGAAAATAAGCTTAAAAGAAGAGTAGAAACATGCACAGTTCGTTTCACAAGTTTGTATTCAATGTATGAATGACACGCAATGAGTGTTGTTAGAAATGACATTTGGTTTACTTATATGACAATCCTAACAATACAATCATCATGGTGTATTTAGAATTCGAAAATAAGCTTAAAAGAAGAGTAGAAACATGCACAGTTCGTTTCACAAGTTTGAATTGAATATATGAATAAAACGCAATGAGCTTGTTTAGAAATGACATTTGGTTTACTTATATGAAAATCCTAACACACACAATCATCTTAGTGTCAATAGAATTCGAAAATAAGCTTAGAATTCGAAAATAAGCTTAAAAGAAGAGTAGAAACATGCACAGTTTGTTCCACAAGTTTGAATTCAATGTATGAATAACACGGAATGAGTGTGGTTAGAAATGACATTTGGTTTACTTATATGACAATCCTAACACCCACGATCATCCTAGTGTCATTAGAATTCGAAAATAACTTAGAATTCGAAAATAAGCTTAAAAGAAGAGTAGAAACATGCACAGTTCGTTTCTCAAGTTTGAATTGAATGTATGAATAAAACGCAATGAGCATGTTTCGAAATGACGTTTGGTTTACTTATATGACTATCCTAACACACACAATCATCTTGGTGTCTTTAGAATTCGAAAATAAGCTTAGAATTCGAAACTAAGCTTAAAAGAAGAGTAGAAACATGCACAGTTCGTTTCACAAGTTTGAATTGAATGTATGAATAAAACGCAGTGAGCTTGTTTAGAAATGACATTTGGTTTACTTATATAACAATCCTAACAATACAATCATCATGGTGTATTTAGAATTCGAATATAAGTTTAAAAGACGAGTCGAAACATGCACAGTTCGTTTCACAAGTTTGAATTGAATGTATGAATAAAACGCAATGAGCTTGTTTAGAAATGACATTTGGTTTACTTATATGAAAATCCTAACACACACAATCATCTTAGTGTCAATAGAATTCGAAAATAAGCTTAAAAGAAGAGTAGAAACATGCAAGTTTGTTCCACAATTTTGAATTCAATGTATGAATAACACGGAATGAGTGTGGTTAGAAATGACATTTGGTTTACTTATATGACAATCCTAACACACACGATCATCCTAGTGTCATTAAAATTCGAAAATAACTTAGAATTCGAAAATAAGCTTAAAAGAAGAGTAGAAACATGCACAGTTCGTTTCTCAAGTTTGAATTGAATGTATGAATAAAACGCAATGAGCATGTTTCGAAATGACGTTTGGTTTACTTATATGACTATCCTAACACACACAATCATCTTGGTGTCCTTAGAATTCGAAATCAAGCTTAGAATTCGAAAATAAGCTTAAAAGAAGAGTAGAAACAAGCAAGTTTGTTCCACAAGTTTGAATTCAATGAATGAATAACACGGAATGAGTGTGGTTAGAAATGACATTTGGTTTACTTATATGACAATCCTAACACACACGATCATCCTAGTGTCATTAAAATTCGAAAATAAGCTTAGAATTCGAAAATAAGCTTAAAAGAAGAGTAGAAACATGTACAGTTCGTTTCTCAAGTTTGAATTGAATGTATGAATAAAACGCAATGAGCATGTTTCGAAATGACGTTTGGTTTACTTATATGACTATCCTAACACACACAATCATCTTGGTGTCCTTAGAATTCGAAATCAAGCTTAGAATTCGAAAATAAGCTTAAAAGAAGAGTAGAAACAAGCAAGTTTGTTCCACAAGTTTGAATTCAATGAATGAATAACACGGAATGAGTGTGGTTAGAAATGACATTTGGTTTACTTATATGACAATCCTAACACACACGATCATCCTAGTGTCATTAAAATTCGAAAATAAGCTTAGAATTCGAAAATAAGCTTAAAAGAAGAGTAGAAACATGCACAGTTCGTTTCACAAGTTTGAATTGAATGTATGAATAAAACGCAATGAGCTTGTTTAGAAATGACATTTGGTTTACTTATATGAAAATCCTAACACACACAATCATCTTAGTGTCAATAGAATTCGAAAATAAGCTTAGAATTCGAAAATAAGCTTAAAAGAAGAGTAGAAACATGCACAGTTCGTTTCACAAGTTTGTATTCAATGTATGAATGACACGCAATGAGTGTTGTTAGAAATGACATTTGGTTTACTTATATGACAATCCTAACAATACAATCATCATGGTGTATTTAGAATTCGAAAATAAGCTTAAAAGAAGAGTAGAAACATGCACAGTTCGTTTCACAAGTTTGAATTGAATATATGAATAAAACGCAATGAGCTTGTTTAGAAATGACATTTGGTTTACTTATATGAAACTCCTAACACACACAATCATCTTAGTGTCAATAGAATTCGAAAATAAGCTTAGAATTCGAAAATAAGCTTAAAAGAAGAGTAGAAACATGCACAGTTTGTTCCACAAGTTTGAATTCAATGTATGAATAACACGGAATGAGTGTGGTTAGAAATGACATTTGGTTTACTTATATGACAATCCTAACACCCACGATCATCCTAGTGTCATTAGAATTCGAAAATAACTTAGAATTCGAAAATAAGCTTAAAAGAAGAGTAGAAACATGCACAGTTCGTTTCTCAAGTTTGAATTGAATGTATGAATAAAACGCAATGAGCATGTTTCGAAATGACGTTTGGTTTACTTATATGACTATCCTAACACACACAATCATCTTGGTGTCTTTAGAATTCGAAAATAAGCTTAGAATTCGAAACTAAGCTTAAAAGAAGAGTAGAAACATGCACAGTTCGTTTCACAAGTTTGAATTGAATGTATGAATAAAACGCAATGAGCTTGTTTAGAAATGACATTTGGTTTACTTATATAACAATCCTAACAATACAATCATCATGGTGTATTTAGAATTCGAATATAAGCTTAAAAGACGAGTCGAAACATGCACAGTTCGTTTCACAAGTTTGAATTGAATGTATGAATAAAACGCAATGAGCTTGTTTAGAAATGACATTTGGTTTACTTATATGAAAATCCTAACACACACAATCATCTTAGTGTCAATAGAATTCGAAAATAAGCTTAGAATTCGAAAATAAGCTTAAAAGAAGAGTAGAAACATGCAAGTTTGTTCCACAAGTTTGAATTCAATGTATGAATAACACGGAATGAGTGTGGTTAGAAATGACATTTGGTTTACTTATATGACAATCCTAACACACACGATCATCCTAGTGTCATTAAAATTCGAAAATAACTTAGAATTCGAAAATAAGCTTAAAAGAAGAGTAGAAACATGCACAGTTCGTTTCTCAAGTTTGAATTGAATGTATGAATAAAACGCAATGAGCATGTTTCGAAATGACGTTTGGTTTACTTATATGACTATCCTAACACACACAATCATCTTGGTGTCCTTAGAATTCGAAATCAAGCTTAGAATTCGAAAATAAGCTTAAAAGAAGAGTAGAAACAAGCAAGTTTGTTCCACAAGTTTGAATTCAATGAATGAATAACACGGAATGAGTGTGGTTAGAAATGACATTTGGTTTACTTATATGACAATCCTAACACACACGATCATCCTAGTGTCATTAAAATTCGAAAATAAGCTTAGAATTCGAAAATAAGCTTAAAAGAAGAGTAGAAACATGTACAGTTCGTTTCTCAAGTTTGAATTGAATGTATGAATAAAACGCAATGAGCATGTTTTGAAATGACGTTTGGTTTACTTATATGACTATCCTAACACACACAATCATCTTGGTGTCCTTAGAATTCGAAATCAAGCTTAGAATTCGAAAATAAGCTTAAAAGAAGAGTAGAAACAAGCAAGTTTGTTCCACAAGTTTGAATTCAATGAATGAATAACACGGAATGAGTGTGGTTAGAAATGACATTTGGTTTACTTATATGACAATCCTAACAATACAATCATCATGGTGTATTTAGAATTCGAAAATAAGCTTAAAAGAAGAGTAGAAACATGCATAGTTCGTTTCACAAGTTTGAATTGAATGTATGAATAACACGCAATGAGTGTGGTTAGAAATGACATTTGGTTTACTTATATGACAATCCTAACAATACAATCATCATGGTGTATTTAGAATTCGAAAATAAGCTTAAAAGAAGAGTAGAAACATGCACAGTTTGTTTCACAAGTTTGAATTGAATATATGAATAAAACGCAATGAGCCTGTTTAGAAATGACATTTGATTTACTTATATGAAAATCCTAACACACACAATCATCTTAGTGTCAATAGAATTCGAAAATAAGCTTAGAATTCGAAAATAAGCTTAAAAGAAGAGTAGAAACATGCACAGTTTGTTCCACAAGTTTGAATTCAATGTATGAATAACACGGAATGAGTGTGGTTAGAAATGACATTTGGTTTACTTATATGACAATCCTAACACACACGATCATCCTAGTGTCATTAGAATTCGAAAATAACTTAGAATTCGAAAATAAGCTTAAAAGAAGAGTAGAAACATGCACAGTTCGTTTCTCAAGTTTGAATTGAATGTATGAATAAAACGCAATGAGCATGTTTCGAAATGACGTTTGGTTTACTTATATGACTATCCTAACACACACAATCATCTTGGTGTCTTTAGAATTCGAAAACAAGCTTAGAATTCGAAACTAAGCTTAAAAGAAGAGTAGAAACATGCACAGTTCGTTTCACAAGTTTGAATTGAATGTATGAATAAAACGCAATGAGCTTGTTTAGAAATGACATTTGGTTTACTTATATGACAATCCTAACAATACAATCATCATGGTGTATTTAGAATTCGAATATAAGCTTAAAAGAAGAGTCGAAACATGCACAGTTCGTTTCACATGTTTGAATTGAATGTATGAATAAAACGCAATGAGCTTGTTTAGAAATGACATTTAGTTTACTTATATGAAAATCCTAACACACACAATCATCTTAGTGTCAATAGAATTCGAAAATAAGCTTAGAATTCGAAAATAAGCTTAAAAGAAGAGTAGAAACATGCAAGTTTGTTCCACAAGTTTGAATTCAATGTATGAATAACACGGAATGAGTGTGGTTAGAAATGACATTTGGTTTACTTATATGACAATCCTAACACACACGATCATCCTAGTGTCATTAAAATTCGAAAATAACTTAGAATTGGAAAATAAGCTTAAAAGAAGAGTAGAAACATGCACAGTTCGTTTCACAAGTTTGAATTGAATGTATGAATAAAACGCAATGAGCTTGTTTAGAAATGACATTTGGTTTACTTATATGAAAATCCTAACACACACAATCATCTTAGTGTCAATAGAATTCGAAAATAAGCTTAGAATTCGAAAATAAGCTTAAAAGAAGAGTAGAAACATACACAGTTCGTTTCACAAGTTTGTATTCAATGTATGAATGACACGCAATGAGTGTTGTTAGAAATGACATTTGGTTTACTTATATGACAATCCTAACAATACAATCATCATGGTGTATTTAGAATTCGAAAATAAGCTTAAAAGAAGAGTAGAAACATGCACAGTTCGTTTCACAAGTTTGAATTGAATATATGAATAAAACGCAATGAGCTTGTTTAGAAATGACATTTGGTTTACTTATATGAAAATCCTAACACACACAATCATCTTAGTGTCAATAGAATTCGAAAATAAGCTTAGAATTCGAAAATAAGCTTAAAAGAAGAGTAGAAACATGCACAGTTTGTTCCACAAGTTTGAATTCAATGTATGAATAACACGGAATGAGTGTGGTTAGAAATGACATTTGGTTTACTTATATGACAATCCTAACACCCACGATCATCCTAGTGTCATTAGAATTCGAAAATAACTTAGAATTCGAAAATAAGCTTAAAAGAAGAGTAGAAACATGCACAGTTCGTTTCTCAAGTTTGAATTGAATGTATGAATAAAACGCAATGAGCATGTTTCGAAATGACGTTTGGTTTACTTATATGACTATCCTAACACACACAATCATCTTGGTGTCTTTAGAATTCGAAAATAAGCTTAGAATTCGAAACTAAGCTTAAAAGAAGAGTAGAAACATGCACAGTTCGTTTCACAAGTTTGAATTGAATGTATGAATAAAACGCAATGAGCTTGTTTAGAAATGACATTTGGTTTACTTATATAACAATCCTAACAATACAATCATCATGGTGTATTTAGAATTCGAATATAAGCTTAAAAGACGAGTCGAAACATGCACAGTTCGTTTCACAAGTTTGAATTGAATGTATGAATAAAACGCAATGAGCTTGTTTAGAAATGACATTTGGTTTACTTATATGAAAATCCTAACACACACAATCATCTTAGTGTCAATAGAATTCGAAAATAAGCTTAGAATTCGAAAATAAGCTTAAAAGAAGAGTAGAAACATGCAAGTTTGTTCCACAAGTTTGAATTCAATGTATGAATAACACGGAATGAGTGTGGTTAGAAATGACATTTGGTTTACTTATATGACAATCCTAACACACACGATCATCCTAGTGTCATTAAAATTCGAAAATAACTTAGAATTCGAAAATAAGCTTAAAAGAAGAGTAGAAACATGCACAGTTCGTTTCTCAAGTTTGAATTGAATGTATGAATAAAACGCAATGAGCATGTTTCGAAATGACGTTTGGTTTACTTATATGACTATCCTAACACACACAATCATCTTGGTGTCCTTAGAATTCGAAATCAAGCTTAGAATTCGAAAATAAGCTTAAAAGAAGAGTAGAAACAAGCAAGTTTGTTCCACAAGTTTGAATTCAATGAATGAATAACACGGAATGAGTGTGGTTAGAAATGACATTTGGTTTACTTATATGACAATCCTAACACACACGATCATCCTAGTGTCATTAAAATTCGAAAATAAGCTTAGAATTCGAAAATAAGCTTAAAAGAAGAGTAGAAACATGTACAGTTCGTTTCTCAAGTTTGAATTGAATGTATGAATAAAACGCAATGAGCATGTTTTGAAATGACGTTTGGTTTACTTATATGACTATCCTAACACACACAATCATCTTGGTGTCCTTAGAATTCGAAATCAAGCTTAGAATTCGAAAATAAGCTTAAAAGAAGAGTAGAAACAAGCAAGTTTGTTCCACAAGTTTGAATTCAATGAATGAATAACACGGAATGAGTGTGGTTAGAAATGACATTTGGTTTACTTATATGACAATCCTAACAATACAATCATCATGGTGTATTTAGAATTCGAAAATAAGCTTAAAAGAAGAGTAGAAACATGCATAGTTCGTTTCACAAGTTTGAATTGAATGTATGAATAACACGCAATGAGTGTGGTTAGAAATGACATTTGGTTTACTTATATGACAATCCTAACAATACAATCATCATGGTGTATTTAGAATTCGAAAATAAGCTTAAAAGAAGAGTAGAAACATGCACAGTTTGTTTCACAAGTTTGAATTGAATATATGAATAAAACGCAATGAGCCTGTTTAGAAATGACATTTGATTTACTTATATGAAAATCCTAACACACACAATCATCTTAGTGTCAATAGAATTCGAAAATAAGCTTAGAATTCGAAAATAAGCTTAAAAGAAGAGTAGAAACATGCACAGTTTGTTCCACAAGTTTGAATTCAATGTATGAATAACACGGAATGAGTGTGGTTAGAAATGACATTTGGTTTACTTATATGACAATCCTAACACACACGATCATCCTAGTGTCATTAGAATTCGAAAATAACTTAGAATTCGAAAATAAGCTTAAAAGAAGAGTAGAAACATGCACAGTTCGTTTCTCAAGTTTGAATTGAATGTATGAATAAAACGCAATGGGCATGTTTCGAAATGACGTTTGGTTTACTTATATGACTATCCTAACACACACAATCATCTTGGTGTCTTTAGAATTCGAAAACAAGCTTAGAATTCGAAACTAAGCTTAAAAGAAGAGTAGAAACATGCACAGTTCGTTTCACAAGTTTGAATTGAATGTATGAATAAAACGCAATGAGCTTGTTTAGAAATGACATTTGGTTTACTTATATGACAATCCTAACAATACAATCATCATGGTGTATTTAGAATTCGAATATAAGCTTAAAAGAAGAGTCGAAACATGCACAGTTCGTTTCACATGTTTGAATTGAATGTATGAATAAAACGCAATGAGCTTGTTTAGAAATGACATTTAGTTTACTTATATGAAAATCCTAACACACACAATCATCTTAGTGTCAATAGAATTCGAAAATAAGCTTAGAATTCGAAAATAAGCTTAAAAGAAGAGTAGAAACATGCAAGTTTGTTCCACAAGTTTGAATTCAATGTATGAATAACACGGAATGAGTGTGGTTAGAAATGACATTTGGTTTACTTATATGACAATCCTAACACACACGATCATCCTAGTGTCATTAAAATTCGAAAATAACTTAGAATTCGAAAATAAGCTTAAAAGAAGAGTAGAAACATGCACAGTTCGTTTCTCAAGTTTGAATTGAATGTATGAATAAAACGCAATGAGCATGTTTCGAAATGACGTTTGGTTTACTTATATGACTATCCTAACACACACAATCATCTTGGTGTCCTTAGAATTCGAAATCAAGCTTAGAATTCGAAAATAAGCTTAAAAGAAGAGTAGAAACAAGCAAGTTTGTTCCACAAGTTTGAATTCAATGAATGAATAACACGGAATGAGTGTGGTTAGAAATGACATTTGGTTTACTTATATGACAATCCTAACACACACGATCATCCTAGTGTCATTAAAATTCGAAAATAAGCTTAGAATTCGAAAATAAGCTTAAAAGAAGAGTAGAAACATGTACAGTTCGTTTCTCAAGTTTGAATTGAATGTATGAATAAAACGCAATGAGCATGTTTCGAAATGACGTTTGGTTTACTTATATGACTATCCTAACACACACAATCATCTTGGTGTCCTTAGAATTCGAAATCAAGCTTAGAATTCGAAAATAAGCTTAAAAGAAGAGTAGAAACAAGCAAGTTTGTTCCACAAGTTTGAATTCAATGAATGAATAACACGGAATGAGTGTGGTTAGAAATGACATTTGGTTTACTTATATGACAATCCTAACACACACGATCATCCTAGTGTCATTAAAATTCGAAAATAAGCTTAGAATTCGAAAATAAGCTTAAAAGAAGAGTAGAAACATGTACAGTTCGTTTCTCAAGTTTGAATTGAATGTATGAATAAAACGCAATGAGCATGTTTTGAAATGACGTTTGGTTTACTTATATGACTATCCTAACACACACAATCATCTTGGTGTCCTTAGAATTCGAAATCAAGCTTAGAATTCGAAAATAAGCTTAAAAGAAGAGTAGAAACAAGCAAGTTTGTTCCACAAGTTTGAATTCAATGAATGAATAACACGGAATGAGTGTGGTTAGAAATGACATTTGGTTTACTTATATGACAATCCTAACAATACAATCATCATGGTGTATTTAGAATTCGAAAATAAGCTTAAAAGAAGAGTAGAAACATGCATAGTTCGTTTCACAAGTTTGAATTGAATGTATGAATAACACGCAATGAGTGTGGTTAGAAATGACATTTGGTTTACTTATATGACAATCCTAACAATACAATCATCATGGTGTATTTAGAATTCGAAAATAAGCTTAAAAGAAGAGTAGAAACATGCACAGTTTGTTTCACAAGTTTGAATTGAATATATGAATAAAACGCAATGAGCCTGTTTAGAAATGACATTTGATTTACTTATATGAAAATCCTAACACACACAATCATCTTAGTGTCAATAGAATTCGAAAATAAGCTTAGAATTCGAAAATAAGCTTAAAAGAAGAGTAGAAACATGCACAGTTTGTTCCACAAGTTTGAATTCAATGTATGAATAACACGGAATGAGTGTGGTTAGAAATGACATTTGGTTTACTTATATGACAATCCTAACACACACGATCATCCTAGTGTCATTAGAATTCGAAAATAACTTAGAATTCGAAAATAAGCTTAAAAGAAGAGTAGAAACATGCACAGTTCGTTTCTCAAGTTTGAATTGAATGTATGAATAAAACGCAATGAGCATGTTTCGAAATGACGTTTGGTTTACTTATATGACTATCCTAACACACACAATCATCTTGGTGTCTTTAGAATTCGAAAACAAGCTTAGAATTCGAAACTAAGCTTAAAAGAAGAGTAGAAACATGCACAGTTCGTTTCACAAGTTTGAATTGAATGTATGAATAAAACGCAATGAGCTTGTTTAGAAATGACATTTGGTTTACTTATATGACAATCCTAACAATACAATCATCATGGTGTATTTAGAATTCGAATATAAGCTTAAAAGAAGAGTCGAAACATGCACAGTTCGTTTCACATGTTTGAATTGAATGTATGAATAAAACGCAATGAGCTTGTTTAGAAATGACATTTAGTTTACTTATATGAAAATCCTAACACACACAATCATCTTAGTGTCAATAGAATTCGAAAATAAGCTTAGAATTCGAAAATAAGCTTAAAAGAAGAGTAGAAACATGCAAGTTTGTTCCACAAGTTTGAATTCAATGTATGAATAACACGGAATGAGTGTGGTTAGAAATGACATTTGGTTTACTTATATGACAATCCTAACACACACGATCATCCTAGTGTCATTAAAATTCGAAAATAACTTAGAATTCGAAAATAAGCTTAAAAGAAGAGTAGAAACATGCACAGTTCGTTTCTCAAGTTTGAATTGAATGTATGAATAAAACGCAATGAGCATGTTTCGAAATGACGTTTGGTTTACTTATATGACTATCCTAACACACACAATCATCTTGGTGTCCTTAGAATTCGAAATCAAGCTTAGAATTCGAAAATAAGCTTAAAAGAAGAGTAGAAACAAGCAAGTTTGTTCCACAAGTTTGAATTCAATGAATGAATAACACGGAATGAGTGTGGTTAGAAATGACATTTGGTTTACTTATATGACAATCCTAACACACACGATCATCCTAGTGTCATTAAAATTCGAAAATAAGCTTAGAATTCGAAAATAAGCTTAAAAGAAGAGTAGAAACATGTACAGTTCGTTTCTCAAGTTTGAATTGAATGTATGAATAAAACGCAATGAGCATGTTTCGAAATGACGTTTGGTTTACTTATATGACTATCCTAACACACACAATCATCTTGGTGTCCTTAGAATTCGAAATCAAGCTTAGAATTCGAAAATAAGCTTAAAAGAAGAGTAGAAACAAGCAAGTTTGTTCCACAAGTTTGAATTCAATGAATGAATAACACGGAATGAGTGTGGTTAGAAATGACATTTGGTTTACTTATATGACAATCCTAACAATAAAATCATCATGGTGTATTTAGAATTCGAAAATAAGCTAAAAAGAAGAGTAGAAACATGCATAGTTCGTTTCACAAGTTTGAATTGAATGTATGAATAACACGCAATGAGTGTGGTTAGAAATGACATTTGGTTTACTTATATGACAATCCTAACAATACAATCATCCTGGTGTATTTAGAATTCGAAAATAAGCTTAAAAGAAGAGTAGAAACATGCAGAGTTCGTTTCACAAGTTTGAATTGAATATATGAATAAAACGCAATGAGCCTGTTTAGAAATGACATTTGGTTTACTTATATGAAAATCCTAACACACACAATCATCTTAGTGTCAATAGAATTCGAAAATAAGCTTAGAATTCGAAAATAAGCTTAAAAGAAGAGTAGAAACATGCACAGTTTGTTCCACAAGTTTGAATTCAATGTATGAATAACACGGAATGAGTGTGGTTAGAAATGACATTTGGTTTACTTATATGACAATCCTAACACACACGATCATCCTAGTGTCATTAGAATTCGAAAATAACTTAGAATTCGAAAATAAGCTTAAAAGAAGAGTAGAAACATGCACAGTTCGTTTCTCAAGTTTGAATTGAATGTATGAATAAAACGCAATGAGCATGTTTCGAAATGACGTTTGGTTTACTTATATGACTATCCTAACACACACAATCATCTTGGTGTCTTTAGAATTCGAAAACAAGCTTAGAATTCGAAACTAAGCTTAAAAGAAGAGTAGAAACATGCACAGTTCGTTTCACAAGTTTGAATTGAATGTATGAATAAAACGCAATGAGCTTGTTTAGAAATGACATTTGGTTTACTTATATGACAATCCTAACAATACAATCATCATGGTGTATTTAGAATTCGAATATAAGCTTAAAAGAAGAGTCGAAACATGCACAGTTCGTTTCACAAGTTTGAATTGAATGTATGAAAAAAACCCAATGAGCTTGTTTAGAAATGACATTTAGTTTACTTATATGAAAATCCTAACACACACAATCATCTTAGTGTCAATAGAATTCGAAATAAGCTTAGAATTCGAAAATAAGCTTAAAAGAAGAGTAGAAACATGCAAGTTTGTTCCACAAGTTTGAATTCAATGTATGAATAACACGGAATGAGTGTAGTTAGAAATGACATTTGGTTTACTTATATGACAATCCTAACACACACGATCATCCTAGTGTCATTAAAATTCGAAAATAACTTAGAATTCGAAAATAAGCTTAAAAGAAGAGTAGAAACATGCACAGTTCGTTTCTCAAGTTTGAATTGAATGTATGAATAAAACGCAATGAGCATGTTTCGAAATGACGTTTGGTTTACTTATATGACTATCCTAACACACACAATCATCTTGGTGTCCTTAGAATTCGAAATCAAGCTTAGAATTCGAAAATAAGCTTAAAAGAAGAGTAGAAACAAGCAAGTTTGTTCCACAAGTTTGAATTCAATGAATGAATAACACGGAATGAGTGTGGTTAGAAATGACATTTGGTTTACTTATATGACAATCCTAACACACACGATCATCCTGGTGTCATTAAAATTCGAAAATAAGCTTAGAATTCGAAAATAAGCTTAGAATTCGAAAATAAGCTTAAAAGAAGAGTAGAAACATGCAAGTTTGTTCCACAAGTTTGAATTCAATGTATGAATAACACGGAATGAGTGTGGTTAGAAATGACATTTGGTTTACTTATATGACAATCCTAACACACACGATCATCCTAGTGTCATTAAAATTCGAAAATAACTTAGAATTGGAAAATAAGCTTAAAAGAAGAGTAGAAACATGCACAGTTCGTTTCACAAGTTTGAATTGAATGTATGAATAAAACGCAATGAGCTTGTTTAGAAATGACATTTGGTTTACTTATATGAAAATCCTAACACACACAATCATCTTAGTGTCAATAGAATTCGAAAATAAGCTTAGAATTCGAAAATAAGCTTAAAAGAAGAGTAGAAACATGCACAGTTCGTTTCACAAGTTTGTATTCAATGTATGAATGACACGCAATGAGTGTTGTTAGAAATGACATTTGGTTTACTTATATGACAATCCTAACAATACAATCATCATGGTGTATTTAGAATTCGAAAATAAGCTTAAAAGAAGAGTAGAAACATGCACAGTTCGTTTCACAAGTTTGAATTGAATATATGAATAAAACGCAATGAGCTTGTTTAGAAATGACATTTGGTTTACTTATATGAAAATCCTAACACACACAATCATCTTAGTGTCAATGGAATTCGAAAATAAGCTTAGAATTCGAAAATAAGCTTAAAAGAAGAGTAGAAACATGCACAGTTTGTTCCACAAGTTTGAATTCAATGTATGAATAACACGGAATGAGTGTGGTTAGAAATGACATTTGGTTTACTTATATGACAATCCTAACACACACGATCATTCTAGTGTCATTAGAATTCGAAAATAACTTAGAATTCGAAAATAAGCTTAAAAGAAGAGTAGAAACATGCACAATTCGTTTCTCAAGTTTGAATTGAATGTATGAATAAAACACAATGAGCATGTTTCGAAATGACGTTTGGTTTACTTATATGACTATCCTAACACACACAATCATCTTGGTGTCTTTAGAATTCGAAAATAAGCTTAGAATTCGAAACTAAGCTTAAAAGAAGAGTAGAAACATGCACAGTTCGTTTCACAAGTTTGAATTGAATGTATGAATAAAACGCAATGAGCTTGTTTAGAAATGACATTTGGTTTACTTATATGACAATCCTAACAATACAATCATCATGGTGTATTTAGAATTCGAATATAAGCTTAAAAGACGAGTCGAAACATGCACAGTTCGTTTCAGAAGTTTGAATTCAATGTATGAATAACACGGAATGAGTGTGGTTAGAAATGACATTTGGTTTACTTATATGACAATCCTAACACACACGATCATCCTAGTGTCATTAAAATTCGAAAATAAGCTTAGAATTCGAAAATAAGCTTAAAAGAAGAGTAGAAACATGCAAGTTTGTTCCACAAGTTTGAATTCAATGTATGAATAACACGGAATGAGTGTGGTTAGAAATGACATTTGGTTTACTTATATGACAATCCTAACACACAAGATCATCCAAATGTCATTAAAATTCGAAAATAACTTAGAATTCGAAAATAAGCTTAAAAGAAGAGTAGAAACATGCACAGTTCGTTTCTCAAGTTTGAATTGAATGTATGAATAAAACGCAATGAGCATGTTTCGAAATGACGTTTGGTTTACTTATATGACTATCCTAACACACACAATCATCTTGGTGTCCTTAGAATTCGAAATCAAGCTTAGAATTCGAAAATAAGCTTAAAAGAAGAGTAGAAACAAGCAAGTTTGTTCCACAAGTTTGAATTCAATGAATGAATAACACGTAATGAGTGTGGTTAGAAATGACATTTGGTTTACTTATATGACAATCCTAACACACACGATCATCCTAGTGTCTTTAAAATTCGAAAATAAGCTTAGAATTCGAAAATAAGCTTAAAAGAAGAGTAGAAACATGCAAGTTTGTTCCACAAGTTTGAATTCAATGTATGAATAACACGGAATGAGTGTGGTTAGAAATGACATTTGGTTTACTTATATGACAATCCTAACACACAAGATCATCCTAGTGTCATTAAAATTCGAAAATAACTTAGAATTGGAAAATAAGCTTAAAAGAAGAGTAGAAACATGCACAGTTTGTTTCACAAGTTTGAATTGAATGTATGAATAAAACGCAATGAGCATGTTTCGAAATGACGTTTGGTTTACTTATATGACTATCCTAACACACACAATCATCTTGGTGTCTTTAGAATTCGAAAACAAGCTTAGAATTCGAAACTAAGCTTAAAAGAAGAGTAGAAACATGCACAGTTCGTTTCACAAGTTTGAATTGAATGTATGAATAAAACGCAATGAGCTTGTTTAGAAATGACATTTGGTTTACTTATATGACAATCCTAACAATACAATCATCATGGTGTATTTAGAATTCGAATATAAGCTTAAAAGAAGAGTCGAAACATGCACAGTTCGTTTCACAAGTTTGAATTGAATGTATGAAAAAAACCCAATGAGCTTGTTTAGAAATGACATTTAGTTTACTTATATGAAAATCCTAACACACACAATCATCTTAGTGTCAATAGAATTCGAAAAAAAGCTTAGAATTCGAAAATAAGCTTAAAAGAAGAGTAGAAACATGCAAGTTTGTTCCACAAGTTTGAATTCAATGTATGAATAACACGGAATGAGTGTAGTTAGAAATGACATTTGGTTTACTTATATGACAATCCTAACACACACGATCATCCTAGTGTCATTAAAATTCGAAAATAACTTAGAATTCGAAAATAAGCTTAAAAGAAGAGTAGAAACATGCACAGTTCGTTTCTCAAGTTTGAATTGAATGTATGAATAAAACGCAATGAGCATGTTTCGAAATGACGTTTGGTTTACTTTTATGACTATCCTAACACACACAATCATCTTGGTGTCCTTAGAATTCGAAATCAAGCTTAGAATTCGAAAATAAGCTTAAAAGAAGAGTAGAAACAAGCAAGTTTGTTCCACAAGTTTGAATTCAATGAATGAATAACACGGAATGAGTGTGGTTAGAAATGACATTTGGTTTACTTATATGACAATCCTAACACACACGATCATCCTGGTGTCATTAAAATTCGAAAATAAGCTTAGAATTCGAAAATAAGCTTAAAAGAAGAGTAGAAACATGCAAGTTTGTTCCACAAGTTTGAATTCAATGTATGAATAACACGGAATGAGTGTGGTTAGAAATGACATTTGGTTTACTTATATGACAATCCTAACACACACGATCATCCTAGTGTCATTAAAATTCGAAAATAACTTAGAATTGGAAAATAAGCTTAAAAGAAGAGTGGAAACATGCACAGTTCGTTTCACAAGTTTGAATTGAATGTATGAATAAAACGCAATGAGCTTGTTTAGAAATGACATTTGGTTTACTTATATGAAAATCCTAACACACACAATCATCTTAGTGTCAATAGAATTCGAAAATACGCTTAGAATTCGAAAATAAGCTTAAAAGAAGAGTAGAAACATGCACAGTTCGTTTCACAAGTTTGTATTCAATGTATGAATGACACGCAATGAGTGTTGTTAGAAATGACATTTGGTTTACTTATATGACAATCCTAACAATACAATCATCATGGTGTATTTAGAATTCGAAAATAAGCTTAAAAGAAGAGTAGAAACATGCACAGTTCGTTTCACAAGTTTGAATTGAATATATGAATAAAACGCAATGAACTTGTTTAGAAATGACATTTGGTTTACTTATATGAAAATCCTAACACACACAATCATCTTAGTGTCAATGGAATTCGAAAATAAGCTTAGAATTCGAAAATAAGCTTAAAAGAAGAGTAGAAACATGCACAGTTTGTTCCACAAGTTTGAATTCAATGTATGAATAACACGGAATGAGTGTGGTTAGAAATGACATTTGGTTTACTTATATGACAATCCTAACACACACGATCATCCTAGTGTCATTAGAATTCGAAAATAACTTAGAATTCGAAAATAAGCTTAAAAGAAGAGTAGAAACATGCACAGTTCGTTTCTCAAGTTTGAATTGAATGTATGAATAAAACGCAATGAGCATGTTTCGAAATGACGTTTGGTTTACTTATATGACTATCCTAACACACACAATCATCTTGGTGTCTTTAGAATTCGAAAATAAGCTTAGAATTCGAAACTAAGCTTAAAAGAAGAGTAGAAACATGCACAGTTCGTTTCACAAGTTTGAATTGAATGTATGAATAAAACGCAATGAGCTTGTTTAGAAATGACATTTGGTTTACTTATATGACAATCCTAACAATACAATCATCATGGTGTATTTAGAATTCGAATATAAGCTTAAAAGACGAGTCGAAACATGCACAGTTCGTTTCACAAGTTTGAATTCAATGTATGAATAACACAGAATGAGTGTGGTTAGAAATGACATTTGGTTTACTTATATGACAATCCTAACACACACGATCATCCTAGTGTCATTAAAATTCGAAAATAAGCTTAGAATTCGAAAATAAGCTTAAAAGAAGAGTAGAAACATGCAAGTTTGTTCCACAAGTTTGAATTCAATGTATGAATAACACGGAATGAGTGTGGTTAGAAATGACATTTGGTTTACTTATATGACAATCCTAACACACAAGATCATCCTAATGTCATTAAAATTCGAAAATAACTTAGAATTCGAAAATAAGCTTAAAAGAAGAGTAGAAACATGCACAGTTCGTTTCTCAAGTTTGAATTGAATGTATGAATAAAACGCAATGAGCATGTTTCGAAATGACGTTTGGTTTACTTATATGACTATCCTAACACACACAATCATCTTGGTGTCCTTAGAATTCGAAATCAAGCTTAGAATTCGAAAATAAGCTTAAAAGAAGAGTAGAAACAAGCAAGTTTGTTCCACAAGTTTGAATTCAATGAATGAATAACACGGAATGAGTGTGGTTAGAAATGACATTTGGTTTACTTATATGACAATCCTAACACACACGATCATCCTAGTGTCATTAAAATTCGAAAATAAGCTTAGAATTCGAAAATAAGCTTAAAAGAAGAGTAGAAACATGCAAGTTTGTTCCACAAGTTTGAATTCAATGTATGAATAACACGGAATGAGTGTGGTTAGAAATGACATTTGGTTTACTTATATGACAATCCTAACACACAAGATCATCCTAGTGTCATTAAAATTCGAAAATAACTTAGAATTGGAAAATAAGCTTAAAAGAAGAGTAGAAACATGCACAGTTTGTTTCACAAGTTTGAATTGAATGTATGAATAAAACGCAATGAGCATGTTTCGAAATGACGTTTGGTTTACTTATATGACTATCCTAACACACACAATCATCTTGGTGTCTTTAGAATTCGAAAACAAGCTTAGAATTCGAAACTAAGCTTAAAAGAAGAGTAGAAACAAGCACAGTTCGTTTCACAAGTTTGAATTGAATGTATGAATAAAACGCAATGAGCTTGTTTAGAAATGACATTTGGTTTACTTATATGACAATCCTAACAATACAATCATCATGGTGTATTTAGAATTCGAATATAAGCTTAAAAGAAGAGTCGAAACATGCACAGTTCGTTTCACAAGTTTGAATTGAATGTATGAAAAAAACCCAATGAGCTTGTTTAGAAATGACATTTAGTTTACTTATATGAAAATCCTAACACACACAATCATCTTAGTGTCAATAGAATTCGAAAATAAGCTTAGAATTCGAAAATAAGCTTAAAAGAAGAGTAGAAACATGCAAGTTTGTTCCACAAGTTTGAATTCAATGTATGAATAACACGGAATGAGTGTAGTTAGAAATGACATTTGGTTTACTTATATGACAATCCTAACACACACGATCATCGTAGTGTCATTAAAATTCGAAAATAACTTAGAATTCGAAAATAAGCTTAAAAGAAGAGTAGAAACATGCATAGTTCGTTTCTCAAGTTTGAATTGAATGTATGAATAAAACGCAATGAGCATGTTTCGAAATGACGTTTGGTTTACTTATATGACTATCCTAACACACACAATCATCTTGGTGTCCTTAGAATTCGAAATCAAGCTTAGAATTCGAAAATAAGCTTAAAAGAAGAGTAGAAACAAGCAAGTTTGTTCCACAAGTTTGAATTCAATGAATGAATAACACGGAATGAGTGTGGTTAGAAATGACATTTGGTTTACTTATATGACAATCCTAACACACACGATCATCCTGGTGTCATTAAAATTCGAAAATAAGCTTAGAATTCGAAAATAAGCTTAAAAGAAGAGTAGAAACATGCAAGTTTGTTCCACAAGTTTGAATTCAATGTATGAATAACACGGAATGAGTGTGGTTAGAAATGACATTTGGTTTACTTATATGACAATCCTAACACACACGATCATCCTAGTGTCATTAAAATTCGAAAATAACTTAGAATTGGAAAATAAGCTTAAAAGAAGAGTAGAAACATGCACAGTTCGTTTCACAAGTTTGAATTGAATGTATGAATAAAACGCAATGAGCTTGTTTAGAAATGACATTTGGTTTACTTATATGAAAATCCTAACACACACAATCATCTTAGTGTCAATAGAATTCGAAAATAAGCTTAGAATTCGAAAATAAGCTTAAAAGAAGAGTAGAAACATGCACAGTTCGTTTCACAAGTTTGTATTCAATGTATGAATGACACGCAATGAGTGTTGTTAGAAATGACATTTGGTTTACTTATATGACAATCCTAACAATACAATCATCATGGTGTATTTAGAATTCGAAAATAAGCTTAAAAGAAGAGTAGAAACATGCACAGTTCGTTTCACAAGTTTGAATTGAATATATGAATAAAACGCAATGAACTTGTTTAGAAATGACATTTGGTTTACTTATATGAAAATCCTAACACACACAATCATCTTAGTGTCAATGGAATTCGAAAATAAGCTTAGAATTCGAAAATAAGCTTAAAAGAAGAGTAGAAACATGCACAGTTTGTTCCACAAGTTTGAATTCAATGTATGAATAACACGGAATGAGTGTGGTTAGAAATGACATTTGGTTTACTTATATGACAATCCTAACACACACGATCATCCTAGTGTCATTAGAATTCGAAAATAACTTAGAATTCGAAAATAAGCTTAAAAGAAGAGTAGAAACATGCACAGTTCGTTTCTCAAGTTTGAATTGAATATATGAATAAAACGCAATGAGCATGTTTCGAAATGACGTTTGGTTTACTTATATGACTATCCTAACACACACAATCATCTTGGTGTCTTTAGAATTCGAAAATAAGCTTAGAATTCGAAACTAAGCTTAAAAGAAGAGTAGAAACATGCACAGTTCGTTTCACAAGTTTGAATTGAATGTATGAATAAAACGCAATGAGCTTGTTTAGAAATGACATTTGGTTTACTTATATGACAATCCTAACAATACAATCATCATGGTGTATTTAGAATTCGAATATAAGCTTAAAAGACGAGTCGAAACATGCACAGTTCGTTTCACAAGTTTGAATTCAATGTATGAATAACACAGAATGAGTGTGGTTAGAAATGACATTTGGTTTACTTATATGACAATCCTAACACACACGATCATCCTAGTGTCATTAAAATTCGAAAATAAGCTTAGAATTCGAAAATAAGCTTAAAAGAAGAGTAGAAACATGCAAGTTTGTTCCACAAGTTTGAATTCAATGTATGAATAACACGGAATGAGTGTGGTTAGAAATGACATTTGGTTTACTTATATGACAATCCTAACACACAAGATCATCCTAATGTCATTAAAATTCGAAAATAACTTAGAATTCGAAAATAAGCTTAAAAGAAGAGTAGAAACATGCACAGTTCGTTTCTCAAGTTTGAATTGAATGTATGAATAAAACGCAATGAGCATGTTTCGAAATGACGTTTGGTTTACTTATATGACTATCCTAACACACACAATCATCTTGGTGTCCTTAGAATTCGAAATCAAGCTTAGAATTCGAAAAGAAGCTTAAAAGAAGAGTAGAAACAAGCAAGTTTGTTCCACAAGTTTGAATTCAATGAATGAATAACACGGAATGAGTGTGGTTAGAAATGACATTTGGTTTACTTATATGACAATCCTAACACACACGATCATCCTAGTGTCATTAAAATTCGAAAATAAGCTTAGAATTCGAAAATAAGCTTAAAAGAAGAGTAGAAACATGCAAGTTTGTTCCACAAGTTTGAATTCAATGTATGAATAACACGGAATGAGTGTGGTTAGAAATGACATTTGGTTTACTTATATGACAATCCTAACACACAAGATCATCCTAGTGTCATTAAAATTCGAAAATAACTTAGAATTGGAAAATAAGCTTAAAAGAAGAGTAGAAACATGCACAGTTTGTTTCACAAGTTTGAATTGAATGTATGAATAAAACGCAATGAGCTTGTTTAGAAATGACATTTGGTTTTCTTATATGAAAATCCTAACACACACAATCATCTTAGTGTCAATAGAATTCGAAAATAAGCTTAGAATTCGAAAATAAGCTTAAAAGAAGAGTAGAAACATGCACAGTTCGTTTCACAAGTTTGTATTCAATGTATGAATGACACGCAATGAGTGTTGTTAGAAATGACATTTGGTTTACTTATATGACAATCCTAACAATACAATCATCATGGTGTATTTAGAATTCGAAAATAAGCTTAAAAGAAGAGTAGAAACATGCATAGTTCGTTTCACAAGTTTGAATTGAATGTATGAATAACACGCAATGAGTGTGGTTAGAAATGACATTTGGTTTACTTATATGACAATCCTAACAATACAATCATCATGGTGTATTTAGAATTCGAAAATAAGCTTAAAAGAAGAGTAGAAACATGCACAGTTCGTTTCACAAGTTTGAATTGAATATATGAATAAAACGCAATGAGCTTGTTTAGAAATGACATTTGGTTTACTTATATGAAAATCCTAACACACACAATCATCTTAGTGTCAATAGAATTCGAAAATAAGCTTAAAAGAAGAGTAGAAACATGCACAGTTCGTTTCTCAAGTTTGAATTGAATGTATGAACAAAACGGAATGAGCATGTTTCGAAATGTCGTTTGGTTTACTTATATGACAATCCTAACACACACGATCATCCTAGTGTCATTAGAATTCGAAAATAACTTAGAATTCGAAAATAAGCTTAAAAGAAGAGTAGAAACATGCACAGTTCGTTTCTCAAGTTTGAATTGAATGTATGAATAAAACGCAATGAGCATGTTTCGAAATGACGTTTGGTTTACTTATATGACTATCCTAACACACACAATCATCTTGGTGTCTTTAGAATTCGAAAATAAGCTTAGAATTCGAAACTAAGCTTAAAAGAAGAGTAGAAACATGCACAGCTCGTTTCACAAGTTTGAATTGAATGTATGAATAAAACGCAATGAGCTTGTTTAGAAATGACATTTGGTTTACTTAAATGACAATCCTAACACATACGATCATCCTAGTGTCATTAAAATTCGAAAATAAGCTTAGAATTCGAAAATAAGCTTAAAAGAAGAGTAGAAACATGCAAGTTTGTTCCACAAGTTTGAATTCAATGTATGAATAACACGGAATGAGTGTGGTTAGAAATGACATTTGGTTTAATTATATGACAATCCTAACACACACGATCATCCTAGTGTCATTAAAATTCAAAAATAACTTAGATTTGGAAAATAAGCTTAAAAGAAGAGTAGAAACATGCACAGTTCGTTTCACAAGTTTGAATTGAATGTATGAATAAAACGCAATGAGCTTGTTTAGAAATGACATTTGGTTTACTTATATGACAATCCTAACAATACAATCATCATGGTGTATTTAGAATTCGAATATAAGCTTAAAAGACGAGTCGAAACATGCACAGTTCGTTTCACAAGTTTGAATTGAATGTATGAATAAAACGCAATGAGCTTGTTTAGAAATGACATTTGGTTTACTTATATGAAAATCCTAACACCACAATCATCTTAGTGTCAATAGAATTCGAAAATAAGCTTAGAATTCGAAAATAAGCTTAAAAGAAGAGTAGAAACATGCAAGTTTGTTCCACAAGTTTGAATTCAATGTATGAATAACACGGAATAAGTGTGGTTAGAAATGACATTTGGTTTACTTATATGACAATCCTAACACACACGATCATCCTAGTGTCATTAAAATTCGAAAATAACTTAGAATTCGAAAATAAGCTTAAAAGAAGAGTAGAAACATGCAAGTTTGTTCCACAAGTTTGAATTCAATGTATGAATAACACGGAATGAGTGTGGTTAGAAATGACATTTGGTTTAATTATATGACAATCCTAACACACACGATCATCCTAGTGTCATTAAAATTCAAAAATAACTTAGATTTGGAAAATAAGCTTAAAAGAAGAGTAGAAACATGCACAGTTCGTTTCACAAGTTTGAATTGAATGTATGAATAAAACGCAATGAGCTTGTTTAGAAATGACATTTGGTTTACTTATATGACAATCCTAACAATACAATCATCATGGTGTATTTAGAATTCGAATATAAGCTTAAAAGACGAGTCGAAACATGCACAGTTCGTTTCACAAGTTTGAATTGAATGTATGAATAAAACGCAATGAGCTTGTTTAGAAATGACATTTGGTTTACTTATATAAAAATCCTAACACACACAATCATCTTAGTGTCAATAGAATTCGAAAATAAGCTTAGAATTCGAAAATAAGCTTAAAAGAAGAGTAGAAACATGCAAGTTTGTTCCAGAAGTTTGAATTCAATGTATGAATAACACGGAATGAGTGTGGTTAGAAATGACATTTGGTTTACTTATATGACAATCCTAACACACACGATCATCCTAGTGTCATTAAAATTCGAAAATAACTTAGAATTCGAAAATAAGCTTAAAAGAAGAGTAGAAACATGCACAGTTCGTTTCTCAAGTTTGAATTGAATGTATGAATAAAACGCAATGAGCATGTTTCGAAATGACGTTTGGTTTACTTATATGACTATCCTAACACACACAATCATCTTGGTGTCTTTAGAATTCGAAATCACGCTTAGAATTCGAAAATAAGCTTAAAAGAAGAGTAGAAACAAGCAAGTTTGTTCCACAAGTTTTAATTCAATGAATGAATAACACGGAATGAGTGTGGTTAGAAATGACATTTGGTTTACTTATATGACAATCCTAACACACACGATCATCCTAGTGTCATTAAAATTCGAAAATAAGCTTAGAATTCGAAAATAAGCTTAAAAGAAGAGTAGAAACATGCAAGTTTGTTCCACAAGTTTGAATTCAATGTATGAATAACACGGAATGAGTGTGGTTAGAAATGACATTTGGTTTACTTATATGACAATCCTAACACACACGATCATCCTAGTGTTATTAAAATTCGAAAATAACTTAGAATTGGAAAATAAGCTTAAAAGAAGAGTAGAAACATGCACAGTTCGTTTCACAAGTTTGAATTGAATGTATGAATAAAACGCAATGAGCTTGTTTAGAAATGACATTTGGTTTACTTATATGAAAATCCTAACACACACAATCATCTTAGTGTCAATAGAATTCGAAAATAAGCTTAGAATTCGAAAATAAGCTTAAAAGAAGAGTAGAAACATGCACAGTTCGTTTCACAAGTTTGTATTCAATGTATGAATGACACGCAATGAGTGTTGTTAGAAATGACATTTGGTTTACTTATATGACAATCCTAACAATACAATCATCATGGTGTATTTAGAATTCGAAAATAAGCTTAAAAGAAGAGTAGAAACATGCACAGTTCGTTTCACAAGTTTGAATTGAATATATGAATAAAACGCAATGAGCTTGTTTAGAAATGACATTTGGTTTACTTATATGAAAATCCTAACACACACAATCATCTTAGTGTCAATAGAATTCGAAAATAAGCTTGGAATTCGAAAATAAGCTTAAAAGAAGAGTAGAAACATGCACAGTTTGTTCCACAAGTTTGAATTCAATGTATGAATAACACGGAATGAGTGTGGTTAGAAATGACATTTGGTTTACTTATATGACAATCCTAACACACACGATCATCCTAGTGTCATTAGAATTCGAAAATAACTTAGAATTCGAAAATAAGCTTAAAAGAAGAGTAGAAACATGCAAGTTTGTTCCACAAGTTTGAATTCAATGTATGAATAACACGGAATGAGTGGGGTTAGAAATGACATTTGGTTTAATTATATGACAATCCTAACACACACGATCATCCTAGTGTCATTAAAATTCAAAAATAACTTAGATTTGGAAAATAAGCTTAAAAGAAGAGTAGAAACATGCACAGTTCGTTTCACAAGTTTGAATTGAATGTATGAATAAAACGCAATGAGCTTGTTTAGAAATGACATTTGGTTTACTTATATGACAATCCTAACAATACAATCATCATGGTGTATTTAGAATTCGAATATAAGCTTAAAAGACGAGTCGAAACATGCACAGTTCGTTTCACAAGTTTGAATTGAATGTATGAATAAAACGCAATGAGCTTGTTTAGAAATGACATTTGGTTTACTTATATGAAAATCCTAACACACACAATCATCTTAGTGTCAATAGAATTCGAAAATAAGCTTAGAATTCGAAAATAAGCTTAAAAGAAGAGTAGAAACATGCAAGTTTGTTCCACAAGTTTGAATTCAATGTATGAATAACACGGAATGAGTGTGGTTAGAAATGACATTTGGTTTACTTATATGACAATCCTAACACACACGATCATCCTAGTGTCATTAAAATTCGAAAATAACTTAGAATTCGAAAATAAGCTTAAAAGAAGAGTAGAAACATGCACAGTTCGTTTCTCAAGTTTGAATTGAATGTATGAATAAAACGCAATGAGCATGTTTCGAAATGACGTTTGGTTTACTTATATGACTATCCTAACACACACAATCATCTTGGTGTCTTTAGAATTCGAAATCACGCTTAGAATTCGAAAATAAGCTTAAAAGAAGAGTAGAAACAAGCAAGTTTGTTCCACAAGTTTTAATTCAATGAATGAATAACACGGAATGAGTGTGGTTAGAAATGACATTTGGTTTACTTATATGACAATCCTAACACACACGATCATCCTAGTGTCATTAAAATTCGAAAATAAGCTTAGAATTCGAAAATAAGCTTAAAAGAAGAGTAGAAACATGCAAGTTTGTTCCACAAGTTTGAATTCAATGTATGAATAACACGGAATGAGTGTGGTTAGAAATGACATTTGGTTTACTTATATGACAATCCTAACACACACGATCATCCTAGTGTCATTAAAATTCGAAAATAACTTAGAATTGGAAAATAAGCTTAAAAGAAGAGTAGAAACATGCACAGTTCGTTTCACAAGTTTGAATTGAATGTATGAATAAAACGCAATGAGCTTGTTTAGAAATGACATTTGGTTTACTTATATGAAAATCCTAACACACACAATCATCTTAGTGTCAATAGAATTCGAAAATAAGCTTAGAATTCGAAAATAAGCTTAAAAGAAGAGTAGAAACATGCACAGTTCGTTTCACAAGTTTGTATTCAATGTATGAATGACACGCAATGAGTGTTGTTAGAAATGACATTTGGTTTACTTATATGACAATCCTAACAATACAATCATCATGGTGTATTTAGAATTCGAAAATAAGCTTAAAAGAAGAGTAGAAACATGCACAGTTCGTTTCACAAGTTTGAATTGAATATATGAATAAAACGCAATGAGCTTGTTTAGAAATGACATTTGGTTTACTTATATGAAAATCCTAACACACACAATCATCTTAGTGTCAATAGAATTCGAAAATAAGCTTAGAATTCGAAAATAAGCTTAAAAGAAGAGTAGAAACATGCACAGTTTGTTCCACAAGTTTGAATTCAATGTATGAATAACACGGAATGAGTGTGGTTAGAAATGACATTTGGTTTACTTATATGACAATCCTAACACACACGATCATCCTAGTGTCATTAGAATTCGAAAATAACTTTGAATTCGAAAATAAGCTTAAAAGAAGAGTAGAAACATGCACAGTTCGTTTCTCAAGTTTGAATTGAATGTATGAATAAAACCCAATGAGCATGTTTCGAAATGACGTTTGGTTTACTTATATGACTATCCTAACACACACAATCATCTTGGTGTCTTTAGAATTCGAAAATAAGCTTAGAATTCGAAACTAAGCTTAAAAGAAGAGTAGAAACATGCACAGTTCGTTTCACAAGTTTGAATTGAATGTATGAATAAAACGCAATGAGCTTGTTTAGAAATGACATTTGGTTTACTTATATGACAATCCTAACAATACAATCATCATGGTGTATTTAGAATTCGAATATAAGCTTAAAAGACGAGTCGAAACATGCACAGTTCGTTTCACAAGTTTGAATTGAATGTATGAATAAAACGCAATGAGCTTGTTTAGAAATGACATTTGGTTTACTTATATGAAAATCCTAACACACACAATCATCTTAGTGTCAATAGAATTCGAAAATAAGCTTAGAATTCGAAAATAAGCTTAAAAGAAGAGTAGAAACATGCAAGTTTGTTCCACAAGTTTGAATTCAATGTATGAATAACACGGAATGAGTGTGGTTAGAAATGACATTTGGTTTACTTACATGACAATCCTAACACACACGATCATCCTAGTGTCATTAAAATTCGAAAATAACTTAGAATTCGAAAATAAGCTTAAAAGAAGAGTAGAAACATGCACAGTTCGTTTCTCAAGTTTGAATTGAATGTATGAATAAAACGCAATGAGCATGTTTCGAAATGACGTTTGGTTTACTTATATGACTATCCTAACACACACAATCATCTTGGTGTCTTTAGAATTCGAAATCACGCTTAGAATTCGAAAATAAGCTTAAAAGAAGAGTAGAAACAAGCAAGTTTGTTCCACAAGTTTGAATTCAATGAATGAATAACACGGAATGAGTGTGGTTAGAAATGACATTTGGTTTACTTATATGACAATCCTAACACACACGATCATCCTAGTGTCATTAAAATTCGAAAATAAGCTTAGAATTCGAAAATAAGCTTAAAAGAAGAGTAGAAACATGCAAGTTTGTTCCACAAGTTTGAATTCAATGTATGAATAACACGGAATGAGTGTGGTTAGAAATGACATTTGGTTTACTTATATGACAATCCTAACACACACGATCATCCTAGTGTCATTAAAATTCGAAAATAAGCTTAGAATTCGAAAATAAGCTTAAAAGAAGAGTAGAAACATGCAAGTTTGTTCCACAAGTTTGAATTCAATGTATGAATAACACGGAATGAGTGTGGTTAGAAATGACATTTGGTTTACTTATATGACAATCCTAACACACACGATCATCCTAGTGTTATTAAAATTCGAAAATAACTTAGAATTGGAAAATAAGCTTAAAAGAAGAGTAGAAACATGCACAGTTCGTTTCACAAGTTTGAATTGAATGTATGAATAAAACGCAATGAGCTTGTTTAGAAATGACATTTGGTTTACTTATATGAAAATCCTAACACACACAATCATCTTAGTGTCAATAGAATTCGAAAATAAGCTTAGAATTCGAAAATAAGCTTAAAAGAAGAGTAGAAACATGCACAGTTCGTTTCACAAGTTTGTATTCAATGTATGAATGACACGCAATGAGTGTTGTTAGAAATGACATTTGGTTTACTTATATGACAATCCTAACAATACAATCATCATGGTGTATTTAGAATTCGAAAATAAGCTTAAAAGAAGAGTAGAAACATGCACAGTTCGTTTCACAAGTTTGAATTGAATATATGAATAAAACGCAATGAGCTTGTTTAGAAATGACATTTGGTTTACTTATATGAAAATCCTAACACACACAATCATCTTAGTGTCAATAGAATTCGAAAATAAGCTTGGAATTCGAAAATAAGCTTAAAAGAAGAGTAGAAACATGCACAGTTTGTTCCACAAGTTTGAATTCAATGTATGAATAACACGGAATGAGTGTGGTTAGAAATGACATTTGGTTTACTTATATGACAATCCTAACACACACGATCATCCTAGTGTCATTAGAATTCGAAAATAACTTAGAATTCGAAAATAAGCTTAAAAGAAGAGTAGAAACATGCAAGTTTGTTCCACAAGTTTGAATTCAATGTATGAATAACACGGAATGAGTGGGGTTAGAAATGACATTTGGTTTAATTATATGACAATCCTAACACACACGATCATCCTAGTGTCATTAAAATTCAAAAATAACTTAGATTTGGAAAATAAGCTTAAAAGAAGAGTAGAAACATGCACAGTTCGTTTCACAAGTTTGAATTGAATGTATGAATAAAACGCAATGAGCTTGTTTAGAAATGACATTTGGTTTACTTATATGACAATCCTAACAATACAATCATCATGGTGTATTTAGAATTCGAATATAAGCTTAAAAGACGAGTCGAAACATGCACAGTTCGTTTCACAAGTTTGAATTGAATGTATGAATAAAACGCAATGAGCTTGTTTAGAAATGACATTTGGTTTACTTATATGAAAATCCTAACACACACAATCATCTTAGTGTCAATAGAATTCGAAAATAAGCTTAGAATTCGAAAATAAGCTTAAAAGAAGAGTAGAAAGATGCAAGTTTGTTCCACAAGTTTGAATTCAATGTATGAATAACACGGAATGAGTGTGGTTAGAAATGACATTTGGTTTACTTATATGACAATCCTAACACACACGATCATCCTAGTGTCATTAAAATTCGAAAATAACTTAGAATTCGAAAATAAGCTTAAAAGAAGAGTAGAAACATGCACAGTTCGTTTCTCAAGTTTGAATTGAATGTATGAATAAAACGCAATGAGCATGTTTCGAAATGACGTTTGGTTTACTTATATGACTATCCTAACACACACAATCATCTTGGTGTCTTTAGAATTCGAAATCACGCTTAGAATTCGAAAATAAGCTTAAAAGAAGAGTAGAAACAAGCAAGTTTGTTCCACAAGTTTTAATTCAATGAATGAATAACACGGAATGAGTGTGGTTAGAAATGACATTTGGTTTACTTATATGACAATCCTAACACACACGATCATCCTAGTGTCATTAAAATTCGAAAATAAGCTTAGAATTCGAAAATAAGCTTAAAAGAAGAGTAGAAACATGCAAGTTTGTTCCACAAGTTTGAATTCAATGTATGAATAACACGGAATGAGTGTGGTTAGAAATGACATTTGGTTTACTTATATGACAATCCTAACACACACGATCATCCTAGTGTCATTAAAATTCGAAAATAACTTAGAATTGGAAAATAAGCTTAAAAGAAGAGTAGAAACATGCACAGTTCGTTTCACAAGTTTGAATTGAATGTATGAATAAAACGCAATGAGCTTGTTTAGAAATGACATTTGGTTTACTTATATGAAAATCCTAACACACACAATCATCTTAGTGTCAATAGAATTCGAAAATAAGCTTAGAATTCGAAAATAAGCTTAAAAGAAGAGTAGAAACATGCACAGTTCGTTTCACAAGTTTGTATTCAATGTATGAATGACACGCAATGAGTGTTGTTAGAAATGACATTTGGTTTACTTATATGACAATCCTAACAATACAATCATCATGGTGTATTTAGAATTCGAAAATAAGCTTAAAAGAAGAGTAGAAACATGCACAGTTCGTTTCACAAGTTTGAATTGAATATATGAATAAAACGCAATGAGCTTGTTTAGAAATGACATTTGGTTTACTTATATGAAAATCCTAACACACACAATCATCTTAGTGTCAATAGAATTCGAAAATAAGCTTAGAATTCGAAAATAAGCTTAAAAGAAGAGTAGAAACATGCACAGTTTGTTCCACAAGTTTGAATTCAATGTATGAATAACACGGAATGAGTGTGGTTAGAAATGACATTTGGTTTACTTATATGACAATCCTAACACACACGATCATCCTAGTGTCATTAGAATTCGAAAATAACTTTGAATTCGAAAATAAGCTTAAAAGAAGAGTAGAAACATGCACAGTTCGTTTCTCAAGTTTGAATTGAATGTATGAATAAAACCCAATGAGCATGTTTCGAAATGACGTTTGGTTTACTTATATGACTATCCTAACACACACAATCATCTTGGTGTCTTTAGAATTCGAAAATAAGCTTAGAATTCGAAACTAAGCTTAAAAGAAGAGTAGAAACATGCACAGTTCGTTTCACAAGTTTGAATTGAATGTATGAATAAAACGCAATGAGCTTGTTTAGAAATGACATTTGGTTTACTTATATGACAATCCTAACAATACAATCATCATGGTGTATTTAGAATTCGAATATAAGCTTAAAAGACGAGTCGAAACATGCACAGTTCGTTTCACAAGTTTGAATTGAATGTATGAATAAAACGCAATGAGCTTGTTTAGAAATGACATTTGGTTTACTTATATGAAAATCCTAACACACACAATCATCTTAGTGTCAATAGAATTCGAAAATAAGCTTAGAATTCGAAAATAAGCTTAAAAGAAGAGTAGAAACATGCAAGTTTGTTCCACAAGTTTGAATTCAATGTATGAATAACACGGAATGAGTGTGGTTAGAAATGACATTTGGTTTACTTACATGACAATCCTAACACACACGATCATCCTAGTGTCATTAAAATTCGAAAATAACTTAGAATTCGAAAATAAGCTTAAAAGAAGAGTAGAAACATGCACAGTTCGTTTCTCAAGTTTGAATTGAATGTATGAATAAAACGCAATGAGCATGTTTCGAAATGACGTTTGGTTTACTTATATGACTATCCTAACACACACAATCATCTTGGTGTCTTTAGAATTCGAAATCACGCTTAGAATTCGAAAATAAGCTTAAAAGAAGAGTAGAAACAAGCAAGTTTGTTCCACAAGTTTGAATTCAATGAATGAATAACACGGAATGAGTGTGGTTAGAAATGACATTTGGTTTACTTATATGACAATCCTAACACACACGATCATCCTAGTGTCATTAAAATTCGAAAATAAGCTTAGAATTCGAAAATAAGCTTAAAAGAAGAGTAGAAACATGCAAGTTTGTTCCACAAGTTTGAATTCAATGTATGAATAACACGGAATGAGTGTGGTTAGAAATGACATTTGGTTTACTTATATGACAATCCTAACACACACGATCATCCTAGTGTCATTAAAATTCGAAAATAACTTAGAATTGGAAAATAAGCTTAAAAGAAGAATAGAAACATGCACAGTTCGTTTCACAAGTTTGAATTGAATGTATGAATAAAACGCAATGAGCTTGTTTAGAAATGACATTTGGTTTACTTATATGAAAATCCTAACACACACAATCATCTTAGTGTCAATAGAATTCGAAAATAAGCTTAGAATTCGAAAATAAGCTTAAAAGAAGAGTAGAAACATGCACAGTTCGTTTCACAAGTTTGTATTCAATGTATGAATGACACGCAATGAGTGTTGTTAGAAATGACATTTGGTTTACTTATATGACAATCCTAACAATACAATCATCATGGTGTATTTAGAATTCGAAAATAAGCTTAAAAGAAGAGTAGAAACATGCATAGTTCGTTTCACAAGTTTGAATTGAATGTATGAATAACACGCAATGAGTGTGGTTAGAAATGACATTTGGTTTACTTATATGACAATCCTAACAATACAATCATCATGGTGTATTTAGAATTCGAAAATAAGCTTAAAAGAAGAGTAGAAACATGCACAGTTCGTTTCACAAGTTTGAATTGAATATATGAATAAAACGCAATGAGCTTGTTTAGAAATGACATTTGGTTTACTTATATGAAAATCCTAACACACACAATCATCTTAGTGTCAATAGAATTCGAAAATAAGCTTAGAATTCGAAAATAAGCTTAAAAGAAGAGTAGAAACATGCACAGTTTGTTCCACAAGTTTGAATTCAATGTATGAATAACACGGAATGAGTGTGGTTAGAAATGACATTTGGTTTACTTATATGACAATCCTAACACACACGATCATCCTAGTGTCATTAGAATTCGAAAATAACTTAGAATTCGAAAATAAGCTTAAAAGAAGAGTAGAAACATGCACAGTTCGTTTCTCAAGTTTGAATTGAATGTATGAATAAAACGCAATGAGCATGTTTCGAAATGACGTTTGGTTTACTTATATGACTATCCTAACACACACAATCATCTTGGTGTCTTTAGAATTCGAAAATAAGCTTAGAATTCGAAACTAAGCTTAAAAGAAGAGTAGAAACATGCACAGTTCGTTTCACAAGTTTGAATTGAATGTATGAATAAAACGCAATGAGCTTGTTTAGAAATGACATTTGGTTTACTTATATGACAATCCTAACAATACAATCATCATGGTGTATTTAGAATTCGAATATAAGCTTAAAAGAAGAGTCGAAACATGCACAGTTCGTTTCACAAGTTTGAATTGAATGTATGAATAAAACGCAATGAGCTTGTTTAGAAATGACATTTAGTTTACTTATATGAAAATCCTAACACACACAATCATCTTAGTGTCAATAGAATTCGAAAATAAGCTTAGAATTCGAAAATAAGCTTAAAAGAAGAGTAGAAACATGCAAGTTTGTTCCACAAGTTTGAATTCAATGTATGAATAACACGGAATGAGTGTGGTTAGAAATGACATTTGGTTTACTTATATGACAATCCTAACACACACGATCATCCTAGTGTCATTAAAATTCGAAACTAACTTAGAATTCGAAAATAAGCTTAAAAGAAGAGTAGAAACATGCACAGTTCGTTTCTCAAGTTTGAATTGAATGTATGAATAAAACGCAATGAGCATGTTTCGAAATGTCGTTTGGTTTACTTATATGACTATCCTAACACACACAATCATCTTGGTGTCTTTAGAATTCGAAATCAAGCTTAGAATTCGAAAATAAGCTTAAAAGAAGAGTAGAAACATGCACAGTTCGTTTCACAAGTTTGTATTCAATGTATGAATGACACGCAATGAGTGTGGTTAGAAATGACATTTGGTTTACTTATATGACAATCCTAACAATACAATCATCATGGTGTATTTAGAATTCGAAAATAAGCTTAAAAGAAGAGTAGAAACATGCACAGTTCGTTTCACAAGTTTGAATTGAATGTATGAATAACACGCAATGAGTGTGGTTAGAAATGACATTTGGTTTACTTATATGACAATCCTAACAATACAATCATCATGGTGTATTTAGAATTCGAAAATAAGCTTAAAAGAAGAGTAGAAACATGCACAGTTCGTTTCACAAGTTTGAATTGAATATATGAATAAAACGCAATGAGCTTGTTTAGAAATGACATTTGGTTTACTTATATGAAAATCCTAACACACACAATCATCTTAGTGTCAATAGAATTCGAAAATAAGCTTAGAATTCGAAAATAAGCTTAAAAGAAGAGTAGAAACATGCAAGTTTGTTCCACAAGTTTGAATTCAATGTATGAATAACACGGAATGAGTGTGGTTAGAAATGACATTTGGTTTACTTATATGACAATCCTAACACACACGATCATCCTAGTGTCATTAAAATTCGAAAATAACTTAGAATTGGAAAATAAGCTTAAAAGAAGAGTAGAAACATGCACAGTTCGTTTCACAAGTTTGAATTGAATGTATGAATAAAACGCAATGAGCTTGTTTAGAAATGACATTTGGTTTACTTATATGAAAATCCTAACACACACAATCATCTTAGTGTCAATAGAATTCGAAAATAAGCTTAGAATTCGAAAATAAGCTTAAAAGAAGAGTAGAAACATGCACAGTTCGTTTCACAAGTTTGTATTCAATGTATGAATGACACGCAATGAGTGTTGTTAGAAATGACATTTGGTTTACTTATATGACAATCCTAACAATACAATCATCATGGTGTATTTAGAATTCGAAAATAAGCTTAAAAGAAGAGTAGAAACATGCACAGTTCGTTTCACAAGTTTGAATTGAATATATGAATAAAACGCAATGAGCTTGTTTAGAAATGACATTTGGTTTACTTATATGAAAATCCTAACACACACAATCATCTTAGTGTCAATAGAATTCGAAAATAAGCTTAGAATTCGAAAATAAGCTTAAAAGAAGAGTAGAAACATGCACAGTTTGTTCCACAAGTTTGAATTCAATGTATGAATAACACGGAATGAGTGTGGTTAGAAATGACATTTGGTTTACTTATATGACAATCCTAACACACACGATCATCCTAGTGTCATTAGAATTCGAAAATAACTTAGAATTCGAAAATAAGCTTAAAAGAAGAGTAGAAACATGCACAGTTCGTTTCTCAAGTTTGAATTGAATGTATGAATAAAACGCAATGAGCATGTTTCGAAATGACGTTTGGTTTACTTATATGACTATCCTAACACACACAATCATCTTGGTGTCTTTAGAATTCGAAAATAAGCTTAGAATTCGAAACTAAGCTTAAAAGAAGAGTAGAAACATGCACAGTTCGTTTCACAAGTTTGAATTGAATGTATGAATAAAACGCAATGAGCTTGTTTAGAAATGACATTTGGTTTACTTATATGACAATCCTAACAATACAATCATCATGGTGTATTTAGAATTCGAATATAAGCTTAAAAGAAGAGTCGAAACATGCACAGTTCGTTTCACAAGTTTGAATTGAATGTATGAATAAAACGCAATGAGCTTGTTTAGAAATGACATTTAGTTTACTTATATGAAAATCCTAACACACACAATCATCTTAGTGTCAATAGAATTCGAAAATAAGCTTAGAATTCGAAAATAAGCTTAAAAGAAGAGTAGAAACATGCAAGTTTGTTCCACAAGTTTGAATTCAATGTATGAATAACACGGAATGAGTGTGGTTAGAAATGACATTTGGTTTACTTATATGACAATCCTAACACACACGATCATCCTAGTGTCATTAAAATTCGAAACTAACTTAGAATTCGAAAATAAGCTTAAAAGAAGAGTAGAAACATGCACAGTTCGTTTCTCAAGTTTGAATTGAATGTATGAATAAAACGCAATGAGCATGTTTCGAAATGTCGTTTGGTTTACTTATATGACTATCCTAACACACACAATCATCTTGGTGTCTTTAGAATTCGAAATCAAGCTTAGAATTCGAAAATAAGCTTAAAAGAAGAGTAGAAACATGCACAGTTCGTTTCACAAGTTTGTATTCAATGTATGAATGACACGCAATGAGTGTGGTTAGAAATGACATTTGGTTTACTTATATGACAATCCTAACAATACAATCATCATGGTGTATTTAGAATTCGAAAATAAGCTTAAAAGAAGAGTAGAAACATGCACAGTTCGTTTCACAAGTTTGAATTGAATGTATGAATAACACGCAATGAGTGTGGTTAGAAATGACATTTGGTTTACTTATATGACAATCCTAACAATACAATCATCATGGTGTATTTAGAATTCGAAAATAAGCTTAAAAGAAGAGTAGAAACATGCACAGTTCGTTTCACAAGTTTGAATTGAATATATGAATAAAACGCAATGAGCTTGTTTAGAAATGACATTTGGTTTACTTATATGAAAATCCTAACACACACAATCATCTTAGTGTCAATAGAATTCGAAAATAAGCTTAGAATTCGAAAATAAGCTTAAAAGAAGAGTAGAAACATGCAAGTTTGTTCCACAAGTTTGAATTCAATGTATGAATAACACGGAATGAGTGTGGTTAGAAATGACATTTGGTTTACTTATATGACAATCCTAACACACACGATCATCCTAGTGTCATTAAAATTCGAAAATAACTTAGAATTGGAAAATAAGCTTAAAAGAAGAGTAGAAACATGCACAGTTCGTTTCACAAGTTTGAATTGAATGTATGAATAAAACGCAATGAGCTTGTTTAGAAATGACATTTGGTTTACTTATATGAAAATCCTAACACACACAATCATCTTAGTGTCAATAGAATTCGAAAATAAGCTTAGAATTCGAAAATAAGCTTAAAAGAAGAGTAGAAACATGCACAGTTCGTTTCACAAGTTTGTATTCAATGTATGAATGACACGCAATGAGTGTTGTTAGAAATGACATTTGGTTTACTTATATGACAATCCTAACAATACAATCATCATGGTGTATTTAGAATTCGAAAATAAGCTTAAAAGAAGAGTAGAAACATGCACAGTTCGTTTCACAAGTTTGAATTGAATATATGAATAAAACGCAATGAGCTTGTTTAGAAATGACATTTGGTTTACTTATATGAAAATCCTAACACACACAATCATCTTAGTGTCAATAGAATTCGAAAATAAGCTTAGAATTCGAAAATAAGCTTAAAAGAAGAGTAGAAACATGCACAGTTTGTTCCACAAGTTTGAATTCAATGTATGAATAACACGGAATGAGTGTGGTTAGAAATGACATTTGGTTTACTTATATGACAATCCTAACACACACGATCATCCTAGTGTCATTAGAATTCGAAAATAACTTAGAATTCGAAAATAAGCTTAAAAGAAGAGTAGAAACATGCACAGTTCGTTTCTCAAGTTTGAATTGAATGTATGAATAAAACGCAATGAGCATGTTTCGAAATGACGTTTGGTTTACTTATATGACTATCCTAACACACACAATCATCTTGGTGTCTTTAGAATTCGAAAATAAGCTTAGAATTCGAAACTAAGCTTAAAAGAAGAGTAGAAACATGCACAGTTCGTTTCACAAGTTTGAATTGAATGTATGAATAAAACGCAATGAGCTTGTTTAGAAATGACATTTGGTTTACTTATATGACAATCCTAACAATACAATCATCATGGTGTATTTAGAATTCGAATATAAGCTTAAAAGAAGAGTCGAAACATGCACAGTTCGTTTCACAAGTTTGAATTGAATGTATGAATAAAACGCAATGAGCTTGTTTAGAAATGACATTTAGTTTACTTATATGAAAATCCTAACACACACAATCATCTTAGTGTCAATAGAATTCGAAAATAAGCTTAGAATTCGAAAATAAGCTTAAAAGAAGAGTAGAAACATGCAAGTTTGTTCCACAAGTTTGAATTCAATGTATGAATAACACGGAATGAGTGTGGTTAGAAATGACATTTGGTTTACTTATATGACAATCCTAACACACACGATCATCCTAGTGTCATTAAAATTCGAAACTAACTTAGAATTCGAAAATAAGCTTAAAAGAAGAGTAGAAACATGCACAGTTCGTTTCTCAAGTTTGAATTGAATGTATGAATAAAACGCAATGAGCATGTTTCGAAATGTCGTTTGGTTTACTTATATGACTATCCTAACACACACAATCATCTTGGTGTCTTTAGAATTCGAAATCAAGCTTAGAATTCGAAAATAAGCTTAAAAGAAGAGTAGAAACATGCACAGTTCGTTTCACAAGTTTGTATTCAATGTATGAATGACACGCAATGAGTGTGGTTAGAAATGACATTTGGTTTACTTATATGACAATCCTAACAATACAATCATCATGGTGTATTTAGAATTCGAAAATAAGCTTAAAAGAAGAGTAGAAACATGCACAGTTCGTTTCACAAGTTTGAATTGAATGTATGAATAACACGCAATGAGTGTGGTTAGAAATGACATTTGGTTTACTTATATGACAATCCTAACAATACAATCATCATGGTGTATTTAGAATTCGAAAATAAGCTTAAAAGAAGAGTAGAAACATGCACAGTTCGTTTCACAAGTTTGAATTGAATATATGAATAAAACGCAATGAGCTTGTTTAGAAATGACATTTGGTTTACTTATATGAAAATCCTAACACACACAATCATCTTAGTGTCAATAGAATTCGAAAATAAGCTTAGAATTCGAAAATAAGCTTAAAAGAAGAGTAGAAACATGCAAGTTTGTTCCACAAGTTTGAATTCAATGTATGAATTACACGGAATGAGTGTGGTTAGAAATGACATTTGGTTTACTTATATGACAATCCTAACACACACGATCATCCTAGTGTCATTAAAATTCGAAAATAACTTAGAATTGGAAAATAAGCTTAAAAGAAGAGTAGAAACATGCACAGTTCGTTTCACAAGTTTGAATTGAATGTATGAATAAAACGCAATGAGCTTGTTTAGAAATGACATTTGGTTTACTTATATGAAAATCCTAACACACACAATCATCTTAGTGTCAATAGAATTCGAAAATAAGCTTAGAATTCGAAAATAAGCTTAAAAGAAGAGTAGAAACATGCACAGTTCGTTTCACAAGTTTGTATTCAATGTATGAATGACACGCAATGAGTGTTGTTAGAAATGACATTTGGTTTACTTATATGACAATCCTAACAATACAATCATCATGGTGTATTTAGAATTCGAAAATAAGCTTAAAAGAAGAGTAGAAACATGCACAGTTCGTTTCACAAGTTTGAATTGAATATATGAATAAAACGCAATGAGCTTGTTTAGAAATGACATTTGGTTTACTTATATGAAAATCCTAACACACACAATCATCTTAGTGTCAATAGAATTCGAAAATAAGCTTAGAATTCGAAAATAAGCTTAAAAGAAGAGTAGAAACATGCACAGTTTGTTCCACAAGTTTGAATTCAATGTATGAATAACACGGAATGAGTGTGGTTAGAAATGACATTTGGTTTACTTATATGACAATCCTAACACACACGATCATCCTAGTGTCATTAGAATTCGAAAATAACTTAGAATTCGAAAATAAGCTTAAAAGAAGAGTAGAAACATGCACAGTTCGTTTCTCAAGTTTGAATTGAATGTATGAATAAAACGCAATGAGCATGTTTCGAAATGACGTTTGGTTTACTTATATGACTATCCTAACACACACAATCATCTTGGTGTCTTTAGAATTCGAAAATAAGCTTAGAATTCGAAACTAAGCTTAAAAGAAGAGTAGAAACATGCACAGTTCGTTTCACAAGTTTGAATTGAATGTATGAATAAAACGCAATGAGCTTGTTTAGAAATGACATTTGGTTTACTTATATGACAATCCTAACAATAAAATCATCATGGTGTATTTAGAATTCGAATATAAGCTTAAAAGACGAGTCGAAACATGCACAGTTCGTTTCACAAGTTTGAATTGAATGTATGAATAAAACGCAATGAGCTTGTTTAGAAATGACATTTGGTTTACTTATATGAAAATCCTAACACACACAATCATCTTAGTGTCAATAGAATTCGAAAATAAGCTTAGAATTCGAAAATAAGCTTAAAAGAAGAGTAGAAACATGCAAGTTTGTTCCACAAGTTTGAATTCAATGTATGAATAACACGGAATGAGTGTGGTTAGAAATGACATTTGGTTTACTTATATGACAATCCTAACACACACGATCATCCTAGTGTCATTAAAATTCGAAAATAACTTAGAATTCGAAAATAAGCTTAAAAGAAGAGTAGAAACATGCACAGTTCGTTTCTCAAGTTTGAAATGAATGTATGAATAAAACGCAATGAGCATGTTTCGAAATGACGTTTGGTTTACTTATATGACTATCCTAACACACACAATCATCTTGGTGTCTTTAGAATTCGAAATCACGCTTAGAATTCGAAAATAAGCTTAAAAGAAGAGTAGAAACAAGCAAGTTTGTTCCACAAGTTTGAATTCAATGAATGAATAACACGGAATGAGTGTGGTTAGAAATGACATTTGGTTTACTTATATGACAATCCTAACACACACGATCATCCTAGTGTCATTAAAATTCGAAAATAAGCTTAGAATTCGAAAATAAGCTTAAAAGAAGAGTAGAAACATGCAAGTTTGTTCCACAAGTTTGAATTCAATGTATGAATAACACGGAATGAGTGTGGTTAGAAATGACATTTGGTTTACTTATATGACAATCCTAACACACACGATCATCCTAGTGTCATTAAAATTCGAAAATAACTTAGAATTGGAAAATAAGCTTAAAAGAAGAGTAGAAACATGCACAGTTCGTTTCACAAGTTTGAATTGAATGTATGAATAAATCGCAATGAGCTTGTTTAGAAATGACATTTGGTTTACTTATATGAAAATCCTAACACACACAATCATCTTAGTGTCAATAGAATTCGAAAATAAGCTTAGAATTCGAAAATAAGCTTAAAAGAAGAGTAGAAACATGCACAGTTCGTTTCACAAGTTTGTATTCAATGTATGAATGACACGCAATGAGTGTTGTTAGAAATGACATTTGGTTTACTTATATGACAATCCTAACAATACAATCATCATGGTGTATTTAGAATTCGAAAATAAGCTTAAAAGAAGAGTAGAAAAATGCATAGTTCGTTTCACAAGTTTGAATTGAATGTATGAATAACACGCAATGAGTGTGGTTAGAAATGACATTTGGTTTACTTATATGACAATCCTAACAATACAATCATCATGGTGTATTTAGAATTCGAAAATAAGCTTAAAAGAAGAGTAGAAACATGCACAGTTCGTTTCACAAGTTTGAATTGAATATATGAATAAAACGCAATGAGCTTGTTTAGAAATGACATTTGGTTTACTTATACGAAAATCCTAACACACACAATCATCTTAGTGTCAATAGAATTCGAAAATAAGCTTAGAATTCGAAAATAAGCTTAAAAGAAGAGTAGAAACATGCACAGTTTGTTCCACAAGTTCGAATTCAATGTATGAATAACACGGAATGAGTGTGGTTAGAAATGACATTTGGTTTACTTATATGACAATCCTAACACACACGATCATCCTAGTGTCATTAGAATTCGAAAATAACTTAGAATTCGAAAATAAGCTTAAAAGAAGAGTAGAAACATGCACAGTTCGTTTCTCAAATTTGAATTGAATGTATGAATAAAACGCAATGAGCATGTTTCGAAATGTCGTTTGGTTTACTTATATGACTATCCTAACACACACAATCATCTTGGTGTCTTTAGAATTCGAAATCAAGCTTAGAATTCGAAAATAAGCTTAAAAGAAGAGTAGAAACATGCACAGTTCGTTTCACAAGTTTGTATTCAATGTATGAATGACACGCAATGAGTGTTGTTAGAAATGACATTTGGTTTACTTATATGACAATCCTAACAATACAATCATCATGGTGTATTTAGAATTCGAAAATAAGCTTAAAAGAAGAGTAGAAACATGCACAGTTCGTTTCACAAGTTTGAATTGAATGTATGAATAACACGCAATGAGTGTGGTTAGAAATGACATTTGGTTTACTTATATGACAATCCTAACAATACAATCATCATGGTGTATTTAGAATTCGAAAATAAGCTTAAAAGAAGAGTAGAAACATGCACAGTTCGTTTCACAAGTTTGAATTGAATATATGAATAAAACGCAATGAGCTTGTTTAGAAATGACATTTGGTTTACTTATATGAAAATCCTAACACACACAATCATCTTAGTGTCAATAGAATTCGAAAATAAGCTTAGAATTCGAAAATAAGCTTAAAAGAAGAGTAGAAACATGCAAGTTTGTTCCACAAGTTTGAATTCAATGTATGAATAACACGGAATGAGTGTGGTTAGAAATGACATTTGGTTTACTTATATGACAATCCTAACACACACGATCATCCTAGTGTCATTAAAATTCGAAAATAACTTAGAATTCGAAAATAAGCTTAAAAGAAGAGTAGAAACATGCACAGTTCGTTTCTCAAGTTTGAATTGAATGTATGAATAAAACGCAATGAGCATGTTTCGAAATGACATTTGGTTTACTTATATGACTATCCTAACACACACAATCATCTTGGTGTCCTTAGAATTCGAAATCAAGCTTAGAATTCGAAAATAAGCTTAAAAGAAGAGTAGAAACAAGCAAGTTTGTTCCACAAGTTTGAATTCAATGAATGAATAACACGGAATGAGTGTGGTTAGAAATGACATTTGGTTTACTTATATGACAATCCTAACACACACGATCATCCTAGTGTCATTAAAATTCGAAAATAAGCTTAGAATTCGAAAATAAGCTTAAAAGAAGAGTAGAAACATGCAAGTTTGTGCCACAAGTTTGAATTCAATGTATGAATACCACGGAATGAGTGTGGTTAGAAATGACATTTGGTTTACTTATATGACAATCCTAACACACACGATCATCCTAGTGTCATTAAAATTCGAAACTAACTTAGAATTTGAAAATAAGCTTAAAAGAAGAGTAGAAACATGCACAGTTCGTTTCTCAAGTTTGAATTGAATGTATGAATAAAACGCAATGAGCATGTTTCGAAATGTCGTTTGGTTTACTTATATGACTATCCTAACACACACAATCATCTTGGTGTCTTTAGAATTCGAAATCAAGCTTAGAATTCGAAAATAAGCTTAAAAGAAGAGTAGAAACATGCACAGTTCGTTTCACAAGTTTGTATTCAATGTATGAATGACACGCAATGAGTGTTGTTAGAAATGACATTTGGTTTACTTATATGACAATCCTAACAATACAATCATCATGGTGTATTTAGAATTCGAAAATAAGCTTAAAAGAAGAGTAGAAAAATGCATAGTTCGTTTCACAAGTTTGAATTGAATGTATGAATAACACGCAATGAGTGTGGTTAGAAATGACATTTGGTTTACTTATATGACAATCCTAACAATACAATCATCATGGTGTATTTAGAATTCGAAAATAAGCTTAAAAGAAGAGTAGAAACATGCACAGTTCGTTTCACAAGTTTGAATTGAATATATGAATAAAACGCAATGAGCTTGTTTAGAAATGACATTTGGTTTACTTATACGAAAATCCTAACACACACAATCATCTTAGTGTCAATAGAATTCGAAAATAAGCTTAGAATTCGAAAATAAGCTTAAAAGAAGAGTAGAAACATGCACAGTTTGTTCCACAAGTTTGAATTGAATGTATGAATAAAACGCAATGAGCTTGTTTAGAAATGACGTTTGGTTTACTTATATGACTATCCTAACACACACAGTCATCTTGGTGTCTTTAGAATTCGAAAATAAGCTTAGAATTCGAAACTAAGCTTAAAAGAAGAGTAGAAACATGCACAGTTCGTTTCACAAGTTTGAATTGAATGTATGAATAAAACGCAATGAGCTTGTTTAGAAACGACATTTGGTTTACTTATATGACAATCCTAACAATACAATCATCATGGTGTATTTAGAATTCGAATATAAGCTTAAAAGAAGAGTCGAAACATGCACAGTTCGTTTCACAAGTTTGAATTGAATGTATGAATAAAACGCAATGAGCTTGTTTAGAAATGACATTTAGTTTACTTATATGAAAATCCTAACACACACAATCATCTTAGTGTCAATAGAATTCGAAAATAAGCTTAGAATTCGAAAATAAGCTTAAAAGAAGAGTAGAAACATGCAAGTTTGTTCCACAAGTTTGAATTCAATGTATGAATAACACGGAATGAGTGTGGTTAGAAATGACATTTGGTTTACTTATATGACAATCCTAACACACACGATCATCCTAGTGTCATTAAAATTCGAAACTAACTTAGAATTCGAAAATAAGCTTAAAAGAAGAGTAGAAACATGCACAGTTCGTTTCTCAAGTTTGAATTGAATGTATGAATAAAACGCAATGAGCATGTTTCGAAATGTCGTTTGGTTTACTTATATGACTATCCTAACACACACAATCATCTTGGTGTCTTTAGAATTCGAAATCAAGCTTAGAATTCGAAAATAAGCTTAAAAGAAGAGTAGAAACATGCACAGTTCGTTTCACAAGTTTGTATTCAATGTATGAATGACACGCAATGAGTGTTGTTAGAAATGACATTTGGTTTACTTATATGACAATCCTAACAATACAATCATCATGGTGTATTTAGAATTCGAAAATAAGCTTAAAAGAAGAGTAGAAACATGCACAGTTCGTTTCACAAGTTTGAATTGAATGTATGAATAACACGCAATGAGTGTGGTTAGAAATGACATTTGGTTTACTTATATGACAATCCTAACAATACAATCATCATGGTGTATTTAGAATTCGAAAATAAGCTTAAAAGAAGAGTAGAAACATGCACAGTTCGTTTCACAAGTTTGAATTGAATATATGAATAAAATGCAATGAGCTTGTTTAGAAATGACATTTGGTTTACTTATATGAAAATCCTAACACACACAATCATCTTAGTGTCAATAGAATTCGAAAATAAGCTTAGAATTCGAAAATAAGCTTAAAAGAAGAGTAGAAACATGCAAGTTTGTTCCACAAGTTTGAATTCAATGTATGAATAACACGGAATGAGTGTGGTTAGAAATGCCATTTGGTTTACTTATATGACAATCCTAATACACACGATCATCCTAGTGTCATTAAAATTCGAAAATAACTTAGAATTCGAAAATAAGCTTAAAAGAAGAGTAGAAACATGCACAGTTCGTTTCTCAAGTTTGAATTGAATGTATGAATAAAACGCAATGAGCATGTTTCGAAATGACATTTGGTTTACTTATATGACTATCCTAACACACACAATCATCTTGGTGTCCTTAGAATTCGAAATCAAGCTTAGAATTCGAAAATAAGCTTAAAAGAAGAGTAGAAACAAGCAAGTTTGTTCCACAAGTTTGAATTCAATGAATGAATAACACGGAATGAGTGTGGTTAGAAATGACATTTGGTTTACTTATATGACAATCCTAACACACACGATCATCCTAGTGTCATTAAAATTCGAAAATAAGCTTAGAATTCGAAAATAAGCTTAAAAGAAGAGTAGAAACATGCAAGTTTGTTCCACAAGTTTGAATTCAATGTATGAATAACACGGAATGAGTGTGGTTAGAAATGACATTTGGTTTACTTATATGACAATCCTAACACACACGATCATCCTAGTGTCATTAAAATTCGAAACTAACTTAGAATTCGAAAATAAGCTTAAAAGAAGAGTAGAAACATGCACAGTTCGTTTCTCAAGTTTGAATTGAATGTATGAATAAAACGCAATGAGCATGTTTCGAAATGTCGTTTGGTTTACTTATATGACTATCCTAACACACACAATCATCTTGGTGTCTTTAGAATTCGAAATCAAGCTTAGAATTCGAAAATAAGCTTAAAAGAAGAGTAGAAACATGCACAGTTCGTTTCACAAGTTTGTATTCAATGTATGAATGACACGCAATGAGTGTTGTTAGAAATGACATTTGGTTTACTTATATGACAATCCTAACAATACAATCATCATGGTGTATTTAGAATTCGAAAATAAGCTTAAAAGAAGAGTAGAAACATGCACAGTTCGTTACACAAGTTTGAATTGAATGTATGAATAACACGCAATGAGTGTGGTTAGAAATGACATTTGGTTTACTTATATGACAATCCTAACAATACAATCATCATGGTGTATTTAGAATTCGAAAATAAGCTTAAAAGAAGAGTAGAAACATGCACAGTTCGTTTCACAAGTTTGAATTGAATATATGAATAAAATGCAATGAGCTTGTTTAGAAATGACATTTGGTTTACTTATATGAAAATCCTAACACACACAATCATCTTAGTGTCAATAGAATTCGAAAATAAGCTTAGAATTCGAAAATAAGCTTAAAAGAAGAGTAGAAACATGCAAGTTTGTTCCACAAGTTTGAATTCAATGTATGAATAACACGGAATGAGTGTGGTTAGAAATGCCATTTGGTTTACTTATATGACAATCCTAATACACACGATCATCCTAGTGTCATTAAAATTCGAAAATAACTTAGAATTCGAAAATAAGCTTAAAAGAAGAGTAGAAACATGCACAGTTCGTTTCTCAAGTTTGAATTGAATGTATGAATAAAACGCAATGAGCATGTTTCGAAATGACATTTGGTTTACTTATATGACTATCCTAACACACACAATCATCTTGGTGTCCTTAGAATTCGAAATCAAGCTTAGAATTCGAAAATAAGCTTAAAAGAAGAGTAGAAACAAGCAAGTTTGTTCCACAAGTTTGAATTCAATGAATGAATAACACGGAATGAGTGTGGTTAGAAATGACATTTGGTTTACTTATATGACAATCCTAACACACACGATCATCCTAGTGTCATTAAAATTCGAAAATAAGCTTAGAATTCGAAAATAAGCTTAAAAGAAGAGTAGAAACATGCAAGTTTGTTCCACAAGTTTGAATTCAATGTATGAATAACACGGAATGAGTGTGGTTAGAAATGACATTTGGTTTACTTATATGACAATCCTAACACACACGATCATCCTAGTGTCATTAAAATTCGAAAATAACTTAGAATTCGAAAATAAGCTTAAAAGAAGAGTAGAAACATGCACAGTCCGTTTCTCAAGTTTGAATTGAATGTATGAATAAAACGCAATGAGCATGTTTCGAAATGACGTTTGGTTTACTTATATGACTATCCTAACACACACAATCATCTTGGTGTCCTTAGAATTCGAAATCAAGCTTAGAATTCGAAAATAAGCTTAAAAGAAGAGTAGAAACATGCACAGTTCGTTTCTCAAGTTTGAATTGAATGTATGAATAAAACGCAATGAGCATGTTTCGAAATGTCGTTTGTTTTACTTATATGACTATCCTAACACACACAATCATCTTGGTGTCTTTAGAATTCGAAAATAAGCTTAGAATTCGAAACTAAGCTTAAAAGAAGAGTAGAAACATGCACTGTTCGTTTCACAAGTTTGAATTGAATGTATGAATAAAACGCAATGAGCTTGTTTAGAAATGACATTTGGTTTACTTATATGACAATCCTAACAATACAATCATCATGGTGTATTTAGAATTCGAATATAAGCTTAAAAGAAGAGTCGAAACATGCACAGTTCGTTTCACAAGTTTGAATTGAATGTATGAATAAAACGCAATGAGCTTGTTTAGAAATGACATTTAGTTTACTTATATGAAAATCCTAACACACACAATCATCTTAGTGTCAATAGAATTCGAAAATAAGCTTAGAATTCGAAAATAAGCTTAAAAGAAGAGTAGAAACATGCACAGTTCGTTTCTCAAGTTTGAATTGAATGTAATGAATAAAACACAATGAGCATGTTTCGAAATGACGTTTGGTTTACTTATATGAAAATCCTAACACACACAATCATCTTGGTGTCCTTAGAATTCGAAATCAAGCTTAGAATTCGAAAATAAGCTTAAAAGAAGAGTAGAAACAAGCAAGTTTGTTCCACAAGTTTGAATTCAATGAATGAATAACACGGAATGAGTGTGGTTAGAAATGACATTTGGTTTACTTATATGACAATCCTAACACACACGATCAGTCTAGTGTCATTAAAATTCGAAAATAAGCTTAGAATTCGAAAATAAGCTTAAAAGAAGAGTAGAAACATGCAAGTTTGTTCCACAAGTTTGAATTCAATGTATGAATAACACGGAATGAGTGTGGTTAGAAATGACATTTGGTTTACTTATATGACAATCCTAACACACACGATCATCCTAGTGTCATTAAACTTCGAAAATAACTTAGAATTGGAAAATAAGCTTAAAAGAAGAGTAGAAACATGCACAGTTCGTTTCACAAGTTTGAATTGAATGTATGAATAAAACGCAATGAGCTTGTTTAGAAATGACATTTGGTTTACTTATATGAAAATCCTAACACACACAATCATCTTTGTGTCAATAGAATTCGAAAATAAGCTTAGAATTCGGAAATAAGCTTAAAAGAAGAGTAGAAACATGCACAGTTCGTTTCACAAGTTTGTATTCAATGTATGAATGACACGCAATGAGTGTTGTTAGAAATGACATTTGGTTTACTTATATGACAATCCTAACAATACAATCATCATGGTGTATTTAGAATTCGAAAATAAGCTTAAAAGAAGAGTAGAAACATGCACAGTTCGTTTCACAAGTTTGAATTGAATGTATGAATAACACGCAATGAGTGTGGTTAGAAATGACATTTGGTTTACTTATATGACAATCATAACAATACAATCATCATGGTGTATTTAGAATTCGAAAATAAGCTTAAAAGAAGAGTAGAAACATGCACAGTTCGTTTCACAAGTTTGAATTGAATATATGAATAAAACGCAATGAGCTTGTTTAGAAATGACATTTGGTTTACTTATATGAAAATCCTAACACACACAATCATCTTAGTGTCAATAGAATTCGAAAATAAGCTTAGAATTCGAAAATAAGCTTAAAAGAAGAGTAGAAACATGCACAGTTTGTTCCACAAGTTTGAATTCAATGTATGAATAACACGGAATGAGTGTGGTTAGAAATGACATTTGGTTTACTTATATGACAATCTTAACACACATCCTAGTGTCATTAGAATTCGAAAATAACTTAGAATTCGAAAATAAGCTTCAAAGAAGAGTAGAAACATGCACAGTTCGTTTCTCAAGTTTGAATTGAATGTATGAATAAAACGCAATGAGCATGTTTCGAAATGACGTTTGGTTTACTTATATGACTATCCTAACACACACAATCATCTTGGTGTCTTTAGAATTCGAAAATAAGCTTAGAATTCGAAACTAAGCTTAAAAGAAGAGTAGAAACATGCACTGTTCGTTTCACAAGTTTGAATTGAATGTATGAATAAAACGCAATGAGCTTGTTTAGAAATGACATTTGGTTTACTTATATGACAATCCTAACAATACAATCATCATGGTGTATTTAGAATTCGAATATAAGCTTAAAAGAAGAGTCGAAACATGCACAGTTCGTTTCACAAGTTTGAATTGAATGTATGAATAAAACGCAATGAGCTTGTTTAGAAATGACATTTAGTTTACTTATATGAAAATCCTAACACACACAATCATCTTAGTGTCAATAGAATTCGAAAATAAGCTTAGAATTCGAAAATAAGCTTAAAAGAAGAGTAGAAACATGCAAGTTTGTTCCACAAGTTTGAATTCAATGTATGAATAACACGGAATGAGTGTGGTTAGAAATGACATTTGGTTTACTTATATGACAATCCTAACACACACGACCATCCTAGTGTCATTAAAATTCGAAAATTACTTAGAATTCGAAAATAAGCTTAAAAGAAGAGTAGAAACATGCACAGTTCGTTTCTCAAGTTTGAATTGAATGTATGAATAAAACGCAATGAGCATGTTTCGAAATGACGTTTGGTTTACTTATATGACTATCCTAACACACACAATCATCTTGGTGTCTTTAGAATTCGAAATCAAGCTTAGAATTCGGAAATAAGCTTAAAAGAAGAGTAGAAACATGCACAGTTCGTTTCACAAGTTTGTATTCAATGTATGAATGACACGCAATGAGTGTTGTTAGAAATGACATTTGGTTTACTTATATGACAATCCTAACAATACAATCATCATGGTGTATTTAGAATTCGAAAATAAGCTTAAAAGAAGAGTAGAAACATGCACAGTTCGTTTCACAAGTTTGAATTGAATGTATGAATAACACGCAATGAGTGTGGTTAGAAATGACATTTGGTTTACTTATATGACAATCATAACAATACAATCATCATGGTGTATTTAGAATTCGAAAATAAGCTTAAAAGAAGAGTAGAAACATGCACAGTTCGTTTCACAAGTTTGAATTGAATATATGAATAAAACGCAATGAGCTTGTTTAGAAATGACATTTGGTTTACTTATATGAAAATCCTAACACACACAATCATCTTAGTGTCAATAGAATTCGAAAATAAGCTTAGAATTCGAAAATAAGCTTAAAAGAAGAGTAGAAACATGCACAGTTTGTTCCACAACTTTGAATTCAATGTATGAATAACACGGAATGAGTGTGGTTAGAAATGACATTTGGTTTACTTATATGACAATCTTAACACACACGATCATCCTAGTGTCAATAGAATTCGAAAATAACTTAGAATTCGAAAATAAGCTTCAAAGAAGAGTAGAAACATGCACAGTTCGTTTCTCAAGTTTGAATTGAATGTATGAATAAAACGCAATGAGCATGTTTCGAAATGACGTTTGGTTTACTTATATGACTATCCTAACACACACAATCATCTTGGTGTCTTTAGAATTCGAAAATAAGCTTAGAATTCGAAACTAAGCTTAAAAGAAGAGTAGAAACATGCATTGTTCGTTTCACAAGTTTGAATTGAATGTATGAATAAAACGCAATGAGCTTGTTTAGAAATGACATTTGGTTTACTTATATGACAATCCTAACAATACAATCATCATGGTGTATTTAGAATTCGAATATAAGCTTAAAAGAAGAGTCGAAACATGCACAGTTCGTTTCACAAGTTTGAATTGAATGTATGAATAAAACGCAATGAGCTTGTTTAGAAATGACATTTAGTTTACTTATATGAAAATCCTAACACACACAATCATCTTAGTGTCAATAGAATTCGAAAATAAGCTTAGAATTCGAAAATAAGCTTAAAAGAAGAGTAGAAACATGCAAGTTTGTTCCACAAGTTTGAATTCAATGTATGAATAACACGGAATGAGTGTGGTTAGAAATGACATTTGGTTTACTTATATGACAATCCTAACACACACGACCATCCTAGTGTCATTAAAATTCGAAAATAACTTAGAATTCGAAAATAAGCTTAAAAGAAGAGTAGAAACATGCACAGTTCGTTTCTCAAGTTTGAATTGAATGTATGAATAAAACGCAATGAGCATGTTTCGAAATGACGTTTGGTTTACTTATATGACTATCCTAACACACACGATCATCCTAGTGTCATTAAAATTCGAAAATAAGCTTAGAATTCGAAAATAAGCTTAAAAGAAGAGTAGAAACATGCAAGTTTGTTCCACAAGTTTGAATTCAATGTATGAATAACATGGAATGAGTGTGGTTAGAAATGACATTTGGTTTACTTATATGACAATCCTAACACACACGATCATCCTAGTGTCATTAAAATTCGAAAATAACTTAGAATTGGAAAATAAGCTTAAAAGAAGAGTAGAAACATGCACAGTTCGTTTCACAAGTTTGAATTGAATGTATGAATAAAACGCAATGAGCTTGTTTAGAAATGACATTTGGTTTACTTATATGACAATCCTAACAATACAATCATCATGGTGTATTTAGAATTCGAATATAAGCTTAAAAGAAGAGTCGAAACATGCACAGTTCGTTTCACAAGTTTGAATTGAATGTATGAATAAAACGCAATGAGCTTGTTTAGAAATGACATTTGGTTTACTTATATGAAAATCCTAACACACACAATCATCTTAGTGTCAATAGAATTCGAAAATAAGCTTAGAATTCGAAAATAAGCTTAAAAGAAGAGTAGAAACATGCAAGTTTGTTCCACAAGTTTGAATTCAATGTATGAATAAAACGCAATGAGCATGTTTCGAAATGACGTTTGGTTTACTTATATGACTATCCTAACACACACAATCATCTTGGTGTCTTTAGAATTCGAAATCAAGCTTAGAATTCGAAAATAAGCTTAAAAGAAGAGTAGAAACATGCACAGTTCGTTTCACAAGTTTGTATTCAATGTATGAATGACACGCAATGAGTGTTGTTAGAAATGACATTTGGTTTACTTATATGACAATCCTAACAATACAAACATCATGGTGTATTTAGAATTCGAAAATAAGCTTAAAAGAAGAGTAGAAACATGCACAGTTCGTTTCACAAGTTTGAATTGAATGTATGAATAACACGCAATGAGTGTGGTTAGAAATGACATTTGGTTTACTTATATGACAATCCTAACAATACAATCATCATGGTGTATTTAGAATTCGAAAATAAGCTTAAAAGAAGAGTAGAAACATGCACAGTTCGTTTCACAAGTTTGAATTGAATATATGAATAAAACGCAATGAGATTGTTTAGAAATGACATTTGGTTTACTTATATGAAAATCCTAACACACACAATCATCTTAGTGTCAATAGAATTCGAAAATAAGCTTAGAATTCGAAAATAAGCTTAAAAGAAGAGTAGAAACATGCACAGTTTGTTCCACAAGTTTGAATTCAATGTATGAATAACACGGAATGAGTGTGGTTAGAAATGACATTTGGTTTACTTATATGACAATCCTAACACACACGATCATCCTAGTGTCATTAGAATTCGAAAATAACTTAGAATTCGAAAATAAGCTTAAAAGAAGAGTAGAAACATGCACAGTTCGTTTCTCAAGTTTGAATTGAATGTATGAATAAAACGCAATGAGCATGTTTCGAAATGACGTTTGGTTTACTTATATGACTATCCTAACACACACAATCATCTTGGTGTCTTTAGAATTCGAAAATAAGCTTAGAATTCGAAACTAAGCTTAAAAGAAGAGTAGAAACATGCACAGTTCGTTTCACAAGTTTGAATTGAATGTATGAATAAAACGCAATGAGCTTGTTTAGAAATGACATTTGGTTTACTTATATGACAATCCTAACAATACAATCATCATGGTGTATTTAGAATTCGAATATAAGCTTAAAAGAAGAGTCGAAACATGCACAGTTCGTTTCACAAGTTTGAATTGAATGTATGAATAAAACGCAATGAGCTTGTTTAGAAATGACATTTGGTTTACTTATATGAAAATCCTAACACACACAATCATCTTAGTGTCAATAGAATTCGAAAATAAGCTTAGAATTCGAAAATAAGCTTAAAAGAAGAGTAGAAACATGCAAGTTTGTTCCACAAGTTTGAATTCAATGTATGAATAACACGGAATGAGTGTGGTTAGAAATGACATTTGGTTTACTTATATAACAATCCTAACACACACGATCATCCTAGTGTCATTAAAATTCGAAAATAACTAAGAATTCGAAAATAAGCTTAAAAGAAGAGTAGAAACATGCACAGTTCGTTTCTCAAGTTTGAATTGAATGTATGAATAAAACGCAATGAGCATGTTTCGAAATGACGTTTGGTTTACTTATATGACTATCCTACACACACAATCATCTTAGTGTCTTTAGAATTCGAAATCAAGCTTAGAATTCGAAAATAAGCTTAAAAGAAGAGTAGAAACATGCAAGTTTGTTCCACAAGTCTGAATTCAATGTATGAATAACACGGAATGAGTGTGGTTAGAAATGACATTTGGTTTACTTATATGACAATCCTAACACACACGATCATCCTAGTGTCATTAAAATTCGAAAATAAGCTTAGAATTCGAAAATAAGCTTAAAAGAAGAGTAGAAACATGCAAGTTTGTTCCACAAGTTTGAATTCAATGTATGAATAACATGGAATGAGTGTGGTTAGAAATGACATTTGGTTTACTTATATGACAATCCTAACACACACGATCATCCTAGTGTCATTAAAATTCGAAAATAACTTAGAATTGGAAAATAAGCTTAAAAGAAGAGTAGAAACATGCACAGTTCGTTTCACAAGTTTGAATGGAATGTATGAATAAAACGCAATGAGCTTGTTTAGAAATGACATTTGGTTTACTTATATGAAAATCCTAACACACACAATCATCTTAGTGTCAATAGAATTCGAAAATAAGCTTAGAATTCGAAAATAAGCTTAAAAGAAGAGTAGAAACAAGCACAGTTCGTTTCACAAGTTTGTATTCAATGTATGAATGACACGCAATGAGTGTTGTTAGAAATGACATTTGGTTTACTTATATGACAATCCTAACAATACAATCATCATGGTTTATTTAGAATTCGAAAATAAGCTTAAAAGAAGAGTAGAAACATGCACAAATCGTTTCACAAGTTTGAATTGAATGTATGAATAACACGCAATGAGTGTGGTTAGAAATGACATTTGGTTTACTTATATAACAATCCTAACAATACAATCATCATGGTGTATTTAGAATTCGAAAATAAGCTTAAAAGAAGAGTAGAAACAAGCACAGTTCGTTTCACAAGTTTGTATTCAATGTATGAATGACACGCAATGAGTGTTGTTAGAAATGACATTTGGTTTACTTATATGACAATCCTAACAATACAATCATCATGGTGTATTTAGAATTCGAATATAAGCTTAAAAGAAGAGTCGAAACATGCACAGTTCGTTTCACAAGTTTGAATTGAATGTATGAATAAAACGCAATGAGCTTGTTTAGAAATGACATTTGGTTTACTTATATGAAAATCCTAACACACACAATCATCTTAGTGTCAATAGAATTCGAAAATAAGCTTAGAATTCGAAAATAAGCTTAAAAGAAGAGTAGAAACATGCAAGTTTGTTCCACAAGTTTGAATTCAATGTATGAATAACACGGAATGAGTGTGGTTAGAAATGACATTTGGTTTACTTATATGACAATCCTAACACACACGATCATCCTAGTGTCATTAAAATTCGAAAATAACTTAGAATTCGAAAATAAGCTTAAAAGAAGAGTAGAAACATGCACAGTTCGTTTCTCAAGTTTGAATTGAATGTATGAATAAAACGCAATGAGCATGTTTCGAAATGACGTTTGGTTTACTTATATGACTATCCTAACACACACAATCATCTTAGTGTCTTTAGAATTCGAAATCAAGCTTAGAATTCGAAAATAAGCTTAAAAGAAGAGTAGAAACAAGCACAGTTCGTTTCACAGGTTTGTATTCAATGTATGAATGACACGCAATGAGTGTTGTTAGAAATGACATTTGGTTTACTTATATGACAATCCTAACAATACAATCATCATGGTTTATTTAGAATTCGAAAATAAGCTTAAAAGAAGAGTAGAAACATGCACAAATCGTTTCACAAGTTTGAATTGAATGTATGAATAACACGCAATGAGTGTGGTTAGAAATGACATTTGGTTTACTTATATAACAATCCTAACAATACAATCATCATGGTGTATTTAGAATTCGAAAATAAGCTTAAAAGAAGAGTAGAAACAAGCACAGTTCGTTTCACAAGTTTGTATTCAATGTATGAATGACACGCAATGAGTGTTGTTAGAAATGACATTTGGTTTACTTATATGACAATCCTAACAATACAATCATCATGGTGTATTTAGAATTCGAATATAAGCTTAAAAGAAGAGTCGAAACATGCACAGTTCGTTTCACAAGTTTGAATTGAATGTATGAATAAAACGCAATGAGCTTGTTTAGAAATGACATTTGGTTTACTTATATGAAAATCCTAACACACACAATCATCTTAGTGTCAATAGAATTCGAAAATAAGCTTAGAATTCGAAAATAAGCTTAAAAGAAGAGTAGAAACATGCAAGTTTGTTCCACAAGTTTGAATTCAATGTATGAATAACACGGAATGAGTGTGGTTAGAAATGACATTTGGTTTACTTATATGACAATCCTAACACACACGATCATCCTAGTGTCATTAAAATTCGAAAATAACTTAGAATTCGAAAATAAGCTTAAAAGAAGAGTAGAAACATGCACAGTTCGTTTCTCAAGTTTGAATTGAATGTATGAATAAAACGCAATGAGCATGTTTCGAAATGACGTTTGGTTTACTTATATGACTATCCTAACACACACAATCATCTTAGTGTCTTTAGAATTCGAAATCAAGCTTAGAATTCGAAAATAAGCTTAAAAGAAGAGTAGAAACATGCAAGTTTGTTCCACAAGTCTGAATTCAATGTGTGAATAACACGGAATGAGTGTGGTTAGAAATGACATTTGGTTTACTTATATGACAATCCTAACACACACGATCATCCTAGTGTCATTAAAATTCGAAAATAAGCTTAGAATTCGAAAATAAGCTTAAAAGAAGAGTAGAAACATGCAAGTTTGTTCCACAAGTTTGAATTCAATGTATGAATAACACGGAATGAGTGTGGTTAGAAATGAAATTTGGTTTACTTATATGACAATCCTAACACACACGATCATCCTAGTGTCATTAAAATTCGAAAATAACTTAGAATTGGAAAATAAGCTTAAAAGAAGAGTAGAAACATGCACAGTTCGTTTCACAAGTTTGAATGGAATGTATGAATAAAACGCAATGAGCTTGTTTAGAAATGACATTTGGTTTACTTATATGAAAATCCTAACACACACAATCATCTTAGTGTCAATAGAATTCGAAAATAAGCTTAGAATTCGAAAATAAGCTTAAAAGAAGAGTAGAAACAAGCACAGTTCGTTTCACAAGTTTGTATTCAATGTATGAATGACACGCAATGAGTGTTGTTAGAAATGACATTTGGTTTACTTATATGACAATCCTAACAATACAATCATCATGGTGTATTTAGAATTCGAATATAAGCTTAAAAGAAGAGTCGAAACATGCACAGTTCGTTTCACAAGTTTGAATTGAATGTATGAATAAAACGCAATGAGCTTGTTTAGAAATGACATTTGGTTTACTTATATGAAAATCCTAACACACACAATCATCTTAGTGTCAATAGAATTCGAAAATAAGCTTAGAATTCGAAAATAAGCTTAAAAGAAGAGTAGAAACATGCAAGTTTGTTCCACAAGTTTGAATTCAATGTATGAATAACACGGAATGAGTGTGGTTAGAAATGACATTTGGTTTACTTATATGACAATCCTAACACACACGATCATCCTAGTGTCAATAAAATTCGAAAATAACTTAGAATTGGAAAATAAGCTTAAAAGAAGAGTAGAAACATGCACAGTTCGTTTCACAAGTTTGAATGGAATGTATGAATAAAACGCAATGAGCTTGTTTAGAAATGACATTTGGTTTACTTATATGAAAATCCTAACACACACAATCATCTTGGTGTCTTTAGAATTCGAAAATAAGCTTAGAATTCGAAAATAAGCTTAAAAGAAGAGTAGAAACAAGCACAGTTCGTTTCACAAGTTTGTATTCAATGTATGAATGACACGCAATGAGTGTTGTTAGAAATGACATTTGGTTTACTTATATGACAATCCTAACAATACAATCATCATGGTTTATTTAGAATTCGAAAATAAGCTTAAAAGAAGAGTAGAAACATGCACAAATCGTTTCACAAGTTTGAATTGAATGTATGAATAACACGCAATGAGTGTGGTTAGAAATGACATTTGGTTTACTTATATAACAATCCTAACAATACAATCATCATGGTGTATTTAGAATTCGAAAATAAGCTTAAAAGAAGAGTAGAAACATGCAGAGTTCGTTTCACAAGTTTGAATTGAATGTATGAATAACACGCAATGAGTGTGGTTAGAAATGACATTTGGTTTACTTATATGACAATCCTAACAATACAATCATCATGGTGTATTTAGAATTCGAAACTAAGCTTAAAAGAAGAGTAGAAACATGCACAGTTCGTTTCACAAGTTTGAATTGAATGTATGAATAAAACGCAATGAGCTTGTTTAGAAATGACATTTGGTTTACTTATATGACAATCCTAACAATACAATCATCATGGTGTATTTAGAATTCGAATATAAGCTTAAAAGAAGAGTCGAAACATGCACAGTTCGTTTCACAAGTTTGAATGGAATGTATGAATAAAACGCAATGAGCTTGTTTAGAAATGACATTTGGTTTACTTATATGAAAATCCTAACACACACAATCATCTTAGTGTCAATAGAATTCGAAAATAAGCTTAGAATTCGAAAATAAGCTTAAAAGAAGAGTAGAAACAAGCACAGTTCGTTTCACAAGTTTGTATTCAATGTATGAATGACACGCAATGAGTGTTGTTAGAAATGACATTTGGTTTACTTATATGACAATCCTAACAATACAATCATCATGGTTTATTTAGAATTCGAAAATAAGCTTAAAAGAAGAGTATAAACATGCACAAATCGTTTCACAAGTTTGAATTGAATGTATGAATAACACGCAATGAGTGTGGTTAGAAATGACATTTGGTTTACTTATATAACAATCCTAACAATACAATCATCATGGTGTATTTAGAATTCGAAAATAAGCTTAAAAGAAGAGTAGAAACAAGCACAGTTCGTTTCACAAGTTTGTATTCAATGTATGAATGACACGCAATGAGTGTTGTTAGAAATGACATTTGGTTTACTTATATGACAATCCTAACAATACAATCATCATGGTGTATTTAGAATTCGAATATAAGCTTAAAAGAAGAGTCGAAACATGCACAGTTCGTTTCACAAGTTTGAATTGAATGTATGAATAAAACGCAATGAGCTTGTTTAGAAATGACATTTGGTTTACTTATATGAAAATCCTAACACACACAATCATCTTAGTGTCAATAGAATTCGAAAATAAGCTTAGAATTCGAAAATAAGCTTAAAAGAAGAGTAGAAACATGCAAGTTTGTTCCACAAGTTTGAATTCAATGTATGAATAACACGGAATGAGTGTGGTTAGAAATGACATTTGGTTTACTTATATGACAATCCTAACACACACGATCATCCTAGTGTCATTAAAATTCGAAAATAACTTAGAATTCGAAAATAAGCTTAAAAGAAGAGTAGAAACATGCACAGTTCGTTTCTCAAGTTTGAATTGAATGTATGAATAAAACGCAATGAGCATGTTTCGAAATGACGTTTGGTTTACTTATATGACTATCCTAACACACACAATCATCTTAGTGTCTTTAGAATTCGAAATCAAGCTTAGAATTCGAAAATAAGCTTAAAAGAAGAGTAGAAACATGCAAGTTTGTTCCACAAGTCTGAATTCAATGTGTGAATAACACGGAATGAGTGTGGTTAGAAATGACATTTGGTTTACTTATATGACAATCCTAACACACACGATCATCCTAGTGTCATTAAAATTCGAAAATAAGCTTAGAATTCGAAAATAAGCTTAAAAGAAGAGTAGAAACATGCAAGTTTGTTCCACAAGTTTGAATTCAATGTATGAATAACACGGAATGAGTGTGGTTAGAAATGACATTTGGTTTACTTATATGACAATCCTAACACACACGATCATCCTAGTGTCATTAAAATTCGAAAATAACTTAGAATTGGAAAATAAGCTTAAAAGAAGAGTAGAAACATGCACAGTTCGTTTCACAAGTTTGAATGGAATGTATGAATAAAACGCAATGAGCTTGTTTAGAAATGACATTTGGTTTACTTATATGAAAATCCTAACACACACAATCATCTTAGTGTCAATAGAATTCGAAAATAAGCTTAGAATTCGAAAATAAGCTTAAAAGAAGAGTAGAAACAAGCACAGTTCGTTTCACAAGTTTGTATTCAATGTATGAATGACACGCAATGAGTGTTGTTAGAAATGACATTTGGTTTACTTATATGACAATCCTAACAATACAATCATCATGGTTTATTTAGAATTCGAAAATAAGCTTAAAAGAAGAGTATAAACATGCACAAATCGTTTCACAAGTTTGAATTGAATGTATGAATAACATGCAATGAGTGTGGTTAGAAATGACATTTGGTTTACTTATATAACAATCCTAACAATACAATCATCATGGTGTATTTAGAATTCGAAAATAAGCTTAAAAGAAGAGTAGAAACAAGCACAGTTCGTTTCACAAGTTTGTATTCAATGTATGAATGACACGCAATGAGTGTTGTTAGAAATGACATTTGGTTTACTTATATGACAATCCTAACAATACAATCATCATGGTGTATTTAGAATTCGAATATAAGCTTAAAAGAAGAGTCGAAACATGCACAGTTCGTTTCACAAGTTTGAATTGAATGTATGAATAAAACGCAATGAGCTTGTTTAGAAATGACATTTGGTTTACTTATATGAAAATCCTAACACACACAATCATCTTAGTGTCAATAGAATTCGAAAATAAGCTTAGAATTCGAAAATAAGCTTAAAAGAAGAGTAGAAACATGCAAGTTTGTTCCACAAGTTTGAATTCAATGTATGAATAACACGGAATGAGTGTGGTTAGAAATGACATTTGGTTTACTTATATGACAATCCTAACACACACGATCATCCTAGTGTCATTAAAATTCGAAAATAACTTAGAATTCGAAAATAAGCTTAAAAGAAGAGTAGAAACATGCACAGTTCGTTTCTCAAGTTTGAATTGAATGTATGAATAAAACGCAATGAGCATGTTTCGAAATGACGTTTGGTTTACTTATATGACTATCCTAACACACACAATCATCTTAGTGTCTTTAGAATTCGAAATCAAGCTTAGAATTCGAAAATAAGCTTAAAAGAAGAGTAGAAACATGCAAGTTTGTTCCACAAGTCTGAATTCAATGTGTGAATAACACGGAATGAGTGTGGTTAGAAATGACATTTGGTTTACTTATATGACAATCCTAACACACACGATCATCCTAGTGTCATTAAAATTCGAAAATAAGCTTAGAATTCGAAAATAAGCTTAAAAGAAGAGTAGAAACATGCAAGTTTGTTCCACAAGTTTGAATTCAATGTATGAATAACACGGAATGAGTGTGGTTAGAAATGACATTTGGTTTACTTATATGACAATCCTAACACACACGATCATCCTAGTGTCATTAAAATTCGAAAATAACTTAGAATTGGAAAATAAGCTTAAAAGAAGAGTAGAAACATGCACAGTTCGTTTCACAAGTTTGAATGGAATGTATGAATAAAACGCAATGAGCTTGTTTAGAAATGACATTTGGTTTACTTATATGAAAATCCTAACACACACAATCATCTTAGTGTCAATAGAATTCGAAAATAAGCTTAGAATTCGAAAATAAGCTTAAAAGAAGAGTAGAAACAAGCACAGTTCGTTTCACAAGTTTGTATTCAATGTATGAATGACACGCAATGAGTGTTGTTAGAAATGACATTTGGTTTACTTATATGACAATCCTAACAATACAATCATCATGGTTTATTTAGAATTCGAAAATAAGCTTAAAAGAAGAGTATAAACATGCACAAATCGTTTCACAAGTTTGAATTGAATGTATGAATAACACGCAATGAGTGTGGTTAGAAATGACATTTGGTTTACTTATATAACAATCCTAACAATACAATCATCATGGTGTATTTAGAATTCGAAAATAAGCTTAAAAGAAGAGTAGAAACAAGCACAGTTCGTTTCACAAGTTTGTATTCAATGTATGAATGACACGCAATGAGTGTTGTTAGAAATGACATTTGGTTTACTTATATGACAATCCTAACAATACAATCATCATGGTGTATTTAGAATTCGAATATAAGCTTAAAAGAAGAGTCGAAACATGCACAGTTCGTTTCACAAGTTTGAATTGAATGTATGAATAAAACGCAATGAGCTTGTTTAGAAATGACATTTGGTTTACTTATATGAAAATCCTAACACACACAATCATCTTAGTGTCAATAGAATTCGAAAATAAGCTTAGAATTCGAAAATAAGCTTAAAAGAAGAGTAGAAACATGCAAGTTTGTTCCACAAGTTTGAATTCAATGTATGAATAACACGGAATGAGTGTGGTTAGAAATGACATTTGGTTTACTTATATGACAATCCTAACACACACGATCATCCTAGTGTCATTAAAATTCGAAAATAACTTAGAATTCGAAAATAAGCTTAAAAGAAGAGTAGAAACATGCACAGTTCGTTTCTCAAGTTTGAATTGAATGTATGAATAAAACGCAATGAGCATGTTTCGAAATGACGTTTGGTTTACTTATATGACTATCCTAACACACACAATCATCTTAGTGTCTTTAGAATTCGAAATCAAGCTTAGAATTCGAAAATAAGCTTAAAAGAAGAGTAGAAACATGCAAGTTTGTTCCACAAGTCTGAATTCAATGTGTGAATAACACGGAATGAGTGTGGTTAGAAATGACATTTGGTTTACTTATATGACAATCCTAACACACACGATCATCCTAGTGTCATTAAAATTCGAAAATAAGCTTAGAATTCGAAAATAAGCTTAAAAGAAGAGTAGAAACATGCAAGTTTGTTCCACAAGTTTGAATTCAATGTATGAATAACACGGAATGAGTGTGGTTAGAAATGACATTTGGTTTACTTATATGACAATCCTAACACACACGATCATCCTAGTGTCATTAAAATTCGAAAATAACTTAGAATTGGAAAATAAGCTTAAAAGAAGAGTAGAAACATGCACAGTTCGTTTCACAAGTTTGAATGGAATGTATGAATAAAACGCAATGAGCTTGTTTAGAAATGACATTTGGTTTACTTATATGAAAATCCTAACACACACAATCATCTTAGTGTCAATAGAATTCGAAAATAAGCTTAGAATTCGAAAATAAGCTTAAAAGAAGAGTAGAAACAAGCACAGTTCGTTTCACAAGTTTGTATTCAATGTATGAATGACACGCAATGAGTGTTGTTAGAAATGACATTTGGTTTACTTATATGACAATCCTAACAATACAATCATCATGGTGTATTTAGAATTCGAATATAAGCTTAAAAGAAGAGTCGAAACATGCACAGTTCGTTTCACAAGTTTGAATTGAATGTATGAATAAAACGCAATGAGCTTGTTTAGAAATGACATTTGGTTTACTTATATGAAAATCCTAACACACACAATCATCTTAGTGTCAATAGAATTCGAAAATAAGCTTAGAATTCGAAAATAAGCTTAAAAGAAGAGTAGAAACATGCAAGTTTGTTCCACAAGTTTGAATTCAATGTATGAATAACACGGAATGAGTGTGGTTAGAAATGACATTTGGTTTACTTATATGACAATCCTAACACACACGATCATCCTAGTGTCAATAAAATTCGAAAATAACTTAGAATTGGAAAATAAGCTTAAAAGAAGAGTAGAAACATGCACAGTTCGTTTCACAAGTTTGAATGGAATGTATGAATAAAACGCAATGAGCTTGTTTAGAAATGACATTTGGTTTACTTATATGAAAATCCTAACACACACAATCATCTTGGTGTCTTTAGAATTCGAAAATAAGCTTAGAATTCGAAAATAAGCTTAAAAGAAGAGTAGAAACAAGCACAGTTCGTTTCACAAGTTTGTATTCAATGTATGAATGACACGCAATGAGTGTTGTTAGAAATGACATTTGGTTTACTTATATGACAATCCTAACAATACAATCATCATGGTTTATTTAGAATTCGAAAATAAGCTTAAAAGAAGAGTAGAAACATGCACAAATCGTTTCACAAGTTTGAATTGAATGTATGAATAACACGCAATGAGTGTGGTTAGAAATGACATTTGGTTTACTTATATAACAATCCTAACAATACAATCATCATGGTGTATTTAGAATTCGAAAATAAGCTTAAAAGAAGAGTAGAAACATGCAAGTTTGTTCCACAAGTTTGAATTCAATGTATGAATAACACGGAATGAGTGTGGTTAGAAATGACATTTGGTTTACTTATATGACAATCCTAACACACACGATCATCCTAGTGTCATTAAAATTCGAAAATAACTTAGAATTCGAAAATAAGCTTAAAAGAAGAGTAGAAACATGCACAGTTCGTTTCTCAAGTTTGAATTGAATGTATGAATAAAACGCAATGAGCATGTTTCGAAATGACGTTTGGTTTACTTATATGACTATCCTAACACACACAATCATCTTAGTGTCTTTAGAATTCGAAATCAAGCTTAGAATTCGAAAATAAGCTTAAAAGAAGAGTAGAAACATGCAAGTTTGTTCCACAAGTCTGAATTCAATGTGTGAATAACACGGAATGAGTGTGGTTAGAAATGACATTTGGTTTACTTATATGACAATCCTAACACACACGATCATCCTAGTGTCATTAAAATTCGAAAATAAGCTTAGAATTCGAAAATAAGCTTAAAAGAAGAGTAGAAACATGCAAGTTTGTTCCACAAGTTTGAATTCAATGTATGAATAACACGGAATGAGTGTGGTTAGAAATGACATTTGGTTTACTTATATGACAATCCTAACACACACGATCATCCTAGTGTCATTAAAATTCGAAAATAACTTAGAATTGGAAAATAAGCTTAAAAGAAGAGTAGAAACATGCACAGTTCGTTTCACAAGTTTGAATGGAATGTATGAATAAAACGCAATGAGCTTGTTTAGAAATGACATTTGGTTTACTTATATGAAAATCCTAACACACACAATCATCTTAGTGTCAATAGAATTCGAAAATAAGCTTAGAATTCGAAAATAAGCTTAAAAGAAGAGTAGAAACAAGCACAGTTCGTTTCACAAGTTTGTATTCAATGTATGAATGACACGCAATGAGTGTTGTTAGAAATGACATTTGGTTTACTTATATGACAATCCTAACAATACAATCATCATGGTGTATTTAGAATTCGAATATAAGCTTAAAAGAAGAGTCGAAACATGCACAGTTCGTTTCACAAGTTTGAATTGAATGTATGAATAAAACGCAATGAGCTTGTTTAGAAATGACATTTGGTTTACTTATATGAAGATCCTAACACACACAATCATCTTAGTGTCAATAGAATTCGAAAATAAGCTTAGAATTCGAAAATAAGCTTAAAAGAAGAGTAGAAACATGCAAGTTTGTTCCACAAGTTTGAATTCAATGTATGAATAACACGGAATGAGTGTGGTTAGAAATGACATTTGGTTTACTTATATGACAATCCTAACACACACGATCATCCTAGTGTCAATAAAATTCGAAAATAACTTAGAATTGGAAAATAAGCTTAAAAGAAGAGTAGAAACATGCACAGTTCGTTTCACAAGTTTGAATGGAATGTATGAATAAAACGCAATGAGCTTGTTTAGAAATGACATTTGGTTTACTTATATGAAAATCCTAACACACACAATCATCTTGGTGTCTTTAGAATTCGAAAATAAGCTTAGAATTCGAAAATAAGCTTAAAAGAAGAGTAGAAACAAGCACAGTTCGTTTCACAAGTTTGTATTCAATGTATGAATGACACGCAATGAGTGTTGTTAGAAATGACATTTGGTTTACTTATATGACAATCCTAACAATACAATCATCATGGTTTATTTAGAATTCGAAAATAAGCTTAAAAGAAGAGTAGAAACATGCACAAATCGTTTCACAAGTTTGAATTGAATGTATGAATAACACGCAATGAGTGTGGTTAGAAATGACATTTGGTTTACTTATATAACAATCCTAACAATACAATCATCATGGTGTATTTAGAATTCGAAAATAAGCTTAAAAGAAGAGTAGAAACATGCAAGTTTGTTCCACAAGTTTGAATTCAATGTATGAATAACACGGAATGAGTGTGGTTAGAAATGACATTTGGTTTACTTATATGACAATCCTAACACACACGATCATCCTAGTGTCATTAAAATTCGAAAATAACTTAGAATTCGAAAATAAGCTTAAAAGAAGAGTAGAAACATGCACAGTTCGTTTCTCAAGTTTGAATTGAATGTATGAATAAAACGCAATGAGCATGTTTCGAAATGACGTTTGGTTTACTTATATGACTATCCTAACACACACAATCATCTTAGTGTCTTTAGAATTCGAAATCAAGCTTAGAATTCGAAAATAAGCTTAAAAGAAGAGTAGAAACATGCAAGTTTGTTCCACAAGTCTGAATTCAATGTGTGAATAACACGGAATGAGTGTGGTTAGAAATGACATTTGGTTTACTTATATGACAATCCTAACACACACGATCATCCTAGTGTCATTAAAATTCGAAAATAAGCTTAGAATTCGAAAATAAGCTTAAAAGAAGAGTAGAAACATGCAAGTTTGTTCCACAAGTTTGAATTCAATGTATGAATAACACGGAATGAGTGTGGTTAGAAATGACATTTGGTTTACTTATATGACAATCCTAACACACACGATCATCCTAGTGTCATTAAAATTCGAAAATAACTTAGAATTGGAAAATAAGCTTAAAAGAAGAGTAGAAACATGCACAGTTCGTTTCACAAGTTTGAATGGAATGTATGAATAAAACGCAATGAGCTTGTTTAGAAATGACATTTGGTTTACTTATATGAAAATCCTAACACACACAATCATCTTAGTGTCAATAGAATTCGAAAATAAGCTTAGAATTCGAAAATAAGCTTAAAAGAAGAGTAGAAACAAGCACAGTTCGTTTCACAAGTTTGTATTCAATGTATGAATGACACGCAATGAGTGTTGTTAGAAATGACATTTGGTTTACTTATATGACAATCCTAACAATACAATCATCATGGTATATTTAGAATTCGAATATAAGCTTAAAAGAAGAGTCGAAACATGCACAGTTCGTTTCACAAGTTTGAATTGAATGTATGAATAAAACGCAATGAGCTTGTTTAGAAATGACATTTGGTTTACTTATATGAAAATCCTAACACACACAATCATCTTAGTGTCAATAGAATTCGAAAATAAGCTTAGAATTCGAAAATAAGCTTAAAAGAAGAGTAGAAACATGCAAGTTTGTTCCACAAGTTTGAATTCAATGTATGAATAACACGGAATGAGTGTGGTTAGAAATGACATTTGGTTTACTTATATGACAATCCTAACACACACGATCATCCTAGTGTCAATAAAATTCGAAAATAACTTAGAATTGGAAAATAAGCTTAAAAGAAGAGTAGAAACATGCACAGTTCGTTTCACAAGTTTGAATGGAATGTATGAATAAAACGCAATGAGCTTGTTTAGAAATGACATTTGGTTTACTTATATGAAAATCCTAACACACACAATCATCTTGGTGTCTTTAGAATTCGAAAATAAGCTTAGAATTCGAAAATAAGCTTAAAAGAAGAGTAGAAACAAGCACAGTTCGTTTCACAAGTTTGTATTCAATGTATGAATGACACGCAATGAGTGTTGTTAGAAATGACATTTGGTTTACTTATATGACAATCCTAACAATACAATCATCATGGTTTATTTAGAATTCGAAAATAAGCTTAAAAGAAGAGTAGAAACATGCACAAATCGTTTCACAAGTTTGAATTGAATGTATGAATAACACGCAATGAGTGTGGTTAGAAATGACATTTGGTTTACTTATATAACAATCCTAACAATACAATCATCATGGTGTATTTAGAATTCGAAAATAAGCTTAAAAGAAGAGTAGAAACATGCAGAGTTCGTTTCACAAGTTTGAATTGAATGTATGAATAACACGCAATGAGTGTGGTTAGAAATGACATTTGGTTTACTTATATGACAATCCTAACAATACAATCATCATGGTGTATTTAGAATTCGAAACTAAGCTTAAAAGAAGAGTAGAAACATGCACAGTTCGTTTCACAAGTTTGAATTGAATGTATGAATAAAACGCAATGAGCTTGTTTAGAAATGACATTTGGTTTACTTATATGACAATCCTAACAATACAATCATCATGGTGTATTTAGAATTCGAATATAAGCTTAAAAGAAGAGTCGAAACATGCACAGTTCGTTTCACAAGTTTGAATGGAATGTATGAATAAAACGCAATGAGCTTGTTTAGAAATGACATTTGGTTTACTTATATGAAAATCCTAACACACACAATCATCTTAGTGTCAATAGAATTCGAAAATAAGCTTAGAATTCGAAAATAAGCTTAAAAGAAGAGTAGAAACAAGCACAGTTCGTTTCACAAGTTTGTATTCAATGTATGAATGACACGCAATGAGTGTTGTTAGAAATGACATTTGGTTTACTTATATGACAATCCTAACAATACAATCATCATGGTTTATTTAGAATTCGAAAATAAGCTTAAAAGAAGAGTAGAAACATGCACAAATCGTTTCACAAGTTTGAATTGAATGTATGAATAACACGCAATGAGTGTGGTTAGAAATGACATTTGGTTTACTTATATAACAATCCTAACAATACAATCATCATGGTGTATTTAGAATTCGAAAATAAGCTTAAAAGAAGAGTAGAAACAAGCACAGTTCGTTTCACAAGTTTGTATTCAATGTATGAATGACACGCAATGAGTGTTGTTAGAAATGACATTTGGTTTACTTATATGACAATCCTAACAATACAATCATCATGGTGTATTTAGAATTCGAATATAAGCTTAAAAGAAGAGTCGAAACATGCACAGTTCGTTTCACAAGTTTGAATTGAATGTATGAATAAAACGCAATGAGCTTGTTTAGAAATGACATTTGGTTTACTTATATGAAAATCCTAACACACACAATCATCTTAGTGTCAATAGAATTCGAAAATAAGCTTAGAATTCGAAAATAAGCTTAAAAGAAGAGTAGAAACAAGCACAGTTCGTTTCACAAGTTTGTATTCAATGTATGAATGACACGCAATGAGTGTTGTTAGAAATGACATTTGGTTTACTTATATGACAATCCTAACAATACAATCATCATGGTGTATTTAGAATTCGAATATAAGCTTAAAAGAAGAGTCGAAACATGCACAGTTCGTTTCACAAGTTTGAATGGAATGTATGAATAAAACGCAATGAGCTTGTTTAGAAATGACATTTGGTTTACTTATATGAAAATCCTAACACACACAATCATCTTGGTGTCTTTAGAATTCGAAAATAAGCTTAGAATTCGAAAATAAGCTTAAAAGAAGAGTAGAAACAAGCACAGTTCGTTTCACAAGTTTGTATTCAATGTATGAATGACACGCAATGAGTGTTGTTAGAAATGACATTTGGTTTACTTATATGACAATCCTAACAATACAATCATCATGGTTTATTTAGAATTCGAAAATAAGCTTAAAAGAAGAGTAGAAACATGCACAAATCGTTTCACAAGTTTGAATTGAATGTATGAATAACACGCAATGAGTGTGGTTAGAAATGACATTTGGTTTACTTATATAACAATCCTAACAATACAATCATCATGGTGTATTTAGAATTCGAAAATAAGCTTAAAAGAAGAGTAGAAACAAGCACAGTTCGTTTCACAAGTTTGTATTCAATGTATGAATGACACGCAATGAGTGTTGTTAGAAATGACATTTGGTTTACTTATATGACAATCCTAACAATACAATCATCATGGTGTATTTAGAATTCGAATATAAGCTTAAAAGAAGAGTCGAAACATGCACAGTTCGTTTCACAAGTTTGAATTGAATGTATGAATAAAACGCAATGAGCTTGTTTAGAAATGACATTTGGTTTACTTATATGAAAATCCTAACACACACAATCATCTTAGTGTCAATAGAATTCGAAAATAAGCTTAGAATTCGAAAATAAGCTTAAAAGAAGAGTAGAAACATGCAAGTTTGTTCCACAAGTTTGAATTCAATGTATGAATAACACGGAATGAGTGTGGTTAGAAATGACATTTGGTTTACTTATATGACAATCCTAACACACACGATCATCCTAGTGTCATTAAAATTCGAAAATAACTTAGAATTCGAAAATAAGCTTAAAAGAAGAGTAGAAACATGCACAGTTCGTTTCTCAAGTTTGAATTGAATGTATGAATAAAACGCAATGAGCATGTTTCGAAATGACGTTTGGTTTACTTATATGACTATCCTAACACACACAATCATCTTAGTGTCTTTAGAATTCGAAATCAAGCTTAGAATTCGAAAATAAGCTTAAAAGAAGAGTAGAAACATGCAAGTTTGTTCCACAAGTCTGAATTCAATGTGTGAATAACACGGAATGAGTGTGGTTAGAAATGACATTTGGTTTACTTATATGACAATCCTAACACACACGATCATCCTAGTGTCATTAAAATTCGAAAATAAGCTTAGAATTCGAAAATAAGCTTAAAAGAAGAGTAGAAACATGCAAGTTTGTTCCACAAGTTTGAATTCAATGTATGAATAACACGGAATGAGTGTGGTTAGAAATGAAATTTGGTTTACTTATATGACAATCCTAACACACACGATCATCCTAGTGTCATTAAAATTCGAAAATAACTTAGAATTGGAAAATAAGCTTAAAAGAAGAGTAGAAACATGCACAGTTCGTTTCACAAGTTTGAATGGAATGTATGAATAAAACGCAATGAGCTTGTTTAGAAATGACATTTGGTTTACTTATATGAAAATCCTAACACACACAATCATCTTAGTGTCAATAGAATTCGAAAATAAGCTTAGAATTCGAAAATAAGCTTAAAAGAAGAGTAGAAACAAGCACAGTTCGTTTCACAAGTTTGTATTCAATGTATGAATGACACGCAATGAGTGTTGTTAGAAATGACATTTGGTTTACTTATATGACAATCCTAACAATACAATCATCATGGTGTATTTAGAATTCGAAAATAAGCTTAGAATTCGAAAATAAGCTTAAAAGAAGAGTAGAAACAAGCACAGTTCGTTTCACAAGTTTGTATTCAATGTATGAATGACACGCAATGAGTGTTGTTAGAAATGACATTTGGTTTACTTATATGACAATCCTAACAATACAATCATCATGGTTTATTTAGAATTCGAAAATAAGCTTAAAAGAAGAGTAGAAACATGCACAAATCGTTTCACAAGTTTGAATTGAATGTATGAATAACACGCAATGAGTGTGGTTAGAAATGACATTTGGTTTACTTATATAACAATCCTAACAATACAATCATCATGGTGTATTTAGAATTCGAAAATAAGCTTAAAAGAAGAGTAGAAACATGCAAGTTTGTTCCACAAGTTTGAATTCAATGTATGAATAACACGGAATGAGTGTGGTTAGAAATGACATTTGGTTTACTTATATGACAATCCTAACACACACGATCATCCTAGTGTCATTAAAATTCGAAAATAACTTAGAATTCGAAAATAAGCTTAAAAGAAGAGTAGAAACATGCACAGTTCGTTTCTCAAGTTTGAATTGAATGTATGAATAAAACGCAATGAGCATGTTTCGAAATGACGTTTGGTTTACTTATATGACTATCCTAACACACACAATCATCTTAGTGTCTTTAGAATTCGAAATCAAGCTTAGAATTCGAAAATAAGCTTAAAAGAAGAGTAGAAACATGCAAGTTTGTTCCACAAGTCTGAATTCAATGTGTGAATAACACGGAATGAGTGTGGTTAGAAATGACATTTGGTTTACTTATATGACAATCCTAACACACACGATCATCCTAGTGTCATTAAAATTCGAAAATAAGCTTAGAATTCGAAAATAAGCTAAAAAGAAGAGTAGAAACATGCAAGTTTGTTCCACAAGTTTGAATTCAATGTATGAATAACACGGAATGAGTGTGGTTAGAAATGACATTTGGTTTACTTATATGACAATCCTAACACACACGATCATCCTAGTGTCATTAAAATTCGAAAATAACTTAGAATTGGAAAATAAGCTTAAAAGAAGAGTAGAAACATGCACAGTTCGTTTCACAAGTTTGAATGGAATGTATGAATAAAACGCAATGAGCTTGTTTAGAAATGACATTTGGTTTACTTATATGAAAATCCTAACACACACAATCATCTTAGTGTCAATAGAATTCGAAAATAAGCTTAGAATTCGAAAATAAGCTTAAAAGAAGAGTAGAAACAAGCACAGTTCGTTTCACAAGTTTGTATTCAATGTATGAATGACACGCAATGAGTGTTGTTAGAAATGACATTTGGTTTACTTATATGACAATCCTAACAATACAATCATCATGGTGTATTTAGAATTCGAATATAAGCTTAAAAGAAGAGTCGAAACATGCACAGTTCGTTTCACAAGTTTGAATTGAATGTATGAATAAAACGCAATGAGCTTGTTTAGAAATGACATTTGGTTTACTTATATGAAAATCCTAACACACACAATCATCTTAGTGTCAATAGAATTCGAAAATAAGCTTAGAATTCGAAAATAAGCTTAAAAGAAGAGTAGAAACATGCAAGTTTGTTCCACAAGTTTGAATTCAATGTATGAATAACACGGAATGAGTGTGGTTAGAAATGACATTTGGTTTACTTATATGACAATCCTAACACACACGATCATCCTAGTGTCAATAAAATTCGAAAATAACTTAGAATTGGAAAATAAGCTTAAAAGAAGAGTAGAAACATGCACAGTTCGTTTCACAAGTTTGAATGGAATGTATGAATAAAACGCAATGAGCTTGTTTAGAAATGACATTTGGTTTACTTATATGAAAATCCTAACACACACAATCATCTTGGTGTCTTTAGAATTCGAAAATAAGCTTAGAATTCGAAAATAAGCTTAAAAGAAGAGTAGAAACAAGCACAGTTCGTTTCACAAGTTTGTATTCAATGTATGAATGACACGCAATGAGTGTTGTTAGAAATGACATTTGGTTTACTTATATGACAATCCTAACAATACAATCATCATGGTTTATTTAGAATTCGAAAATAAGCTTAAAAGAAGAGTAGAAACATGCACAAATCGTTTCACAAGTTTGAATTGAATGTATGAATAACACGCAATGAGTGTGGTTAGAAATGACATTTGGTTTACTTATATAACAATCCTAACAATACAATCATCATGGTGTATTTAGAATTCGAAAATAAGCTTAAAAGAAGAGTAGAAACATGCAGAGTTCGTTTCACAAGTTTGAATTGAATGTATGAATAACACGCAATGAGTGTGGTTAGAAATGACATTTGGTTTACTTATATGACAATCCTAACAATACAATCATCATGGTTTATTTAGAATTCGAAAATAAGCTTAAAAGAAGAGTAGAAACATGCACAAATCGTTTCACAAGTTTGAATTGAATGTATGAATAACACGCAATGAGTGTGGTTAGAAATGACATTTGGTTTACTTATATAACAATCCTAACAATACAATCATCATGGTGTATTTAGAATTCGAAAATAAGCTTAAAAGAAGAGTAGAAACATGCAAGTTTGTTCCACAAGTTTGAATTCAATGTATGAATAACACGGAATGAGTGTGGTTAGAAATGACATTTGGTTTACTTATATGACAATCCTAACACACACGATCATCCTAGTGTCATTAAAATTCGAAAATAACTTAGAATTCGAAAATAAGCTTAAAAGAAGAGTAGAAACATGCACAGTTCGTTTCTCAAGTTTGAATTGAATGTATGAATAAAACGCAATGAGCATGTTTCGAAATGACGTTTGGTTTACTTATATGACTATCCTAACACACACAATCATCTTAGTGTCTTTAGAATTCGAAATCAAGCTTAGAATTCGAAAATAAGCTTAAAAGAAGAGTAGAAACATGCAAGTTTGTTCCACAAGTCTGAATTCAATGTGTGAATAACACGGAATGAGTGTGGTTAGAAATGACATTTGGTTTACTTATATGACAATCCTAACACACACGATCATCCTAGTGTCATTAAAATTCGAAAATAAGCTTAGAATTCGAAAATAAGCTTAAAAGAAGAGTAGAAACATGCAAGTTTGTTCCACAAGTTTGAATTCAATGTATGAATAACACGGAATGAGTGTGGTTAGAAATGACATTTGGTTTACTTATATGACAATCCTAACACACACGATCATCCTAGTGTCATTAAAATTCGAAAATAACTTAGAATTGGAAAATAAGCTTAAAAGAAGAGTAGAAACATGCACAGTTCGTTTCACAAGTTTGAATGGAATGTATGAATAAAACGCAATGAGCTTGTTTAGAAATGACATTTGGTTTACTTATATGAAAATCCTAACACACACAATCATCTTAGTGTCAATAGAATTCGAAAATAAGCTTAGAATTCGAAAATAAGCTTAAAAGAAGAGTAGAAACAAGCACAGTTCGTTTCACAAGTTTGTATTCAATGTATGAATGACACGCAATGAGTGTTGTTAGAAATGACATTTGGTTTACTTATATGACAATCCTAACAATACAATCATCATGGTGTATTTAGAATTCGAATATAAGCTTAAAAGAAGAGTCGAAACATGCACAGTTCGTTTCACAAGTTTGAATTGAATGTATGAATAAAACGCAATGAGCTTGTTTAGAAATGACATTTGGTTTACTTATATGAAAATCCTAACACACACAATCATCTTAGTGTCAATAGAATTCGAAAATAAGCTTAGAATTCGAAAATAAGCTTAAAAGAAGAGTAGAAACATGCAAGTTTGTTCCACAAGTTTGAATTCAATGTATGAATAACACGGAATGAGTGTGGTTAGAAATGACATTTGGTTTACTTATATGACAATCCTAACACACACGATCATCCTAGTGTCAATAAAATTCGAAAATAACTTAGAATTGGAAAATAAGCTTAAAAGAAGAGTAGAAACATGCACAGTTCGTTTCACAAGTTTGAATGGAATGTATGAATAAAACGCAATGAGCTTGTTTAGAAATGACATTTGGTTTACTTATATGAAAATCCTAACACACACAATCATCTTGGTGTCTTTAGAATTCGAAAATAAGCTTAGAATTCGAAAATAAGCTTAAAAGAAGAGTAGAAACAAGCACAGTTCGTTTCACAAGTTTGTATTCAATGTATGAATGACACGCAATGAGTGTTGTTAGAAATGACATTTGGTTTACTTATATGACAATCCTAACAATACAATCATCATGGTTTATTTAGAATTCGAAAATAAGCTTAAAAGAAGAGTAGAAACATGCACAAATCGTTTCACAAGTTTGAATTGAATGTATGAATAACACGCAATGAGTGTGGTTAGAAATGACATTTGGTTTACTTATATAACAATCCTAACAATACAATCATCATGGTGTATTTAGAATTCGAAAATAAGCTTAAAAGAAGAGTAGAAACATGCAGAGTTCGTTTCACAAGTTTGAATTGAATGTATGAATAACACGCAATGAGTGTGGTTAGAAATGACATTTGGTTTACTTATATGACAATCCTAACAATACAATCATCATGGTGTATTTAGAATTCGAAACTAAGCTTAAAAGAAGAGTAGAAACATGCACAGTTCGTTTCACAAGTTTGAATTGAATGTATGAATAAAACGCAATGAGCTTGTTTAGAAATGACATTTGGTTTACTTATATGACAATCCTAACAATACAATCATCATGGTGTATTTAGAATTCGAATATAAGCTTAAAAGAAGAGTCGAAACATGCACAGTTCGTTTCACAAGTTTGAATGGAATGTATGAATAAAACGCAATGAGCTTGTTTAGAAATGACATTTGGTTTACTTATATGAAAATCCTAACACACACAATCATCTTAGTGTCAATAGAATTCGAAAATAAGCTTAGAATTCGAAAATAAGCTTAAAAGAAGAGTAGAAACAAGCACAGTTCGTTTCACAAGTTTGTATTCAATGTATGAATGACACGCAATGAGTGTTGTTAGAAATGACATTTGGTTTACTTATATGACAATCCTAACAATACAATCATCATGGTTTATTTAGAATTCGAAAATAAGCTTAAAAGAAGAGTATAAACATGCACAAATCGTTTCACAAGTTTGAATTGAATGTATGAATAACACGCAATGAGTGTGGTTAGAAATGACATTTGGTTTACTTATATAACAATCCTAACAATACAATCATCATGGTGTATTTAGAATTCGAAAATAAGCTTAAAAGAAGAGTAGAAACAAGCACAGTTCGTTTCACAAGTTTGTATTCAATGTATGAATGACACGCAATGAGTGTTGTTAGAAATGACATTTGGTTTACTTATATGACAATCCTAACAATACAATCATCATGGTGTATTTAGAATTCGAATATAAGCTTAAAAGAAGAGTCGAAACATGCACAGTTCGTTTCACAAGTTTGAATTGAATGTATGAATAAAACGCAATGAGCTTGTTTAGAAATGACATTTGGTTTACTTATATGAAAATCCTAACACACACAATCATCTTAGTGTCAATAGAATTCGAAAATAAGCTTAGAATTCGAAAATAAGCTTAAAAGAAGAGTAGAAACATGCAAGTTTGTTCCACAAGTTTGAATTCAATGTATGAATAACACGGAATGAGTGTGGTTAGAAATGACATTTGGTTTACTTATATGACAATCCTAACACACACGATCATCCTAGTGTCATTAAAATTCGAAAATAACTTAGAATTCGAAAATAAGCTTAAAAGAAGAGTAGAAACATGCACAGTTCGTTTCTCAAGTTTGAATTGAATGTATGAATAAAACGCAATGAGCATGTTTCGAAATGACGTTTGGTTTACTTATATGACTATCCTAACACACACAATCATCTTAGTGTCTTTAGAATTCGAAATCAAGCTTAGAATTCGACAATAAGCTTAAAAGAAGAGTAGAAACATGCAAGTTTGTTCCACAAGTCTGAATTCAATGTGTGAATAACACGGAATGAGTGTGGTTAGAAATGACATTTGGTTTACTTATATGACAATCCTAACACACACGATCATCCTAGTGTCATTAAAATTCGAAAATAAGCTTAGAATTCGAAAATAAGCTTAAAAGAAGAGTAGAAACATGCAAGTTTGTTCCACAAGTTTGAATTCAATGTATGAATAACACGGAATGAGTGTGGTTAGAAATGACATTTGGTTTACTTATATGACAATCCTAACACACACGATCATCCTAGTGTCATTAAAATTCGAAAATAACTTAGAATTGGAAAATAAGCTTAAAAGAAGAGTAGAAACATGCACAGTTCGTTTCACAAGTTTGAATGGAATGTATGAATAAAACGCAATGAGCTTGTTTAGAAATGACATTTGGTTTACTTATATGAAAATCCTAACACACACAATCATCTTAGTGTCAATAGAATTCGAAAATAAGCTTAGAATTCGAAAATAAGCTTAAAAGAATAGTAGAAACAAGCACAGTTCGTTTCACAAGTTTGTATTCAATGTATGAATGACACGCAATGAGTGTTGTTAGAAATGACATTTGGTTTACTTATATGACAATCCTAACAATACAATCATCATGGTTTATTTAGAATTCGAAAATAAGCTTAAAAGAAGAGTAGAAACATGCACAAATCGTTTCACAAGTTTGAATTGAATGTATGAATAACACGCAATGAGTGTTGTTAGAAATGACATTTGGTTTACTTATATAACAATCCTAACAATACAATCATCATGGTGTATTTAGAATTCGAAAATAAGCTTAAAAGAAGAGTAGAAACATGCAGAGTTCGTTTCACAAGTTTGAATTGAATGTATGAATAACACGCAATGAGTGTGGTTAGAAATGACATTTGGTTTACTTATATGACAATCCTAACAATACAATCATCATGGTGTATTTAGAATTCGAAACTAAGCTTAAAAGAAGAGTAGAAACATGCACAGTTCGTTTCACAAGTTTGAATTGAATGTATGAATAAAACGCAATGAGCTTGTTTAGAAATGACATTTGGTTTACTTATATGACAATCCTAACAATACAATCATCATGGTGTATTTAGAATTCGAATATAAGCTTAAAAGAAGAGTCGAAACATGCACAGTTCGTTTCACAAGTTTGAATTGAATGTATGAATAAAACGCAATGAGCTTGTTTAGAAATGACATTTGGTTTACTTATATGAAAATCCTAACACACACAATCATCTTAGTGTCAATAGAATTCGAAAATAAGCTTAGAATTCGAAAATAAGCTTAAAAGAAGAGTAGAAACATGCAAGTTTGTTCCACAAGTTTGAATTCAATGTATGAATAACACGGAATGAGTGTGGTTAGAAATGACATTTGGTTTACTTATATGACAATCCTAACACACACGATCATCCTAGTGTCATTAAAATTCGAAAATAACTTAGAATTCGAAAATAAGCTTAAAAGAAGAGTAGAAACATGCACAGTTCGTTTCTCAAGTTTGAATTGAATGTATGAATAAAACGCAATGAGCATGTTTCGAAATGACGTTTGGTTTACTTATATGACTATCCTAACACACACAATCATCTTAGTGTCTTTAGAATTCGAAATCAAGCTTAGAATTCGAAAATAAGCTTAAAAGAAGAGTAGAAACATGCAAGTTTGTTCCACAAGTCTGAATTCAATGTGTGAATAACACGGAATGAGTGTGGTTAGAAATGACATTTGGTTTACTTATATGACAATCCTAACACACACGATCATCCTAGTGTCATTAAAATTCGAAAATAAGCTTAGAATTCGAAAATAAGCTTAAAAGAAGAGTAGAAACATGCAAGTTTGTTCCACAAGTTTGAATTCAATGTATGAATAACACGGAATGAGTGTGGTTAGAAATGACATTTGGTTTACTTATATGACAATCCTAACACACACGATCATCCTAGTGTCATTAAAATTCGAAAATAACTTAGAATTGGAAAATAAGCTTAAAAGAAGAGTAGAAACATGCACAGTTCGTTTCACAAGTTTGAATGGAATGTATGAATAAAACGCAATGAGCTTGTTTAGAAATGACATTTGGTTTACTTATATGAAAATCCTAACACACACAATCATCTTAGTGTCAATAGAATTCGAAAATAAGCTTAGAATTCGAAAATAAGCTTAAAAGAAGAGTAGAAACAAGCACAGTTCGTTTCACAAGTTTGTATTCAATGTATGAATGACACGCAATGAGTGTTGTTAGAAATGACATTTGGTTTACTTATATGACAATCCTAACAATACAATCATCATGGTTTATTTAGAATTCGAAAATAAGCTTAAAAGAAGAGTAGAAACATGCACAAATCGTTTCACAAGTTTGAATTGAATGTATGAATAACACGCAATGAGTGTGGTTAGAAATGACATTTGGTTTACTTATATAACAATCCTAACAATACAATCATCATGGTGTATTTAGAATTCGAAAATAAGCTTAAAAGAAGAGTAGAAACATGCAGAGTTCGTTTCACAAGTTTGAATTGAATGTATGAATAACACGCAATGAGTGTGGTTAGAAATGACATTTGGTTTACTTATATGACAATCCTAACAATACAATCATCATGGTGTATTTAGAATTCGAAACTAAGCTTAAAAGAAGAGTAGAAACATGCACAGTTCGTTTCACAAGTTTGAATTGAATGTATGAATAAAACGCAATGAGCTTGTTTAGAAATGACATTTGGTTTACTTATATGACAATCCTAACAATACAATCATCATGGTGTATTTAGAATTCGAATATAAGCTTAAAAGAAGAGTCGAAACATGCACAGTTCGTTTCACAAGTTTGAATTGAATGTATGAATAAAACGCAATGAGCTTGTTTAGAAATGACATTTGGTTTACTTATATGAAAATCCTAACACACACAATCATCTTAGTGTCAATAGAATTCGAAAATAAGCTTAGAATTCGAAAATAAGCTTAAAAGAAGAGTAGAAACATGCAAGTTTGTTCCACAAGTTTGAATTCAATGTATGAATAACACGGAATGAGTGTGGTTAGAAATGACATTTGGTTTACTTATATGACAATCCTAACACACACGATCATCCTACTGTCATTAAAATTCGAAAATAACTTAGAATTCGAAAATAAGCTTAAAAGAAGAGTAGAAACATGCACAGTTCGTTTCTCAAGTTTGAATTGAATGTATGAATAAAACGCAATGAGCATGTTTCGAAATGACGTTTGGTTTACTTATATGACTATCCTAACACACACAATCATCTTAGTGTCTTTAGAATTCGAAATCAAGCTTAGAATTCGAAAATAAGCTTAAAAGAAGAGTAGAAACATGCAAGTTTGTTCCACAAGTCTGAATTCAATGTATGAATAACACGGAATGAGTGTGGTTAGAAATGACATTTGGTTTACTTATATGACAATCCTAACACACACGATCATCCTAGTGTCATTAAAATTCGAAAATAAGCTTAGAATTCGAAAATAAGCTTAAAAGAAGAGTAGAAACATGCAAGTTTGTTCCACAAGTTTGAATTCAATGTATGAATAACACGGAATGAGTGTGGTTAGAAATGACATTTGGTTTACTTATATGACAATCCTAACACACACGATCATCCTAGTGTCATTAAAATTCGAAAATAACTTAGAATTGGAAAATAAGCTTAAAAGAAGAGTAGAAACATGCACAGTTCGTTTCACAAGTTTGAATGGAATGTATGAATAAAACGCAATGAGCTTGTTTAGAAATGACATTTGGTTTACTTATATGAAAATCCTAACACACACAATCATCTTAGTGTCAATAGAATTCGAAAATAAGCTTAGAATTCGAAAATAAGCTTAAAAGAAGAGTAGAAACAAGCACAGTTCGTTTCACAAGTTTGTATTCAATGTATGAATGACACGCAATGAGTGTTGTTAGAAATGACATTTGGTTTACTTATATGACAATCCTAACAATACAATCATCATGGTTTATTTAGAATTCGAAAATAAGCTTAAAAGAAGAGTAGAAACATGCACAAATCGTTTCACAAGTTTGAATTGAATGTATGAATAACACGCAATGAGTGTGGTTAGAAATGACATTTGGTTTACTTATATAACAATCCTAACAATACAATCATCATGGTGTATTTAGAATTCGAAAATAAGCTTAAAAGAAGAGTAGAAACATGCAGAGTTCGTTTCACAAGTTTGAATTGAATGTATGAATAACACGCAATGAGTGTGGTTAGAAATGACATTTGGTTTACTTATATGACAATCCTAACAATACAATCATCATGGTGTATTTAGAATTCGAAACTAAGCTTAAAAGAAGAGTAGAAACATGCACATTTCGTTTCACAAGTTTGAATTGAATGTATGAATAAAACGCAATGAGCTTGTTTAGAAATGACATTTGGTTTACTTATATGACAATCCTAACAATACAATCATCATGGTGTATTTAGAATTCGAATATAAGCTTAAAAGAAGAGTCGAAACATGCACAGTTCGTTTCACAAGTTTGAATTGAATGTATGAATAAAACGCAATGAGCTTGTTTAGAAATGACATTTGGTTTACTTATATGAAAATCCTAACACACACAATCATCTTAGTGTCAATAGAATTCGAAAATAAGCTTAGAATTCGAAAATAAGCTTAAAAGAAGAGTAGAAACATGCAAGTTTGTTCCACAAGTTTGAATTCAATGTATGAATAACACGGAATGAGTGTGGTTAGAAATGACATTTGGTTTACTTATATGACAATCCTAACACACACGATCATCCTAGTGTCATTAAAATTCGAAAATAACTTAGAATTCGAAAATAAGCTTAAAAGAAGAGTAGAAACATGCACAGTTCGTTTCTCAAGTTTGAATTGAATGTATGAATAAAACGCAATGAGCATGTTTCGAAATGACGTTTGGTTTACTTATATGACTATCCTAACACACACAATCATCTTAGTGTCTTTAGAATTCGAAATCAAGCTTAGAATTCGAAAATAAGCTTAAAAGAAGAGTAGAAACATGCAAGTTTGTTCCACAAGTCTGAATTCAATGTGTGAATAACACGGAATGAGTGTGGTTAGAAATGACATTTGGTTTACTTATATGACAATCCTAACACACACGATCATCCTAGTGTCATTAAAATTCGAAAATAAGCTTAGAATTCGAAAATAAGCTTAAAAGAAGAGTAGAAACATGCAAGTTTGTTCCACAAGTTTGAATTCAATGTATGAATAACACGGAATGAGTGTGGTTAGAAATGACATTTGGTTTACTTATATGACAATCCCAACACACACGATCATCCTAGTGTCATTAAAATTCGAAAATAACTTAGAATTGGAAAATAAGCTTAAAAGAAGAGTAGAAACATGCACAGTTCGTTTCACAAGTTTGAATGGAATGTATGAATAAAACGCAATGAGCTTGTTTAGAAATGACATTTGGTTTACTTATATGAAAATCCTAACACACACAATCATCTTAGTGTCAATAGAATTCGAAAATAAGCTTAGAATTCGAAAATAAGCTTAAAAGAAGAGTAGAAACAAGCACAGTTCGTTTCACAAGTTTGTATTCAATGTATGAATGACACGCAATGAGTGTTGTTAGAAATGACATTTGGTTTACTTATATGACAATCCTAACAATACAATCATCATGGTTTATTTAGAATTCGAAAATAAGCTTAAAAGAAGAGTAGAAACATGCACAAATCGTTTCACAAGTTTCAATTGAATGTATGAATAACACGCAATGAGTGTGGTTAGAAATGACATTTGGTTTACTTATATAACAATCCTAACAATACAATCATCATGGTGTATTTAGAATTCGAAAATAAGCTTAAAAGAAGAGTAGAAACATGCAGAGTTCGTTTCACAAGTTTGAATTGAATGTATGAATAACACGCAATGAGTGTGGTTAGAAATGACATTTGGTTTACTTATATGACAATCCTAACAATACAATCATCATGGTGTATTTAGAATTCGAAACTAAGCTTAAAAGAAGAGTAGAAACATGCACAGTTCGTTTCACAAGTTTGAATTGAATGTATGAATAAAACGCAATGAGCTTGTTTAGAAATGACATTTGGTTTACTTATATGACAATCCTAACAATACAATCATCATGGTGTATTTAGAATTCGAATATAAGCTTAAAAGAAGAGTCGAAACATGCACAGTTCGTTTCACAAGTTTGAATTGAATGTATGAATAAAACGCAATGAGCTTGTTTAGAAATGACATTTGGTTTACTTATATGAAAATCCTAACACACACAATCATCTTAGTGTCAATAGAATTCGAAAATAAGCTTAGAATTCGAAAATAAGCTTAAAAGAAGAGTAGAAACATGCAAGTTTGTTCCACAAGTTTGAATTCAATGTATGAATAACACGGAATGAGTGTGGTTAGAAATGACATTTGGTTTACTTATATGACAATCCTAACACACACGATCATCCTACTGTCATTAAAATTCGAAAATAACTTAGAATTCGAAAATAAGCTTAAAAGAAGAGTAGAAACATGCACAGTTCGTTTCTCAAGTTTGAATTGAATGTATGAATAAAACGCAATGAGCATGTTTCGAAATGACGTTTGGTTTACTTATATGACTATCCTAACACACACAATCATCTTAGTGTCTTTAGAATTCGAAATCAAGCTTAGAATTCGAAAATAAGCTTAAAAGAAGAGTAGAAACATGCAAGTTTGTTCCACAAGTCTGAATTCAATGTATGAATAACACGGAATGAGTGTGGTTAGAAATGACATTTGGTTTACTTATATGACAATCCTAACACACACGATCATCCTAGTGTCATTAAAATTCGAAAATAAGCTTAGAATTCGAAAATAAGCTTAAAAGAAGAGTAGAAACATGCAAGTTTGTTCCACAAGTTTGAATTCAATGTATGAATAACACGGAATGAGTGTGGTTAGAAATGACATTTGGTTTACTTATATGACAATCCTAACACACACGATCATCCTAGTGTCATTAAAATTCGAAAATAACTTAGAATTGGAAAATAAGCTTAAAAGAAGAGTAGAAACATGCACAGTTCGTTTCACAAGTTTGAATGGAATGTATGAATAAAACGCAATGAGCTTGTTTAGAAATGACATTTGGTTTACTTATATGAAAATCCTAACACACACAATCATCTTAGTGTCAATAGAATTCGAAAATAAGCTTAGAATTCGAAAATAAGCTTAAAAGAAGAGTAGAAACAAGCACAGTTCGTTTCACAAGTTTGTATTCAATGTATGAATGACACGCAATGAGTGTTGTTAGAAATGACATTTGGTTTACTTATATGACAATCCTAACAATACAATCATCATGGTTTATTTAGAATTCGAAAATAAGCTTAAAAGAAGAGTAGAAACATGCACAAATCGTTTCACAAGTTTGAATTGAATGTATGAATAACACGCAATGAGTGTGGTTAGAAATGACATTTGGTTTACTTATATAACAATCCTAACAATACAATCATCATGGTGTATTTAGAATTCGAAAATAAGCTTAAAAGAAGAGTAGAAACATGCAGAGTTCGTTTCACAAGTTTGAATTGAATGTATGAATAACACGCAATGAGTGTGGTTAGAAATGACATTTGGTTTACTTATATGACAATCCTAACAATACAATCATCATGGTGTATTTAGAATTCGAAACTAAGCTTAAAAGAAGAGTAGAAACATGCACAGTTCGTTTCACAAGTTTGAATTGAATGTATGAATAAAACGCAATGAGCTTGTTTAGAAATGACATTTGGTTTACTTATATGACAATCCTAACAATACAATCATCATGGTGTATTTAGAATTCGAATATAAGCTTAAAAGAAGAGTCGAAACATGCACAGTTCGTTTCACAAGTTTGAATTGAATGTATGAATAAAACGCAATGAGCTTGTTTAGAAATGACATTTGGTTTACTTATATGAAAATCCTAACACACACAATCATCTTAGTGTCAATAGAATTCGAAAATAAGCTTAGAATTCGAAAATAAGCTTAAAAGAAGAGTAGAAACATGCAAGTTTGTTCCACAAGTTTGAATTCAATGTATGAATAACACGGAATGAGTGTGGTTGGAAATGACATTTGGTTTACTTATATGACAATCCTAACACACACGATCATCCTACTGTCATTAAAATTCGAAAATAACTTAGAATTCGAAAATAAGCTTAAAAGAAGAGTAGAAACATGCACAGTTCGTTTCTCAAGTTTGAATTGAATGTATGAATAAAACGCAATGAGCATGTTTCGAAATGACGTTTGGTTTACTTATATGACTATCCTAACACACACAATCATCTTAGTGTCTTTAGAATTCGAAATCAAGCTTAGAATTCGAAAATAAGCTTAAAAGAAGAGTAGAAACATGCAAGTTTGTTCCACAAGTCTGAATTCAATGTGTGAATAACACGGAATGAGTGTGGTTAGAAATGACATTTGGTTTACTTATATGACAATCCTAACACACACGATCATCCTAGTGTCATTAAAATTCGAAAATAAGCTTAGAATTCGAAAATAAGCTTAAAAGAAGAGTAGAAACATGCAAGTTTGTTCCACAAGTTTGAATTCAATGTATGAATAACACGGAATGAGTGTGGTTAGAAATGACATTTGGTTTACTTATATGACAATCCTAACACACACGATCATCCTAGTGTCATTAAAATTCGAAAATAACTTAGAATTGGAAAATAAGCTTAAAAGAAGAGTAGAAACATGCACAGTTCGTTTCACAAGTTTGAATGGAATGTATGAATAAAACGCAATGAGCTTGTTTAGAAATGACATTTGGTTTACTTATATGAAAATCCTAACACACACAATCATCTTAGTGTCAATAGAATTCGAAAATAAGCTTAGAATTCGAAAATAAGCTTAAAAGAAGAGTAGAAACAAGCACAGTTCGTTTCACAAGTTTGTATTCAATGTATGAATGACACGCAATGAGTGTTGTTAGAAATGACATTTGGTTTACTTATATGACAATCCTAACAATACAATCATCATGGTTTATTTAGAATTCGAAAATAAGCTTAAAAGAAGAGTAGAAACATGCACAAATCGTTTCACAAGTTTGAATTGAATGTATGAATAACACGCAATGAGTGTGGTTAGAAATGACATTTGGTTTACTTATATAACAATCCTAACAATACAATCATCATGGTGTATTTAGAATTCGAAAATAAGCTTAAAAGAAGAGTAGAAACATGCAGAGTTCGTTTCACAAGTTTGAATTGAATGTATGAATAACACGCAATGAGTGTGGTTAGAAATGACATTTGGTTTACTTATATGACAATCCTAACAATACAATCATCATGGTGTATTTAGAATTCGAAACTAAGCTTAAAAGAAGAGTAGAAACATGCACAGTTCGTTTCACAAGTTTGAATTGAATGTATGAATAAAACGCAATGAGCTTGTTTAGAAATGACATTTGGTTTACTTATATGACAATCCTAACAATACAATCATCATGGTGTATTTAGAATTCGAATATAAGCTTAAAAGAAGAGTCGAAACATGCACAGTTCGTTTCACAAGTTTGAATTGAATGTATGAATAAAACGCAATGAGCTTGTTTAGAAATGACATTTGGTTTACTTATATGAAAATCCTAACACACACAATCATCTTAGTGTCAATAGAATTCGAAAATAAGCTTAGAATTCGAAAATAAGCTTAAAAGAAGAGTAGAAACATGCAAGTTTGTTCCACAAGTTTGAATTCAATGTATGAATAACACGGAATGAGTGTGGTTGGAAATGACATTTGGTTTACTTATATGACAATCCTAACACACACGATCATCCTACTGTCATTAAAATTCGAAAATAACTTAGAATTCGAAAATAAGCTTAAAAGAAGAGTAGAAACATGCACAGTTCGTTTCTCAAGTTTGAATTGAATGTATGAATAAAACGCAATGAGCATGTTTCGAAATGACGTTTGGTTTACTTATATGACTATCCTAACACACACAATCATCTTAGTGTCTTTAGAATTCGAAATCAAGCTTAGAATTCGAAAATAAGCTTAAAAGAAGAGTAGAAACATGCAAGTTTGTTCCACAAGTCTGAATTCAATGTGTGAATAACACGGAATGAGTGTGGTTAGAAATGACATTTGGTTTACTTATATGACAATCCTAACACACACGATCATCCTAGTGTCATTAAAATTCGAAAATAAGCTTAGAATTCGAAAATAAGCTTAAAAGAAGAGTAGAAACATGCAAGTTTGTTCCACAAGTTTGAATTCAATGTATGAATAACACGGAATGAGTGTGGTTAGAAATGACATTTGGTTTACTTATATGACAATCCTAACACACACGATCATCCTAGTGTCATTAAAATTCGAAAATAACTTAGAATTGGAAAATAAGCTTAAAAGAAGAGTAGAAACATGCACAGTTCGTTTCACAAGTTTGAATGGAATGTATGAATAAAACGCAATGAGCTTGTTTAGAAATGACATTTGGTTTACTTATATGAAAATCCTAACACACACAATCATCTTAGTGTCAATAGAATTCGAAAATAAGCTTAGAATTCGAAAATAAGCTTAAAAGAAGAGTAGAAACAAGCACAGTTCGTTTCACAAGTTTGTATTCAATGTATGAATGACACGCAATGAGTGTTGTTAGAAATGACATTTGGTTTACTTATATGACAATCCTAACAATACAATCATCATGGTTTATTTAGAATTCGAAAATAAGCTTAAAAGAAGAGTAGAAACATGCACAAATCGTTTCACAAGTTTGAATTGAATGTATGAATAACACGCAATGAGTGTGGTTAGAAATGACATTTGGTTTACTTATATAACAATCCTAACAATACAATCATCATGGTGTATTTAGAATTCGAAAATAAGCTTAAAAGAAGAGTAGAAACATGCAGAGTTCGTTTCACAAGTTTGAATTGAATGTATGAATAACACGCAATGAGTGTGGTTAGAAATGACATTTGGTTTACTTATATGACAATCCTAACAATACAATCATCATGGTGTATTTAGAATTCGAAACTAAGCTTAAAAGAAGAGTAGAAACATGCACAGTTCGTTTCACAAGTTTGAATTGAATGTATGAATAAAACGCAATGAGCTTGTTTATAAATGACATTTGGTTTACTTATATGACAATCCTAACAATACAATCATCATGGTGTATTTAGAATTCGAAAATAAGCTTAAAAGAAGAGTAGAAACATGCAGAGTTCGTTTCACAAGTTTGAATTGAATGTATGAATAACACGCAATGAGTGTGGTTAGAAATGACATTTGGTTTACTTATATGACAATCCTAACAATACAATCATCATGGTGTATTTAGAATTCGAAACTAAGCTTAAAAGAAGAGTAGAAACATGCACAGTTCGTTTCACAAGTTTGAATTGAATGTATGAATAAAACGCAATGAGCTTGTTTAGAAATGACATTTGGTTTACTTATATGACAATCCTAACAATACAATCATCATGGTGTATTTAGAATTCGAATATAAGCTTAAAAGAAGAGTCGAAACATGCACAGTTCGTTTCACAAGTTTGAATTGAATGTATGAATAAAACGCAATGAGCTTGTTTAGAAATGACATTTGGTTTACTTATATGAAAATCCTAACACACACAATCATCTTAGTGTCAATAGAATTCGAAAATAAGCTTAGAATTCGAAAATAAGCTTAAAAGAAGAGTAGAAACATGCAAGTTTGTTCCACAAGTTTGAATTCAATGTATGAATAACACGGAATGAGTGTGGTTAGAAATGACATTTGGTTTACTTATATGACAATCCTAACACACACGATCATCCTACTGTCATTAAAATTCGAAAATAACTTAGAATTCGAAAATAAGCTTAAAAGAAGAGTAGAAACATGCACAGTTCGTTTCTCAAGTTTGAATTGAATGTATGAATAAAACGCAATGAGCATGTTTCGAAATGACGTTTGGTTTACTTATATGACTATCCTAACACACACAATCATCTTAGTGTCTTTAGAATTCGAAATCAAGCTTAGAATTCGAAAATAAGCTTAAAAGAAGAGTAGAAACATGCAAGTTTGTTCCACAAGTCTGAATTCAATGTATGAATAACACGGAATGAGTGTGGTTAGAAATGACATTTGGTTTACTTATATGACAATCCTAACACACACGATCATCCTAGTGTCATTAAAATTCGAAAATAAGCTTAGAATTCGAAAATAAGCTTAAAAGAAGAGTAGAAACATGCAAGTTTGTTCCACAAGTTTGAATTCAATGTATGAATAACACGGAATGAGTGTGGTTAGAAATGACATTTGGTTTACTTATATGACAATCCTAACACACACGATCATCCTAGTGTCATTAAAATTCGAAAATAACTTAGAATTGGAAAATAAGCTTAAAAGAAGAGTAGAAACATGCACAGTTCGTTTCACAAGTTTGAATGGAATGTATGAATAAAACGCAATGAGCTTGTTTAGAAATGACATTTGGTTTACTTATATGAAAATCCTAACACACACAATCATCTTAGTGTCAATAGAATTCGAAAATAAGCTTAGAATTCGAAAATAAGCTTAAAAGAAGAGTAGAAACAAGCACAGTTCGTTTCACAAGTTTGTATTCAATGTATGAATGACACGCAATGAGTGTTGTTAGAAATGACATTTGGTTTACTTATATGACAATCCTAACAATACAATCATCATGGTTTATTTAGAATTCGAAAATAAGCTTAAAAGAAGAGTAGAAACATGCACAAATCGTTTCACAAGTTTGAATTGAATGTATGAATAACACGCAATGAGTGTGGTTAGAAATGACATTTGGTTTACTTATATAACAATCCTAACAATACAATCATCATGGTGTATTTAGAATTCGAAAATAAGCTTAAAAGAAGAGTAGAAACATGCAGAGTTCGTTTCACAAGTTTGAATTGAATGTATGAATAACACGCAATGAGTGTGGTTAGAAATGACATTTGGTTTACTTATATGACAATCCTAACAATACAATCATCATGGTGTATTTAGAATTCGAAACTAAGCTTAAAAGAAGAGTAGAAACATGCACAGTTCGTTTCACAAGTTTGAATTGAATGTATGAATAAAACGCAATGAGCTTGTTTAGAAATGACATTTGGTTTACTTATATGACAATCCTAACAATACAATCATCATGGTGTATTTAGAATTCGAATATAAGCTTAAAAGAAGAGTCGAAACATGCACAGTTCGTTTCACAAGTTTGAATTGAATGTATGAATAAAACGCAATGAGCTTGTTTAGAAATGACATTTGGTTTACTTATATGAAAATCCTAACACACACAATCATCTTAGTGTCAATAGAATTCGAAAATAAGCTTAGAATTCGAAAATAAGCTTAAAAGAAGAGTAGAAACATGCAAGTTTGTTCCACAAGTTTGAATTCAATGTATGAATAACACGGAATGAGTGTGGTTAGAAATGACATTTGGTTTACTTATATGACAATCCTAACACACACGATCATCCTACTGTCATTAAAATTCGAAAATAACTTAGAATTCGAAAATAAGCTTAAAAGAAGAGTAGAAACATGCACAGTTCGTTTCTCAAGTTTGAATTGAATGTATGAATAAAACGCAATGAGCATGTTTCGAAATGACGTTTGGTTTACTTATATGACTATCCTAACACACACAATCATCTTAGTGTCTTTAGAATTCGAAATCAAGCTTAGAATTCGAAAATAAGCTTAAAAGAAGAGTAGAAACATGCAAGTTTGTTCCACAAGTCTGAATTCAATGTGTGAATAACACGGAATGAGTGTGGTTAGAAATGACATTTGGTTTACTTATATGACAATCCTAACACACACGATCATCCTAGTGTCATTAAAATTCGAAAATAAGCTTAGAATTCGAAAATAAGCTTAAAAGAAGAGTAGAAACATGCAAGTTTGTTCCACAAGTTTGAATTCAATGTATGAATAACACGGAATGAGTGTGGTTAGAAATGACATTTGGTTTACTTATATGACAATCCTAACACACACGATCATCCTAGTGTCATTAAAATTCGAAAATAACTTAGAATTGGAAAATAAGCTTAAAAGAAGAGTAGAAACATGCACAGTTCGTTTCACAAGTTTGAATGGAATGTATGAATAAAACGCAATGAGCTTGTTTAGAAATGACATTTGGTTTACTTATATGAAAATCCTAACACACACAATCATCTTAGTGTCAATAGAATTCGAAAATAAGCTTAGAATTCGAAAATAAGCTTAAAAGAAGAGTAGAAACAAGCACAGTTCGTTTCACAAGTTTGTATTCAATGTATGAATGACACGCAATGAGTGTTGTTAGAAATGACATTTGGTTTACTTATATGACAATCCTAACAATACAATCATCATGGTTTATTTAGAATTCGAAAATAAGCTTAAAAGAAGAGTAGAAACATGCACAAATCGTTTCACAAGTTTGAATTGAATGTATGAATAACACGCAATGAGTGTGGTTAGAAATGACATTTGGTTTACTTATATAACAATCCTAACAATACAATCATCATGGTGTATTTAGAATTCGAAAATAAGCTTAAAAGAAGAGTAGAAACATGCAGAGTTCGTTTCACAAGTTTGAATTGAATGTATGAATAACACGCAATGAGTGTGGTTAGAAATGACATTTGGTTTACTTATATGACAATCCTAACAATACAATCATCATGGTGTATTTAGAATTCGAAACTAAGCTTAAAAGAAGAGTAGAAACATGCACAGTTCGTTTCACAAGTTTGAATTGAATGTATGAATAAAACGCAATGAGCTTGTTTAGAAATGACATTTGGTTTACTTATATGACAATCCTAACAATACAATCATCATGGTGTATTTAGAATTCGAATATAAGCTTAAAAGAAGAGTCGAAACATGCACAGTTCGTTTCACAAGTTTGAATTGAATGTATGAATAAAACGCAATGAGCTTGTTTAGAAATGACATTTGGTTTACTTATATGAAAATCCTAACACACACAATCATCTTAGTGTCAATAGAATTCGAAAATAAGCTTAGAATTCGAAAATAAGCTTAAAAGAAGAGTAGAAACATGCAAGTTTGTTCCACAAGTTTGAATTCAATGTATGAATAACACGGAATGAGTGTGGTTAGAAATGACATTTGGTTTACTTATATGACAATCCTAACACACACGATCATCCTACTGTCATTAAAATTCGAAAATAACTTAGAATTCGAAAATAAGCTTAAAAGAAGAGTAGAAACATGCACAGTTCGTTTCTCAAGTTTGAATTGAATGTATGAATAAAACGCAATGAGCATGTTTCGAAATGACGTTTGGTTTACTTATATGACTATCCTAACACACACAATCATCTTAGTGTCTTTAGAATTCGAAATCAAGCTTAGAATTCGAAAATAAGCTTAAAAGAAGAGTAGAAACATGCAAGTTTGTTCCACAAGTCTGAATTCAATGTATGAATAACACGGAATGAGTGTGGTTAGAAATGACATTTGGTTTACTTATATGACAATCCTAACACACACGATCATCCTAGTGTCATTAAAATTCGAAAATAAGCTTAGAATTCGAAAATAAGCTTAAAAGAAGAGTAGAAACATGCAAGTTTGTTCCACAAGTTTTAATTCAATGTATGAATAACACGGAATGAGTGTGGTTAGAAATGACATTTGGTTTACTTATATGACAATCCTAACACACACGATCATCCTAGTGTCATTAAAATTCGAAAATAACTTAGAATTGGAAAATAAGCTTAAAAGAAGAGTAGAAACATGCACAGTTCGTTTCACAAGTTTGAATGGAATGTATGAATAAAACGCAATGAGCTTGTTTAGAAATGACATTTGGTTTACTTATATGAAAATCCTAACACACACAATCATCTTAGTGTCAATAGAATTCGAAAATAAGCTTAGAATTCGAAAATAAGCTTAAAAGAAGAGTAGAAACAAGCACAGTTCGTTTCACAAGTTTGTATTCAATGTATGAATGACACGCAATGAGTGTTGTTAGAAATGACATTTGGTTTACTTATATGACAATCCTAACAATACAATCATCATGGTTTATTTAGAATTCGAAAATAAGCTTAAAAGAAGAGTAGAAACATGCACAAATCGTTTCACAAGTTTGAATTGAATGTATGAATAACACGCAATGAGTGTGGTTAGAAATGACATTTGGTTTACTTATATAACAATCCTAACAATACAATCATCATGGTGTATTTAGAATTCGAAAATAAGCTTAAAAGAAGAGTAGAAACATGCAGAGTTCGTTTCACAAGTTTGAATTGAATGTATGAATAACACGCAATGAGTGTGGTTAGAAATGACATTTGGTTTACTTATATGACAATCCTAACAATACAATCATCATGGTGTATTTAGAATTCGAAACTAAGCTTAAAAGAAGAGTAGAAACATGCACAGTTCGTTTCACAAGTTTGAATTGAATGTATGAATAAAACGCAATGAGCTTGTTTAGAAATGACATTTGGTTTACTTATATGACAATCCTAACAATACAATCATCATGGTGTATTTAGAATTCGAATATAAGCTTAAAAGAAGAGTCGAAACATGCACAGTTCGTTTCACAAGTTTGAATTGAATGTATGAATAAAACGCAATGAGCTTGTTTAGAAATGACATTTGGTTTACTTATATGAAAATCCTAACACACACAATCATCTTAGTGTCAATAGAATTCGAAAATAAGCTTAGAATTCGAAAATAAGCTTAAAAGAAGAGTAGAAACATGCAAGTTTGTTCCACAAGTTTGAATTCAATGTATGAATAACACGGAATGAGTGTGGTTAGAAATGACATTTGGTTTACTTATATGACAATCCTAACACACACGATCATCCTACTGTCATTAAAATTCGAAAATAACTTAGAATTCGAAAATAAGCTTAAAAGAAGAGTAGAAACATGCACAGTTCGTTTCTCAAGTTTGAATTGAATGTATGAATAAAACGCAATGAGCATGTTTCGAAATGACGTTTGGTTTACTTATATGACTATCCTAACACACACAATCATCTTAGTGTCTTTAGAATTCGAAATCAAGCTTAGAATTCGAAAATAAGCTTAAAAGAAGAGTAGAAACATGCAAGTTTGTTCCACAAGTCTGAATTCAATGTATGAATAACACGGAATGAGTGTGGTTAGAAATGACATTTGGTTTACTTATATGACAATCCTAACACACACGATCATCCTAGTGTCATTAAAATTCGAAAATAACTTAGAATTGGAAAAACAGCTTAAAAGAAGAGTAGAAACATGCACAGTTCGTTTCACAAGTTTGAATGGAATGTATGAATAAAACGCAATGAGCTTGTTTAGAAATGACATTTGGTTTACTTATATGAAAATCCTAACACACACAATCATCTTAGTGTCAATAGAATTCGAAAATAAGCTTAGAATTCGAAAATAAGCTTAAAAGAAGAGTAGAAACATGCACAGTTCGTTTCACAAGTTTGTATTCAATGTATGAATGACACGCAATGAGTGTTGTTAGAAATGACATTTGGTTTACTTATATGACAATCCTAACAATACAATCATCATGGTTTATTTAGAATTCGAAAATAAGCTTAAAAGAAGAGTAGAAACATGCACAAATCGTTTCACAAGTTTGAATTGAATGTATGAATAACACGCAATGAGTGTGGTTAGAAATGACATTTGGTTTACTTATATAACAATCCTAACAATACAATCATCATGGTGTATTTAGAATTCGAAAATAAGCTTAAACGAAGAGTAGAAACATGCAGAGTTCGTTTCACAAGTTTGAATTGAATGTATGAATAACACGCAATGAGTGTGGTTAGAAATGACATTTGGTTTACTTATATGACAATCCTAACAATACAATCATCATGGTGTATTTAGAATTCGAAACTAAGCTTAAAAGAAGAGTAGAAACATGCACAGTTCGTTTCACAAGTTTGAATTGAATGTATGAATAAAACGCAATGAGCTTGTTTAGAAATGACATTTGGTTTACTTATATGACAATCCTAACAATACAATCATCATGGTGTATTTAGAATTCGAATATAAGCTTAAAAGAAGAGTCGAAACATGCACAGTTCGTTTCACAAGTTTGAATTGAATGTATGAATAAAACGCAATGAGCTTGTTTAGAAATGACATTTGGTTTACTTATATGAAAATCCTAACACACACAATCATCTTAGTGTCAATAGAATTCGAAAGTAAGCTTAGGATTCGAAAATAAGCTTAAAAGAAGAGTAGAAACATGCAAGTTTGTTCCACAAGTTTGAATTCAATGTATGAATAACACGGAATGAGTGTGGTTAGAAATGACATTTGGTTTACTTATATGACAATCCTAACACACACGATCATCCTAGTGTCATTAGAATTCGAAAATAAGCTTAGAATTCGAAAATAAGCTTAAAAGAAAAGTAGAAACATGCACAGTTCGTTTCACAAGTTTGTATTCAATGTATGAATGACACGCAATGAGTGTTGTTAGAAATGACATTTGGTTTACTTATATGACAATCCTAACAATACAATCATCATGGTGTATTTAGAATTCGAAAATAAGCTTAAAAGAAGAGTAGAAACATGCACAGTTCGTTTCACAAGTTTGAATTGAATGTATGAATAAAACGCAATGAGCTTGTTTAGAAATGACATTTGGTTTACTTATATGACAATCCTAACAATACAATCATCATGGTGTATTTAGAATTCGAATATAAGCTTAAAAGAAGAGTCGAAACATGCACAGTTCGTTTCACAAGTTTGAATTGAATGTATGAATAAAACGCAATGAGCTTGTTTAGAAATGACATTTGGTTTACTTATATGAAAATCCTAACACACACAATCATCTTAGTGTCAATAGAATTCGAAAGTAAGCTTAGAATTCGAAAATAAGCTTAAAAGAAGAGTAGAAACATGCAAGTTTGTTCCACAAGTTTGAATTCAATGTATGAATAACACGGAATGAGTGTGGTTAGAAATGACATTTGGTTTACTTATATGACAATCCTAACACACACGATCATCCTAGTGTCATTAGAATTCGAAAATAAGCTTAGAATTCGAAAATAAGCTTAAAAGAAGAGTAGAAACATGCACAGTTCGTTTCTCAAGTTTGAATTGAATGTATGAATAAAACGCAATGAGCATGTTTCGAAATGACGTTTGGTTTACTTATATGACTATCCTAACACACACAATCATCTTAGTGTCTTTAGAATTCGAAATCAAGCTTAGAATTCGAAAATAAGCTTAAAAGAAGAGTAGAAACATGCAAGTTTGTTCCACAAGTCTGAATTCAATGTATGAATAACACGGAATGAGTGTGGTTAGAAATGACATTTGGTTTACTTATATGACAATCCTAACACACACGATCATCCTAGTGTCATTAAAATTCGAAAATAAGCTTAGAATTCGAAAATAAGCTTAAAAGAAGAGTAGAAACATGCAAGTTTGTTCCACAAGTTTGAATTCAATGTATGAATAACACGGAATGAGTGTGGTTAGAAATGACAATTGGTTTACTTATATGACAATCCTAACACACACGATCATCCTAGTGTCATTAAAATTCGAAAATAACTTAGAATTGGAAAATAAGCTTAAAAGAAGAGTAGAAACATGCACAGTTCGTTTCACAAGTTTGAATGGAATGTATGAATAAAACGCAATGAGCTTGTTTAGAAATGACATTTGGTTTACTTATATGAAAATCCTAACACACACAATCATCTTAGTGTCAATAGAATTCGAAAATAAGCTTAGAATTCGAAAATAAGCTTAAAAGAAGAGTAGAAACATGCACAGTTCATTTCACAAGTTTGTATTCAATGTATGAATGACACGCAATGAGTGTTGTTAGAAATGACATTTGGTTTACTTATATGACAATCCTAACAATACAATCATCATGGTTTATTTAGAATTCGAAAATAAGCTTAAAAGAAGAGTAGAAACATGCACAAATCGTTTCACAAGTTTGAATTGAATGTATGAATAACACGCAATGAGTGTGGTTAGAAATGACATTTGGTTTACTTATATAACAATCCTAACAATACAATCATCATGGTGTATTTAGAATTCGAAAATAAGCTTAAACGAAGAGTAGAAACATGCAGAGTTCGTTTCACAAGTTTGAATTGAATGTATGAATAACACGCAATGAGTGTGGTTAGAAATGACATTTGGTTTACTTATATGACAATCCTAACAATACAATCATCATGGTGTATTTAGAATTCGAAACTAAGCTTAAAAGAAGAGTAGAAACATGCACAGTTCGTTTCACAAGTTTGAATTGAATGTATGAATAAAACGCAATGAGCTTGTTTAGAAATGACATTTGGTTTACTTATATGACAATCCTAACAATACAATCATCATGGTGTATTTAGAATTCGAATATAAGCTTAAAAGAAGAGTCGAAACATGCACAGTTCGTTTCACAAGTTTGAATTGAATGTATGAATAAAACGCAATGAGCTTGTTTAGAAATGACATTTGGTTTACTTATATGAAAATCCTAACACACACAATCATCTTAGTGTCAATAGAATTCGAAAGTAAGCTTAGAATTCAAAAAATAAGCTTAAAAGAAGAGTAGAAACATGCAAGTTTGTTCCACAAGTTTGAATTCAATGTATGAATAACACGGAATGAGTGTGGTTAGAAATGACATTTGGTTTACTTATATGACAATCCTAACACACACGATCATCCTAGTGTCATTAGAATTCGAAAATAAGCTTAGAATTCGAAAATAAGCTTAAAAGAAAAGTAGAAACATGCACAGTTCGTTTCACAAGTTTGTATTCAATGTATGAATGACACGCAATGAGTGTTGTTAGAAATGACATTTGGTTTACTTATATGACAATCCTAACAATACAATCATCATGGTGTATTTAGAATTCGAAAATAAGCTTAAAAGAAGAGTAGAAACATGCACAGTTCGTTTCACAAGTTTGAATTGAATGTATGAATAAAACGCAATGAGCTTGTTTAGAAATGACATTTGGTTTACTTATATGACAATCCTAACAATACAATCATCATGGTGTATTTAGAATTCGAATATAAGCTTAAAAGAAGAGTCGAAACATGCACAGTTCGTTTCACAAGTTTGAATTGAATGTATGAATAAAACGCAATGAGCTTGTTTAGAAATGACATTTGGTTTACTTATATGAAAATCCTAACACACACAATCATCTTAGTGTCAATAGAATTCGAAAGTAAGCTTAAAAGAAGAGTAGAAACATGCAAGTTTGTTCCACAAGTTTGAATTCAATGTATGAATAACACGGAATGAGTGTGGTTAGAAATGACATTTGGTTTACTTATATGACAATCCTAACACACACGATCATCCTAGTGTCATTAGAATTCGAAAATAAGCTTAGAATTCGAAAATAAGCTTAAAAGAAGAGTAGAAACATGCACAGTTCGTTTCTCAAGTTTGAATTGAATGTATGAATAAAACGCAATGAGCATGTTTCGAAATGACGTTTGGTTTACTTATATGACTATCCTAACACACACAATCATCTTAGTGTCTTTAGAATTCGAAATCAAGCTTAGAATTCGAAAATAAGCTTAAAAGAAGAGTAGAAACATGCAAGTTTGTTCCACAAGTTTGAATTCAATGTATGAATAACACGGAATGAGTGTGGTTAGAAATGACATTTGGTTTACTTATATGACAATCCTAACACACACGATCATCCTAGTGTCATTAGAATTCGAAAATAAGCTTAGAATTCGAAAATAAGCTTAAAAGAAGAGTAGAAACATGCACAGTTCGTTTCTCAAGTTTGAATTGAATGTATGAATAAAACGCAATGAGCATGTTTCGAAATGACGTTTGGTTTACTTATATGACTATCCTAACACACACAATCATCTTAGTGTCTTTAGAATTCGAAATCAAGCTTAGAATTCGAAAATAAGCTTAAAAGAAGAGTAGAAACATGCAAGTTTGTTCCACAAGTCTGAATTCAATGTATGAATAACACGGAATGAGTGTGGTTAGAAATGACATTTGGTTTACTTATATGACAATCCTAACACACACGATCATCCTAGTGTCATTAAAATTCGAAAATAAGCTTAGAATTCGAAAATAAGCTTAAAAGAAGAGTAGAAACATGCAAGTTTGTTCCACAAGTTTGAATTCAATGTATGAATAACACGGAATGAGTGTGGTTAGAAATGACATTTGGTTTACTTATATGACAATCCTAATACACACGATCATCCTAGTGTCATTAAAATTCGAAAATAACTTAGAATTGGAAAATAAGCTTAAAAGAAGAGTAGAAACATGCACAGTTCGTTTCACAAGTTTGAATGGAATGTATGAATAAAACGCAATGAGCTTGTTTAGAAATGACATTTGGTTTACTTATATGAAAATCCTAACACACACAATCATCTTAGTGTCAATAGAATTCGAAAATAAGCTTAGAATTCGAAAATAAGCTTAAAAGAAGAGTAGAAACATGCACAGTTCGTTTCACAAGTTTGTATTCAATGTATGAATGACACGCAATGAGTGTTGTTAGAAATGACATTTGGTTTACTTATATGACAATCCTAACAATACAATCATCATGGTTTATTTAGAATTCGAAAATAAGCTTAAAAGAATAGTAGAAACATGCACAAATCGTTTCACAAGTTTGAATTGAATGTATGAATAACACGCAATGAGTGTGGTTAGAAATGACATTTGGTTTACTTATATAACAATCCTAACAATACAATCATCATGGTGTATTTAGAATTCGAAAATAAGCTTAAACGAAGAGTAGAAACAGGCAGAGTTCGTTTCACAAGTTTGAATTGAATGTATGAATAACACGCAATGAGTGTGGTTAGAAATGACATTTGGTTTACTTATATGACAATCCTAACAATACAATTATCATGGTGTATTTAGAATTCGAAAATAAGCTTAAAAGAAGAGTAGAAACATGCACAGTTCGTTTCACAAGTTTGAATTGAATGTATGAATAAAACGCAATGAGCTTGTTTAGAAATGACATTTGGTTTACTTATATGACAATCCTAACAATACAATCATCATGGTGTATTTAGAATTCGAATATAAGCTTAAAAGAAGAGTCGAAACATGCACAGTTCGTTTCACAAGTTTGAATTGAATGTATGAATAAAACGCAATGAGCTTGTTTAGAAATGACATTTGGTTTACTTATATGAAAATCCTAACACACACAATCATCTTAGTGTCAATAGAATTCGAAAGTAAGCTTAGAATTCGAAAATAAGCTTAAAAGAAGAGTAGAAACATGCAAGTTTGTTCCACAAGTTTGAATTCAATGTATGAATAACACGGAATGAGTGTGGTTAGAAATGACATTTGGTTTACTTATATGACAATCCTAACACACACGATCATCCTAGTGTCATTAGAATTCGAAAATAAGCTTAGAATTCGAAAATACGCTTAAAAGAAGAGTAGAAAGATGCACAGTTCGTTTCTCAAGTTTGAATTGAATGTATGAATAAAACGCAATGAGCATGTTTCGAAATGACGTTTGGTTTACTTATATGACTATCCTAACACACACAATCATCTTAGTGTCTTTAGAATTCGAAATCAAGCTTAGAATTCGAAAATAAGCTTAAAAGAAGAGTAGAAACATGCAAGTTTGTTCCACAAGTCTGAATTCAATGTATGAATAACACGGAATGAGTGTGGTTAGAAATGACATTTGGTTTACTTATATGACAATCCTAACACACACGATCATCCTAGTGTCATTAGAATTCGAAAATAACTTAGAATTCGAAAATAAGCTTAAAAGAAGAGTAGAAACATGCACAGTTCGTTTCTCAAGTTTGAATTGAATGTATGAATAAAACCCAATGAGCATGTTTCGAAATGACGTTTGGTTTACTTATATGACTATCCTAACACACACGATCATCCTAGTGTCATTAAAATTCGAAAATAAGCTTAGAATTCGAAAATAAGCTTAAAAGAAGAGTAGAAACATGCAAGTTTGTTCCACAAGTTTGAATTCAATGTATGAATAACACGGAATGAGTGTGGTTAGAAATGACATTTGGTTTACTTATATGACAATCCTAACACACACGATCATCCTAGTGTCATTAAAATTCGAAAATAACTTAGAATTGGAAAATAAGCTTAAAAGAAGAGTAGAAACATGCACAGTTCGTTTCACAAGTTTGAATGGAATGTATGAATAAAACGCAATGAGCTTGTTTAGAAATGACATTTGGTTTACTTATATGAAAATCCTAACACACACAATCATCTTAGTGTCAATAGAATTCGAAAATAAGCTTAGAATTCGAAAATAAGCTTAAAAGAAGAGTAGAAACATGCACAGTTCGTTTCACAAGTTTGTATTCAATGTATGAATGACACGCAATGAGTGTTGTTAGAAATGACATTTGGTTTACTTATATGACAATCCTAACAATACAATCATCATGGTTTATTTAGAATTCGAAAATAAGCTTAAAAGAAGAGTAGAAACATGCACAAATCGTTTCACAAGTTTGAATTGAATGTATGAATAACACGCAATGAGTGTGGTTAGAAATGACATTTGGTTTACTTATATAACAATCCTAACAATACAATCATCATGGTGTATTTAGAATTCGAAAATAAGCTTAAACGAAGAGTAGAAACAGGCAGAGTTCGTTTCACAAGTTTGAATTGAATGTATGAATAACACGCAATGAGTGTGGTTAGAAATGACATTTGGTTTACTTATATGACAATCCTAACAATACAATCATCATGGTGTATTTAGAATTCGAAACTAAGCTTAAAAGAAGAGTAGAAACATGCACAGTTCGTTTCACAAGTTTGAATTGAATGTATGAATAAAACGCAATGAGCTTGTTTAGAAATGACATTTGGTTTACTTATATGACAATCCTAACACACACGATCATCCTAGTGTCATTAGAATTCGAAAATAAGCTTAGAATTCGAAAATAAGCTTAAAAGAAAAGTAGAAACATGCACAGTTCGTTTCACAAGTTTGTATTCAATGTATGAATGACACGCAATGAGTGTTGTTAGAAATGACATTTGGTTTACTTATATGACAATCCTAACAATACAATCATCATGGTGTATTTAGAATTCGAAAATAAGCTTAAAAGAAGAGTAGAAACATGCACAGTTCGTTTCACAAGTTTGAATTGAATGTATGAATAAAACGCAATGAGCTTGTTTAGAAATGACATTTGGTTTACTTATATGAAAATCCTAACACACACAATCATCTTAGTGTCAATAGAATTCGAAAGTAAGCTTAGAATTCGAAAATAAGCTTAAAAGAAGAGTAGAAACATGCAAGTTTGTTCCACAAGTTTGAATTCAATGTATGAATAACACGGAATGAGTGTGGTTAGAAATGACATTTGGTTTACTTATATGACAATCCTAACACACACGATCATCCTAGTGTCATTAGAATTCGAAAATAAGCTTAGAATTCGAAAATAAGCTTAAAAGAAGAGTAGAAACATGCACAGTTCGTTTCTCAAGTTTGAATTGAATGTATGAATAAAACGCAATGAGTATGTTTCGAAATGACGTTTGGTTTACTTATATGACTATCCTAACACACACAATCATCTTAGGGTCTTTAGAATTCGAAATCAAGCTTAGAATTCGAAAATAAGCTTAAAAGAAGAGTAGAAACATGCAAGTTTGTTCCACAAGTCTGAATTCAATGTATGAATAACACGGAATGAGTGTGGTTAGAAATGAAATTTGGTTTACTTATATGACAATCCTAACACACACGATCATCCTAGTGTCATTAAAATTCGAAAATAAGCTTAGAATTCGAAAATAAGCTTAAAAGAATAGTAGAAACATGCAAGTTTGTTCCACAAGTTTGAATTCAATGTATGAATAACACGGAATGAGTGTGGTTAGAAATGACATTTGGTTTACTTATATGACAATCCTAACACACACGATCATCCTAGTGTCATTAAAATTCGAAAATAACTTAGAATTGGAAAATAAGCTTAAAAGAAGAGTAGAAACATGCACAGTTCGTTTCACAAGTTTGAATGGAATGTATGAATAAAACGCAATGAGCTTGTTTAGAAATGACATTTGGTTTACTTATATGAAAATCCTAACACACACAATCATCTTAGTGTCAATAGAATTCGAAAATAAGCTTAGAATTCGAAAATAAGCTTAAAAGAAGAGTAGAAACATGCACAGTTCGTTTCACAAGTTTGTATTCAATGTATGAATGACACGCAATGAGTGTTGTTAGAAATGACATTTGGTTTACTTATATGACAATCCTAACAATACAATCATCATGGTTTATTTAGAATTCGAAAATAAGCTTAAAAGAAGAGTAGAAACATGCACAAATCGTTTCACAAGTTTGAATTGAATGTATGAATAACACGCAATGAGTGTGGTTAGAAATGACATTTGGTTTACTTATATAACAATCCTAACAATACAATCATCATGGTGTATTTAGAATTCGAAAATAAGCTTAAACGAAGAGTAGAAACAGGCAGAGTTCGTTTCACAAGTTTGAATTGAATGTATGAATAACACGCAATGAGTGTGGTTAGAAATGACATTTGGTTTACTTATATGACAATCCTAACAATACAATCATCATGGTGTATTTAGAATTCGAAACTAAGCTTAAAAGAAGAGTAGAAACATGCACAGTTCGTTTCACAAGTTTGAATTGAATGTATGAATAAAACGCAATGAGCTTGTTTAGAAATGACATTTGGTTTACTTATATGACAATCCTAACAATACAATCATCATGGTGTATTTAGAATTCGAATATAAGCTTAAAAGAAGAGTCGAAACATGCACAGTTCGTTTCACAAGTTTGAATTGAATGTATGAATAAAACGCAATGAGCTTGTTTAGAAATGACATTTGGTTTACTTATATGAAAATCCTAACACACACAATCATCTTAGTGTCAATAGAATTCGAAAGTAAGCTTAGAATTCGAAAATAAGCTTAAAAGAAGAGTAGAAACATGCAAGTTTGTTCCACAAGTTTGAATTCAATGTATGAATAACACGGAATGAGTGTGGTTAGAAATGACATTTGGTTTACTTATATGACAATCCTAACACACACGATCATCCTAGTGTCATTAGAATTCGAAAATAAGCTTAGAATTCGAAAATAAGCTTAAAAGAAAAGTAGAAACATGCACAGTTCGTTTCACAAGTTTGTATTCAATGTATGAATGACACGCAATGAGTGTTGTTAGAAATGACATTTGGTTTACTTATATGACAATCCTAACAATACAATCATCATGGTGTATTTAGAATTCGAAAATAAGCTTAAAAGAAGAGTAGAAACATGCACAGTTCGTTTCACAAGTTTGAATTGAATGTATGAATAAAACGCAATGAGCTTGTTTAGAAATGACATTTGGTTTACTTATATGAAAATCCTAACACACACAATCATCTTAGTGTCAATAGAATTCGAAAGTAAGCTTAGAATTCGAAAATAAGCTTAAAAGAAGAGTAGAAACATGCAAGTTTGTTCCACAAGTTTGAATTCAATGTATGAATAACACGGAATGAGTGTGGTTAGAAATGACATTTGGTTTACTTATATGACAATCCTAACACACACGATCATCCTAGTGTCATTAGACTTCGAAAATAAGCTTAGAATTCGAAAATAAGCTTAAAAGAAGAGTAGAAACATGCACAGTTCGTTTCTCAAGTTTGAATTGAATGTATGAATAAAACGCAATGAGCATGTTTCGAAATGACGTTTGGTTTACTTATATGACTATCCTAACACACACAATCATCTTAGTGTCTTTAGAATTCGAAATCAAGCTTAGAATTCGAAAATAAGCTTAAAAGAAGAGTAGAAACATGCAAGTTTGTTCCACAAGTCTGAATTCAATGTATGAATAACACGGAATGAGTGTGGTTAGAAATGACATTTGGTTTACTTATATGACAATCCTAACACACACGATCATCCTAGTGTCATTAAAATTCGAAAATAAGCTTAGAATTCGAAAATAAGCTTAAAAGAAGAGTAGAAACATGCAAGTTTGTTCCACAAGTTTGAATTCAATGTATGAATAACACGGAATGAGTGTGGTTAGAAATGACATTTGGTTTACTTATATGACAATCCTAACACACACGATCATCCTAGTGTCATTAAAATTCGAAAATAACTTAGAATTGGAAAATAAGCTTAAAAGAAGAGTAGAAACATGCACAGTTCGTTTCACAAGTTTGAATGGAATGTATGAATAAAACGCAATGAGCTTGTTTAGAAATGACATTTGGTTTACTTATATGAAAATCCTAACACACACAATCATCTTAGTGTCAATAGAATTCGAAAATAAGCTTAGAATTCGAAAATAAGCTTAAAAGAAGAGTAGAAACATGCACAGTTCGTTTCACAAGTTTGTATTCAATGTATGAATGACACGCAATGAGTGTTGTTAGAAATGACATTTGGTTTACTTATATGACAATCCTAACAATACAATCATCATGGTTTATTTAGAATTCGAAAATAAGCTTAAAAGAAGAGTAGAAACATGCACAAATCGTTTCACAAGTTTGAATTGAATGTATGAATAACACGCAATGAGTGTGGTTAGAAATGACATTTGGTTTACTTATATAACAATCCTAACAATACAATCATCATGGTGTATTTAGAATTCGAAAATAAGCTTAAACGAAGAGTAGAAACAGGCAGAGTTCGTTTCACAAGTTTGAATTGAATGTATGAATAACACGCAATGAGTGTGGTTAGAAATGACATTTGGTTTACTTATATGACAATCCTAACAATACAATCATCATGGTGTATTTAGAATTCGAAACTAAGCTTAAAAGAAGAGTAGAAACATGCACAGTTCGTTTCACAAGTTTGAATTGAATGTATGAATAAAACGCAATGAGCTTGTTTAGAAATGACATTTGGTTTACTTATATGACAATCCTAACAATACAATCATCATGGTGTATTTAGAATTCGAATATAAGCTTAAAAGAAGAGTCGAAACATGCACAGTTCGTTTCACAAGTTTGAATTGAATGTATGAATAAAACGCAATGAGCTTGTTTAGAAATGACATTTGGTTTACTTATATGAAAATCCTAACACACACAATCATCTTAGTGTCAATAGAATTCGAAAGTAAGCTTAGAATTCGAAAATAAGCTTAAAAGAAGAGTAGAAACATGCAAGTTTGTTCCACAAGTTTGAATTCAATGTATGAATAACACGGAATGAGTGTGGTTAGAAATGACATTTGGTTTACTTATATGACAATCCTAACACACACGATCATCCTAGTGTCATTAGAATTCGAAAATAAGCTTAGAATTCGAAAATAAGCTTAAAAGAAAAGTAGAAACATGCACAGTTCGTTTCACAAGTTTGTATTCAATGTATGAATGACACGCAATGAGTGTTGTTAGAAATGACATTTGGTTTACTTATATGACAATCCTAACAATACAATCATCATGGTGTATTTAGAATTCGAAAATAAGCTTAAAAGAAGAGTAGAAACATGCACAGTTCGTTTCACAAGTTTGAATTGAATGTATGAATAAAACGCAATGAGCTTGTTTAGAAATGACATTTGGTTTACTTATATGACAATCCTAACAATACAATCATCATGGTGTATTTAGAATTCGAATATAAGCTTAAAAGAAGAGTCGAAACATGCACAGTTCGTTTCACAAGTTTGAATTGAATGTATGAATAAAACGCAATGAGTTTGTTTAGAAATGACATTTGGTTTACTTATATGAAAATCCTAACACACACAATCATCTTAGTGTCAATAGAATTCGAAAGTAAGCTTAGAATTCGAAAATAAGCTTAAAAGAAGAGTAGAAACATGCAAGTTTGTTCCACAAGTTTGAATTCAATGTATGAATAACACGGAATGAGTGTGGTTAGAAATGACATTTGGTTTACTTATATGACAATCCTAACACACACGATCATCCTAGTGTCATTAGAATTCGAAAATAAGCTTAGAATTCGAAAATAAGCTTAAAAGAAGAGTAGAAACATGCACAGTTCGTTTCTCAAGTTTGAATTGAATGTATGAATAAAACGCAATGAGCATGTTTCGAAATGACGTTTGGTTTACTTATATGACTATCCTAACACACACAATCATCTTAGTGTCTTTAGAATTCGAAATCAAGCTTAGAATTCGAAAATAAGCTTAAAAGAAGAGTAGAAACATGCAAGTTTGTTCCACAAGTCTGAATTCAATGTATGAATAACACGGAATGAGTGTGGTTAGAAATGACATTTGGTTTACTTATATGACAATCCTAACACACACGATCATCCTAGTGTCATTAAAATTCGAAAATAAGCTTAGAATTCGAAAATAAGCTTAAAAGAAGAGTAGAAACATGCAAGTTTGTTCCACAAGTTTGAATTCAATGTATGAATAACACGGAATGAGTGTGGTTAGAAATGACATTTGGTTTACTTATATGACAATCCTAACACACACGATCATCCTAGTGTCATTAAAATTCGAAAATAACTTAGAATTGGAAAATAAGCTTAAAAGAAGAGTAGAAACATGCACAGTTCGTTTCACAAGTTTGAATGGAATGTATGAATAAAACGCAATGAGCTTGTTTAGAAATGACATTTGGTTTACTTATATGAAAATCCTAACACACACAATCATCTTAGTGTCAATAGAATTCGAAAATAAGCTTAGAATTCGAAAATAAGCTTAAAAGAAGAGTAGAAACATGCACAGTTCGTTTCACAAGTTTGTATTCAATGTATGAATGACACGCAATGAGTGTTGTTAGAAATGACATTTGGTTTACTTATATGACAATCCTAACAATACAATCATCATGGTTTATTTAGAATTCGAAAATAAGCTTAAAAGAAGAGTAGAAACATGCACAAATCGTTTCACAAGTTTGAATTGAATGTATGAATAACACGCAATGAGTGTGGTTAGAAATGACATTTGGTTTACTTATATAACAATCCTAACAATACAATCATCATGGTGTATTTAGAATTCGAAAATAAGCTTAAACGAAGAGTAGAAACATGCAGAGTTCGTTTCACAAGTTTGAATTGAATGTATGAATAACACGCAATGAGTGTGGTTAGAAATGACATTTGGTTTACTTATATGACAATCCTAACAATACAATCATCATGGTGTATTTAGAATTCGAAACTAAGCTTAAAAGAAGAGTAGAAACATGCACAGTTCGTTTCACAAGTTTAAATTGAATGTATGAATAAAACGCAATGAGCTTGTTTAGAAATGACATTTGGTTTACTTATATGACAATCCTAACAATACAATCATCATGGTGTATTTAGAATTCGAATATAAGCTTAAAAGAAGAGTCGAAACATGCACAGTTCGTTTCACAAGTTTGAATTGAATGTATGAATAAAACGCAATGAGCTTGTTTAGAAATGACATTTGGTTTACTTATATGACTATCCTAACACACACAATCATCTTGGTGTCTTTAGAATTCGAAAATAAGCTTAGAATTCGAAACTAAGCTTAAAAGAAGAGTAGAAACATGCACAGTTTGTTTCACAAGTTTGAATTGAATGTATGAATAAAACGCAATGAGCTTGTTTAGAAATGACATTTGGTTTACTTATATGACAATCCTAACAATACAATCATCATGGTGTATTTAGAATTCGAATATAAGCTTAAAAGAAGAGTCGAAACATGCACAGTTCGTTTCACAAGTTTGAATTGAATGTATGAATAAAACGCAATGAGCTTGTTTAGAAATGACATTTAGTTTACTTATATGAAAATCCTAACACACACAATCATCTTAGTGTCAATAGAATTCGAAAATAAGCTTAGAATTCGAAAATAAGCTTAAAAGAAGAGTAGAAACATGCAAGTTTGTTCCACAAGTTTGAATTCAATGTATGAATAACACGGAATGAGTGTGGTTAGAAATGACATTTGGTTTACTTATATGACAATCCTAACACACACGATCATCCTAGTGTCATTAAAATTCGAAAATAACTTAGAATTCGAAAATAAGCTTAAAAGAAGAGTAGAAACATGCACAGTTCGTTTCTCAAGTTTGAATTGAATGTATGAATAAAACGCAATGAGCATGTTTCGAAATGACGTTTGGTTTACTTATATGACTATCCTAACACACACAATCATCTTGGTGTCTTTAGAATTCGAAATCAAGCTTAGAATTCGAAAATAAGCTTAAAAGAAGAGTAGAAACATGCACAGTTCGTTTCACAAGTTTGTATTCAATGTATGAATGACACGCAATGAGTGTTGTTAGAAATGACATTTGGTTTACTTATATGACAATCCTAACAATACAATCATCATGGTGTATTTAGAATTCGAAAATAAGCTTAAAAGAAGAGTAGAAACATGCACAGTTCGTTTCACAAGTTTGAATTGAATGTATGAATAACACGCAATGAGTGTGGCTAGAAATGACATTTGGTTTACTTATATGACAATCCTAACAATACAATCATCATGGTGTATTTAGAATTCGAAAATAAGCCTAAAAGAAGAGTAGAAACATGCACAGTTCGTTTCACAAGTTTGAATTGAATATATGAATAAAACGCAATGAGCTTGTTTAGAAATGACATTTGGTTTACTTATATGAAAATCCTAACACACACAATCATCTTAGTGTCAATAGAATTCGAAAATAAGCTTAGAATTCGAAAATAAGCTTAAAAGAAGAGTAGAAACATGCACAGTTCGTTTCTCAAGTTTGAATTGAATGTATGAATAAAACGCAATGAGCATGTTTCGAAATGACGTTTGGTTTACTTATATGACTATCCTAACACACACAATCATCTTGGTGTCTTTAGAATTCGAAAATAAGCTTAGAATTCGAAACTAAGCTTAAAAGAAGAGTAGAAACATGCACAGTTTGTTTCACAAGTTTGAATTGAATGTATGAATAAAACGCAATGAGCTTGTTTAGAAATGACATTTGGTTTACTTATATGACAATCCTAACAATACAATCATCATGGTGTATTTAGAATTCGAATATAAGCTTAAAAGAAGAGTCGAAACATGCACAGTTCGTTTCACAAGTTTGAATTGAATGTATGAATAAAACGCAATGAGCTTGTTTAGAAATGACATTTAGTTTACTTATATGAAAATCCTAACACACACAATCATCTTAGTGTCAATAGAATTCGAAAATAAGCTTAGAATTCGAAAATAAGCTTAAAAGAAGAGTAGAAACATGCAAGTTTGTTCCACAAGTTTGAATTCAATGTATGAATAACACGGAATGAGTGTGGTTAGAAATGACATTTGGTTTACTTATATGACAATCCTAACACACACGATCATCCTAGTGTCATTAAAATTCGAAAATAACTTAGAATTCGAAAATAAGCTTAAAAGAAGAGTAGAAACATGCACAGTTCGTTTCTCAAGTTTGAATTGAATGTATGAATAAAACGCAATGAGCATGTTTCGAAATGACGTTTGGTTTACTTATATGACTATCCTAACACACACAATCATCTTGGTGTCTTTAGAATTCGAAATCAAGCTTAGAATTCGAAAATAAGCTTAAAAGAAGAGTAGAAACATGCACAGTTCGTTTCACAAGTTTGTATTCAATGTATGAATGACACGCAATGAGTGTTGTTAGAAATGACATTTGGTTTACTTATATGACAATCCTAACAATACAATCATCATGGTGTATTTAGAATTCGAAAATAAGCTTAAAAGAAGAGTAGAAACATGCACAGTTCGTTTCACAAGTTTGAATTGAATGTATGAATAACACGCAATGAGTGTGGTTAGAAATGACATTTGGTTTACTTATATGACAATCCTAACAATACAATCATCATGGTGTATTTAGAATTCGAAAATAAGCTTAAAAGAAGAGTAGAAACATGCACAGTTCGTTTCACAAGTTTGAATTGAATGTATGAATAACACGCAATGAGTGTGGTTAGAAATGACATTTGGTTTACTTATATGACAATCCTAACAATACAATCATCATGGTGTATTTAGAATTCGAAAATAAGCTTAAAAGAAGAGTAGAAACATGCACAGTTCGTTTCACAAGTTTGAATTGAATATATGAATAAAACGCAATGAGCTTGTTTAGAAATGACATTTGGTTTACTTATATGAAAATCCTAACACACACAATCATCTTAGTGTCAATAGAATTCGAAAATAAGCTTAGAATTCGAAAATAAGCTTAAAAGAAGAGTAGAAACATGCACAGTTCGTTTCACAAGTTTGTATTCAATGTATGAATGACACGCAATGAGTGTTGTTAGAAATGACATTTGGTTTACTTATATGACAATCCTAACAATACAATCATCATGGTTTATTTAGAATTCGAAAATAAGCTTAAAAGAAGAGTAGAAACATGCACAGTTCGTTTCACAAGTTTGAATTGAATGTATGAATAACACGCAATGAGTGTGGTTAGAAATGACATTTGGTTTACTTATATAACAATCCTAACAATACAATCATCATGGTGTATTTAGAATTCGAAAATAAGCTTAAAAGAAGAGTAGAAACATGCACAGTTCGTTTCACAAGTTTGAATTGAATGTATGAATAACACGCAATGAGTGTGGTTAGAAATGACATTTGGTTTACTTATATGACAATCATAACAATACAATCATCATGGTGTATTTAGAATTCGAAAATAAGCTTAAAAGAAGAGTAGAAACATGCACAGTTCGTTTCAGAAGTTTGAATTGAATGTATGAATAACACGCAATGAGTGTGGTTAGAAATGACATTTGGTTTACTTATATGACAATCCTAACACACACGATCATCCTAGTGTCATTAGAATTCGAAAATAAGCTTAGAATTCGAAAATAAGCTTAAAAGAAGAGTAGAAACATGCACAGTTCGTTTCTCAAGTTTGAATTGAATGTATGAATAAAACGCAATGAGCATGTTTCGAAATGACGTTTGGTTTACTTATATGACTATCCTAACACACACAATCATCTTAGTGTCTTTAGAATTCGAAATCAAGCTTAGAATTCGAAAATAAGCTTAAAAGAAGAGTAGAAACATGCAAGTTTACTCCACAAGTCTGAATTCAATGTATGAATAACACGGAATGAGTGTGGTTAGAAATGACATTTGGTTTACTTATATGACAATCCTAACACACACGATCATCCTAGTGTCATTAAAATTCGAAAATAAGCTTAGAATTCGAAAATAAGCTTAAAAGAAGAGTAGAAACATGCAAGTTTGTTCCACAAGTTTGAATTCAATGTATGAATAACACGGAATGAGTGTGGTTAGAAATGACATTTGGTTTACTTATATGACAATCCTAACACACACGATCATCCTAGTGTCATTAAAATTCGAAAATAACTTAGAATTGGAAAATAAGCTTAAAAGAAGAGTAGAAACATGCACAGTTCGTTTCACAAGTTTGAATGGAATGTATGAATAAAACGCAATGAGCTTGTTTAGAAATGACATTTGGTTTACTATATGAAAATCCTAACACACACAATCATCTTAGTGTCAATAGAATTCGAAAATAAGCTTAGAATTCGAAAATAAGCTTAAAAGAAGAGTAGAAACATGCACAGTTCGTTTCACAAGTTTGTATTCAATGTATGAATGACACGCAATGAAAGTTGTTAGAAATGACATTTGGTTTACTTATATGACAATCCTAACAATACAATCATCATGGTTTATTTAGAATTCGAAAATAAGCTTAAAAGAAGAGTAGAAACATGCACAAATCGTTTCACAAGTTTGAATTGAATGTATGAATAACACGCAATGAGTGTGGTTAGAAATGACATTTGGTTTACTTATATAACAATCCTAACAATACAATCATCATGGTGTATTTAGAATTCGAAAATAAGCTTAAACGAAGAGTAGAAACATGCAGAGTTCGTTTCACAAGTTTGAATTGAATGTATGAATAACACGCAATGAGTGTGGTTAGAAATGACATTTGGTTTACTTATATGATAATCCTAACAATACAATCATCATGGTGTATTTAGAATTCGAAACTAAGCTTAAAAGAAGAGTAGAAACATGCACAGTTCGTTTCACAAGTTTGAATTGAATGTATGAATAAAACGCAATGAGCTTGTTTAGAAATGACATTTGGTTTACTTATATGACAATCCTAACAATACAATCATCATGGTGTATTTAGAATTCGAATATAATCTTAAAAGAAGAGTCGAAACATGCACAGTTCGTTTCACAAGTTTGAATTGAATGTATGAATAAAACGCAATGAGCTTGTTTAGAAATGACATTTGGTTTACTTATATGACAATCCTAACACACACGATCATCCTAGTGTCATTAAAATTCGAAAATAAGCTTAGAATTCGAAAATAAGCTTAAAAGAAGAGTAGAAACATGCAAGTTTGTTCCACAAGTTTGAATTCAATGTATGAATAACACGGAATGAGTGTGGTTAGAAATGACATTTGGTTTACTTATATGACAATCCTAACACACACGATCATCCTAGTGTCATTAAAATTCGAAAATAACTTAGAATTGGAAAATAAGCTTAAAAGAAGAGTAGAAACATGCACAGTTCGTTTCACAAGTTTGAATGGAATGTATGAATAAAACGCAATGAGCTTGTTTAGAAATGACATTTGGTTTACTATATGAAAATCCTAACACACACAATCATCTTAGTGTCAATAGAATTCGAAAATAAGCTTAGAATTCGAAAATAAGCTTAAAAGAAGAGTAGAAACATGCACAGTTCGTTTCACAAGTTTGTATTCAATGTATGAATGACACGCAATGAGTGTTGTTAGAAATGACATTTGGTTTACTTATATGACAATCCTAACAATACAATCATCATGGTTTATTTAGAATTCGAAAATAAGCTTAAAAGAAGAGTAGAAACATGCACAGTTTGTTCCACAAGTTTGAATTCAATGTATGAATAACACGGAATGAGTGTGGTTAGAAATGACATTTGGTTTACTTATATGACAATCCTAACACACACGATCATCCTAGTGTCATTAGAATTCGAAAATAACTTAGAATTCGAAAATAAGCTTAAAAGAAGAGTAGAAACATGCACAGTTCGTTTCTCAAGTTTGAATTGAATGTATGAATAAAACGCAATGAGCATGTTTCGAAATGACGTTTGGTTTACTTATATGACTATCCTAACACACACAATCATCTTGGTGTCTTTAGAATTCGAAAATAAGCTTAGAATTCGAAACTAAGCTTAAAAGAAGAGTAGAAACAAGCACAGTTCGTTTCACAAGTTTGAATTGAATGTATGAATAAAATGCATTGAGCTTATTTAGAAATGACATTTGGTTTACTTATATGACAATCCTAACAATACAATCATCATAGTGTATTTAGAATTCGAATATAAGCTTAAAAGAAGAGTCGAAACATGCACAGTTCGTTTCACAAGTTTGAATTGAATGTATGAATAAAACGCAATGAGCTTGTTTAGAAATGACATTTGGTTTACTTATATGAAAATGCTAACACACACAATCATCTTAGTGTCAATAGAATTCGAAAATAAGCTTAGAATTCGAAAATAAGCTTAAAAGAAGAGTAGAAACATGCAAGTTTGTTCCACAAGTTTGAATTCAATGTATGAATAACACGGAATGAGTGTGGTTAGAAATGACATTTGGTTTACTTATATGACAATCCTTACACACACGATCATCCTAGAGTCATTAAAATTCGAAAATAACTTAGAATTCGAAAATAAGCTTAAAAGAAGAGTAGAAACATGCACAGTTCGTTTCTCAAGTTTGAATTGAATGTATGAATAAAACGCAATGAGCATGTTTCGAAATGACGTTTGGTTTACTTATATGACTATCCTAACACACACAATCATCTTGGTGTCTTTAGAATTCGAAATCAAGCTTAGAATTCGAAAATAAGCTTAAAAGAAGAGTAGAAACATGCAAGTTTGTTCCACAAGTTTGAATTCAATGTATGAATAACACGGAATGAGTGTGGTTAGAAATGACATTTGGTTTACTTATATGACAATCCTAACACACACGATCATCCTAGTGTCATTAAAATTCGAAAATAAGCTTAGAATTCGAAAATAAGCTTAAAAGAAGAGTAGAAACATGCAAGTTTGTTCCACAAGTTTGAATTCAATGTATGAATAACACGGAATGAGTGTGGTTAGAAATGACATTTGGTTTACTTATATGACAATCCTAACGCACACGATCATCCTAGTGTCATTAAAATTCGAAAATAACTTAGAATTGGAAAATAAGCTTAAAAGAAGAGTAGAAACATGCACAGTTCGTTTCACAAGTTTGAATTGAATGTATGAATAAAACGCAATGAGCTTGTTTAGAAATGACATTTGGTTTACTTATATGAAAATTCTAACACACACAATCATCTTAGTGTCAATAGAATTCGAAACTAAGCTTAGAATTCGAAAATAAGCTTAAAAGAAGAGTAGAAACATGCACAGTTCGTTTCACAAGTTTGTATTCAATGTATGAATGACACGCAATGAGTGTTGTTAGAAATGACATTTGGTTTACTTATATGACAATCCTAACAATACAATCATCATGGTTTATTTAGAATTCGAAAATAAGCTTAAAAGAAGAGTAGAAACATGCACAGTTCGTTTCACAAGTTTGAATTGAATGTATGAATAACACGCAATGAGTGTGGTTAGAAATGACATTTGGTTTACTTATATAACAATCCTAACACACACAATCATCTTAGTGTCAATAGAATTTGAAAATAAGCTTAGAATTCGAAAATAAGCTTAAAAGAAGAGTAGAAACATGCACAGTTTGTTCCACAAGTTTGAATTCAATGTATGAATAACACGGAATGAGTGTGGTTAGAAATGACATTTGGTTTACTTATATGACAATCCTAACACACACGATCATCCTAGTGTCATTAGAATTCGAAAATAACTTAGAATTCGAAAATAAGCTTAAAAGAAGAGTAGAAACATGCACAGTTCGTTTCTCAAGTTTGAATTGAATGTATGAATAAAACGCAATGAGCATGTTTCGAAATGACGTTTGGTTTACTTATATGACTATCCTAACACACACAATCATCTTGGTGTCTTTAGAATTCGAAAATAAGCTTAGAATTCGAAACTAAGCTTAAAAGAAGAGTAGAAACAAGCACAGTTCGTTTCACAAGTTTGAATTGAATGTATGAATAAAATGCATTGAGCTTATTTAGAAATGACATTTGGTTTACTTATATGACAATCCTAACAATACAATCATCATAGTGTATTTAGAATTCGAATATAAGCTTAAAAGAAGAGTCGAAACATGCACAGTTCGTTTCACAAGTTTGAATTGAATGTATGAATAAAACGCAATGAGCTTGTTTAGAAATGACATTTGGTTTACTTATATGAAAATGCTAACACACACAATCATCTTAGTGTCAATAGAATTCGAAAATAAGCTTAGAATTCGAAAATAAGCTTAAAAGAAGAGTAGAAACATGCAAGTTTGTTCCACAAGTTTGAATTCAATGTATGAATAACACGGAATGAGTGTGGTTAGAAATGACATTTGGTTTACTTATATGACAATCCTTACACACACGATCATCCTAGAGTCATTAAAATTCGAAAATAACTTAGAATTCGAAAATAAGCTTAAAAGAAGAGTAGAAACATGCACAGTTCGTTTCTCAAGTTTGAATTGAATGTATGAATAAAACGCAATGAGCATGTTTCGAAATGACGTTTGGTTTACTTATATGACTATCCTAACACACACAATCATCTTGGTGTCTTTAGAATTCGAAATCAAGCTTAGAATTCGAAAATAAGCTTAAAAGAAGAGTAGAAACATGCAAGTTTGTTCCACAAGTTTGAATTCAATGTATGAATAACACGGAATGAGTGTGGTTAGAAATGACATTTGGTTTACTTATATGACAATCCTAACACACACGATCATCCTAGTGTCATTAAAATTCGAAAATAAGCTTAGAATTCGAAAATAAGCTTAAAAGAAGAGTAGAAACATGCAAGTTTGTTCCACAAGTTTGAATTCAATGTATGAATAACACGGAATGAGTGTGGTTAGAAATGACATTTGGTTTACTTATATGAAAATCCTAACGCACACGATCATCCTAGTGTCATTAAAATTCGAAAATAACTTAGAATTGGAAAATAAGCTTAAAAGAAGAGTAGAAACATGCACAGTTCGTTTCACAAGTTTGAATTGAATGTATGAATAAAACGCAATGAGCTTGTTTAGAAATGACATTTGGTTTACTTATATGAAAATTCTAACACACACAATCATCTTAGTGTCAATAGAATTCGAAACTAAGCTTAGAATTCGAAAATAAGCTTAAAAGAAGAGTAGAAACATGCACAGTTCGTTTCACAAGTTTGTATTCAATGTATGAATGACACGCAATGAGTGTTGTTAGAAATGACATTTGGTTTACTTATATGACAATCCTAACAATACAATCATCATGGTTTATTTAGAATTCGAAAATAAGCTTAAAAGAAGAGTAGAAACATGCACAGTTCGTTTCACAAGTTTGAATTGAATGTATGAATAACACGCAATGAGTGTGGTTAGAAATGACATTTGGTTTACTTATATAACAATCCTAACAATACAATCATCATGGTGTATTTAGAATTCGAAAATAAGCTTAAAAGAAGAGTAGAAACATGCACAGTTCGTTTCACAAGTTTGAATTGAATGTATGAATAACACGCAATGAGTGTGGTTAGAAATGACATTTGGTTTACTTATATGACAATCCTAACAATACAATCATCATGGTGTATTTAGAATTCGAAAATAAGCTTAAAAGAAGAGTAGAAACATGCACAGTTCGTTTCACAAGCTTGAATTGAATATATGAATAAAACGCAATGAGTTTGTTTAGAAATGACATTTGGTTTACTTATATGAAAATCCTAACACACACAATCATCTTAGTGTCAATAGAATTTGAAAATAAGCTTAGAATTCGAAAATAAGCTTAAAAGAAGAGTAGAAACATACACAGTTTGTTCCACAAGTTTGAATTCAATGTATGAATAACACGGAATGAGCATGTTTCGAAATGACGTTTGGTTTACTTATATGACTATCCTAACACACACAATCATCTTGGTGTCTTTAGAATTCGAAAATAAGCTTAGAATTCGAAACTAAGCTTAAAAGAAGAGTAGAAACAAGCACAGTTCGTTTCACAAGTTTGAATTGAATGTATGAATAAAACGCAATGAGCTTGTTTAGAAATGACATTTGGTTTACTTATATGACAATCCTAACAATACAATCATCATGGTGTATTTAGAATTCGAATATAAGCTTAAAAGAAGAGTAGAAACATACACAGTTCGTTTCACAAGTTTGAATTGAATATATGAATAAAACGCAATGAGCTTGTTTAGAAATGACATTTGGTTTACTTATATGAAAATCCTAACACACACAATCATCTTAGTGTCAATAGAATTCGAAAATAAGCTTAGAATTCGAAAATAAGCTTAAAAGAAGAGTAGAAACATGCACAGTTCGTTTCACAAGTTTGTATTCAATGTATGAATGACACGCAATGAGGGTTGTTAGAAATGACATTTGGTTTACTTATATGACAATCCTAACAATACAATCATCATGGTGTATTTAGAATTCGAAAATAAGCTTAAAAGAAGAGTAGAAACATGCACAGTTCGTTTCACAAGTTTGAATTGAATGTATGAATAACACGCAATGAGTGTGGTTAGAAATGACATTTGGTTTACTTATATGACAATCCTAACAATACAATCATCATGGTGTATTTAGAATTCGAAAATAAGCTTAAAAGAAGAGTAGAAACATGCACAGTTCGTTTCACAAGCTTGAATTGAATATATGAATAAAACGCAATGAGCTTGTTTAGAAATGACATTTGGTTTACTTATATGAAAATCCTAACACACACAATCATCTTAGTGTCAATAGAATTTGAAAATAAGCTTAGAATTCGAAAATAAGCTTAAAAGAAGAGTAGAAACATACACAGTTTGTTCCACAAGTTTGAATTCAATGTATGAATAACACGGAATGAGCATGTTTCGAAATGACGTTTGGTTTACTTATATGACTATCCTAACACACACAATCATCTTGGTGTCTTTAGAATTCGAAAATAAGCTTAGAATTCGAAACTAAGCTTAAAAGAAGAGTAGAAACAAGCACAGTTCGTTTCACAAGTTTGAATTGAATGTATGAATAAAACGCAATGAGCTTGTTTAGAAATGACATTTGGTTTACTTATATGACAATCCTAACAATACAATCATCATGGTGTATTTAGAATTCGAATATAAGCTTAAAAGAAGAGTAGAAACATACACAGTTCGTTTCACAAGTTTGAATTGAATATATGAATAAAACGCAATGAGCTTGTTTAGAAATGACATTTGGTTTACTTATATGAAAATCCTAACACACACAATCATCTTAGTGTCAATAGAATTCGAAAATAAGCTTAGAATTCGAAAATAAGCTTAAAAGAAGAGTAGAAACATGCACAGTTCGTTTCACAAGTTTGTATTCAATGTATGAATGACACGCAATGAGGGTTGTTAGAAATGACATTTGGTTTACTTATATGACAATCCTAACAATACAATCATCATGGTGTATTTAGAATTCGAAAATAAGCTTAAAAGAAGAGTAGAAACATGCACAGTTCGTTTCACAAGTTTGAATTGAATGTATGAATAACACGCAATGAGTGTGGTTAGAAATGACATTTGGTTTACTTATATGACAATCCTAACAATACAATCATCATGGTGTATTTAGAATTCGAAAATAAGCTTAAAAGAAGAGTAGAAACATGCACAGTTCGTTTCACAAGCTTGAATTGAATATATGAATAAAACGCAATGAGCTTGTTTAGAAATGACATTTGGTTTACTTATATGAAAATCCTAACACACACAATCATCTTAGTGTCAATAGAATTTGAAAATAAGCTTAGAATTCGAAAATAAGCTTAAAAGAAGAGTAGAAACATACACAGTTTGTTCCACAAGTTTGAATTCAATGTATGAATAACACGGAATGAGCATGTTTCGAAATGACGTTTGGTTTACTTATATGACTATCCTAACACACACAATCATCTTGGTGTCTTTAGAATTCGAAAATAAGCTTAGAATTCGAAACTAAGCTTAAAAGAAGAGTAGAAACAAGCACAGTTCGTTTCACAAGTTTGAATTGAATGTATGAATAAAACGCAATGAGCTTGTTTAGAAATGACATTTGGTTTACTTATATGACAATCCTAACAATACAATCATCATGGTGTATTTAGAATTCGAATATAAGCTTAAAAGAAGAGTAGAAACATACACAGTTCGTTTCACAAGTTTGAATTGAATATATGAATAAAACGCAATGAGCTTGTTTAGAAATGACATTTGGTTTACTTATATGAAAATCCTAACACACACAATCATCTTAGTGTCAATAGAATTCGAAAATAAGCTTAGAATTCGAAAATAAGCTTAAAAGAAGAGTAGAAACATGCACAGTTCGTTTCACAAGTTTGTATTCAATGTATGAATGACACGCAATGAGTGTTGTTAGAAATGACATTTGGTTTACTTATATGACAATCCTAACAATACAATCATCATGGTTTATTTAGAATTCGAAAATAAGCTTAAAAGAAGAGTAGAAACATGCACAGTTCGTTTCACAAGTTTGAATTGAATGTATGAATAACACGCAATGAGTGTGGTTAGAAATGACATTTGGTTTACTTATATAACAATCCTAACAATACAATCATCATGGTGTATTTAGAATTCGAAAATAAGCTTAAAAGAAGAGTAGAAACATGCACAGTTCGTTTCACAAGTTTGAATTGAATGTATGAATAACACGCAATGAGTGTGGTTAGAAATGACATTTGGTTTACTTATATGACAATCCTAACAATACAATCATCATGGTGTATTTAGAATTCGAAAATAAGCTTAAAAGAAGAGTAGAAACATGCACAGTTCGTTTCACAAGTTTGAATTGAATATATGAATTAAACACAATGAGCTTGTTTAGAAATGACATTTGGTTTACTTATATGAAAATCCTAACACACACAATCATCTTAGTGTCAATAGAATTTGAAAATAAGCTTAGAATTCGAAAATAAGCTTAAAAGAAGAGTAGAAACATGCACAGTTTGTTCCACAAGTTTGAATTCAATGTATGAATAACACGGAATGAGTGTGGTTAGAAATGACATTTGGTTTACTTATATGACAATCCTAACACACACGATCATCCTAGTGTCATTAGAATTCGAAACTAACTTAGAATTCGAATATAAGCTTAAAAGAAGAGTAGAAACATGCACAGTTCGTTTCTCAAGTTTGAATTGAATGTATGAATAAAACGCAATGAGCATGTTTCGAAATGACGTTTGGTTTACTTATATGACTATCCTAACACACACAATCATCTTGGTGTCTTTAGAATTCGAAAATAAGCTTAGAATTCGAAACTAAGCTTAAAAGAAGAGTAGAAACAAGCACAGTTCGTTTCACAAGTTTGAATTGAATGTATGAATAAAATGCATTGAGCTTATTTAGAAATGACATTTGGTTTACTTATATGACAATCCTAACAATACAATCATCATAGTGTATTTAGAATTCGAATATAAGCTTAAAAGAAGAGTCGAAACATGCACAGTTCGTTTCACAAGTTTGAATTGAATGTATGAATAACACGCAATGAGTGTGGTTAGAAATGACATTTGGTTTACTTATATGACAATCCTAACAATACAATCATCATGGTGTATTTAGAATTCGAAAATAAGCTTAAAAGAAGAGTAGAAACATGCACAGTTCGTTTCACAAGCTTGAATTGAATATATGAATAAAACGCAATGAGCTTGTTTAGAAATGACATTTGGTTTACTTATATGAAAATCCTAACACACACAATCATCTTAGTGTCAATAGAATTTGAAAATAAGCTTAGAATTCGAAAATAAGCTTAAAAGAAGAGTAGAAACATACACAGTTTGTTCCACAAGTTTGAATTCAATGTATGAATAACACGGAATGAGCATGTTTCGAAATGACGTTTGGTTTACTTATATGACTATCCTAACACACACAATCATCTTGGTGTCTTTAGAATTCGAAAATAAGCTTAGAATTCGAAACTAAGCTTAAAAGAAGAGTAGAAACAAGCACAGTTCGTTTCACAAGTTTGAATTGAATGTATGAATAAAACGCAATGAGCTTGTTTAGAAATGACATTTGGTTTAGTTATATGACAATCCTAACAATACAATCATCATGGTGTATTTAGAATTCGAATATAAGCTTAAAAGAAGAGTCGAAACATGCACAGTTCGTTTCACAAGTTTGAATTGAATGTATGAATAAAACGCAATGAGCTTGTTTAGAAATGACATTTGGTTTACTTATATGACAATCCTAACAATACAATCATCATGGTGTATTTAGAATTCGAATATAAGCTTAAAAGAAGAGTCGAAACATGCACAGTTCGTTTCACAAGTTTGAATTGAATGTATGAATAAAACGCAATGAGCTTGTTTAGAAATGACATTTGGTTTACTTATATGAAAATCCTAACACACACGATCATCCTAGTGTCATTAGAATTCGAAAATAACTTAGAATTCGAAAATAAGCTTAAAAGAAGAGTAGAAACATGCACAGTTCGTTTCTCAAGTTTGAATTGAATGTATGAATAAGACGCAATGAGCATGTTTCGAAATGACGTTTGGTTTACTTATATGACTATCCTAACACACACAATCATCTTGGTGTCTTTAGAATTCGAAAATAAGCTTAGAATTCGAAACTAAGCTTAAAAGAAGAGTAGAAACAAGCACAGTTCGTTTCACAAGTTTGAATTGAATGTATGAATAAAACGCAATGAGCTTGTTTAGAAATGACATTTGGTTTACTTATATGACAATCCTAACAATACAATCATCATGGTGTATTTAGAATTCGAATATAAGCTTAAAAGAAGAGTCGAAACATGCACAGTTCGTTTCACAAGTTTGAATTGAATGTATGAATAAAACGCAATGAGCTTGTTTAGAAATGACATTTGGTTTACTTATATGAAAATCCTAACACACCCAATCATCTTAGTGTCAATAGAATTCGAAAGTAAGCTTAGAATTCGAAAATAAGCTTAAAAGAAGAGTAGAAACATGCAAGTTTGTTCCACAAGTTTGAATTCAATGTATGAATAACACGGAATGAGTGTGGTTAGAAATGACATTTGGTTTACTTATATGACAATCCTAACGCACACGATCATCCTAGTGTCATTAGAATTCGAAAATAACTTAGAATTCGAAAATAAGCTTAAAAGAAGAGTAGAAACATGCACAATTCGTTTCTCAAGTTTGAATTGAATGTATGAATAAAACGCAATGAGCATGTTTCGAAATGACGTTTGGTTTACTTATATGACTATCCTAACACACACAATCATCTTGGTGTATTTAGAATTCGAAAATAAGCTTAGAATTCGAAACTAAGCTTAAAAGAAGAGGAGAAACAAGCACAGTTCGTTTCACAAGTTTGAATTGAATGTATGAATAAAACGCAATGAGCTTGTTTAGAAATGACATTTGGTTTACTTATATGACAATCCTAACAATACAATCATCATGGTGTATTTAGAATTCGAATATAAGCTTAAAAGAAGAGTAGAAACATGCACAGTTCGTTTCTCAAATTTGAATTGAATGTATGAATAAAACGCAATGAGCATGTTTCGAAATGACGTTTGGTTTACTTATATGACTATCCTAACACACACAATCATCTTGGTGTCTTTAGAATTCGAAATCAAGCTTAGAATTCGAAAATAAGCTTAAAAGAAGAGTAGAAACATGCAAGTTTGTTCCACAAGTTTGAATTCAATGTATGAATAACACGGAATGAGTGTGGTTAGAAATGACATTTGGTTTACTTATATGACAATCCTAACACACACGATCATCCTAGTGTCATTAAAATTCGAAAATAAGCTTAGAATTCGAAAATAAGCTTAAAAGAAGAGTAGAAACATGCAAGTTTGTTCCACAAGTTTGAATTCAATGTATGAATAACACGGAATGAGTGTGGTTAGAAATGACATTTGGTTTACTTATATGACAATCCTAACGCACACGATCATCCTAGTGTCATTAAAATTCGAAAATAACTTAGAATTGGAAAATAAGCTTAAAAGAAGAGTAGAAACATGCACAGTTCGTTTCACAAGTTTGAATTGAATGTATGAATAAAACGCAATGAGCTTGTTTAGAAATGACATTTGGTTTACTTATATGAAAATTCTAACACACACAATCATCTTAGTGTCAATAGAATTCGAAACTAAGCTTAGAATTCGAAAATAAGCTTAAAAGAAGAGTAGAAACATGCACAGTTCGTTTCACAAGTTTGTATTCAATGTATGAATGACACGCAATGAGTGTTGTTAGAAATGACATTTGGTTTACTTATATGACAATCCTAACAATACAATCATCATGGTTTATTTAGAATTCGAAAATAAGCTTAAAAGAAGAGTAGAAACATGCACAGTTCGTTTCACAAGTTTGAATTGAATGTATGAATAACACGCAATGAGTGTGGTTAGAAATGACATTTGGTTTACTTATATGAAAATCCTAACACACACGATCATCCTAGTGTCATTAGAATTCGAAAATAACTTAGAATTCGAAAATAAGCTTAAAAGAAGAGTAGAAACATGCACAGTTCGTTTCTCAAGTTTGAATTGAATGTATGAATAAGACGCAATGAGCATGTTTCGAAATGACGTTTGGTTTACTTATATGACTATCCTAACACACACAATCATCTTGGTGTCTTTAGAATTCGAAAATAAGCTTAGAATTCGAAACTAAGCTTAAAAGAAGAGTAGAAACAAGCACAGTTTGTTTCACAAGTTTGAATTGAATGTATGAATAAAACGCAATGAGCTTGTTTAGAAATGACATTTGGTTTACTTATATGACAATCCTAACAATACAATCATCATGGTGTATTTAGAATTCGAATATAAGCTTAAAAGAAGAGTCGAAACATGCACAGTTCGTTTCACAAGTTTGAATTGAATGTATGAATAAAACGCAATGAGCTTGTTTAGAAATGACATTTGGTTTACTTATATGACAATCCTAACAATACAATCATCATGGTGTATTTAGAATTCGAATATAAGCTTAAAAGAAGAGTCGAAACATGCACAGTTCGTTTCACAAGTTTGAATTGAATGTATGAATAAAACGCAATGAGCTTGTTTAGAAATGACATTTGGTTTACTTATATGACAATCCTAACAATACAATCATCATGGTGTATTTAGAATTCGAATATAAGCTTAAAAGAAGAGTAGAAACATGCACAGTTCGTTTCTCAAGTTTGAATTGAATGTATGAATAAAACGCAATGAGCATGTTTCGAAATGACGTTTGGTTTACTTATATGACTATCCTAACACACACAATCATCTTGGTGTCTTTAGAATTCGAAATCAAGCTTAGAATTCGAAAATAAGCTTAAAAGAAGAGTAGAAACATGCAAGTTTGTTCCACAAGTTTGAATTCAATGTATGAATAACACGGAATGAGTGTGGTTAGAAATGACATTTGGTTTACTTATATGACAATCCTAACACACACGATCATCCTAGTGTCATTAAAATTCGAAAATAAGCTTAGAATTCGAAAATAAGCTTAAAAGAAGAGTAGAAACATGCAAGTTTGTTCCACAAGTTTGAATTCAATGTATGAATAACACGGAATGAGTGTGGTTAGAAATGACATTTGGTTTACTTATATGACAATCCTAACGCACACGATCATCCTAGTGTCATTAAAATTCGAAAATAACTTAGAATTGGAAAATAAGCTTAAAAGAAGAGTAGAAACATGCACAGTTCGTTTCACAAGTTTGAATTGAATGTATGAATAAAACGCAATGAGCTTGTTTAGAAATGACATTTGGTTTACTTATATGAAAATTCTAACACACACAATCATCTTAGTGTCAATAGAATTCGAAACTAAGCTTAGAATTCGAAAATAAGCTTAAAAGAAGAGTAGAAACATGCACAGTTCGTTTCACAAGTTTGTATTCAATGTATGAATGACACGCAATGAGTGTTGTTAGAAATGACATTTGGTTTACTTATATGACAATCCTAACAATACAATCATCATGGTTTATTTAGAATTCGAAAATAAGCTTAAAAGAAGAGTAGAAACATGCACAGTTCGTTTCACAAGTTTGAATTGAATGTATGAATAACACGCAATGAGTGTGGTTAGAAATGACATTTGGTTTACTTATATGAAAATCCTAACACACACGATCATCCTAGTGTCATTAGAATTCGAAAATAACTTAGAATTCGAAAATAAGCTTAAAAGAAGAGTAGAAACATGCACAGTTCGTTTCTCAAGTTTGAATTGAATGTATGAATAAGACGCAATGAGCATGTTTCGAAATGACGTTTGGTTTACTTATATGACTATCCTAACACACACAATCATCTTGGTGTCTTTAGAATTCGAAAATAAGCTTAGAATTCGAAACTAAGCTTAAAAGAAGAGTAGAAACAAGCACAGTTCGTTTCACAAGTTTGAATTGAATGTATGAATAAAACGCAATGAGCTTGTTTAGAAATGACATTTGGTTTACTTATATGACAATCCTAACAATACAATCATCATGGTGTATTTAGAATTCGAATATAAGCTTAAAAGAAGAGTCGAAACATGCACAGTTCGTTTCACAAGTTTGAATTGAATGTATGAATAAAACGCAATGAGCTTGTTTAGAAATGACATTTGGTTTACTTATATGAAAATCCTAACACACCCAATCATCTTAGTGTCAATAGAATTCGAAAGTAAGCTTAGAATTCGAAAATAAGCTTAAAAGAAGAGTAGAAACATGCAAGTTTGTTCCACAAGTTTGAATTCAATGTATGAATAACACGGAATGAGTGTGGTTAGAAATGACATTTGGTTTACTTATATGACAATCCTAACGCACACGATCATCCTAGTGTCATTAGAATTCGAAAATAACTTAGAATTCGAAAATAAGCTTAAAAGAAGAGTAGAAACATGCACAATTCGTTTCTCAAGTTTGAATTGAATGTATGAATAAAACGCAATGAGCATGTTTCGAAATGACGTTTGGTTTACTTATATGACTATCCTAACACACACAATCATCTTGGTGTATTTAGAATTCGAAAATAAGCTTAGAATTCGAAACTAAGCTTAAAAGAAGAGGAGAAACAAGCACAGTTCGTTTCACAAGTTTGAATTGAATGTATGAATAAAACGCAATGAGCTTGTTTAGAAATGACATTTGGTTTACTTATATGACAATCCTAACAATACAATCATCATGGTGTATTTAGAATTCGAATATAAGCTTAAAAGAAGAGTAGAAACATGCACAGTTCGTTTCTCAAGTTTGAATTGAATGTATGAATAAAACGCAATGAGCATGTTTCGAAATGACGTTTGGTTTACTTATATGACTATCCTAACACACACAATCATCTTGGTGTCTTTAGAATTCGAAATGAAGCTTAGAATTCGAAAATAAGCTTAAAAGAAGAGTAGAAACATGCAAGTTTGTTCCACAAGTTTGAATTCAATGTATGAATAACACGGAATGAGTGTGGTTAGAAATGACATTTGGTTTACTTATATGACAATCCTAACACACACGATCATCCTAGTGTCATTAAAATTCGAAAATAAGCTTAGAATTCGAAAATAAGCTTAAAAGAAGAGTAGAAACATGCAAGTTTGTTCCACAAGTTTGAATTCAATGTATGAATAACACGGAATGAGTGTGGTTAGAAATGACATTTGGTTTACTTATATGACAATCCTAACGCACACGATCATCCTAGTGTCATTAAAATTCGAAAATAACTTAGAATTGGAAAATAAGCTTAAAAGAAGAGTAGAAACATGCACAGTTCGTTTCACAAGTTTGAATTGAATGTATGAATAAAACGCAATGAGCTTGTTTAGAAATGACATTTGGTTTACTTATATGAAAATTCTAACACACACAATCATCTTAGTGTCAATAGAATTCGAAACTAAGCTTAGAATTCGAAAATAAGCTTAAAAGAAGAGTAGAAACATGCACAGTTCGTTTCACAAGTTTGTATTCAATGTATGAATGACACGCAATGAGTGTTGTTAGAAATGACATTTGGTTTACTTATATGACAATCCTAACAATACAATCATCATGGTTTATTTAGAATTCGAAAATAAGCTTAAAAGAAGAGTAGAAACATGCACAGTTCGTTTCACAAGTTTGAATTGAATGTATGAATAACACGCAATGAGTGTGGTTAGAAATGACATTTGGTTTACTTATATAACAATCCTAACAATACAATCATCATGGTGTATTTAGAATTCGAAAATAAGCTTAAAAGAAGAGTAGAAACATGCACAGTTCGTTTCACAAGTTTGAATTGAATGTATGAATAACACGCAATGAGTGTGGTTAGAAATGACATTTGGTTTACTTATATGACAATCCTAACAATACAATCATCATGGTGTATTTAGAATTCGAATATAAGCTTAAAAGAAGAGTCGAAACATGCACAGTTCGTTTCACAAGTTTGAATTGAATGTATGAATAAAACGCAATGAGCTTGTTTAGAAATGACATTTGGTTTACTTATATGAAAATCCTAACACACACGATCATCCTAGTGTCATTAGAATTTGAAAATAACTTAGAATTCGAAAATAAGCTTAAAAGAAGAGTAGAAACATGCACAGTTCGTTTCTCAAGTTTGAATTGAATGTATGAATAAAACGCAATGAGCATGTTTCGAAATGACGTTTGGTTTACTTATATGACTATCCTACCACACACAATCATCTTGGTGTCTTTAGAATTCGAAAATAAGCTTAGAATTCGAAACTAAGCTTAAAAGAAGAGTAGAAACAAGCACAGTTCGTTTCACAAGTTTGAATTGAATGTATGAATAAAACGCAATGAGCTTGTTTAGAAATGACATTTGGTTTACTTATATGACAATCCTAACAATACAATCATCATGGTGTATTTAGAATTCGAATATAAGCTTAAAAGAAGAGTCGAAACATGCACAGTTCGTTTCACAAGTTTGAATTGAATGTATGAATAAAACGCAATGAGCTTGTTTAGAAATGACATTTGGTTTACTTATATGACAATCCTAACAATACAATCATCATGGTGTATTTAGAATTCGAATATAAGCTTAAAAGAAGAGTCGAAACATGCACAGTTCGTTTCACAAGTTTGAATTGAATGTATGAATAAAACGCAATGAGCTTGTTTAGAAATGACATTTGGTTTACTTATATGAAAATCCTAACACACCCAATCATCTTAGTGTCAATAGAATTCGAAAGTAAGCTTAGAATTCGAAAATAAGCTTAAAAGAAGAGTAGAAACATGCAAGTTTGTTCCACAAGTTTGAATTCAATGTATGAATAACACGGAATGAGTGTGGTTAGAAATGACATTTGGTTTACTTATATGACAATCCTAACGCACACGATCATCCTAGTGTCATTAGAATTCGAAAATAACTTAGAATTCGAAAATAAGCTTAAAAGAAGAGTAGAAACATGCACAATTCGTTTCTCAAGTTTGAATTGAATGTATGAATAAAACGCAATGAGCATGTTTCGAAATGACGTTTGGTTTACTTATATGACTATCCTAACACACACAATCATCTTGGTGTATTTAGAATTCGAAAATAAGCTTAGAATTCGAAACTAAGCTTAAAAGAAGAGTAGAAACATGCACAGTTCGTTTCACAAGTTTGAATTGAATGTATGAATAAAACGCAATGAGCTTGTTTAGAAATGACATTTGGTTTACTTATATGAAAATTCTAACACACACAATCATCTTAGTGTCAATAGAATTCGAAACTAAGCTTAGAATTCGAAAATAAGCTTAAAAGAAGAGTAGAAACATGCACAGTTCGTTTCACAAGTTTGTATTCAATGTATGAATGACACGCAATGAGTGTTGTTAGAAATGACATTTGGTTTACTTATATGACAATCCTAACAATACAATCATCATGGTTTATTTAGAATTCGAATATAAGCTTAAAAGAAGAGTAGAAACATGCACAGTTCGTTTCACAAGTTTGAATTGAATGTATGAATAACACGCAATGAGTGTGGTTAGAAATGACATTTGGTTTACTTATATAACAATCCTAACAATACAATCATCATGGTGTATTTAGAATTCGAAAATAAGCTTAAAAGAAGAGTAGAAACATGCACAGTTCGTTTCACAAGTTTGAATTGAATGTATGAATAACACGCAATGAGTGTGGTTAGAAATGACATTTGGTTTACTTATATGACAATCCTAACAATACAATCATCATGGTGTATTTAGAATTCGAATATAAGCTTAAAAGAAGAGTCGAAACATGCACAGTTCGTTTCACAAGTTTGAATTGAATGTATGAATAAAACGCAATGAGCTTGTTTAGAAATGACATTTGGTTTACTTATATGAAAATCCTAACACACACGATCATCCTAGTGTCATTAGAATTTGAAAATAACTTAGAATTCGAAAATAAGCTTAAAAGAAGAGTAGAAACATGCACAGTTCGTTTCTCAAGTTTGAATTGAATGTATGAATAAAACGCAATGAGCATGTTTCGAAATGACGTTTGGTTTACTTATATGACTATCCTACCACACACAATCATCTTGGTGTCTTTAGAATTCGAAAATAAGCTTAGAATTCGAAACTAAGCTTAAAAGAAGAGTAGAAACAAGCACAGTTCGTTTCACAAGTTTGAATTGAATGTATGAATAAAACGCAATGAGCTTGTTTAGAAATGACATTTGGTTTACTTATATGACAATCCTAACAATACAATCATCATGGTGTATTTAGAATTCGAATATAAGCTTAAAAGAAGAGTCGAAACATGCACAGTTCGTTTCACAAGTTTGAATTGAATGTATGAATAAAACGCAATGAGCTTGTTTAGAAATGACATTTGGTTTACTTATATGACAATCCTAACAATACAATCATCATGGTGTATTTAGAATTCGAATATAAGCTTAAAAGAAGAGTCGAAACATGCACAGTTCGTTTCACAAGTTTGAATTGAATGTATGAATAAAACGCAATGAGCTTGTTTAGAAATGACATTTGGTTTACTTATATGAAAATCCTAACACACCCAATCATCTTAGTGTCAATAGAATTCGAAAGTAAGCTTAGAATTCGAAAATAAGCTTAAAAGAAGAGTAGAAACATGCAAGTTTGTTCCACAAGTTTGAATTCAATGTATGAATAACACGGAATGAGTGTGGTTAGAAATGACATTTGGTTTACTTATATGACAATCCTAACGCACACGATCATCCTAGTGTCATTAGAATTCGAAAATAACTTAGAATTCGAAAATAAGCTTAAAAGAAGAGTAGAAACATGCACAATTCGTTTCTCAAGTTTGAATTGAATGTATGAATAAAACGCAATGAGCATGTTTCGAAATGACGTTTGGTTTACTTATATGACTATCCTAACACACACAATCATCTTGGTGTCTTTAGAATTCGAAATCAAGCTTAGAATTCGAAAATAAGCTTAAAAGAAGAGTAGAAACATGCAAGTTTGTTCCACAAGTTTGAATTCAATGTATGAATAACACGGAATGAGTGTGGTTAGAAATGACATTTGGTTTACTTATATGACAATCCTAACACACACGATCATCCTAGTGTCATTAAAATTCGAAAATAAAATTAGAATTCGAAAATAAGCTTAAAAGAAGAGTAGAAACATGCAAGTTTGTTCCACAAGTTTGAATTCAATGTATGAATAACACGGAATGAGTGTGGTTAGAAATGACATTTGGTTTACTTATATGACAATCCTAACGCACACGATCATCCTAGTGTCATTAAAATTCGAAAATAACTTAGAATTGGAAAATAAGCTTAAAAGAAGAGTAGAAACATGCACAGTTCGTTTCACAAGTTTGAATTGAATGTATGAATAAAACGCAATGAGCTTGTTTAGAAATGACATTTGGTTTACTTATATGAAAATTCTAACACACACAATCATCTTAGTGTCAATAGAATTCGAAACTAAGCTTAGAATTCGAAAATAAGCTTAAAAGAAGAGTAGAAACATGCACAGTTCGTTTCACAAGTTTGTATTCAATGTATGAATGACACGCAATGAGTGTTGTTAGAAATGACATTTGGTTTACTTATATGACAATCCTAACAATACAATCATCATGGTTTATTTAGAATTCGAAAATAAGCTTAAAAGAAGAGTAGAAACATGCACAGTTCGTTTCACAAGTTTGAATTGAATGTATGAATAACACGCAATGAGTGTGGTTAGAAATGACATTTGGTTTACTTATATAACAATCCTAACAATACAATCATCATGGTGTATTTAGAATTCGAAAATAAGCTTAAAAGAAGAGTAGAAACATGCACAGTTCGTTTCACAAGTTTGAATTGAATGTATGAATAACACGCAATGAGTGTGGTTAGAAATGACATTTGGTTTACTTATATGACAATCCTAACAATACAATCATCATGGTGTATTTAGAATTCGAATATAAGCTTAAAAGAAGAGTCGAAACATGCACAGTTCGTTTCACAAGTTTGAATTGAATGTATGAATAAAACGCAATGAGCTTGTTTAGAAATGACATTTGGTTTACTTATATGAAAATCCTAACACACACGATCATCCTAGTGTCATTAGAATTTGAAAATAACTTAGAATTCGAAAATAAGCTTAAAAGAAGAGTAGAAACATGCACAGTTCGTTTCTCAAGTTTGAATTGAATGTATGAATAAAACGCAATGAGCATGTTTCGAAATGACGTTTGGTTTACTTATATGACTATCCTACCACACACAATCATCTTGGTGTCTTTAGAATTCGAAAATAAGCTTAGAATTCGAAACTAAGCTTAAAAGAAGAGTAGAAACAAGCACAGTTCGTTTCACAAGTTTGAATTGAATGTATGAATAAAACGCAATGAGCTTGTTTAGAAATGACATTTGGTTTACTTATATGACAATCCTAACAATACAATCATCATGGTGTATTTAGAATTCGAATATAAGCTTAAAAGAAGAGTCGAAACATGCACAGTTCGTTTCACAAGTTTGAATTGAATGTATGAATAAAACGCAATGAGCTTGTTTAGAAATGACATTTGGTTTACTTATATGACAATCCTAACAATACAATCATCATGGTGTATTTAGAATTCGAATATAAGCTTAAAAGAAGAGTCGAAACATGCACAGTTCGTTTCACAAGTTTGAATTGAATGTATGAATAACACGCAATGAGTGTGGTTAGAAATGACATTTGGTTTACTTATATGACAATCCTAACAATACAATCATCATGGTGTATTTAGAATTCGAAAATAAGCTTAAAAGAAGAGTAGAAACATGCACAGTTCGTTTCACAAGCTTGAATTGAATATATGAATAAAACGCAATGAGCTTGTTTAGAAATGACATTTGGTTTACTTATATGAAAATCCTAACACACACAATCATCTTAGTGTCAATAGAATTTGAAAATAAGCTTAGAATTCGAAAATAAGCTTAAAAGAAGAGTAGAAACATACACAGTTTGTTCCACAAGTTTGAATTCAATGTATGAATAACACGGAATGAGCATGTTTCGAAATGACGTTTGGTTTACTTATATGACTATCCTAACACACACAATCATCTTGGTGTCTTTAGAATTCGAAAATAAGCTTAGAATTCGAAACTAAGCTTAAAAGAAGAGTAGAAACAAGCACAGTTCGTTTCACAAGTTTGAATTGAATGTATGAATAAAACGCAATGAGCTTGTTTAGAAATGACATTTGGTTTACTTATATGACAATCCTAACAATACAATCATCATGGTGTATTTAGAATTCGAATATAAGCTTAAAAGAAGAGTCGAAACATGCACAGTTCGTTTCACAAGTTTGAATTGAATGTATGAATAAAACGCAATGAGTGTGGTTAGAAATGACATTTGGTTTACTTATATGACAATCCTAACAATACAATCATCATGGTGTATTTAGAATTCGAATATAAGCTTAAAAGAAGAGTCGAAACATGCACAGTTCGTTTCACAAGTTTGAATTGAATGTATGAATAAAACGCAATGAGCTTGTTTAGAAATGACATTTGGTTTACTTATATGAAAATCCTAACACACACGATCATCCTAGTGTCATTAGAATTTGAAAATAACTTAGAATTCGAAAATAAGCTTAAAAGAAGAGTAGAAACATGCACAGTTCGTTTCTCAAGTTTGAATTGAATGTATGAATAAAACGCAATGAGCATGTTTCGAAATGACGTTTGGTTTACTTATATGACTATCCTAACACACACAATCATCTTGGTGTCTTTAGAATTCGAAAATAAGCTTAGAATTCGAAACTAAGCTTAAAAGAAGAGTAGAAACAAGCACAGTTCGTTTCACAAGTTTGAATTGAATGTATGAATAAAACGCAATGAGCTTGTTTAGAAATGACATTTGGTTTACTTATATAACAATCCTAACAATACAATCATCATGGTGTATTTAGAATTCGAAAATAAGCTTAAAAGAAGAGTAGAAACATGCACAGTTCGTTTCACAAGTTTGAATTGAATGTATGAATAACACGCAATGAGTGTGGTTAGAAATGACATTTGGTTTACTTATATGACAATCCTAACAATACAATCATCATGGTGTATTTAGAATTCGAATATAAGCTTAAAAGAAGAGTCGAAACATGCACAGTTCGTTTCACAAGTTTGAATTGAATGTATGAATAAAACGCAATGAGCTTGTTTAGAAATGACATTTGGTTTACTTATATGAAAATCCTAACACACACGATCATCCTAGTGTCATTAGAATTTGAAAATAACTTAGAATTCGAAAATAAGCTTAAAAGAAGAGTAGAAACATGCACAGTTCGTTTCTCAAGTTTGAATTGAATGTATGAATAAAACGCAATGAGCATGTTTCGAAATGACGTTTGGTTTACTTATATGACTATCCTAACACACACAATCATCTTGGTGTCTTTAGAATTCGAAAATAAGCTTAGAATTCGAAACTAAGCTTAAAAGAAGAGTAGAAACAAGCACAGTTCGTTTCACAAGTTTGAATTGAATGTATGAATAAAACGCAATGAGCTTGTTTAGAAATGACATTTGGTTTACTTATATGACAATCCTAACAATACAATCATCATGGTGTATTTAGAATTCGAATATAAGCTTAAAAGAAGAGTCGAAACATGCACAGTTCGTTTCACAAGTTTGAATTGAATGTATGAATAAAACGCAATGAGCTTGTTTAGAAATGACATTTGGTTTACTTATATGACAATCCTAACAATACAATCATCATGGTGTATTTAGAATTCGAATATAAGCTTAAAAGAAGAGTCGAAACATGCACAGTTCGTTTCACAAGTTTGAATTGAATGTATGAATAAAACGCAATGAGCTTGTTTAGAAATGACATTTGGTTTACTTATATGACAATCCTAACAATACAATCATCATGGTGTATTTAGAATTCGAATATAAGCTTAAAAGAAGAGTCGAAACATGCACAGTTCGTTTCACAAGTTTGAATTGAATGTATGAATAAAACGCAATGAGCTTGTTTAGAAATGACATTTGGTTTACTTATATGAAAATCCTAACACACACGATCATCCTAGTGTCATTAGAATTCGAAAATAACTTAGAATTCGAAAATAAGCTTAAAAGAAGAGTAGAAACATGCACAGTTCGTTTCTCAAGTTTGAATTGAATGTATGAATAACACGCAATGAGTGTGGTTAGAAATGACATTTGGTTTACTTATATGACAATCCTAACAATACAATCATCATGGTGTATTTAGAATTCGAAAATAAGCTTAAAAGAAGAGTAGAAACATGCACAGTTCGTTTCACAAGCTTGAATTGAATATATGAATAAAACGCAATGAGCTTGTTTAGAAATGACATTTGGTTTACTTATATGAAAATCCTAACACACACAATCATCTTAGTGTCAATAGAATTTGAAAATAAGCTTAGAATTCGAAAATAAGCTTAAAAGAAGAGTAGAAACATACACAGTTTGTTCCACAAGTTTGAATTCAATGTATGAATAACACGGAATGAGCATGTTTCGAAATGACGTTTGGTTTACTTATATGACTATCCTAACACACACAATCATCTTGGTGTCTTTAGAATTCGAAAATAAGCTTAGAATTCGAAACTAAGCTTAAAAGAAGAGTAGAAACAAGCACAGTTCGTTTCACAAGTTTGAATTGAATGTATGAATAAAACGCAATGAGCTTGTTTAGAAATGACATTTGGTTTACTTATATGAAAATTCTAACACACACAATCATCTTAGTGTCAATAGAATTCGAAACTAAGCTTAGAATTCGAAAATAAGCTTAAAAGAAGAGTAGAAACATGCACAGTTCGTTTCACAAGTTTGTATTCAATGTATGAATGACACGCAATGAGTGTTGTTAGAAATGACATTTGGTTTACTTATATGACAATCCTAACAATACAATCATCATGGTTTATTTAGAATTCGAAAATAAGCTTAAAAGAAGAGTAGAAACATGCACAGTTCGTTTCACAAGTTTGAATTGAATGTATGAATAACACGCAATGAGTGTGGTTAGAAATGACATTTGGTTTACTTATATAACAATCCTAACAATACAATCATCATGGTGTATTTAGAATTCGAAAATAAGCTTAAAAGAAGAGTAGAAACATGCACAGTTCGTTTCACAAGTTTGAATTGAATGTATGAATAACACGGAATGAGTGTGGTTAGAAATGACATTTGGTTTACTTATATGACAATCCTAACGCACACGATCATCCTAGTGTCATTAAAATTCGAAAATAACTTAGAATTGGAAAATAAGCTTAAAAGAAGAGTAGAAACATGCACAGTTCGTTTCACAAGTTTGAATTGAATGTATGAATAAAACGCAATGAGCTTGTTTAGAAATGACATTTGGTTTACTTATATGAAAATTCTAACACACACAATCATCTTAGTGTCAATAGAATTCGAAACTAAGCTTAGAATTCGAAAATAAGCTTAAAAGAAGAGTAGAAACATGCACAGTTCGTTTCACAAGTTTGTATTCAATGTATGAATGACACGCAATGAGTGTTGTTAGAAATGACATTTGGTTTACTTATATGACAATCCTAACAATACAATCATCATGGTTTATTTAGAATTCGAAAATAAGCTTAAAAGAAGAGTAGAAACATGCACAGTTCGTTTCACAAGTTTGAATTGAATGTATGAATAACACGCAATGAGTGTGGTTAGAAATGACATTTGGTTTACTTATATAACAATCCTAACAATACAATCATCATGGTGTATTTAGAATTCGAAAATAAGCTTAAAAGAAGAGTAGAAACATGCACAGTTCGTTTCACAAGTTTGAATTGAATGTATGAATAACACGCAATGAGTGTGGTTAGAAATGACATTTGGTTTACTTATATGACAATCCTAACAATACAATCATCATGGTGTATTTAGAATTCGAAAATAAGCTTAAAAGAAGAGTAGAAACATGCACAGTTCGTTTCACAAGCTTGAATTGAATATATGAATAAAACGCAATGAGCTTGTTTAGAAATGACATTTGGTTTACTTATATGAAAATCCTAACACACACAATCATCTTAGTGTCAATAGAATTTGAAAATAAGCTTAGAATTCGAAAATAAGCTTAAAAGAAGAGTAGAAACATACACAGTTTGTTCCACAAGTTTGAATTCAATGTATGAATAACACGGAATGAGCATGTTTCGAAATGACGTTTGGTTTACTTATATGACTATCCTAACACACACAATCATCTTGGTGTCTTTAGAATTCGAAAATAAGCTTAGAATTCGAAACTAAGCTTAAAAGAAGAGTAGAAACAAGCACAGTTCGTTTCACAAGTTTGAATTGAATGTATGAATAAAACGCAATGAGCTTGTTTAGAAATGACATTTGGTTTACTTATATGACAATCCTAACAATACAATCATCATGGTGTATTTAGAATTCGAATATAAGCTTAAAAGAAGAGTCGAAACATGCACAGTTCGTTTCACAAGTTTGAATTGAATGTATGAATAAAACGCAATGAGTGTGGTTAGAAATGACATTTGGTTTACTTATATGACAATCCTAACAATACAATCATCATGGTGTATTTAGAATTCGAATATAAGCTTAAAAGAAGAGTCGAAACATGCACAGTTCGTTTCACAAGTTTGAATTGAATGTATGAATAAAACGCAATGAGCTTGTTTAGAAATGACATTTGGTTTACTTATATGAAAATCCTAACACACACGATCATCCTAGTGTCATTAGAATTTGAAAATAACTTAGAATTCGAAAATAAGCTTAAAAGAAGAGTAGAAACATGCACAGTTCGTTTCTCAAGTTTGAATTGAATGTATGAATAAAACGCAATGAGCATGTTTCGAAATGACGTTTGGTTTACTTATATGACTATCCTAACACACACAATCATCTTGGTGTCTTTAGAATTCGAAAATAAGCTTAGAATTCGAAACTAAGCTTAAAAGAAGAGTAGAAACAAGCACAGTTCGTTTCACAAGTTTGAATTGAATGTATGAATAAAACGCAATGAGCTTGTTTAGAAATGACATTTGGTTTACTTATATGACAATCCTAACAATACAATCATCATGGTGTATTTAGAATTCGAATATAAGCTTAAAAGAAGAGTCGAAACATGCACAGTTCGTTTCACAAGTTTGAATTGAATGTATGAATAAAACGCAATGAGCTTGTTTAGAAATGACATTTGGTTTACTTATATGACAATCCTAACAATACAATCATCATGGTGTATTTAGAATTCGAATATAAGCTTAAAAGAAGAGTCGAAACATGCACAGTTCGTTTCACAAGTTTGAATTGAATGTATGAATAAAACGCAATGAGCTTGTTTAGAAATGACATTTGGTTTACTTATATGACAATCCTAACAATACAATCATCATGGTGTATTTAGAATTCGAATATAAGCTTAAAAGAAGAGTCGAAACATGCACAGTTCGTTTCACAAGTTTGAATTGAATGTATGAATAAAACGCAATGAGCTTGTTTAGAAATGACATTTGGTTTACTTATATGAAAATCCTAACACACACGATCATCCTAGTGTCATTAGAATTCGAAAATAACTTAGAATTCGAAAATAAGCTTAAAAGAAGAGTAGAAACATGCACAGTTCGTTTCTCAAGTTTGAATTGAATGTATGAATAAAACGCAATGAGCATGTTTCGAAATGACGTTTGGTTTACTTATATGACTATCCTAACACACACAATCATCTTGGTGTCTTTAGAATTCGAAAATAAGCTTAGAATTCGAAACTAAGCTTAAAAGAAGAGTAGAAACAAGCACAGTTCGTTTCACAAGTTTGAATTGAATGTATGAATAAAACGCAATGAGCTTGTTTAGAAATGACATTTGGTTTACTTATATGACAATCCTAACAATACAATCATCATGGTGTATTTAGAATTCGAATATAAGCTTAAAAGAAGAGTCGAAACATGCACAGTTCGTTTCACAAGTTTGAATTGAATGTATGAATAAAACGCAATGAGCTTGTTTAGAAATGACATTTGGTTTACTTATATGAAAATCCTAACACACCCAATCATCTTAGTGTCAATAGAATTCGAAAGTAAGCTTAGAATTCGAAAATAAGCTTAAAAGAAGAGTAGAAACATGCAAGTTTGTTCCACAAGTTTGAATTCAATGTATGAATAACACGGAATGAGTGTGGTTAGAAATGACATTTGGTTTACTTATATGACAATCCTAACGCACACGATCATCCTAGTGTCATTAGAATTCGAAAATAACTTAGAATTCGAAAATAAGCTTAAAAGAAGAGTAGAAACATGCACAATTCGTTTCTCAAGTTTGAATTGAATGTATGAATAAAACGCAATGAGCATGTTTCGAAATGACGTTTGGTTTACTTATATGACTATCCTAACACACACAATCATCTTGGTGTCTTTAGAATTCGAAAATAAGCTTAGAATTCGAAACTAAGCTTAAAAGAAGAGGAGAAACAAGCACAGTTCGTTTCACAAGTTTGAATTGAATGTATGAATAAAACGCAATGAGCTTGTTTAGAAATGACATTTGGTTTACTTATATGACAATCCTAACAATACAATCATCATGGTGTATTTAGAATTCGAATCTAAGCTTAAAAGAAGAGTCGAAACATGCACAGTTCGTTTCACAAGTTTGAATTGAATGTATGAATAAAACGCAATGAGCTTGTTTAGAAATGACATTTGGTTTACTTATATGAAAATCCTAACACACACAATCATCTTAGTGTCAATAGAATTCGAAAATAAGCTTAGAATTCGAAAATAAGCTTAAAAGAAGAGTAGAAACATGCAAGTTTGTTCCACAAGTTTGAATTCAATGTATGAATAACACGGAATGAGTGTGGTTAGAAATGACATTTGGTTTACTTATATGACAATCCTAACACACACGATCATCCTAGAGTCATTAAAATTCGAAAATAACTTAGAATTCGAAAATAAGCTTAAAAGAAGAGTAGAAACATGCACAGTTCGTTTCTCAAGTTTGAATTGAATGTATGAATAAAACGCAATGAGCATGTTTCGAAATGACGTTTGGTTTACTTATATGACTATCCTAACACACACAATCATCTTGGTGTCTTTAGAATTCGAAATCAAGCTTAGAATTCGAAAATAAGCTTAAAAGAAGAGTAGAAACATGCAAGTTTGTTCCACAAGTTTGAATTCAATGTATGAATAACACGGAATGAGTGTGGTTAGAAATGACATTTGGTTTACTTATATGACAATCCTAACACACACGATCATCCTAGTGTCATTAAAATTCGAAAATAAGCTTAGAATTCGAAAATAAGCTTAAAAGAAGAGTAGAAACATGCAAGTTTGTTCCACAAGTTTGAATTCAATGTATGAATAACACGGAATGAGTGTGGTTGGAAATGACATTTGGTTTACTTATATGACAATCCTAACGCACACGATCATCCTAGTGTCATTAAAATTCGAAAATAACTTAGAATTGGAAAATAAGCTTAAAAGAAGAGTAGAAACATGCACAGTTCGTTTCACAAGTTTGAATTGAATGTATGAATAAAACGCAATGAGCTTGTTTAGAAATGACATTTGGTTTACTTATATGAAAATCCTAACAATACAATCATCATGGTGTATTTAGAATTCGAATATAAGCTTAAAAGAAGAGTCGAAACATGCACAGTTCGTTTCACAAGTTTGAATTGAATGTATGAATAAAACGCAATGAGCTTGTTTAGAAATGACATTTGGTTTACTTATATGACAATCCTAACAATACAATCATCATGGTGTATTTAGAATTCGAATATAAGCTTAAAAGAAGAGTCGAAACATGCACAGTTCGTTTCACAAGTTTGAATTGAATGTATGAATAAAACGCAATGAGCTTGTTTAGAAATGACATTTGGTTTACTTATATGAAAATCCTAACACACACGATCATCCTAGTGTCATTAGAATTCGAAAATAACTTAGAATTCGAAAATAAGCTTAAAAGAAGAGTAGAAACATGCACAGTTCGTTTCTCAAGTTTGAATTGAATGTATGAATAAAACGCAATGAGCATGTTTCGAAATGACGTTTGGTTTACTTATATGACTATCCTAACACACACAATCATCTTGGTGTCTTTAGAATTCGAAAATAAGCTTAGAATTCGAAACTAAGCTTAAAAGAAGAGTAGAAACAAGCACAGTTCGTTTCACAAGTTTGAATTGAATGTATGAATAAAACGCAATGAGCTTGTTTAGAAATGACATTTGGTTTACTTATATGACAATCCTAACAATACAATCATCATGGTGTATTTAGAATTCGAATATAAGCTTAAAAGAAGAGTCGAAACATGCACAGTTCGTTTCACAAGTTTGAATTGAATGTATGAATAAAACGCAATGAGCTTGTTTAGAAATGACATTTGGTTTACTTATATGAAAATCCTAACACACCCAATCATCTTAGTGTCAATAGAATTCGAAAGTAAGCTTAGAATTCGAAAATAAGCTTAAAAGAAGAGTAGAAACATGCAAGTTTGTTCCACAAGTTTGAATTCAATGTATGAATAACACGGAATGAGTGTGGTTAGAAATGACATTTGGTTTACTTATATGACAATCCTAACGCACACGATCATCCTAGTGTCATTAGAATTCGAAAATAACTTAGAATTCGAAAATAAGCTTAAAAGAAGAGTAGAAACATGCACAATTCGTTTCTCAAGTTTGAATTGAATGTATGAATAAAACGCAATGAGCATGTTTCGAAATGACGTTTGGTTTACTTATATGACTATCCTAACACACACAATCATCTTGGTGTCTTTAGAATTCGAAAATAAGCTTAGAATTCGAAACTAAGCTTAAAAGAAGAGGAGAAACAAGCACAGTTCGTTTCACAAGTTTGAATTGAATGTATGAATAAAACGCAATGAGCTTGTTTAGAAATGACATTTGGTTTACTTATATGACAATCCTAACAATACAATCATCATGGTGTATTTAGAATTCGAATCTAAGCTTAAAAGAAGAGTCGAAACATGCACAGTTCGTTTCACAAGTTTGAATTGAATGTATGAATAAAACGCAATGAGCTTGTTTAGAAATGACATTTGGTTTACTTATATGAAAATCCTAACACACACAATCATCTTAGTGTCAATAGAATTCGAAAATAAGCTTAGAATTCGAAAATAAGCTTAAAAGAAGAGTAGAAACATGCAAGTTTGTTCCACAAGTTTGAATTCAATGTATGAATAACACGGAATGAGTGTGGTTAGAAATGACATTTGGTTTACTTATATGACAATCCTAACACACACGATCATCCTAGAGTCATTAAAATTCGAAAATAACTTAGAATTCGAAAATAAGCTTAAAAGAAGAGTAGAAACATGCACAGTTCGTTTCTCAAGTTTGAATTGAATGTATGAATAAAACGCAATGAGCATGTTTCGAAATGACGTTTGGTTTACTTATATGACTATCCTAACACACACAATCATCTTGGTGTCTTTAGAATTCGAAATCAAGCTTAGAATTCGAAAATAAGCTTAAAAGAAGAGTAGAAACATGCAAGTTTGTTCCACAAGTTTGAATTCAATGTATGAATAACACGGAATGAGTGTGGTTAGAAATGACATTTGGTTTACTTATATGACAATCCTAACACACACGATCATCCTAGTGTCATTAAAATTCGAAAATAAGCTTAGAATTCGAAAATAAGCTTAAAAGAAGAGTAGAAACATGCAAGTTTGTTCCACAAGTTTGAATTCAATGTATGAATAACACGGAATGAGTGTGGTTGGAAATGACATTTGGTTTACTTATATGACAATCCTAACGCACACGATCATCCTAGTGTCATTAAAATTCGAAAATAACTTAGAATTGGAAAATAAGCTTAAAAGAAGAGTAGAAACATGCACAGTTCGTTTCACAAGTTTGAATTGAATGTATGAATAAAACGCAATGAGCTTGTTTAGAAATGACATTTGGTTTACTTATATGAAAATCCTAACACACACAATCATCTTAGTGTCAATAGAATTCGAAAATAAGCTTAGAATTCGAAAATAAGCTTAAAAGAAGAGTAGAAACATGCACAGTTCGTTTCACAAGTTTGTATTCAATGTATGAATGACACGCAATGAGTGTTGTTAGAAATGACATTTGGTTTACTTATATGACAATCCTAACAATACAATCATCATGGTTTATTTAGAATTCGAAAATAAGCTTAAAAGAAGAGTAGAAACATGCACAGTTCGTTTCACAAGTTTGAATTGAATGTATGAATAACACGCAATGAGTGTGGTTAGAAATGACATTTGGTTTACTTATATAACAATCCTAACAATACAATCATCATGGTGTATTTAGAATTCGAAAATAAGCTTAAAAGAAGAGTAGAAACATGCACAGTTCGTTTCACAAGTTTGAATTGAATGTATGAATAACACGCAATGAGTGTGGTTAGAAACGACATTTGGTTTACTTATATGACACTCCTAACAATACAATCATCATGGTGTATTTAGAATTCGAAAATAAGCTTAAAAGAAGAGTAGAAACATGCACAGTTCGTTTCACAAGTTTGAATTGAATATATGAATAAAACGCAATGAGCTTGTTTAGAAATGACATTTGGTTTACTTATATGAAAATCCTAACACAAACAATCATCTTAGTGTCAATAGAATTTGAAAATAAGCTTAGAATTCGAAAATAAGCTTAAAAGAAGAGTAGAAACATGCACAGTTTGTTCCACAAGTTTGAATTCAATGTATGAATAACACGGAATGAGTGTGGTTAGAAATGACATTTGGTTTACTTATATGACAATCCTAACACACACGATCATCCTAGTGTCATTAGAATTCGAAAATAACTTAGAATTCGAAAATAAGCTTAAAAGAAGAGTAGAAACATGCACAGTTCGTTTCTCAAGTTTGAATTGAATGTATGAATAAAACGCAATGAGCATGTTTCGAAATGACGTTTGGTTTACTTATATGACTATCCTAACACACACAATCATCTTGGTGTCTTTAGAATTCGAAAATAAGCTTAGAATTCGAAACTAAGCTTAAAAGAAGAGTAGAAACAAGCACAGTTCGTTTCACAAGTTTGAATTGAATATATGAATAAAACGCAATGAGCTTGTTTAGAAATGACATTTGGTTTACTTATATGACAATCCTAACAATACAATCATCATGGTGTATTTAGAATTCGAATATAAGCTTAAAAGAAGAGTCGAAACATGCACAGTTCGTTTCACAAGTTTGAATTGAATGTATGAATAAAACGCAATGAGCTTGTTTAGAAATGACATTTGGTTTACTTATATGAAAATCCTAACACACCCAATCATCTTAGTGTCAATAGAATTCGAAAGTAAGCTTAGAATTCGAAAATAAGCTTAAAAGAAGAGTAGAAACATGCAAGTTTGTTCCACAAGTTTGAATTCAATGTATGAATAACACGGAATGAGTGTGGTTAGAAATGACATTTGGTTTACTTATATGACAATCCTAACGCACACGATCATCCTAGTGTCATTAGAATTCGAAAATAACTTAGAATTCGAAAATAAGCTTAAAAGAAGAGTAGAAACATGCACAATTCGTTTCTCAAGTTTGAATTGAATGTATGAATAAAACGCAATGAGCATGTTTCGAAATGACGTTTGGTTTACTTATATGACTATCCTAACACACACAATCATCTTGGTGTCTTTAGAATTCGAAAATAAGCTTAGAATTCGAAACTAAGCTTAAAAGAAGAGGAGAAACAAGCACAGTTCGTTTCACAAGTTTGAATTGAATGTATGAATAAAACGCAATGAGCTTGTTTAGAAATGACATTTGGTTTACTTATATGACAATCCTAACAATACAATCATCATGGTGTATTTAGAATTCGAATCTAAGCTTAAAAGAAGAGTCGAAACATGCACAGTTCGTTTCACAAGTTTGAATTGAATGTATGAATAAAACGCAATGAGCTTGTTTAGAAATGACATTTGGTTTACTTATATGAAAATCCTAACACACACAATCATCTTAGTGTCAATAGAATTCGAAAATAAGCTTAGAATTCCAAAATAAGCTTAAAAGAAGAGTAGAAACATGCAAGTTTGTTCCACAAGTTTGAATTCAATGTATGAATAACACGGAATGAGTGTGGTTAGAAATGACATTTGGTTTACTTATATGACAATCCTAACACACACGATCATCCTAGAGTCATTAAAATTCGAAAATAACTTAGAATTCGAAAATAAGCTTAAAAGAAGAGTAGAAACATGCACAGTTCGTTTCACAAGTTTGTATTCAATGTATGAATGACACGCAATGAGTGTTGTTAGAAATGACATTTGGTTTACTTATATGACAATCCTAACAATACAATCATCATGGTTTATTTAGAATTCGAAAATAAGCTTAAAAGAAGAGTAGAAACATGCACAGTTCGTTTCACAAGTTTGAATTGAATGTATGAATAACACGCAATGAGTGTGGTTAGAAATGACATTTGGTTTACTTATATAACAATCCTAACAATACAATCATCATGGTGTATTTAGAATTCGAAAATAAGCTTAAAAGAAGAGTAGAAACATGCACAGTTCGTTTCACAAGTTTGAATTGAATGTATGAATAACACGCAATGAGTGTGGTTAGAAACGACATTTGGTTTACTTATATGACACTCCTAACAATACAATCATCATGGTGTATTTAGAATTCGAAAATAAGCTTAAAAGAAGAGTAGAAACATGCACAGTTCGTTTCACAAGTTTGAATTGAATATATGAATAAAACGCAATGAGCTTGTTTAGAAATGACATTTGGTTTACTTATATGAAAATCCTAACACAAACAATCATCTTAGTGTCAATAGAATTTGAAAATAAGCTTAGAATTCGAAAATAAGCTTAAAAGAAGAGTAGAAACATGCACAGTTTGTTCCACAAGTTTGAATTCAATGTATGAATAACACGGAATGAGTGTGGTTAGAAATGACATTTGGTTTACTTATATGACAATCCTAACACACACGATCATCCTAGTGTCATTAGAATTCGAAAATAACTTAGAATTCGAAAATAAGCTTAAAAGAAGAGTAGAAACATGCACAGTTCGTTTCTCAAGTTTGAATTGAATGTATGAATAAAACGCAATGAGCATGTTTCGAAATGACGTTTGGTTTACTTATATGACTATCCTAACACACACAATCATCTTGGTGTCTTTAGAATTCGAAAATAAGCTTAGAATTCGAAACTAAGCTTAAAAGAAGAGTAGAAACAAGCACAGTTCGTTTCACAAGTTTGAATTGAATATATGAATAAAACGCAATGAGCTTGTTTAGAAATGACATTTGGTTTACTTATATGACAATCCTAACAATACAATCATCATGGTGTATTTAGAATTCGAATATAAGCTTAAAAGAAGAGTCGAAACATGCACAGTTCGTTTCACAAGTTTGAATTGAATGTATGAATAAAACGCAATGAGCTTGTTTAGAAATGACATTTGGTTTACTTATATGAAAATCCTAACACACCCAATCATCTTAGTGTCAATAGAATTCGAAAGTAAGCTTAGAATTCGAAAATAAGCTTAAAAGAAGAGTAGAAACATGCAAGTTTGTTCCACAAGTTTGAATTCAATGTATGAATAACACGGAATGAGTGTGGTTAGAAATGACATTTGGTTTACTTATATGACAATCCTAACGCACACGATCATCCTAGTGTCATTAGAATTCGAAAATAACTTAGAATTCGAAAATAAGCTTAAAAGAAGAGTAGAAACATGCACAATTCGTTTCTCAAGTTTGAATTGAATGTATGAATAAAACGCAATGAGCATGTTTCGAAATGACGTTTGGTTTACTTATATGACTATCCTAACACACACAATCATCTTGGTGTCTTTAGAATTCGAAAATAAGCTTAGAATTCGAAACTAAGCTTAAAAGAAGAGGAGAAACAAGCACAGTTCGTTTCACAAGTTTGAATTGAATGTATGAATAAAACGCAATGAGCTTGTTTAGAAATGACATTTGGTTTACTTATATGACAATCCTAACAATACAATCATCATGGTGTATTTAGAATTCGAATCTAAGCTTAAAAGAAGAGTCGAAACATGCACAGTTCGTTTCACAAGTTTGAATTGAATGTATGAATAAAACGCAATGAGCTTGTTTAGAAATGACATTTGGTTTACTTATATGAAAATCCTAACACACACAATCATCTTAGTGTCAATAGAATTCGAAAATAAGCTTAGAATTCCAAAATAAGCTTAAAAGAAGAGTAGAAACATGCAAGTTTGTTCCACAAGTTTGAATTCAATGTATGAATAACACGGAATGAGTGTGGTTAGAAATGACATTTGGTTTACTTATATGACAATCCTAACACACACGATCATCCTAGAGTCATTAAAATTCGAAAATAACTTAGAATTCGAAAATAAGCTTAAAAGAAGAGTAGAAACATGCACAGTTCGTTTCTCAAGTTTGAATTGAATGTATGAATAAAACGCAATGAGCATGTTTCGAAATGACGTTTGGTTTACTTATATGACTATCCTAACACACACGATCATCCTAGTGTCATTAAAATTCGAAAATAAGCTTAAAATTCGAAAATAAGCTTAAAAGAAGAGTAGAAACATGCAAGTTTGTTCCACAAGTTTGAATTCAATGTATGAATAACACGGAATGAGTGTGGTTGGAAATGACATTTGGTTTACTTATATGACAATCCTAACGCACACGATCATCCTAGTGTCATTAAAATTCGAAAATAACTTAGAATTGGAAAATAAGCTTAAAAGAAGAGTAGAAACATGCACAGTTCGTTTCACAAGTTTGAATTGAATGTATGAATAAAACGCAATGAGCTTGTTTAGAAATGACATTTGGTTTACTTATATGAAAATCCTAACACACACAATCATCTTAGTGTCAATAGAATTCGAAAATAAGCTTAGAATTCGAAAATAAGCTTAAAAGAAGAGTAGAAACATGCACAGTTCGTTTCACAAGTTTGTATTCAATGTATGAATGACACGCAATGAGTGTTGTTAGAAATGACATTTGGTTTACTTATATGACAATCCTAACAATACAATCATCATGGTTTATTTAGAATTCGAAAATAAGCTTAAAAGAAGAGTAGAAACATGCACAGTTCGTTTCACAAGTTTGAATTGAATGTATGAATAACACGCAATGAGTGTGGTTAGAAATGACATTTGGTTTACTTATATAACAATCCTAACAATACAATCATCATGGTGTATTTAGAATTCGAAAATAAGCTTAAAAGAAGAGTAGAAACATGCACAGTTCGTTTCACAAGTTTGAATTGAATGTATGAATAACACGCAATGAGTGTGGTTAGAAACGACATTTGGTTTACTTATATGACACTCCTAACAATACAATCATCATGGTGAATTTAGAATTCGAAAATAAGCTTAAAAGAAGAGTAGAAACATGCACAGTTCGTTTCACAAGTTTGAATTGAATATATGAATAAAACGCAATGAGCTTGTTTAGAAATGACATTTGGTTTACTTATATGAAAATCCTAACACAAACAATCATCTTAGTGTCAATAGAATTTGAAAATAAGCTTAGAATTCGAAAATAAGCTTAAAAGAAGAGTAGAAACATGCACAGTTTGTTCCACAAGTTTGAATTCAATGTATGAATAACACGGAATGAGTGTGGTTAGAAATGACATTTGGTTTACTTATATGACAATCCTAACACACACGATCATCCTAGTGTCATTAGAATTCGAAAATAACTTAGAATTCGAAAATAAGCTTAAAAGAAGAGTAGAAACATGCACAGTTCGTTTCTCAAGTTTGAATTGAATGTATGAATAAAACGCAATGAGCATGTTTCGAAATGACGTTTGGTTTACTTATATGACTATCCTAACACACACAATCATCTTGGTGTCTTTAGAATTCGAAAATAAGCTTAGAATTCGAAACTAAGCTTAAAAGAAGAGTAGAAACAAGCACAGTTCGTTTCACAAGTTTGAATTGAATATATGAATAAAACGCAATGAGCTTGTTTAGAAATGACATTTGGTTTACTTATATGACAATCCTAACAATACAATCATCATGGTGTATTTAGAATTCGAATATAAGCTTAAAAGAAGAGTCGAAACATGCACAGTTCGTTTCACAAGTTTGAATTGAATGTATGAATAAAACGCAATGAGCTTGTTTAGAAATGACATTTGGTTTACTTATATGAAAATCCTAACACACCCAATCATCTTAGTGTCAATAGAATTCGAAAGTAAGCTTAGAATTCGAAAATAAGCTTAAAAGAAGAGTAGAAACATGCAAGTTTGTTCCACAAGTTTGAATTCAATGTATGAATAACACGGAATGAGTGTGGTTAGAAATGACATTTGGTTTACTTATATGACAATCCTAACGCACACGATCATCCTAGTGTCATTAGAATTCGAAAATAACTTAGAATTCGAAAATAAGCTTAAAAGAAGAGTAGAAACATGCACAATTCGTTTCTCAAGTTTGAATTGAATGTATGAATAAAACGCAATGAGCATGTTTCGAAATGACGTTTGGTTTACTTATATGACTATCCTAACACACACAATCATCTTGGTGTCTTTAGAATTCGAAAATAAGCTTAGAATTCGAAACTAAGCTTAAAAGAAGAGGAGAAACAAGCACAGTTCGTTTCACAAGTTTGAATTGAATGTATGAATAAAACGCAATGAGCTTGTTTAGAAATGACATTTGGTTTACTTATATGACAATCCTAACAATACAATCATCATGGTGTATTTAGAATTCGAATCTAAGCTTAAAAGAAGAGTCGAAACATGCACAGTTCGTTTCACAAGTTTGAATTGAATGTATGAATAAAACGCAATGAGCTTGTTTAGAAATGACATTTGGTTTACTTATATGAAAATCCTAACACACACAATCATCTTAGTGTCAATAGAATTCGAAAATAAGCTTAGAATTCCAAAATAAGCTTAAAAGAAGAGTAGAAACATGCAAGTTTGTTCCACAAGTTTGAATTCAATGTATGAATAACACGGAATGAGTGTGGTTAGAAATGACATTTGGTTTACTTATATGACAATCCTAACACACACGATCATCCTAGAGTCATTAAAATTCGAAAATAACTTAGAATTCGAAAATAAGCTTAAAAGAAGAGTAGAAACATGCACAGTTCGTTTCTCAAGTTTGAATTGAATGTATGAATAAAACGCAATGAGCATGTTTCGAAATGACGTTTGGTTTACTTATATGACTATCCTAACACACACGATCATCCTAGTGTCATTAAAATTCGAAAATAAGCTTAGAATTCGAAAATAAGCTTAAAAGAAGAGTAGAAACATGCAAGTTTGTTCCACAAGTTTGAATTCAATGTATGAATAACACGGAATGAGTGTGGTTGGAAATGACATTTGGTTTACTTATATGACAATCCTAACGCACACGATCATCCTAGTGTCATTAAAATTCGAAAATAACTTAGAATTGGAAAATAAGCTTAAAAGAAGAGTAGAAACATGCACAGTTCGTTTCACAAGTTTGAATTGAATGTATGAATAAAACGCAATGAGCTTGTTTAGAAATGACATTTGGTTTACTTATATGAAAATCCTAACACACACAATCATCTTAGTGTCAATAGAATTCGAAAATAAGCTTAGAATTCGAAAATAAGCTTAAAAGAAGAGTAGAAACATGCACAGTTCGTTTCACAAGTTTGTATTCAATGTATGAATGACACGCAATGAGTGTTGTTAGAAATGACATTTGGTTTACTTATATGACAATCCTAACAATACAATCATCATGGTTTATTTAGAATTCGAAAATAAGCTTAAAAGAAGAGTAGAAACATGCACAGTTCGTTTCACAAGTTTGAATTGAATGTATGAATAACACGCAATGAGTGTGGTTAGAAATGACATTTGGTTTACTTATATAACAATCCTAACAATACAATCATCATGGTGTATTTAGAATTCGAAAATAAGCTTAAAAGAAGAGTAGAAACATGCACAGTTCGTTTCACAAGTTTGAATTGAATGTATGAATAACACGCAATGAGTGTGGTTAGAAACGACATTTGGTTTACTTATATGACACTCCTAACAATACAATCATCATGGTGTATTTAGAATTCGAAAATAAGCTTAAAAGAAGAGTAGAAACATGCACAGTTCGTTTCACAAGTTTGAATTGAATATATGAATAAAACGCAATGAGCTTGTTTAGAAATGACATTTGGTTTACTTATATGAAAATCCTAACACAAACAATCATCTTAATGTCAATAGAATTTGAAAATAAGCTTAGAATTCGAAAATAAGCTTAAAAGAAGAGTAGAAACATGCACAATTTGTTCCACAAGTTTGAATTCAATGTATGAATAACACGGAATGAGTGTGGTTAGAAATGACATTTGGTTTACTTATATGACAATCCTAACACACACGATCATCCTAGTGTCATTAGAATTCGAAAATAACTTAGAATTCGAAAATAAGCTTAAAAGAAGAGTAGAAACATGCACAGTTCGTTTCTCAAGTTTGAATTGAATGTATGAATAAAACGCAATGAGCATGTTTCGAAATGACGTTTGGTTTACTTATATGACTATCCTAACGCACACAATCATCTTGGTGTCTTTAGAATTCGAAAATAAGCTTAGAATTCGAAACTAAGCTTAAAAGAAGAGTAGAAACAAGCACAGTTCGTTTCACAAGTTTGAATTGAATATATGAATAAAACGCAATGAGCTTGTTTAGAAATGACATTTGGTTTACTTATATGACAATCCTAACAATACAATCATCATGGTGTATTTAGAATTCGAATATAAGCTTAAAAGAAGAGTCGAAACATGCACAGTTCGTTTCACAAGTTTGAATTGAATGTATGAATAAAACGCAATGAGCTTGTTTAGAAATGACATTTGGTTTACTTATATGAAAATCCTAACACACCCAATCATCTTAGTGTCAATAGAATTCGAAAGTAAGCTTAGAATTCGAAAATAAGCTTAAAAGAAGAGTAGAAACATGCAAGTTTGTTCCACAAGTTTGAATTCAATGTATGAATAACACGGAATGAGTGTGGTTAGAAATGACATTTGGTTTACTTATATGACAATCCTAACGCACACGATCATCCTAGTGTCATTAGAATTCGAAAATAACTTAGAATTCGAAAATAAGCTTAAAAGAAGAGTAGAAACATGCACAATTCGTTTCTCAAGTTTGAATTGAATGTATGAATAAAACGCAATGAGCATGTTTCGAAATGACGTTTGGTTTACTTATATGACTATCCTAACACACACAATCATCTTGGTGTCTTTAGAATTCGAAAATAAGCTTAGAATTCGAAACTAAGCTTAAAAGAAGAGGAGAAACAAGCACAGTTCGTTTCACAAGTTTGAATTGAATGTATGAATAAAACGCAATGAGCTTGTTTAGAAATGACATTTGGTTTACTTATATGACAATCCTAACAATACAATCATCATGGTGTATTTAGAATTCGAATATAAGCTTAAAAGAAGAGCAGAAACATGCACAGTTCGTTTTTCAAGTTTGAATTGAATGTATGAATAAAACGCAATGAGCATGTTTCGAAATGACGTTTGGTTTACTTATATGACTATCCTAACACACACAATCATCTTGGTGTCTTTAGAATTCGAAATCAAGCTTAGAATTCGAAAATAAGCTTAAAAGAAGAGTAGAAACATGCAAGTTTGTTCCACAAGTTTGAATTCAATGTATGAATAACACGGAATGAGTGTGGTTAGAAATGACATTTGGTTTACTTATATGACAATCCTAACACACACGATCATCCTAGTGTCATTAAAATTCGAAAATAAGCTTAGAATTCGAAAATAAGCTTAAAAGAAGAGTAGAAACATGCAAGTTTGTTCCACAAGTTTGAATTCAATGTATGAATAACACGGAATGAGTGTGGTTGGAAATGACATTTGGTTTACTTATATGACAATCCTAACGCACACGATCATCCTAGTGTCATTAAAATTCGAAAATAACTTAGAATTGGAAAATAAGCTTAAAAGAAGAGTAGAAACATGCACAGTTCGTTTCACAAGTTTGAATTGAATGTATGAATAAAACGCAATGAGCTTGTTTAGAAATGACATTTGGTTTACTTATATGAAAATTCTAACACACACAATCATCTTAGTGTCAATAGAATTCGAAACTAAGCTTAGAATTCGAAAATAAGCTTAAAAGAAGAGTAGAAACATGCACAATTCGTTTCACAAGTTTGTATTCAATGTATGAATGACACGCAATGAGTGTTGTTAGAAATGACATTTGGTTTACTTATATGACAATCCTAACAATACAATCATCATGGTTTATTTAGAATTCGAAAATAAGCTTAAAAGAAGAGTAGAAACATGCACAGTTCGTTTCACAAGTTTGAATTGAATGTATGAATAACACGCAATGAGTGTGGTTAGAAATGACATTTGGTTTACTTATATAACAATCCTAACAATACAATCATCATGGTGTATTTAGAATTCGAAAATAAGCTTAAAAGAAGAGTAGAAACATGCACAGTTCGTTTCACAAGTTTGAATTGAATGTATGAATAACACGCAATGAGTGTGGTTAGAAATGACATTTGGTTTACTTATATGACAATCCTAACAATACAATCATCATGGTGTATTTAGAATTCGAAAATAAGCTTAAAAGAAGAGTAGAAACATGCACAGTTCGTTTCACAAGCTTGAATTGAATATATGAATAAAACGCAATGAGCTTGTTTAGAAATGACATTTGGTTTACTTATATGAAAATCCTAACACACACAATCATCTTAGTGTCAATAGAATTTGAAAATAAGCTTAGAATTCGAAAATAAGCTTAAAAGAAGAGTAGAAACATACACAGTTTGTTCCACAAGTTTGAATTCAATGTATGAATAACACGGAATGAGCATGTTTCGAAATGACGTTTGGTTTACTTATATGACTATCCTAACACACACAATCATCTTGGTGTCTTTAGAATTCGAAAATAAGCTTAGAATTCGAAACTAAGCTTAAAAGAAGAGTAGAAACAAGCACAGTTCGTTTCACAAGTTTGAATTGAATGTATGAATAAAACGCAATGAGCTTGTTTAGAAATGACATTTGGTTTACTTATATGACAATCCTAACAATACAATCATCATGGTGTATTTAGAATTCGAATATAAGCTTAAAAGAAGAGTCGAAACATGCACAGTTCGTTTCACAAGTTTGAATTGAATGTATGAATAAAACGCAATGAGCTTGTTTAGAAATGACATTTGGTTTACTTATATGAAAATCCTAACACACACGATCATCCTAGTGTCATTAGAATTTGAAAATAACTTAGAATTCGAAAATAAGCTTAAAAGAAGAGTAGAAACATGCACAGTTCGTTTCTCAAGTTTGAATTGAATGTATGAATAAAACGCAATGAGCATGTTTCGAAATGACGTTTGGTTTACTTTTATGACTATCCTAACACACACAATCATCTTGGTGTCTTTAGAATTCGAAAATAAGCTTAGAATTCGAAACTAAGCTTAAATGAAGAGTAGAAACAAGCACAGTTCGTTTCACAAGTTTGAATTGAATGTATGAATAAAACGCAATGAGCTTGTTTAGAAATGACATTTGGTTTACTTATATGACAATCCTAACAATACAATCATCATGGTGTATTTAGAATTCGAATATAAGCTTAAAAGAAGAGTCGAAACATGCACAGTTCGTTTCACAAGTTTGAATTGAATGTATGAATAAAACGCAATGAGCTTGTTTAGAAATGACATTTGGTTTACTTATATGAAAATCCTAACACACACAATCATCTTAGTGTCAATAGAATTCGAAAATAAGCTTAGAATTCCAAAATAAGCTTAAAAGAAGAGTAGAAACATGCAAGTTTGTTCCACAAGTTTGAATTCAATGTATGAATAACACGGAATGAGTGTGGTTAGAAATGACATTTGGTTTACTTATATGACAATCCTAACACACACGATCATCCTAGAGTCATTAAAATTCGAAAATAACTTAGAATTCGAAAATAAGCTTAAAAGAAGAGTAGAAACATGCACAGTTCGTTTCTCAAGTTTGAATTGAATGTATGAATAAAACGCAATGAGCATGTTTCGAAATGACGTTTGGTTTACTTATATGACTATCCTAACACACACGATCATCCTAGTGTCATTAAAATTCGAAAATAAGCTTAGAATTCGAAAATAAGCTTAAAAGAAGAGTAGAAACATGCAAGTTTGTTCCACAAGTTTGAATTCAATGTATGAATAACACGGAATGAGTGTGGTTGGAAATGACATTTGGTTTACTTATATGACAATCCTAACGCACACGATCATCCTAGTGTCATTAAAATTCGAAAATAACTTAGAATTGGAAAATAAGCTTAAAAGAAGAGTAGAAACATGCACAGTTCGTTTCACAAGTTTGAATTGAATGTATGAATAAAACGCAATGAGCTTGTTTAGAAATGACATTTGGTTTACTTATATGAAAATCCTAACACACACAATCATCTTAGTGTCAATAGAATTCGAAAATAAGCTTAGAATTCGAAAATAAGCTTAAAAGAAGAGTAGAAACATGCACAGTTCGTTTCACAAGTTTGTATTCAATGTATGAATGACACGCAATGAGTGTTGTTAGAAATGACATTTGGTTTACTTATATGACAATCCTAACAATACAATCATCATGGTTTATTTAGAATTCGAAAATAAGCTTAAAAGAAGAGTAGAAACATGCACAGTTCGTTTCACAAGTTTGAATTGAATGTATGAATAACACGCAATGAGTGTGGTTAGAAATGACATTTGGTTTACTTATATAACAATCCTAACAATACAATCATCATGGTGTATTTAGAATTCGAAAATAAGCTTAAAAGAAGAGTAGAAACATGCACAGTTCGTTTCACAAGTTTGAATTGAATGTATGAATAACACGCAATGAGTGTGGTTAGAAACGACATTTGGTTTACTTATATGACACTCCTAACAATACAATCATCATGGTGTATTTAGAATTCGAAAATAAGCTTAAAAGAAGAGTAGAAACATGCACAGTTCGTTTCACAAGTTTGAATTGAATATATGAATAAAACGCAATGAGCTTGTTTAGAAATGACATTTGGTTTACTTATATGAAAATCCTAACACAAACAATCATCTTAGTGTCAATAGAATTTGAAAATAAGCTTAGAATTCGAAAATAAGCTTAAAAGAAGAGTAGAAACATGCACAATTTGTTCCACAAGTTTGAATTCAATGTATGAATAACACGGAATGAGTGTGGTTAGAAATGACATTTGGTTTACTTATATGACAATCCTAACACACACGATCATCCTAGTGTCATTAGAATTCGAAAATAACTTAGAATTCGAAAATAAGCTTAAAAGAAGAGTAGAAACATGCACAGTTCGTTTCTCAAGTTTGAATTGAATGTATGAATAAAACGCAATGAGCATGTTTCGAAATGACGTTTGGTTTACTTATATGACTATCCTAACGCACACAATCATCTTGGTGTCTTTAGAATTCGAAAATAAGCTTAGAATTCGAAACTAAGCTTAAAAGAAGAGTAGAAACAAGCACAGTTCGTTTCACAAGTTTGAATTGAATATATGAATAAAACGCAATGAGCTTGTTTAGAAATGACATTTGGTTTACTTATATGACAATCCTAACAATACAATCATCATGGTGTATTTAGAATTCGAATATAAGCTTAAAAGAAGAGTCGAAACATGCACAGTTCGTTTCACAAGTTTGAATTGAATGTATGAATAAAACGCAATGAGCTTGTTTAGAAATGACATTTGGTTTACTTATATGAAAATCCTAACACACCCAATCATCTTAGTGTCAATAGAATTCGAAAGTAAGCTTAGAATTCGAAAATAAGCTTAAAAGAAGAGTAGAAACATGCAAGTTTGTTCCACAAGTTTGAATTCAATGTATGAATAACACGGAATGAGTGTGGTTAGAAATGACATTTGGTTTACTTATATGACAATCCTAACGCACACGATCATCCTAGTGTCATTAGAATTCGAAAATAACTTAGAATTCGAAAATAAGCTTAAAAGAAGAGTAGAAACATGCACAATTCGTTTCTCAAGTTTGAATTGAATGTATGAATAAAACGCAATGAGCATGTTTCGAAATGACGTTTGGTTTACTTATATGACTATCCTAACACACACAATCATCTTGGTGTCTTTAGAATTCGAAAATAAGCTTAGAATTCGAAACTAAGCTTAAAAGAAGAGGAGAAACAAGCACAGTTCGTTTCACAAGTTTGAATTGAATGTATGAATAAAACGCAATGAGCTTGTTTAGAAATGACATTTGGTTTACTTATATGACAATCCTAACAATACAATCATCATGGTGTATTTAGAATTCGAATATAAGCTTAAAAGAAGAGCAGAAACATGCACAGTTCGTTTTTCAAGTTTGAATTGAATGTATGAATAAAACGCAATGAGCATGTTTCGAAATGACGTTTGGTTTACTTATATGACTATCCTAACACACACAATCATCTTGGTGTCTTTAGAATTCGAAATCAAGCTTAGAATTCGAAAATAAGCTTAAAAGAAGAGTAGAAACATGCAAGTTTGTTCCACAAGTTTGAATTCAATGTATGAATAACACGGAATGAGTGTGGTTAGAAATGACATTTGGTTTACTTATATGACAATCCTAACACACACGATCATCCAAGTGTCATTAAAATTCGAAAATAAGCTTAGAATTCGAAAATAAGCTTAAAAGAAGAGTAGAAACATGCAAGTTTGTTCCACAAGTTTGAATTCAATGTATGAATAACACGGAATGAGTGTGGTTGGAAATGACATTTGGTTTACTTATATGACAATCCTAACGCACACGATCATCCTAGTGTCATTAAAATTCGAAAATAACTTAGAATTGGAAAATAAGCTTAAAAGAAGAGTAGAAACATGCACAGTTCGTTTCACAAGTTTGAATTGAATGTATGAATAAAACGCAATGAGCTTGTTTAGAAATGACATTTGGTTTACTTATATGAAAATTCTAACACACACAATCATCTTAGTGTCAATAGAATTCGAAACTAAGCTTAGAATTCGAAAATAAGCTTAAAAGAAGAGTAGAAACATGCACAATTCGTTTCACAAGTTTGTATTCAATGTATGAATGACACGCAATGAGTGTTGTTAGAAATGACATTTGGTTTACTTATATGACAATCCTAACAATACAATCATCATGGTTTATTTAGAATTCGAAAATAAGCTTAAAAGAAGAGTAGAAACATGCACAGTTCGTTTCACAAGTTTGAATTGAATGTATGAATAACACGCAATGAGTGTGGTTAGAAATGACATTTGGTTTACTTATATAACAATCCTAACAATACAATCATCATGGTGTATTTAGAATTCGAAAATAAGCTTAAAAGAAGAGTAGAAACATGCACAGTTCGTTTCACAAGTTTGAATTGAATGTATGAATAACACGCAATGAGTGTGGTTAGAAATGACATTTGGTTTACTTATATGACAATCCTAACAATACAATCATCATGGTGTATTTAGAATTCGAAAATAAGCTTAAAAGAAGAGTAGAAACATGCACAGTTCATTTCACAAGCTTGAATTGAATATATGAATAAAACGCAATGAGCTTGTTTAGAAATGACATTTGGTTTACTTATATGAAAATCCTAACACACACAATCATCTTAGTGTCAATAGAATTTGAAAATAAGCTTAGAATTCGAAAATAAGCTTAAAAGAAGAGTAGAAACATACACAGTTTGTTCCACAAGTTTGAATTCAATGTATGAATAACACGGAATGAGCATGTTTCGAAATGACGTTTGGTTTACTTATATGACTATCCTAACACACACAATCATCTTGGTGTCTTTAGAATTCGAAAATAAGCTTAGAATTCGAAACTAAGCTTAAAAGAAGAGTAGAAACAAGCACAGTTCGTTTCACAAGTTTGAATTGAATGTATGAATAAAACGCAATGAGCTTGTTTAGAAATGACATTTGGTTTACTTATATGACAATCCTAACAATACAATCATCATGGTGTATTTAGAATTCGAATATAAGCTTAAAAGAAGAGTCGAAACATGCACAGTTCGTTTCACAAGTTTGAATTGAATGTATGAATAAAACGCAATGAGCTTGTTTAGAAATGACATTTGGTTTACTTATATGAAAATCCTAACACACACGATCATCCTAGTGTCATTAGAATTTGAAAATAACTTAGAATTCGAAAATAAGCTTAAAAGAAGAGTAGAAACATGCACAGTTCGTTTCTCAAGTTTGAATTGAATGTATGAATAAAACGCAATGAGCATGTTTCGAAATGACGTTTGGTTTACTTTTATGACTATCCTAACACACACAATCATCTTGGTGTCTTTAGAATTCGAAAATAAGCTTAGAATTCGAAACTAAGCTTAAATGAAGAGTAGAAACAAGCACAGTTCGTTTCACAAGTTTGAATTGAATGTATGAATAAAACGCAATGAGCTTGTTTAGAAATGACATTTGGTTTACTTATATGACAATCCTAACAATACAATCATCATGGTGTATTTAGAATTCGAATATAAGCTTAAAAGAAGAGTCGAAACATGCACAGTTCGTTTCACAAGTTTGAATTGAATGTATGAATAAAACGCAATGAGCTTGTTTAGAAATGACATTTGGTTTACTTATATGACAATCCTAACAATACAATCATCATGGTGTATTTAGAATTCGAATATAAGCTTAAAAGAAGAGTCGAAACATGCACAGTTCGTTTCACAAGTTTGAATTGAATGTATGAATAAAACGCAATGAGCTTGTTTAGAAATGACATTTGGTTTACTTATATGACAATCCTAACAATACAATCATCATGGTGTATTTAGAATTCGAATATAAGCTTAAAAGAAGAGTCGAAACATGCACAGTTCGTTTCACAAGTTTGAATTGAATGTATGAATAAAACGCAATGAGCTTGTTTAGAAATGACATTTGGTTTACTTATATGAAAATCCTAACACACACGATCATCCTAGTGTCATTAGAATTCGAAAATAACTTAGAATTCGAAAATAAGCTTAAAAGAAGAGTAGAAACATGCACAGTTCGTTTCTCAAGTTTGAATTGAATGTATGAATAAAACGCAATGAGCATGTTTCGAAATGACGTTTGGTTTACTTATATGACTATCCTAACACACACAATCATCTTGGTGTCTTTAGAATTCGAAAATAAGCTTAGAATTCGAAACTAAGCTTAAAAGAAGAGTAGAAACAAGCACAGTTCGTTTCACAAGTTTGAATTGAATGTATGAATAAAACGCAATGAGCTTGTTTAGAAATGACATTTGGTTTACTTATATGACAATCCTAACAATACAATCATCATGGTGTATTTAGAATTCGAATATAAGCTTAAAAGAAGAGTCGAAACATGCACAGTTCGTTTCACAAGTTTGAATTGAATGTATGAATAAAACGCAATGAGCTTGTTTAGAAATGACATTTGGTTTACTTATATGAAAATCCTAACACACCCAATCATCTTAGTGTCAATAGAATTCGAAAGTAAGCTTAGAATTCGAAAATAAGCTTAAAAGAAGAGTAGAAACATGCAAGTTTGTTCCACAAGTTTGAATTCAATGTATGAATAACACGGAATGAGTGTGGTTAGAAATGACATTTGGTTTACTTATATGACAATCCTAACACACACGATCATCCTAGAGTCATTAAAATTCGAAAATAACTTAGAATTCGAAAATAAGCTTAAAAGAAGAGTAGAAACATGCACAGTTCGTTTCTCAAGTTTGAATTGAATGTATGAATAAAACGCAATGAGCATGTTTCGAAATGACGTTTGGTTTACTTATATGACTATCCTAACACACACAATCATCTTGGTGTCTTTAGAATTCGAAATCAAGCTTAGAATTCGAAAATAAGCTTAAAAGAAGAGTAGAAACATGCAAGTTTGTTCCACAAGTTTGAATTCAATGTATGAATAACACGGAATGAGTGTGGTTAGAAATGACATTTGGTTTACTTATATGACAATCCTAACACACACGATCATCCTAGTGTCATTAAAATTCGAAAATAAGCTTAGAATTCGAAAATAAGCTTAAAAGAAGAGTAGAAACATGCAAGTTTGTTCCACAAGTTTGAATTCAATGTATGAATAACACGGAATGAGTGTGGTTGGAAATGACATTTGGTTTACTTATATGACAATCCTAACGCACACGATCATCCTAGTGTCATTAAAATTCGAAAATAATTTAGAATTGGAAAATAAGCTTAAAAGAAGAGTAGAAACATGCACAGTTCGTTTCACAAGTTTGAATTGAATGTATGAATAAAACGCAATGAGCTTGTTTAGAAATGACATTTGGTTTACTTATATGAAAATCCTAACACACACAATCATCTTAGTGTCAATAGAATTCGAAAATAAGCTTAGAATTCGAAAATAAGCTTAAAAGAAGAGTAGAAACATGCACAGTTCGTTTCACAAGTTTGTATTCAATGTATGAATGACACGCAATGAGTGTTGTTAGAAATGACATTTGGTTTACTTATATGACAATCCTAACAATACAATCATCATGGTTTATTTAGAATTCGAAAATAAGCTTAAAAGAAGAGTAGAAACATGCACAGTTCGTTTCACAAGTTTGAATTGAATGTATGAATAACACGCAATGAGTGTGGTTAGAAATGACATTTGGTTTACTTATATAACAATCCTAACAATACAATCATCATGGTGTATTTAGAATTCGAAAATAAGCTTAAAAGAAGAGTAGAAACATGCACAGTTCGTTTCACAAGTTTGAATTGAATGTATGAATAACACGCAATGAGTGTGGTTAGAAACGACATTTGGTTTACTTATATGACACTCCTAACAATACAATCATCATGGTGTATTTAGAATTCGAAAATAAGCTTAAAAGAAGAGTAGAAACATGCACAGTTCGTTTCACAAGTTTGAATTGAATATATGAATAAAACGCAATGAGCTTGTTTAGAAATGACATTTGGTTTACTTATATGAAAATCCTAACACAAACAATCATCTTAGTGTCAATAGAATTTGAAAATAAGCTTAGAATTCGAAAATAAGCTTAAAAGAAGAGTAGAAACATGCACAGTTTGTTCCACAAGTTTGAATTCAATGTATGAATAACACGGAATGAGTGTGGTTAGAAATGACATTTGGTTTACTTATATGACAATCCTAACACACACGATCATCCTAGTGTCATTAGAATTCGAAAATAAGCTTAAAAGAAGAGTAGAAACATGCACAGTTCGTTTCTCAAGTTTGAATTGAATGTATGAATAAAACGCAATGAGCATGTTTCGAAATGACGTTTGGTTTACCTATATGACTATCCTAACACACACAATCATCTTGGTGTCTTTAGAATTCGAAAATAAGCTTAGAATTCGAAACTAAGCTTAAAAGAAGAGTAGAAACAAGCACAGTTCGTTTCACAAGTTTGAATTGAATATATGAATAAAACGCAATGAGCTTGTTTAGAAATGACATTTGGTTTACTTATATGACAATCCTAACAATACAATCATCATGGTGTATTTAGAATTCGAATATAAGCTTAAAAGAAGAGTCGAAACATGCACAGTTCGTTTCACAAGTTTGAATTGAATGTATGAATAAAACGCAATGAGCTTGTTTAGAAATGACATTTGGTTTACTTATATGAAAATCCTAACACACACAATCATCTTAGTGTCAATAGAATTCGAAAGTAAGCTTAGAATTCGAAAATAAGCTTAAAAGAAGAGTAGAAACATACAAGTTTGTTCCACAAGTTTGAATTCAATGTATGAATAACACGGAATGAGTGTGGTTAGAAATGACATTTGGTTTACTTATATGACAATCCTAACACACACGATCATCCTAGTGTCATTAAAATTCGAAAATAACTTAGAATTCGAAAATAAGCTTAAAAGAAGAGTAGAAACATGCACAGTTCGTTTCTCAAGTTTGAATTGAATGTATGAATAAAACGCAATGAGCATGTTTCGAAATGACGTTTGGTTTACTTATATGACTATCCTAACACACACAATCATCTTGGTGTCTTTAGAATTCGAAATCAAGCTTAGAATTCGAAAATAAGCTTAAAAGAAGAGTAGAAACATGCACAGTTCGTTTCACAAGTTTGAATTGAATGTATGAATAAAACGCAATGAGCTTGTTTAGAAATGACATTTGGTTTACTTATATGAAAATCCTAACACACACAATCATCTTAGTGTCAATACAATTCGAAAATAAGCTTAGAATTCGAAAATAAGCTTAAAAGAAGAGTAGAAACATGCACTGTTCGTTTCACAAGTTTGTATTCAATGTATGAATGACACGCAATGAGTGTTGTTAGAAATGACATTTGGTTTACTTATATGACAATCCTAACAATACAATCATCATGGTGTATTTAGAATTCGAATATAAGCTTAAAAGAAGAGTCGAAACATGCACAGTTCGTTTCACAAGTTTGAATTGAATGTATGAATAAAACGCAATGAGCTTGTTTAGAAATGACATTTGGTTTACTTATATGAAAATCCTAACACACACAATCATCTTAGTGTCAATAGAATTCGAAAATAAGCTTAGAATTCGAAAATAAGCTTAAAAGAAGAGTAGAAACATGCAAGTTTGTTCCACAAGTTTGAATTCAATGTATGAATAACACGGAATGAGTGTGGTTAGAAATGACATTTGGTTTACTTATATGACAATCCTAACATACACGATCATCCTAGAGTCATTAAAATTCGAAAATAACTTAGAATTCGAAAATAAGCTTAAAAGAAGAGTAGAAACATGCACAGTTCGTTTCTCAAGTTTGAATTGAATGTATGAATAAAACGCAATGAGCATGTTTCGAAATGACGTTTGGTTTACTTATATGACTATCCTAACACACACAATCATCTTGGTGTCTTTAGAATTCGAAATCAAGCTTAGAATTCGAAAATAAGCTTAAAAGAAGAGTAGAAACATGCAAGTTTGTTCCACAAGTTTGAATTCAATGTATGAATAACACGGAATGAGTGTGGTTAGAAATGACATTTGGTTTACTTATATGACAATCCTAACGCACACGATCATCCTAGTGTCATTAAAATTCGAAAATAACTTAGAATTGGAAAATAAGCTTAAAAGAAGAGTAGAAACATGCACAGTTCGTTTCACAAGTTTGAATTGAATGTATGAATAAAACGCAATGAGCTTGTTTAGAAATGACATTTGGTTTACTTATATGAAAATCCTAACACACACAATCATCTTGGTGTCTTTAGAATTCGAAATCAAGCTTAGAATTCGAAAATAAGCTTAAAAGAAGAGTAGAAACATGCACAGTTCGTTTCACAAGTTTGTATTCAATGTATGAATGACACGCAATGAGTGTTGTTAGAAATGACATTTGGTTTACTTATATGACAATCCTAACAATACAATCATCATGGTTTATTTAGAATTCGAAAATAAGCTTAAAAGAAGAGTAGAAACATGCACAGTTCGTTTCACAAGTTTGAATTGAATGTATGAATAACACGCAATGAGTGTGGTTAGAAATGACATTTGGTT